>OX031028.1:0-1250000 GCA_943735995.1 Sesia bembeciformis | reverse complement strand
TTATGAAGAATTTAAATGCAAAAATGCTCCTTGAAATCTTCCTTTCCGGAATTCATCAATCATCTTCCGTAGGTTCTTATTCCAACGCATCCATCAACCAAATAAATTGCATTCACGTCGTAATAAACTATATGTTAAGTGGCATACGACACCACCTCGGTCAACTCATTACCATTAGAGTTTAGAAAAGCTGCGTGTTTTGCAAGTCAACCGATACTCTATAAGGCAACGACATGACACTTTGGAATTGGATATTTTTCTATCGAGTGTGAATTATTCAGAGGCATTGTTTGTTTCTCGTTCACTGTTTCACCATTTTAGTTTCACACTGTATTGACAGGCTTTATGGTTTAAAAGGTCTCGTTATTTCTATTTACTTTTATGTTTTTTTTAATATTTCCTTTTAGTATTCGTTAATTTCTTATATTTTTTAATTTAGACTTCAGAGATGGTAGCATTATCATCTTTAGTATGCATATAGTTTGACATGTAGTTTTAATTCAGTACTTTGTGCATTTTGTACAATAAACATATTTATTTTAGGTTAGTTTTAATTTATATTTTAATATGATATACTTTGTTTTTTCATTAATAGTACATTACTGTCCAGGCCTGAAATAAAGCAATTGACGGCCGAGTAATATTGGAAGGACGAGGCGAATCCGAGTCCTTTTTAAATAAACGAGGCCGTTAATTGCTATTTCGGCCGAGACTTGTATAGTACTTTTCTCTAATTTGCGAGGAAACAATAAACAAATTAATTCAAGAAACAGAAGTTTCATTCCTGCCAATTCGACTGCGCGCGGTCTTTGTTCTTTTTTTTAACTTTTGAAAAGAAATGCATTTTCAGCCTTTATAATAATAAATATAACGTACCTAAAAAACCTAATTTATATTAGTGTGCACTAAAAATAACCTCGCTACTGTCCAGCAATCTCTATTATTGTCGTGTTGGAAATTGCTGGCGTGCGTACAGAAAAGAGCCGATTGACGAATTCTTTTTTAAAATAATGAAGTCATTTCCGAGCAAGTAAGAGAAAATATACATTTGTACCATTGTTTAGCATGAGCTTTGTTTAATTTCTTTAGAATAACTTACTACACTTTACCATCAGCTTACTCGTATCTCTCCATTGAATATAAGTCTCTTCCAAGGCTCGCCACTACACTCAATTCTTCCCATCCACCCACTATGGTTGAACTTTTCCAAGTTGTCTGTCTACCTAACCAAAGGACATAAGGAAAAATATGATTAAATATTACACTGGGTTTCTTGGTATGTGGTCTTCATTCAGGGACTTGTTTACCTATTCGTTTTCCTGTGGTCCTGCGGTAGATATTATAAATTGCTACTTCAATGTACTGATCCTATAAGCTTAGTTGGTTAAGCTTTCGTTCTTCAGTGAATATCTTTGATTTGGATCTTGTCCCACAAAGAAAATCCGAGCACACTCTCTTCATAGCTCTAGAACGACTTTGAACTTATGGATCAGGAATACTGTCAGACTCCTTATTAAATAATAACCGGCACTATACAACTTAATCGACAGGATGCATTGATGGAAGATCAACGCGTCACTAAGATCCGTAAGTAAATATATATAAAGTTTTAAGTACACATCATTGTTACTTTTATATTAATTATTATATTACTCGTACAGATTTAGACATTTAACTTACTAAACAATTTACAACAAGTTCGTGTAAACAACACGACACAATTGACTAAATTCTCGAAACAATGATACCTATCAATAACACGACATAGTACCCAAACCTTCAGATTCTTATCGTGTGTCAAAAAAATTCTTCCATTCCGTGAATAAATTTTCATGTTCCTAATCGCGTGTTGAGGCGATAATAGAAATAGGTCAGGTGGCCAAAACCGGGGCCTATCAGTCATAAGCAAACAACAATAATAAAATATAATAGTAAATCTATGGATCGGGGCGAGGTCGAGTGGCTTCCGTCCGCGACGAAAGATTGATCGCTGGATCGCAATTATGAAAAATGATTTTGGAATAAGTTGGGTTAAGTTGGAGACGACAGCAGTCTGTAATAATTGCAAAGAAATATTTAGGCCGGAAATATACTACGCTTACGTGACGCTACGTACATTACGTGACAGCGATTCAAACGCCATCAGTTCCCATATAGCTTCTCCCATATCGGAAATATGCTGTTCGGCGCTGGCCGCTTCCAAGAGTTTAGTTTATTTTGTTTTAAAATTACAATAAAAATTCACGTCAGTCCCAACTTGTTACTGAAATTGCAAAAGGATCCGGGGATTTGAAAAAATGCATAAAGACGCTATTTAGAAACAAACATTACGCGACGTCACGTAATATACTCCATATTTTATTGCATTCAATGATGTTTTACAAATTGGAGAACTTAAGAACTATGTGTTCATGGACCCTGTAGGGCACAGCAATTATCAATTACATATGGCAACGAATGTGTTACTTAACAGCGATTTTGCATTTAAGATATATGGGATCTGATGTGTTCGGATCGCTCCGTCGCGTCCTGTAAATGTATTTGATTCCCGCTTAAGATAAATAATTATGTGTTTTCGTAAGACTGTAAAAAAGTTTACCATCAAAAGATAATAAAATTATTTAAAGTTTGGTGGTTTTTGGCACTAGTCTATTACACAAACGGAAAAAATTAGAATATGTCAGGTTAAAAATCGCGTATCGCTTCTTTAATAACCCATCCCATAACATAGCGTGCAACCTTGTTAATATTGATATCTACTAACCTATAAATTCAATTTAGAGCATTACGTAAATCAGTGGCGATTCATATTAAATATCATATGAATGACATTCCAATGCAATGCAACAAGCCCTTTCAGTATCCACTGAAATTCAGTATTCCTGTACATGGGCCTCCTCACGCACATGGGATGTAAGGTCTTGAAATGCCAAGCTGGCCGAGCGAATTGGCGAGTCCACGCTTTTAGAGGTTGCATTTCAATATATGAATACAATTCTATCAGTAATAAAATATGCATGTTTTGAATTGCCATCATGATCGAGTGAGAAATATAATTATCTGACACCTTTTGAAGAAACATTGAAGAAACATTCAGTGAAAATCATTACGAAGAAATTTGACGAAGAACTAAAGTTGCCGTCATAGCTCAAAGAATCAACAAGCTGAACTAGCAGTGGACAGGCCATGTATGCCGCAGGACCGCTAACCGATAGTCATCGCATGGAGGCTACGTACGGAAACATAGCGTGGTATTGAAGAATTGAACATAAAGAAAGTCGTCGGTAGCGGTTGACTGAGAAGAGCAGAGAAGAGTAGACAGATGTATGGCCTTAAAATGCCACACTACTTACTTAGGTCGGCGGGTCCACTCGTTTCCACCTACAGGAGCGTGTCTCTCGCCGGCGAGAGATTCGCTCGTGTCGGCGGTGCCTTATAGATGGTGTAGTTCCTCAGCGCTTGTGGTAGCTATTCAGCTACCCTTAGTCACCTTTTACGACACGGATGAGATGAGGTAATGCTTTTCTAAAGCCGGCCGTCACCACACAGCGGAATTTGATATAATACAATTTTCAGTACAATGTTTGGTACAAATCTTATACTAAAAATTATTGCTGAAAACTTACACATTTCCAATCAGGCAATTGTGTAATTGTATTTTTAAATTTTGTAAATAATTTTGTCTCATAAATCTTATAATCCAATGTATATTTGGATAACAATAGTTACATTTTAGTATTGATTGGTAACACGATAAGCCAGGAAACGGGTTACGTGTGACAAATGTCCACAACGTTGCTGGTATAAATGTAATTCCGTCTCTTCAAAAATAGACCATCGTTTTTGTTTTGTCTTGAAATGCTCTTATAGTGACACTATTCGTAAAAGAATTTTAGTTCGTTTATTTTTGTTTTGTGTTTAGTATAAATTTTTATACGTTGGAGTTATTTGTAAAAAAAACGTCTGAAGGGTTCTTTTTGATATTAAGGTGGGACACAGACAGATTTAATAAGACCCACTTAATAAGTGATTACCGTCGCCCCAGGACACCTGCAATACCAGTAATTAAAGGAATTAAAGACGCGTTGCCTACTTTACTACTACACACTCACAGATCTCTTGAAGAACACCATATCATGACACGGAAAGATCTTAGGAGGTAGTCTCATTTTTAAATCCTCAATTTCGCGGTATCAAATGTTTAGTAGCTTGAACAGTACGCAACTGCCTATCGAGAAAGTGTGGATATATCGCGCTTCAAAGACGGGAGTGCTGTGAAAATCCAAATATCCAGTCAAAAAGAGGGGAAATCCAAGGTGTCTCAACTATTAGATATTAGGATTCTTAATTAGACGATAGATAGACTTAATAGACGGCAACTAAGGAATAAAGAATCCGTTACCACAAGCCTGAGGTAAGATCTCTAAAATAGTGGACTTGCTAACCTGCTTAGCCAGCGAGCAGTTTTGAGGGCATGCGCCCCTCATGCACAAGATAATGTGTATGAGAAAGTTCATGTCCAGAAGAGGATGTTAAAAGTTGATGTTGGATCGGATGTTGCCAGGTTTCAGTTAGTCGAATAGTCGATATTGTGGCAAGTGCTGACTGTTTATGATGCATCGACTCTGTTGCGTGTAATCTGTTAAAGCTTTATGCTACATACCAAATACGATTTCCCCGGTCTTCTCATGAGGGTAAATTCTAAATTCTACAATAGCACTAAGATCTGCTTCATTTGTAATTACAGTACCCAATAAATTATTCTGATTTTGATTCTTAATCTGCATAAAACTCTCCAATTCCACACTGGAAGTACAGTCGACACGTCATATAAATGGTATATTAGTGAAATACGACGGTCACACAGCGTCCAATTTCGGATTCGATCACATTACCATAACGCGAGTGCGCTTTCGAATGCTCGCGACGATGCACTGTCCGGTTCGAGTGCGCGCGACACATGGACGCGGCGTTTGAGCAACATCTGAACTAACATACTAATATTGCGCAATTTTTTCGAAATTAAAATTATAACTTGTAATAACTTGTTTTAAATATTCATAATAATATTATATACGGGCTGTATCTCCGAATCTTTCATTAAGCCTAAATTCATGGATTCCGTTCATGATTCGGAGTTCTTTGCTCTGAAAATTTCACGAATCTTTTTTGTAAAAAAAAAGAAAACACTAAATTGTAGTGTTATTACCAAATTGTTCATACAAAGTTAAATACGAAGCCCATTTTTTTATATTTCTAGAAGACATTATGAAAAATTATTTACTCAAAAATCTTGTACTGAATCCATGGTTTCAGGCTTCGTGAAAAGGATATTATAAAGGAAAAACTGTTAAATAACGATAGAAATTTAATTATTTTTAATTTAGTGCGTGTTAGTACAAAATAACCGTGTAGGCGAGAAATTACTTACGTAAATCGATAGATACGTAATCAGTTTTACGTATAAAACTACTAAGTAAAAGATAACTAACCCGTATGCTATTAATTTTTCAGCTGGTTGTTACGTTGAAAGTCATCTAATGCAGGTTTCGAAGTCGCAAAGGTCCATTAAAAGACAAGTTCTACTATCTATTACTTAATTGATGCGTAATTGTAAAATACACCTTTTCGCATATTGTAACAGAAACGTCGCATATGGAAAGTCCCCCAAAAAGCCAATATTTTTTTATTTCTGTGTTATGTTTTGTATTTTTTGCGTTTTGTATATTATGATTAACAGTATTAAGATATGTTTTGTATATATTAATATATGTATTATTGATTGACTAGTGACACATTTTTTTTTATCGACAAAGATGGCAGACTAACCGACATTTCACCTTATGGCAAGCAGTTACTGTCGACATCAACAATAAATGCATCAGTCAAAAATGATGTACGTTTGAACGCCTTCTTATGCATCTACCATTAGGATTAGGATACAGGATTTTGAAAACTTAAGATTCAAACGAAGATAAAATTTAACGTTACTTTCAAGATTTTCATATTTTATATACATTTTATTTCGTATATTGGGACTTAAACGAGTACCTATAACTAAAAGTTTTCTTTATCTTTTACCTTTAATCGATGTTGTCACGAGATACTCACATGGAGTTACGTGTTATAATAAAAAGTGATCTTAAAATGCAGGTTAAAGCGCACGCTCAACGCATTCTTTGCCCGTGTGTCATCTAGACTTTAATACTCGTCTTATAGTATTTAGATGCACATTAAGAGTCATCTTTAACTCGGCATGTCTCGATCGAGTTTCATTACCATATCGCTTGTCGAGGACTCTACAACAGACTCATACATACATTCATAAAATACGAGCATTTTAAAAATAGTCCAGGAGCAATACTCATGTGGTATAAGTGTATTGAAAATAGTTCAAGAGTATGGATACTTTCTTTAATTTTATGTCAAGTTTATTTCAATGTCTAGTGATACAAGTCAAAAATTTAGCAGAAATTAAATTACTGGTCTATTGGTGTAGGTTAGGTTGGTCTATTCAAAGCTGAGTAGAATTTACTTACAGAATGAGAAGTGTAAGGATTAGAAATATGATTATATTACATTAATAATTAAACTGAAACATATTATTATACATAATATGACATTTGCATGGTTGTGTGGCATACATACATATATATACCAGAAATGGATATAGTGTCGAAACTATATTTCGTTTACCCAAATTTATCAATGATTGATTGTAAAAAAAATAATTGTTCTGTAGTTAGCGATAAGGTGCATTTTATAAATATTACTTCAGTAGAAATAGAAGAGAAGATTACATTTGTACGAGTAAAGCCATTGTTCTGAAACTTCAGTGAGGTGAAAGAACTTTAAACAACTTCAGATCGAACTTCAAAGATCAAAGCGAACGTTAAGTCAGTGATCTTCAAGAACTATGGTAATGAGGGAACCATCCAAAGAACGTCCACCTTATATCTGGATGGCGTATCACACCGTACTTAATAAAGTTTAAGTATAAAATTTACCTGTATCATATAGTCTTAGTATTATATCTATACTAATATAATAAAGAGGTAAAATTGTGTGTTTGTAGGTATGTTGGGGGTAATCTCTGGAACTACTGAACCGATATGAAAAATTCAAAAATCAAAAAGTATAGATTTTATACATATGGGACACGACTTGCGTAAAAAAATCGCACAAGAGAAGTTAATTGTTTCGAAGTTAGGTTATTTTTGCAATAAGCCTGTATGTAAACATCCTGTATATATTATGAAAAGGGTTATTAGAAACAAAACTAGTACTGAACTTCAAATGGCTATTCGTATTTGACGACTTCTCCCGACCATCGACTCCTCATTGCACTGGCCACAGCATAAAGACGCAATTAAATAAAAAAAAACAGCTTTTAATTATAAAGGAGTAGCAAAAACAAAAGGTACGACTAGAATACTATGAGAATGCACCGATTCAGCTTGGGAGCGCATTTTATCACCGCCTAATGATCTCGAACGGGTGTGCCAAGTAATGAGAGAGGTGGCGACCGCTCGCCTCGCCACCAATAAAATATTTATGAAACCATCCCCGCTGTAATGGAACGCGTCAACTCGCCGTTAGAAAAGTCCCCAGCCATTATCCTCACGAGAATTAGAGGAAGCATTATTATACTCACGTTCTAAATAAAGGACAATAGCCGATCGCACATGTCTCCGCACGCAGAATGCGACTCGTTAAGTCGGTTCGGACGCGAATTTAAGAGACAGTTTCTAAATATCCAGTGGCAGCGAGCGTATGCGTTCACAGATCTGTATCGCGGAGCACAATACCGCGGCCGGCCGTCACGACGGTAGCAGAAATATGGACGCGCGGCCGCCGCATACCTGCTTGTTTTATGTTAATGTACTGGCATAAACGGCCGGCCTAGCGAAAAATATCGCGACGGCGACGCGGTGATGGAATACCAGATACCAGGCGGCGGGCGCTCCATCGCGGCAATCATTAAGCCGCCTATCGCCGCCATTACCATCTCGCCGCCGATTCAGTATAAAGACAATGAGTTCAATTAGAGGCTAACGCTATTGTGCGCGGCCTATCTCCTACCGCTGGAGTCTGGACGTCTGCGACACGAGGAAGTGAAATAATTAACGTGGATTCGTCGCGCAGTAGCGACGTCGCCCTCGCATACCCCGCTGTATCGACGCTGTCGATCTGCCGCGGGCGAATACCGAAACCTAATAAGTCCGGCCGAGTCTCATTTGTGTAAGGAGTCCCTTGAAAAAACGAACAATACGGAGGCGCCCGATAAAGGAGACGGCCCAATAATTTAGGGTCATTGTTTCGCCTCTTAATTTATGGAGTGCGGGCGGACGATTGATTTGTAGGTTTAAGAGGGGATTCTTCGGAAAGAGTGTCGGGATAAGCACTTTTAAATCCGCCACGTTCGGAGTGGATTACGGCGAGGAGGGGCAAGGAGGCGCGCGACCGAGGTCCCGCGGGGGCCTGACAGCGCGTCAACGCGTCGAGGAAAACTCAATTTATTCTCGGTAGCGCGTCTCCAGTGCATCGGAAATATACATACAATGCTCTGCGGCATTTAAATGCGCGATAGGATTGGCCGGTGGACCCTGGGCGGGGTGCACCGAGCCATATACGCGCTCGTCGTGATGCACATATTAAGTTAGGCGTTCTCTACATGGGATGCGGTTGGATACCGACGAGAAATTACGAGATAGGCACCGATGATGTCTGTGCGATCGTGAGTGTCCTCCGGTAGTGAGAGCACAATGGGCAACTCGGAGAAAATTATTAATGCCCTCGGGCTGGTGTTACATTAAATTGCGGGTGGCGGGTCGGTGGTGCTGTTAAATTATCGGATACATTCATCCGCGTTATGTCCTAAGTCCTATAGCATCGTATGCATCGTTCTGTGCATTTCGCGTGTTTCTATAGTTTTTATTGTCCGCCGTATCAGATGTCCGGGCAGCCGCATTAATTGGACCGGGTGCCGAAGAGATTTCTCGGTGCTCCTTCTATAAATGGCGCGAAGGTTTATGGTATCGCATAGTGCGTTGTTGCCGTCAACGCTGCGCCTGCGTCGGCTTGTAATTGGTCGGGCGCAGGTTGACATTTACACGCGAGCAAGATGGCCGCCCGATGCGATATGGGGACGAATAATTGACAAATAGTCGGCTCCGCAAAGGGCAATAATTGGGCTCGCATGCCACACATCCATAACCCTAGTTTCACTAATAAGCTTCAGGATTTTCAGGAAGTTGGATACTCGATAAGGGGTTAATTTTTACAATGGTCGGCGATTGTTACAGTAATTTGCATGTACTAACTATAGCGCATGTTAACATTATGAATTAGCAGCAAAAACGTGCGTGTTTTTATGAAAACGGCCGATTTACAACAGTGGAAACATGGCGTAAGAAATAAGTACATAATTAAATCTGACTTATTGTTATTTATGTTTACAAATATTTTCCATTAATTAAATTGTAATAATAATAACGAAAGGTTATCTCGACTCACATTCTTTAATTAGTGAGAGTTCGATTCGTGGTCTTATATTATCCACTGCTGGCCACGCGTCTCCTCACGCACACTGGTGCATGAGCGATGTATGGCCTTAAAACGCCACGCTGCCCACGATGATATTTGTGCCCTATTGGGCCAAAATGCGCTTTACTGGTCAAGATAGGCCTATATCTAATGGTGAACAGACGCAGATGAATGTTATAGTTCGTAGCTGTCTCACATCCACATCACGAGGGGTGGAGTTCTGTTCCTAGGCTGTAAGCCTACCTGCAAAAGTGATCTCGCTGCCCGTTACTGTGGGCAGGTCATTGGGTTGGTTTCCCTATTGGGTTGCCACGGTCTCGATCTGTTCTTCATGCCGCCCGCCCAATCAAGCGCACCGTGTGGATTCCGCTTGTGGAAAGACTAGTGAGCGAACTGACGAGGGCGCCTTAAGTGTTGTCAGATGAAGTTCCATGTGAAGTTGCACCCTGATTGGGTGTGATCAGGACTCGTGGAATGACTGTTATAGAAAAATAATGGTAGTACTTAAATCATACTATCAGCCGATGTCTTTCTACTGCTGGATATAGGCCTCCCAAAAGCTCGGCACAACACACGATTTTTGATTCTTCTCGTTCCACCACCACCGGCGAACTTCTTCAAGTCGTCGGTCAAACTGGCCGGAGGACGTCCCACACTGTCAGCCGTCTGTCAGGGTCGCGCCGCGCCGCCCGACGCCTTGCGCTCGATTTGATACATTGCCACCTTGTTTTTTTATAAAACTATTGATAATAAAACGATTTCATATTACTTATAATTAATTAAACGTTTTAATAACTATATAATTTACCTAACTATCCAAATAAGTATACGGATATAATAAATTAATTATTAAATAAGTAACAGTCCTCACGGCATCCGTGGGCGACAGAGGGACGTTATTTGCTGCTTTCACGGCTTTTGGGACACGCACAAAGGAGATTCCCTTCGATATGGTATTATTTATTCTTATGCAAATACTATAGTTAAAATAGGGGCAAATTTATATTTCTCGACCAAGATCCTAAAAGCATGTCGACCGTCCTTTTGTCTGATTTTAAAAACCATATCAGAACCATAACAAAAAGACAAATACCAAAACGGCAACTTCCTCATTCCCGCGTTAAAAGGGTTCTGATGGATCGGACGACTGTCTCGCGACTGACCGGCGACGTGTCGGCGACCGATGATGGATTCCCGATGCAGACAATCGATCGATCAATCAAAGGAATCGACAGTGTGGTCTGAGCTTTAGCACGCCATTGTTTTCTTGGATTATGATCTACGGTAGACACTGTGAAAAAGGTGCATTTTATATATGTAATGTGGTCGCGGGTTTATTCCGAGTTTCGGTAGATTATTTGAAATGTTCACTTTAAAATATTATTAAATGGCTCGTGGTTGAATTTTTTTTTTTTTATATTTTGTACAACCGATGTTTCGTTCAAGTTAGTAAGTATCGTGGACACGGCCACGTCAATTATTATTATTATTTATTTGAGACACAAAATAGTCCATAAACTAATAAAGTACATAGCATACTGAACATACATACTTATTATGCTTAAGCCAATAGCATAGTTGATAATTTAGTCCTGAAATATCGGATGAGACCTTCAGGAGGCTGATGGCAACTAGTACGCACCCTATTCATCAGGGATACCATTCTTCAGCACAATATCGAAAGTAAGAAGAAAGAAACATTTATTCAACAAGACAAAGCACACAAAGCACACAAACCAGGAGAAAATGCTGACGGAAAGAATGACTCAAAAAAAATTACAAAGATAATTTAAAAAAAATAATCATTGTGATTCCGTGCGCGATAGTACCTCGTCAAAAGGCCAGTAATATTATAATAATATATACTATACTATAGAGTTAAAAAAAATATATAATAATTTTTAAAGTTCAACATATTTTATCTGTTGATAAAGTAAAATGCACTGGTATATATATCGCGAAGAATGTATCGGTGAACGCCTCTTTGAATTAATAACTCGCTAGTGGAAAAATCATCTTGAGGAAATCTACGATGATTTTCTCCACCGACATGTTCCAATGTCCATGGATACACACTGGTCTGTACGTGATTGAGTATCAAAGATTTAATAATTAAAAATATGTCAAGATCTGTCTTCAAAAATAAATTATCAAATATTTGTAATCCATTTAAAATAATAATTCATATTATTAAATAATATAAGTAAAAAAAAGAAGTATTAACATAATTTGTAATATAATACAGCAATAGTCATATACATAAATATATATAATTGTACCTACAATAGACTCCACTAGAATTAATTTAAGCAGAGTGCATTTCTGCGCGACAATCTGCTCTGCTGTGATATATATATTGTATAATTATTTGTATGTATTATATAATTTAAGTATCTCAATCCTTACCAACATATTACAATGTCTTAATTAAAAGTTGGAGGCTCTATCTCGGCATTTTCTCTTAAAAAGTCACATAATGACACTTATCGGGCGATCGGCGCCGGAACAGATCTGATGATGAATGGCTTCACGACAGGTACACAGATATCAATATGAAGAGGCCATTCATAACCTTAGGAGTGTTGCAGACGCGGCGATTATAGTGGTAATACAAACGCGGTATACAAACTAGCGATTATTTAATACATGAATACAGATTATATTGCGTGATTTAAATTTGAGACAAACTAGCGATTATTTTGTACCTACATAGGAATACAGTTTATATTGAGTTCTTCAAATTTGAGTGTATTTGATATATCTAAAACTAAAATTGATATTTTCGCTTCCAAATCTAACTTGTCAGTTTATATTTGGAACTTAATCACTGTTGTGTTCTTTCAAAAGAATCAAACAAACATGCTTCATATTTTAATGGACCAGGTACATGTATATATCGGTACGTCTTGGAGTTAAGAGATTAGGAGTTCATTATCGATAGAAAAAAATAAATTAGGTATATTAATTAGGCTAACACTTTTCTCATATCTTGATTACTAAATCATCAAAGGTAGGCACTGCCGAGTGTCAACGTTAATCAAATTTGAGTAATGTTGCATATATTGTTACCATGGGCATCAGTACCCCTATAATCAGACGGTCGGTTCATCTTTTTAAAAAAAATTTTTTTTATAGACGATCGTATATTTCACCTGGCGGATAGGGGGTTCCATTGCACAAGGATGTGTTACATGCAAACATTTGACAAAAATAACAAACTATGACACAAACGAGAAATTACTTTGTAGATTTTAAAGTCAGGATTCGGAACAGGATGTGCAATAAAGAATACAACTGGACGAGGAACATTCCTCGCTTATCGGCCAGTATTATTATAACCCTTATGTGTCCATATACATACACCAAATCCTCTAGCTGAGATGGGATGAAGGGTCTATCGACTCAATAGGTGGATACTATTTCACTACGTTATGTTTTTTTATGAAAAACATAGTAAAATACAGTAAGTAACCCATCTTGCGGGGGAGAGTGCACGCTGCAATCCAACAGCCGCTGGGTGCGCTCGACTGGCCACATTACCCCTTTCTCATAGAAGAATACCTTGAAATGTACTGCATTTACCACTTTATCTTATCTTATGAGTGAGATGTGCCACAGCCCATTCCCATCCTATCCCTCCCCATTTTCCCAACCGTTTCTCCAAATCCATTCCTTAATCTGCAAAGGTAGGCAGCGCATCCGGGGGCGTGCCAACGTTTGTCATTTTGGACTGATGTTAGCATGTATCGCGGATATCTATGGACGATAGTATCCACTATCCATCAGGTGCTCTGCCGCTTTTTTCTATAAAAAATAATAATTACTCTACTTACTACAAACGTAAGGCCCGTGACCTGCAAGAACTATAACAATACGTCTAATCTTTTAAATAAAAAAACAAAGTATTAGCTTACTAGACAATTAAGTATTACTTACTTACCCACATGCAAAAAAATACAGCTACCTGATATGAAGTAGCATTTTGCATCGATACATTACGCGATAATGTAACGACATCGCGACTGCAATGCTTTTTATCAACAAAAAACCCGGTCCCATAATTGGGTGCACAACTTTTTTATTTAACAAATCTATTTTAGGAAAACCAACATAACTTTACCATTAAAAAGATGATTGTGACCTGTATGTATATAGTCATAGAATCGATAATCGTGTGTCATGGAATATTATAAAGGTGGTAAATATATTAATTAATCGAATGATTGATTCGTATGTGCAAGTAAAGATGGCGTAGATTGATGGATTGTCAATAATTCTGGGACCGGACGACGCCGAATGTCAACGGTGATTAATGAAATGAAAAGTGTTTTTTTGTTTTTGTAATAATTGTGCGTGGGTTTTTGTCAAATGTGACAAAAAATTCTTGTGGCAATCAATGCATTAGATTTTTTTTTTTTTCAATTTTCCCAACATTATTGATCTGTTAGCGAAAAATCGTTTGGCTTAATAGTATATATCAACGACTTTGTTTAAATGGCAAAAAAATGAGATTAATCTACGAGTTGAAATAGTTAGTCAATGTTGGCAGTCAATGGGGGCAGTGTCAACGTTTGTCATTCTAGTCTGCTGATGTTTGCGTGTATTGTAGACGTTCATGGGCGACAGTATCCACTTACCACCGGGTTGAATAAAAAAAGTTAAGAAACAGTTAATTGGAGAATAATACTAAACATATTTCCATTTAATTTGGTATATACTTCAATAATTTAGCTAACACAACTAAAGTTGTTGTAACTAAAACAATTTATGGTTAACATACTTTATTATTTACTACAAAGAAAGGTATAATGTAACTGAAAACAATTAAACAAAATAATGTGTGTTTATGTGTTGCATCTAACTAACAAGCGCATCTACCAGTGAATGCAGTGACGTTTCTTCTAATCACCGGCATATCTCTTTATTATTAAACGTCACCAAAACTGCACATATCAAATTCCCGCCCGAGTACGGTGTCCACGATAAACCTGTCAGCTCGGACAGTCCAATACCTGACATTGCACTTATCAAGCAACATAACGTCCTCAACTTTACGACAGACTCACGCACTGCGCTCGCGCATAAATTCGAACAAATGTCACGTACGGAGATTTCATTTTACGGATCAAGGAAATTGTATCGATATTTCAACGATAACGTTGTTGTGGCGGATAAGTTATTTTTATGGACACGTTAGACATTTATTTATACGATTTGAAAATGTACTCGTGACGGTAATGGGAATGTATTGAAAGGGATGGTAAACGGGGACTAGAAATTACCGCCTTATTTTCTACTGGAATTGCCTTTAAATTTCTTTGCCTTTCTTTAATATATTTTTTGTGATCAAAGCAGATTCATAATAATTTGGTCGAGAGTTCACTCTTTATAGAAATTATATGATACTCTATTTATGATTATATGATTTAAATGATTATATTTATATTTATGTGATACTTTATACTCTATTTTATGAGGATAGAAAAGGTTGCATCATATATTTAGCCAATTTCACACGATTAGGACCCATTCCAATTTTATTAATCATTGATTGATGAACGCGCAGTTAATTGTATGAATACACCTAGAATTACAGAGACAAGAACATGTACGTGTAGGGAGATTTTATACTTTAAAATAACAATTTTTACCTATTTTTGGGTAAAAATAAGATTGCATGAAAACAGAAAGCGTCAATTTCTAAAAAATGTAACTACAGTATAAAACAGTTCATAGGGCGACATGTTTTTAAAGCAATAAAAAAGTGTCACAATCCAATATATGAATCATTATGTTCTTTTAATAAGTTAGTTTAATTCAAATTATATGAATACAAATTTATTTCTATTCTTGTTCGAGATATATTCAATAAACACAATTCAATTAACATAGGCTCTTATAAAAACATACGCGAGCACAATATTTTACATTCAATACACGCGCATAAAAATTTAAACCTATTCTGTGAAAAGCCTTCCGCCAATCTAGTCATCACAAAAACATTCACACAAATAGGCAACCGGTTCCCAGCAATTCTAATTAGGCAATCCAAGTAGCCGAGCTAATGGTGCCTGTTCGGTGCCATAAAGCAAGCACAATCTGATCGTGTGAACACGCTGTCCGCGTGTCCGACCGACATTGTCCACGAACATGCGATGCTTCGTCACCCTATTGCCTACTCACAGCGAGCACGCAGCCGATCCGAGATACGAGTTAAGTGTTTTAGATACGGAAAAGTCTAATTCTGAAGTTTAAAATAGAAGCTGAAATGTTTAGTTGAAGTTTAAAAGAATGCCGAGGCAAAGAAAGAAATGGAGATCTTTGGTTATTCTTGTTCTACCACCACCGGTGAACTTCTACAATCCACCTGGCCGGAAAGCGTCTCAAACTCCGCTTCCCGGTACGTGGTCTCTATTCAAGGATTCGTCTACCTTGTCAGTTGTCGGTCCTGTCGCAAATATGACCTGCTCATTGCTACTATAGTAAGCTGATTCGATAAGTTATATCTTTAGTCTTTAAGTCCTTTAGTCTTTAGTTAGACTATAGTCCTTAGGCGAATCTCATAGTTTCGGATCTTATCCGCAAAAAAACTCCGAGTTCGCCATAGCTCGCTAAGTGACTTTATACTTAGGATCAAGTCAACCGTTAGAGACTACGTTTTGCTACCGTACCTCATATAACTCATAACTGACAAGACGTTCCGGTTGAAGAATTCGACTTGAAGCATTGTGGTATGTACAGAGGACGAGAAGAGCTGACGCATTTTCCCAAATGCTGACCATTCCAGGACTACTAAAAACAAATTCAGAGCAACACAAAAATCTCTATGAGCGATTTGTTATAATGTGCGTGACGTTTTCTAATTACATCTAAATATGGTCGAAAAATATTGAAATACTTTGACATAGCATATTTACTGTAACCTAATAATGATACATACGTCTCCCAATGGTAACTAAAACCTCAGTGGTAGAATCCTTCGTGTGGTAGTGAATAGCTACCAGTCTGACATGACATATGTTGCTAACTGTGGGGTGCCTCAAGGTTCTCACTTAGGACCGCTATTGTTCAACCTGTTTGTAAATGACATTGTGACAGTTATTTAAGCGTTGCGAATACCTGCTCTTCGCATATATACAAAATTAGGGGGGCGGGAGTTTTATTTCATAGCAGTTTGCGACTGACTTCCCAATTTGATCAATTATTAGTAAAGTAAACAAGATGGTGGGTTTTATCAAACACACTTGCTACGACTTCAAGAATTTGGAGGCAATGAAGACATTGTATTTATAAAGCCTTGGTCCGCAGTCACGTCGAGTACGCATAGTCCTGTCTGGAGCCTCTCGTAGCAAATTAATATCGACAGGATTGAACCAATGCAGCGTCGCTTTACTAAGTTCTTGGCATACAAAGATCGCACTTGTTCTTGCCGAAGCGAATACTTTGATCGCCCTAAGCATTTTCAGATGTGCACTTTAATATTCGTAAATCTTTATGCGACCTCACCACGCTTAAGAAAATACTTGATGGGGAATTGTCATCTGCTGAAACTTTTTGAAAAAGTTAATATCTGCTTTCCACGCTGTGGTCGAAGAACAGCGAGCAGGAAACCCCTTGAAGTACCTCTTTGTTGATAATTTTGATGATGAACCAAACTTAGATGGAATTCGATTTTTTGTCGCATGTTAAGCAGTTATAATGATATTGCTGTTTGTGATAGCATTTAAACATGATGTGTCGGCACTATTGTAAACTTTCAACTTTCAACTTCATTCATTCATTTTAATTTTCAAAAAACTTTTATTTATTATTATTGCTGTAGGCTTGAAAGTGTGGGTGCTGTGCACCTATAATAGGTTTACCACACCGAACAGGTCTGTACGATTTTTTGTTAATGATTTCTATGTGGAAGTACCACTGGTACTATTTTAATAAATAAATAAAATAAACACACACCGTCGTTGTAGAAAATTGCCCACAGACATTTCAGAACAAACCTATGGAAAATCCTTTAAAGCAACATCGAGATAAACATTAGAAGACAGACACTTCAATATTTCGAAGCGAATACCCGAGCATAAATTAAGTAAAAACGTAGTCTGAAACAAGGATCCACACTCAGCCCCGTATTGATGGAAACATTTCAAATGTCGTTTAGATAGTGCACTGGCGTTGACACATTATTATTGTGAGATCGGGTCGGAGTGTCGCAGGAATGTGAATGGAGTGGAGTCGGCATTTTTATTGCGAGAAATTTAGTCTATTAGAGTAAGATCTCTGCAGGTAGGTTGGAGGAAACGTTAATAGTGTTAATGACAGTAGGATACCAAAATAGCAAAACACGACCGATACAATAAGTCTGATGATGCACGCGTCGGAATTTCGTACTTTCCAAATTTATTGTATAGTTTAAACTGTCGTAGTTTTAGAGTGAAGCAATTTGATCTATATACAAACTATTTCTATGGTTCTGGGGCTTGTTGGTCACACTTAGTGATGTAGCGATTTTTTCCGACATTCGAGGGTCGTGATTTTTATTGTTATTTAATTCAAATATGTTTGTCTTCGCATTAGCTGTAAATCAGCCCCTATTTTCATAAGCTAGATGAATTAAACATACCCCTGGCCCAAAACCCCCTAATGTTTTTTGGGAGGCCTGTGCCCTGCAGTGGGACGTTATAATACAAAATATCTTTAATATGAAACTAAGTACATTAGCCGAATATAAGAGAGTCGTGAAACAGTATCAGCTCTATCAGCTGCTTTCTACTCTCTCGAATTCTACAGAAATACGAGTATATCTCTTATCAGATATACTTATTCATATCTCTTATCGTTCTTACCTGGTGAAACCTCACACAAAGACGAATGTCCAAGATGGCGCTCTATAAGTGCTAGTCTCTTTACTACATATTAGGATTTATTGTACATGATATCAATAAAGAACGTAACTAGAATAACATTAGTCTACTTTTCATTTGGATGCAATGCAGTGCAACCAGCCTTTTTAATATCAACTGCAGGACATGAGCCTCCTTACGCACATTGTCTTCTGCATAAGGTATATATGACCATAAAATGCCACGCTGGCCAAACGGGTTGGCGAGTCCCTTCTTTCAGATGTTCTCTACAGTTGGGTAAAAATGAGAAATTATGTAGTGCCGCATCCAATGCATTCGTGTCAACTTGTCTGCGTCATTCATAGCTCACAGTCGTTCGGCCAGGGAAGTTCGCCTTCGAGACGTCTTTTAACAAAACTTATGCGCCATCTTCGAGAAGCATTAAGGCTTCTTACACACGAGACTAATATTTTTTTTTATTAAAGGTACAACAAAAATATGTTCACAATATATTGTAGATAAGATTAATACATAGAGCTCAAGATCATATGAACATGTCAATAACAGGCGTACACTTCATTTACATCGTAATTATTATAGTTTATAGAATTTGGCTTTAACATGGTAATTGTAATCTTGATCTATTTAATAAGATATTGTAGTCTGCAATTTTCTGATTTTAATTTTAAATCAAACATA
The DNA here is from genome assembly GCA_943735995.1 of Sesia bembeciformis. NCBI lineage: Eukaryota > Metazoa > Arthropoda > Insecta > Lepidoptera > Sesiidae > Sesia > Sesia bembeciformis. Next base: position 1,230,915 of record OX031028.1, on the reverse strand, counting down.
CATAAAATGAATTCAAATGATTCTAGGTAAGTACACTCTAAATGTCTTTAAGTTGACAATCCATCTGGATGGAGGGCGTCTCACACTGAGCTTCCCTGTACGTGGCCTTCGTTCGAGGACTCGTCTATCCCATAGAATTACCTTTACTGCACATAATAAAACGCGGACTTAATGTTTGCCAGTTCACCTTTGCTTAACAGAAATATAAGGATAGTGCATCGTAAAATCCTTGTATCTACACTACATGAAATAAGTTATGCATCTAGGTAAATAATATCCAGGGTAAATAATATCCAAAAAAACATTTGTATTCTCTTAATACTAAATTTATTTCGTGAAAACTAACATCTCTTTGTCCTAGGACTTTTTAAAAATTCAGAACAATTAGATATCTAATAATAACTTAGATATCTACCTAGACTCTACTTAGGTAGATCCTAACTTAGATAAAGTGCGCGCCACGAGCGGGAAGAATTTCGGTCATTCACATGAGGTCAGCCAAGACAGGACGCAAAGAGATTTGTAACCCTTCCCGTGACTGTCGTCAAAGACGACTAGAGGTTAACAAAGTCGCTACCACAAGCCTTGAGAAGCTACACCACCTCTAAAAGAGTGGAAGAAGAATGGAAGATCGAGGGTGGTGGCAAGTCTAGGAAGAGGCCTATATCCTAGCAGTGGAGAGACACATGCTGACGATGTTAACATTTACCAAGGTCACTTTCTACCTAATCATATTTATTTATGAACTTAAGGAAATTCATTAACTCATAAGAATTATTATTAAAATAATTTATTAATAAATGATAATGTAATTAATGTATTTAAATTGTGTTTGATTTTCTAAATTATGAAATTCATAAAACGATTCCGTCAATCAAAACCAACAGTGAAATTCGACCGATTATTTAATTTACTCGACGCCGCCATCTTGAAATTTTATTGATTTTAATTTTCAATATACAACCGTTTTAAATGCGATTGCTTATGAATATTCAGATTCTAATTTTTTTTTATTGCACCTTAGTTGAGAAAGGTCACGAATCTACATGTTTAAATATTATTTTCATAATTATGTGTCGTGTGGTGTCGCCGGACGTTAGAATAGCGTCATCCCATCCCTTCCTGTGGGTGTCGTAAAGGCAACTAATGGATAAAACATCGATTACCGCAAACCCTGAGGAACTACATCGCCTCTAAAAGAGTGGACTAGCCAACCGGCTTGGCTAGCGTGGTGTCCTAACGCCACACAATTCGTTCACAATGTGCATTAGGAGACAATATGCAACATTGGATACCCAAATGGACTGATTACGGTATATGTGACGTCATCTGAAACCTTATCGGTATGTCGGCGTGGACTTATTGATTTTGGTTAAAATTTTAAGACTTAAAACTTCATTGTGTTAAAATTCTGTTTAAATATAAAAATGCTCTAACATTTGATTTTTAAGATAAAATAATTAAAAATTATTATTTATTAAGATCTCATTAAAGTAAATTGTCAATTGTCTGTAAATTGATCTAGAATCCTACTTATATTTCAGTAATTAATATACTTTAGATCGTGAGTTTTCCAAATAGATAAATTAAAAAAAGTCTTAATATCTGGGAAGGGGAGGGTTCATGCTGCAACCCCACAGCCGCTGGGCGCACTCGAGTGACCAAGTTACCCCGCACTCGCAGAAGACAACCGTAAAATGTACCTACTACATTTCCTACTTTATCCTCAGTCATCCCATCCTATCATATCCTTCCTGATTTTTTCAATATATTCTGGAAATACATTTCTAAATATCCAAAGGTAGGCAGCTCATCCGGGGGCGTGCCAAATTTAGTAATTCAGGACTGATGTTGGCGTGTATTGCGGGTGTCCATAGACGACAGTATCTACTTACCATCAGGTGGACTGTTTGCTCGTCTGTCAACTTATTTCTCTAAAAAAAATTGGTAATCTAAAATCCACAAGTCTCTTTACACACATAAAGTCACATAATTATATGATAATTTTTATTTTTACATAATCGTAATTTTTAATATTAATTTTCGCGTTTTATACCCATTAGTTCCGGATCCGTATACTTTATGTTTAATCGTTAATAAAACATTTAAAGACGTAACAAAAGAGTTTACGACATTTTTACGACCCGAAATCGGATATAGTTTGTCTTTTTAACGACTACGACTGATTTTTATACGTGTAATGATTTTTTATTGTCGTAGTGCTGGATTAATTTTCCTTGAAGTTCCGTAAGTTAAAATCGATATTTTGTTTCGTGTTATCAAAATTTATTTACTTTCAACGAAAAGATAAAACTTTCTAGACGCATATTATGTGGGACTAAAAACACTAATTTATGTGGGAAAGAACGAAATGCACATAGCTCATGGATTCAGCATGTTGAAGCGGCAATGGGTACGCCATATCTGTCGCAGGTCAATCGATAGGATAGACCGAGTCCTTGCATGGAGATTATAACCATACCGTAACCAGCCCTTCTAACGTCCACTGCTAGGCATGGACCCATTCATTGCATTTTATCTTGTGCATGAAGGATGCGGACGATAAAACTTAAAAACGCCACGCAAGCCCAGCGGCGAATCCACTCTATTAGACGTGGTGTAATTCCAAGGCTTGTGGTAGTGGCTTTGTTATCCCTTAGTCGCCTTTTACGATACCCACGGGAATAAATAAAGTGGTGCTAGCCGAGATAGTGGTGGAAATGGCCGACACCACACGGCCAGCTCCTTATATCACACATGCATAAATTTAACGACGTCTACACACAATTGAATAACACAAACGCATCGGTTTTAAGTCGGCTCCGTGTAAACAGACCCGCTGCGATATTTATGTCCGTTGTTGGACATTTAACAGATCGTATTTTGACGTACTTTATCGGCCCGTGTCGCGTCAATTGTCGGGGATTTCTGGACCCCGCCTTAATTTATTGCCGAAATTGTAAAAAAAAGGGTTAAAGTTTTTATGTGGAGGCGCCTTTTTTACGGTATTAAGTTGTTTATGTTGGCTTCTTTCATGAGCTCCAATTTGTTTGAGTCAATTCGATTGTCGTTATTGTGGGAAGTGCTTTCAAGTTTAACGATTTTCCACGTTTCTTGTTTTATAAAAATAATAATATTATTTATTTACATAAGCATATTTATGTGTTTTGCGTTTACACAGAGTAGGCGCTATATAATCTTGCCAGCTTCAATTTACTGTATCAAATTATGTATTTTTATTCACATCTACATAAAGATTCAGCGGAACTTCTTTGGTGGCGCGAATGAATTGTAAACGAAGCGTTGGACGCTTTCCGACTAGGGGGACTGACGACTTGAAACAGTCGCCGATAGTAGCTAAATGAAAAGAGCAGAAAATAGTGTATGGTGGCGGGCCTTGGGAGAGACCTAAATATATCCAGCAGTGGAGAGACACAGGCTGATGATATGATATGATATAAAGAGTCAAACAAAAGTAGCCTGCACCGTTTTAAAACTAAATTCCTATCATTAAAGGTAACAATTATTGATCTACGAATTTTCTACAATTTTATATTTTCCCAAAAATAAGTTTATATTTTAAATCAAGTCTCTGTGACTTTGCTGCTTCGTACTCTCATTAAAGCGCGCGCTACGAGCAGATTACCACCGACCACTTTACTAAGTGGTGGGTGTGCAACGATTTCATAAAAGTTTTTTCAATAAATAAAATATATACATATATACAATAAATACGGAATAATATTATTTTGTATTAACATGCAAACATATAAAGTACGAGTACATCAATCTATATAAATAAAAATTAATGCCGTTCGTTGGTAAGAGCATCACTTGAGAACGGTTGAATTGATATGGCTATTTTTTTTTTAAATGTTCGTAATAGTCCGAGTAAGGTTTTTAGCTAAAAAAAAAATTGGAAACGTTGTCCGGAAAATTCGGGAAAAACCGAAAGTGCTTTTTTCTATGGGATTTTTGTATGAACTTATTGTATTATTGAAATTTGGACAGGACAACGTCTGTCGGCTCAGCTAGTATACAATAAATACGGAATAATATTAATTTGTATTAATATACAAACATATAAAGTACGAGTTCCGACATAATAAATAAGAGAAATATTAAGTATTGGAAAAAGAAAAATCAATTAATAATAGACGTACAGCGATGCCGAAGCGTCCTTTTGAAAGACATCTTCGAAGTAGGCTTCCTGATGTCAGTGGGGAGTATTATTGAAATCCACTATGAGACTATTAATAAAACTCCTAAAAATTCCATGGCTTATCTCGTCACATCATTTTGGAATGGGTACATTTTGAAATGAATAAATAACAATATATTTTTATTAATAATTACAGAACGGAAGCAACCCACAAAATGGCCGCTACTCGATCAAAAGTGTCGACAATCAAACGAAAATCACAGGCGCCAGATACAAAAAACCTTTCATCTTTTGAAAATGATAAATTTGTGGGGAAAAAATGTAGTTTTTAAAAAAAGTGGGCGACGAAAGGGCATCAAAGGTTCGTATCTTGATGCATGTATATCAATCACGCGGTGACCGGAGTGACTTTTAGATGTGATGACACGCCTGCGATCCGATTCCGATCGAATAAGAGAGATTGAGCCCGTTCTCTGCTTCTCCGTCTTTCCTAACGTCGTCGGAGTGTTTAGTCAGGGTGCACGCTGCAATCCCACAACTGCTGAGCGCACTCAACAGGCCAAGTTACACTTCTCTCACAAAAGACTGCATTCTGCCGTAAAATGTACTGCATTCCTCACTTTATCCTATTCCTCCAAGGTACATTGAAGGAATAGGATACGTGTACGTGTTTCGGTAGCGAGTGAGATTTACCAGAGCCCATTCCAATTTCATCCTTCCCTATCTCTCCATATTCTCTCAACCCTTCCTCCAAACCCATTCCTAAATCGCCAACGACAGTAACCGCATCCGGAGGCATGACAATGTTTGTCATTTTAGACTCTGATGTTGATGTAGTAGAGTGACAGTATCCACTTACCATCAGGTGGACTGTACGCTCGTCTGCCGCCTTCATCCATAAAAAAAACTACATGGTCCCAGGATGACGTTGGGGCTGGCTCGCTACTCGATTCAGCTAGGACGCATATCGTTTGCCTAACATGGCGCAAGGTAATAGAAAACAAACTGTATATTTTTAAATACCCAATGTCCACTTAACAATATTCGTATACAATTATAATTGTTGGAATAAATGAATAAATAAGACACAGTAAACACATCTATGCACCAACATCGTGACTTCTAAACCGCCTTCATTAATCTCCAGCAGTGACATATTTATTAGTATACTTTTACACTAACGAGCCGGTCCGGATGTAATAACTGTAGGGCATCACGTCCGTCAATGTATAAATTGCATTTTACTAAAATAACCGGGCAATTGTGACATTTCCCTAAAAAAATAACATTTCCTGTGAACTCACAAGATATTCATTTAAACTTTATTGCACTGTCATAAAGAACAAAAGGCGAACTTAATGCCTTATGAAATTCTCTACCGGTCAACCTTCGGCTAAACAGAGAATTATGAGGGGTGCCTTGTAAAGTAGGTATTGTACTCTTAAGAATTAGACAATAAATATATATTTTTTTTTATTATCACAAATATTTATGTGATATAATCAGAGGATGAGCACCGTCGTTGCTTATTCTTGTTTAGTAAGAAGGTGGACTAGCAGACAGTCCACTTGGAGTAAGTGGATACTGTCGGCCATGGACATTCTCGGTACGTGCCAACATCAGTCCAAAATGGCAAACGTTGACACGCCCCCGGATACGCTACCTACCTACCTATCTTTGAAAATTTAAAGAAATTAATTTGGATAAAGGATTCCGAAAATGGGGAGGGATAGGATAAGATAGGATGGGAATGGGTTCTGGCGTATCTCACTCAATACCGAAACACGTACACCGTACATTGGAGGAATGAGATAAGGTGAGAAATACGGTACATTTTACGGTAGTCTCCTCTCAATGCGGGGTAACTTGGTCAGTCGAGTGCGGCCAGTGGCTGCAGGATTGCAGCGTGTACCATATCCATGCCAAAACGATAAATCAATATTTAACAAATATAAACTTGACAATATTTTCCAAACTAATACCATTACATAGCAGAATCTGTCATGGTGATTATTTTACATACCTGAGTTTGAATGTCTATATTTTATCAATATAGAAATAACTCAGATACCTATATATTAAGTTAGAAATATATTTGTGAAAATTAACAGAATTTTTATCGTTAATAGGTAACTTAACATGACATTAATTTATATTCAATGAAAGTTAGGTTACGGTAAAAGTTATAAGCGAGAAGCGGAGCTTGTCAAATACGAATTTTATTGTATTAATGATTGTTGTTCGCAGTAATACGAATTTTCTAATAAGGAACTATGAATTTTCTGGACGATAGATAAATAATAATTTTAAAAAGTGACTATAGTAATCACACGGCATGTTGTCTTTGTAAAGATATGAAGCCAATTCTTCGTACGGATCATTGTAGTATTTTGTTATCTATCGGTTAACAACTAAATTATATTGTCCTTTCAGTAACACCTGATTCGAGATCATAAAACATTTCATACGTACTGTAGTACTTTGCATGTTTAAAGAAATATTCCCTATGAGTGGACTGGAGAATTTAAACAAAAAAAGTGAAGCCTGTGTTTCCACCAATCCGCAACGGGCATGCTCGATTATGGCTCGAAATCTGTTGCGATTTACTTTACGTTTGATTTCCAAAGCAGGTCTGTGCTTTGCAGTGTAAAGTTATAGGCAATCCCCTTTTAATTTAATAATCAAAGAATATAGCGAAATAGTTAAAAATTTCATTAATATTCCACAATTTAGAAAGATTTAGAAATTATTTAGATCACTTTCGCTCATCCCTTGCACCACACGAAAAAGGGACTTGAAAAGATATTCAGTTTTATGACCTATGCATTTGTAATTAATAACACGATCCGCCTCATGTGAGAACATTTTATTATTAGTTTCTTTTATTGCTAACTTATCTACAAGCATTTTTTAAGATATACTTTACATCTTGTATTAAATTAGGAGTTTATTCCTTTCTGTGGTCGCTCATTTAACAATTGCTGACACCAAACTTACCTAATGCAAGGAAAACAGTCCTTAACATAATTATTATATTTATAATAATAATATACGCTGTAGGTTTATAATATTTATTTTTTTTTCATTTTTTAAGGATGAAGGCGGCAGACGAGCATACAGTCCACCCGATTGTTAATGCATACTGTCGTCCATAGACATCCGTCCAAAATGACAAACGTTGGCATGCCCCCGGATGCACTGCCTACCTTTCGAGATAAAGGAACAGATTTGGAGTAAGGGTTGGGAAAATGGGGAGGGATAGAATAGGATGGGAGGGGAATGGGCTCTGACACATCTCACTCACTACCGAAACACGTACGTACATTAGGGAAATAAGATAAAGTGGGAAATGCAGTACATTTCAAGGTAGTCTTCTGTGAGAGAGAGGTAACGTGGCCAGTCGAGCCCGCCCAGCGGCTGTTGGATTGCAGCGTGCACTCTCCCCCTCAAAGATTAATGATAACATGATTGATTAACATGACTGATTGATAATAATCTACCATATGATATAAAATCCGTGGATGGGAAATTACTTAGCACTTCGAACGTTAGACGACGACTAAATCGATCGATAAAGGGGAATCACCGACAATTGGCGGCAATAAAATAACTAATAATTTCGTCAAGAAATATTTTTGAACTAGCTGTTGCCCGCGACTTCGTCCGCGTGGACTTTAGTTTATAAACACCGTCTTTATGTTCTTAGGGGTATTTGGTATTTTCAAAAACGATCACACACATTATTTCTTATTTTTTATTGAACAAATGTTCGACGTGATTCTTTAAATTGATATAACTTTTTTATTTGTGAACTGATTGAAATAAAACAAACACTATGTTTTAAATGAAGCTTACCAAAATACAATAGTGAAAACCGCACCCAAATCGGTTAAGCCGTTTCTAAGATTAGCGCGCACAAACGCACAGACAAACAGACAAAAATTCTAATAATCATTGTTTTGGGTTCTATTGCGTTGATAAAGGCCCCCAATAATATTTTTCTCATATATCTTCCATGTACAGACAGCGATCAGTTACATTTTCATTATATGTATAGATTATCACGATTAAAATCTATTTTCACTCATCGATTTATTCATGGATCCGTTAAATCACCGTATTTATTCACCTATTCCTCGAACATCTCATTAGCAGTACCTGTTCCTACCTGTTAGGTATATCAAAACCCTAATGAATCCGTGGATTAAGGCAACGTAGTCCCGGCCGTGTATGTGTATATTTAAATCGGGCCGCGTTACACGAGCGTTGATTAAACATGGCCTCGACCACTTTCTTGCGCTTCGTTGATAATTTCCAGCGGTCGCGTTTGTTTATTGGCCCCTGGGAACTCCGCTTCAGATTTTATTTATTTGCTCGCCAACGAAGTAAAGACAAGACACTCTTGAAATTAATTCAACTACTACAAGGGTGATTTGTAGTTTGCCAAAAAAAAAAATGGAAAAAATATTGGGATATGAGCAATTACCTATACCTATGTGCTTGAATTAATTAATGAGGTGGAATTTTTGACGGGAACTCGAGAAGTGAAGATGAGATATTGTTTGATTATTGTACAAATTGTGTATCAGGCGTCTTGTAGTTTAATGGTGGTAGTTTATTAAACGGCAAGGTGTTATTGTTGTTATATGCTTGTGTTAATCAAATAAAAGCATGGGAGTGCGTTCTTCTGTCCTCGGTAAACCTCCTATCGCTTTACTGAGCGACTCCCGACTTACTTCGACGGGACTGCACATTACCAAGACCCGTTTTAAACTTTGAAATTGTATACAATGAAAATATGACACTGGCGGAATGTGCTAATTGCACCATTGCCATATATGAAGAGAAAATTTAACGATCATGAAAGTGGCAGCGAGCAGCAAATCGATCGATTTAGGTTCTCTGGTGGTAACAATAAAGATATTAGGAGTAATCAAAAGATGTTTATTTCAGTTATTCAAAAATCGTTTGTTTGTTGATCATGATTGCTGCCCATTTAGATGATTTTTTTGCTGCTTAAATACAATACAATACAAGCCACGTTCAAATGCGAGCCAAAAAAATTTGATAATCCTATTAACTTAAAACATGGTATAAATATTGAACAATACAAATAAACCAAAGCATTCGTTTTATTATTTTAGATATACCTATATCTGAAAAGATATAATTAAATCTTGTCCCCGTTTTACACTTCAGTTACCTTCTGCGGTCTCTGTAGGTTGAAATTCCTGCATGTTTTAATAGTTTTAAGTTAATCTGTATATATGTACTTATAGAACTCAATTGTATTGTTTATATATATATATTATTCTGCAAAAAATACGCTTTTTAATAATTAAATAGAGATGGCTAAAAGAACAACGAAAATAATAAATAAAAATAGCAAAACTGAAATAATATATTACATTAACCAAATAAGGGACGCCACACACCGGCTACTTAAGCGCACGATCGTCTAAATATTCCGAATCGTTCGAAACAATTCATAAGAGATGCATGAAGTAGATAGCCAATTTGTTCCTTGCCTGTCCTCTCAGATGCTCGACTGTAGATAGGGTAATGGGAAAAAGTTGTACCCGACACAAAGATTACAGTAACCTATCTTTATATGCAAGCAGAAATTACGCATTACTCACACATGTATGGGCTCTGACAGAGCGAAAGCGTACTCGTGAATACCACAGACTAAACTAAAAGTAATCACGAAACGTCATCAATTATATCACAGACGGAATAATAATAACAACGTGCGGATTGTTTATTTCACAAATTTACAATGACAAACCCAAATTCAGTACGACATAAAAATCTCTTACATAAGAGTGCTTAATTAATTATAAAGCAAATAATAGATAATTCAATACATCAGCCTGTCTCTTTTGGATATAGGTCTCTGCCAAGGCACGAGACCACATACGATATTCTTCGACTCATCTCCCCCAGAATTTAAATGGTTTAATAAATTTAAGAATTTAATGATAAACACGGCGACACTGATAGTCGACACAAGTCTCGACATTGTGCCACTGGCGTCTTAACGATAACCGTTTTAACACTTGACATTTATGCGAAACTCGTATAACAGCGATGTACACACTACGACACTCAGTTTTGACACAGAGTGTCGAGTATAGATTGTCGCCGTGTATACTTAACTTATAGCGTCGTTGGGTACAGTGCGGTCAATAAGATACTTTATACTGCGAACCCGAAAGTTGTGGAATGAACTGCCAGTCGAGGTTTTTTCATTACGCTACGAAATGGGGCTCTTTAAGAGAGCCATGATCAGGATTGTGCAGGGTCGGCAAGCCCCCTAGTGTTACCATTTACCATCATGTCGCCAGCACGCTCGTCTGTCATCTATTCTATAAAAAAGAAGATAATATAGATTACCATCAACCTTTCCGTAAAACACGTGTATGACAGGACTTCCGCCTCTACCATTAATTGGCTAAAAATATGTCCCATTTGACAGTTTGTACAGTTGTAATCTATTCTGATTTATTGATTTTTGCAGAAAGTAAAAAAGAAAGTTCCTTACAATAGCGACAACCTTTGTGTATTTTAGTTAAGAGTTAAGTTGTCTTACTCTCGGCTCTTTGTGCAGTGAACTTGCAGTGCGCTAAGTTCGTCTATGCACGTGCGATCGGAACGATTGTAAACTGCGATTGTCGTAGGTCAGGGCTTGTTAAATTATTTATTTTTTAATGACAACCCGTAGTCAGGTGTGGTTGAAAGTCGATTTCTATTCATGCCGTATCTCTATTATGTTTTACTTATTATTATTTCATTAGCATTTGCCACAATTACGCCAGTTCTCGCTCAAGAAATTGAAATATTTGATCACTTGTCTTACAAAATCTTATATTACAAAAACAATTTCACAGATTGGGACGAAAAATACAATTACATGTTCTAGAACGAATATTCAACTCAATGGTGAAACGAAAAAAAGAATAAACGACAATAAGGTCGAATTTCACAGATAATAATAACATATCTTCTACATAATAATTACAATTATCGTATCCACCGAAGGATAACCACTCAGACGTTTCAAATCACGTCTTCAGCCAATCCCGGGGGCCTAACTGTTATGTCAATAGCAGACGTCTTGGACTCCGTGCTGATGCTGCATCGCCTCCTGCCCCCTCGGGGGGGACACGTAGGCCTGGACAGTGGTCCGTCCGTGGAATACTAATTATCAATTAGGCGACGCCAGGGGGCGGCCTTGGCAACAGTTCTTCGACTTTGATGTTTTTTAATTTGGCTCTTTTTTGAGTATTAATCAAGACAAAGTAAGAGTCAGCGACGAAAAAATCACATAAAATAATGGTTTTTGCTGTCGTATTCACGATTAATTTTACGAAAGAGATTTATTCTCCAGTTAGAGGCCCCCTCGACGATCGATTATATTGTGTAATTTCACGGACTGAACAATATTTTTTTATCGTTTACGTTGTGCATTGATACTAGTTAGGATCCATGTTTTCTTTTATCAGGTCAAAAACTAGTGTTCGATATTTTCAAAATAATTGTTTTATTGGAGATTATTACACATTCCTACTATTAAGTGAAACTGAATAAATCTATTACATAAATAATACAAGTGTAAGAATAGTACAATAAATAATACAAGTCGTTGCAGTAGTTAACAGTGAGTCCAAATCTATCTATCTGTCGGGATGCATCTCACGCAAAAACTACTGGACGGATTTTAGTGATTAGCACAGTTGTAGGGTAGCTTATGTGTCGGGTAGGTACTTTTTATATAAATCCATTCTCCTTTGTACTTTTTATATAAATTTAAATGGGAATTCTCCCATGTAAATCAAGCTAACTACACATACTCTAACGTCTGCGCGCACTTAGTCTGACTAAATACTATACATACAGGTGAACTATTTATGCCTTCACTGCACTAGTAAGAAGTTTCAAAGAAAACCGCCCACCTGATATTCGACTTCGAGACTCCCCCCCTTCATTTGCAGTCGGTTGTAAGTTAAAATCAATTATGCTTGCGATTGTTTCGTTAGTCGAAGCAAAATGTTTTTTGTCTCCCTGCAACCCTCTTTGTATTCAGTGGACGGACTACCGTCTGCGGATTTCTTTTGATGAACCTGACTCTCGTTCCTGAACTGGTGATTGTGTATGCATTTTGTTCATTAGGAATGTTTTTGTTCGGTGATTACTGCTGTTTGTTCGGAAAAAAACTAGCGAGGTTCCGTTCCGCCATTTTGCTTTTTAGCCGACTACGGCGAAGCAAAAAAGAAAGTTTATGCATTTGCTGATCTATGTATGTATTGATGTTTCATCACAGCTCCTAAACGAGCTTATTAAGATCAGTTAAATGTACCGATAAAAATGTTAGCATGCATGTTATTTACGTTAAATAATATTTAAGCAAACATATATCTAGTTATGTTAAGTTTCACAATGTTTTTAAATGTTTTAAACAATAGCAGTGTAAACCGTTGAATCTGGGTCTACAAGACAAACCAACCGGTTTTTATGGACCCAATTTTCATTTGATAAAATGAATATAAGAAATAAATTTGAGATTATTCCGACCTGGGCTGTTCAATGAGATTTGTCTTAATTACCCGAGTGTCGTCGGATATAAATTAGTATAAATTTAAAATTATGTAAAAAGGTCCTAGGTCGATTTTTTTTTCTTTCCTAAATATCGAAGAAAAAATACACATTAATATTACATAATTAAGTAACATAAAAATAACTTTGCCTTTGAAAGAAAAAACTGCGTATTTTTAACATTACGTTCGTTGGACAATAGTTCTTAATTTTCGTGAAAATAAATCAGTGCTAAGAGTTTGACAGTATTTTTTTATTTAATTCTGTATAACTTTCCATAAAAAACATCTATAATTTCCTCATGAGGCGTCCTCACACTTTACTCGTCAATAATATATTTCCTACATTATGCAAATGCCTATCTCATCTAGTTTAAATGCTGATTTCTTTCCTGAATCAGTTAATGCGGCACTGCCCTACGTACCTATCCACTATAGGGAGACGAGTAAAGTAGAACCTTGTAATTGCAATTAGAAATAGAACATTCTAGAGCGGAAAAAGAATGCCAGCGCCAATCGGAAGGGAGGTTTAGCAATTTCTAGTACGTTTAGAAAAAATATTTTTACAAAAAAAAAGAATTAATAGTTTCAATCTTCATGAATATATCCGTTACAATCTGTATACACAGTAGAGAAATACTTGTAAAAAAATATTTTTATAATTAAATCAATTACGAGTACATTTCATTCTATGACTTTTTTCTGAACTTGATATCTTCTTCAAAAAATAAGTTCTCTTTTAAATGGAATCTCTGACTTTGTTACTCTGCGCTACTCACTGCTCGCGCTACTCGCAACGCCGCACACGTCATCCATTAAAATCTGCTAATCGAACCGCTACTATTAGATACCCACGTCTACTCGGACCGAGTGTACGTACGCGGTGCGAGTGAGTGAGTGATTTCTGAGAGAAAAAAAGTGCTGAGTTTTTAAAAGTCGTAGAATATAAGTTATTAGATATTTTTTATTTAATCAAAATTAAATAAAAGTATAACTATACAAGTAGAGCGAGTATATCACTGACCGTTCAAAGATATGTAGCAGAGTAGCAACCCAGACGGCACTCACATACCCAAAACATGTCCAAACCGCTTACCTGAAAACAAAAAGACCTTCATTAACACACCCGCGAATGCTGCAAAAGCCAAGATTTACCGCCACCCCCTTCGGCAATTACAAATAGCCATAAAACGGGCGACATTAGGGCACTTCCACACACAAGTGCGCCGAAGGGACCTTCCCTAATCCATTTACGATATAAAGAGTTATAAATCAAACTTAATATGAGCTACATGTGTTGATAAAGCCACCCCACAGTAAATACAAGTGGCGGTACGGCATTTAGGTTGTTTCATGTCCGAAATAAGCGTCACGCACACAGTCGTTCAGTCTTATAATAGTAAAAACATGAAGAGTTGCATTCGCAAACGGTACCTACGAGAGCAGGTGTTTTCAGCGTGGTACGGACGCAAACGGTACATTAAAAGCATGTCACGTTGGTCAGAATCCTTACAGATATTTAAAATACTAAACTTAGTTACTACTTTGTTACCTAAAAATATCGCCAAAAAATCAAGAAGTAGCTAGCTGCTTTTGACATACAGCTTGTAGCTCGTGGAACAGATTAACACGGTACGTTTAATATTTTTTTAAATATAAATTCCACGCTAGTGAAGTTGCGGGTAAAAGCTAGCAGATTATAATTATTATTACTTGCGTATATTCTATATTTAACATGTATATTGTATCTTGTGCATTGTGTATACTAGATATTTTATTCATGAAAACACCGTGATTTTTGTTAGGAATCAAACGGTAGGTTATTTTGTTCGCCTGATGGTAAGTAGTGTATGTCATTTAGCAGTCTCTTCATTTGCTTTTTGATATTATTGTAAGCATTTTACAAGCGCGAATGAGACTTGAAGTATAGATAGGTACTTTATTTATTTAAAAAGTTACAATAATTGCAATGCTACAGTTTTAAAGTTTAATTAATATTTTTATTAATTATATATATATATGTGTGTATATATAATATATATGTTTATAAACAGTTGTATATCATCATTTTTACTAGACATAAATTAAAAATATGAATGGTTCAATAAATAGCATTTGACTTGATCAACTGTTGTTCTTTACAATGGAGCGAGATCCCTTACTACATGATTAGTTCTTACTGTGCCCACCCTGAGCACCCACACACAGACACACAAGAAACAAGATGGCGCTCATGTGATTTTTATCTCGAGATGGAATTAAAAATGGCGTTCCTGTTGCGAATTCTTATTGTTCTTTGAATGAAATAGGGCTTCATAACGCCCTATTTCATTATATTTTACATGAAACAACAACGCAGTACAAAAATTACATTATAAAAATCTCTAAACACGTGCCTATTAGTGTTTAAACAAATGATAAGTACTTGCTTATATTATACTACACTTATTAAACTATCTGTAAACAATTGGTTGTAAGCATAGAAGGACAGGTTATTTTAAATGTGCGTGTGTGTGTCTGCGTGTGCGTGCGTGTAATTAAAATCAGCAAAAAAGAGAAATAGCTTAGTTCTTGAGAGAGGAATATTTATCCTTTACGATTATATTATTAACATTATAGAAAATTATAAACATTTACTACCTCACTGAAATAACTTGCCAAAAGACCAAAATATTTTAGATATTATAAATATTTTAGTCTTTTGGCACATGGAGTTGGGGAACTCGCCGCAACATTACTGTTATTATAAGAGATCGCAACTATACTCGTAACTATTGCTATAGCTATAGCTATGATCCATTGATCCATGGCATCTTCTCTGAGCAATAGTTGAATAGCTATTCAACTATTGCTCAAAGGGGATGCCAATAACACTTCGTTAACAATATTAACTTAGCAAAATGAAGTGATTTTAATATAACGGAATGTTTTTTAATACACGCAATACAGGAGCTTAAAAAATCAGAATCATTTCAATAATTTCGTTGGCAGAAGAATATTGTACAATAAAGTGTCAATCTATCTATATATGGAACATAAATATTTACGAGTATGTTCAAATAAATAGAAATAAATGTTCTTAATTGGGCACCTGAGAAACTAATAAATTATTTATACTTTTTAATATATATTTATTTATAATATATATTGTACGTTACAAACGAATGCAATGCAACCAACCCATTCAGTATCCACCGCTGGACACGAGCCTCCTGATATCACGAGCCCTATCATGTGCACGAGGGATGTATGGCCTTAAAACGCCACGCTGGCCAAGTGGGTTAGGGAGTCCACTCTTTTAGAGGTGGTGTAGTTACTCAGGGATTGCGGTACCGGCTTTGTTATCCCTCAGTCGCCTTTTATACCCATGGGAAGAGATGGGGTGGTGGTATTTTAAAGCCACACGACACCCTAATGATGCCAAGAGGAGGACATTGCTCTGTGGTGGGACATGGGCCTCCTCAAACACATTGTCTAGTGTATGGGGGATGTATGGTCTTAATACACCATGCTGACCAAGCGGGTTGGTTGGTGATTGGGCAGCCGGTTTGAAATCCCTTAGTCGCTTTTTACGACACCCACGGGAAGAGATGGGGTGGTGCTATTCTAAAGCCGGCAAACACCATACGGCACCAAACAAAATAAAATAAAAATATGATTAGCAAAAACTGAAATATTCCCTACCCATTCCCTAGCATTACCATCCTCTTATAAACACATACACATTCAAAGATGAAACGCTAATGTGTGCAAGGTGGCATGAAAATGGAATTAAGGGGGAGAATGCAAAGGAATCGGGGAGAGGGGAGAATGTCCCAGACCGGACACTTTGAACGAATTATGACGGTCATTATTAGAACGTGGACAGAATTAAATTGCCTTCTCCCCCGCCCCCCGCCCTCCCTCACCTTCCGGCTAAGTATGCCCCTATAATACCTGCCCGATACTGCAACACTTATCGAAGTAAGCGGATCTCTATCTAAGTAGGGTTCGGTAGAGTAGACGATTTGTTTTTTTTTGAGCTTCAAAAGCTCAAAGGATTCATTCATTGCGTCAATTGAGCTTTGATCTTTACATGAGGATTATGTTAATAAAAAGCTGTGTCAATTTCTGATTATCACTCTATTAAATTTTTATATACATCAGTAATTTAAAATAACGTATAGTGAAAAATGAAAAAATAATGTGGCAGGCGAGCAGACAGTCCACCGGGCGGTAAGTGGATACTGTCGTCCATGGACATCCACGGTACATGCCAACATCAGTCCAGAATGACAAACGTTAGCACGACCCAGCGGGCGCTGTCTACCTTTAGTTTAGGAATGAATTTTTAGAAACGTTTGAGAAAAAGGGTAAAGATAGGGGATGGGATGTGAACGGGCTCTGGAATATCTCGCTCACTACCAAATAAGCATAATACCGACATACATTGTCGATGTAGAATAAAGTGGAATTACACGGTAGTCTTCTGTGAGAGAGGGGCAACGTGGCCAGTAGAGTGCGCCCGGCGGCTGTGGGATTAAAGCGTGCACCTCCAATATTTACATGGACCTTTGTAGCTTCGTTAAATCTATACCACTTAATATTATAAAGTGATATTTATATTTATATTTTACTTTCTTTTTTATTTAAAATGTTACACGTAAACTCGGAAGCTAACGGATCAACCTTGGAAATTCTTACGAACTACGCATTTATAATCCTATTTTAAATCAACTACGTGTTGAATTAATCCCTGCCTGAAACTTAGCAAACATACAGCTAAAATTTTGCTTACAGTAATCAGTAGATAACAAACAATACACATAAACAAAATCAACATTAACTATAGATTAGACGAGAACACCGACGCAATGCAAAGTCAATATAAGTGCTATACTCGTAACTATACCAATAAGCGGTACAAGGTATAATGTGGTATAAGTTAATACCTAAACTAATACAAGTGGACGCACAATCAGAAGATTTGCAGTAATCTCGGCAAACGCAGGCAGTGATAAAGGCTGGACTGCAGATTAAGTGAGAGGCATAAGCGTTTATCCGTAATTTCACAGTTACAAAAAAATTAACACGAATTTATTTATATTTTTAAGGAAAGTGGTAGTTTTTTTATAAAGACTGATTTGAATGAATTAGTTTACCAAATGACAATTATAACTGATTTATACATCATTTTTATGTAGAAACACGTGACCTGCATGAAATTCGACATCGCTCGTGCACATTAGCGATGCATACATCCCAACATACAACCCATACATCCCATACAACCCATACAACCCGTTTTGCGATGCATACAACCCGTTTGGCCAATGTAGCGTATTAAAGCCATAGCCTTAAAACCGCATAGCCATAGTCCAGTCTTTTATAAGTTGGTGTAGTATCTCGGGGCTTGTGATAGCTGTTTTGTTATCCCTTAGTCGCCTTTTAAAATGCCCACGGAAATACATGTGGTGCTTTTCTAAAGTTTACTGACACAATCAAAATAGTGTTATTAAATTGACATGTCACACACAATTTGACTCAATAAGCTAATTACAAAAGAGAAACAAATATAGCTTGATGGGTTAAACTCGCGATCCTCTCCGCTACCATCTTATAACTTGCATTTACCACTTGCTCTGCAATATTGATACTAGCCACTATAAAGCAGCCGAGTTAAGACGGTCGGCGCTATGAACATCCCACATGACTCCTTTATCTGTGAGATATGGTAAATATTAGGTACAATTGTTCGCAGAGCCCGGATTAAGGCTAAGATTGCTGATATGATTGTGGGATATTTGTATTTTTATTGGATGCCCCGAGCCGCGCAAAGTGTCGTATCTGTGTTTGAACAACTTAAGCTATGTTATAATGGCTACACTTGTGTTATCACTTTGCGACATAACAAGATTTTTTTTTATAGACGACTGGGCGGACGAGCAAGCGGTCCCACGTGATGGTAAGTGTTACCGCCGCCCATGGACACCTGCAACACCAGGGGGTATGAGGGCGCGCCGCCGACCTTGCAAAATCCTATTCACAGCTTTCTTGAAGAACCCCATATCGTAGCTTAATGGAAAGGCCTCTTGAGGCAGTTCGTTCCACAGCCTACGGGTTCGCGGTATAAAGTAATTTTTGGACCGAACAGGGTGCAACAACAATTTGCAGTCGATTTGCCGACGACTTTCGTTTGTAGCAATCAAACCCCAATGCAAGAAATATTAGGTACTTGAGTATTCCAAAACGTTTTAGATTTGAGGGGGAGCGTGCACGCTGCAATCTAACAGCCGCTGGGCTCGCTCGACTGGCCACGTTACCCCTTTCTCACAGAAGAATATTTTGACATGTACTGCATTATCCACTATATCCTATACTCCAATGTACGTACCTACGTGTAGTGAGTGAGTGAGATATGTCAGAGTCCATCCTATCCGACCTCTCCCCGTTTTCCCAACCCTTTCTCCAAATCAATTCCTACATCTTAAAAGGTAGACAGCGCATCCGGTGGCGTGCCAATGTTTGTCATTCTGGACTGATATTGGCATGTATCGCGGTTGTCTATGGACGACAGTATCCACTTACCACCAGGTGGACTGTATGCTCGTCTGCCGCCTTCTTACTATAAAAAAAATATAAACGCATGATTTTTTTTGTAAAATTGACCATAATAATATATAGGTATTTATTTTATTTTACGAAAATTAGCTACATTTTTTTTTAAACAAAAGGAACAAGGAATTAATGTATGCGCCAGAGCAAAACAATACATGTAGGTAAATGTAAATACTAACTCGTTTCATAAAACTAATAAACATATACATTTCTCTAAACCCAACAATAATGAAACAGCAAATACAAAACAACAATAACACAACACAAATGTTGAAGCCCACTCAACAATAATCGTTAACGTATAACAACAATGTAACAAATTTTAGGGATGTGACATAAAATTTGCAAACATATATCGATAAAAGGTAAACAGGGGCACGGTTTATTGACGCGCCCGCAACATGGCGGCGAAAATGCGAAATCAGCAAAGAAGCCTTATTAAAACAATACTGAACTAAATACGCGGGACACGAGAGGGTTTTACAATATTTGCAAGGAAGGGTAATGCCGTTATTTTTAAGTATCCACTAACTGTGGCTCTCAAAGTTGCCTATGTAGCTGTCGATTCAGGAATTAATTCTGATGAACAAGCTTGAGTAAAGTGACTGTTTGCTAACGTCAGCAACAGAAAAAATGGTGTCTAAAACCAGTACCTATTTTCTCTGTATAAAGAAAATGGCAGATAAGCCGTCAGTTTACCTGATAACAAGATACCGTTGCCCATGGATATACATGCCAATATCCTTCCAAAACAACTAACTTTAGCATGCCCTTGGATGCACTGAAATTTAGCAAAACGTGGGTGACACTGAAAATGAAAAGGAATCTCAAAAATGAAATCTATAATAATATAATAAAAAGAGAGTGCGAATTTTATGAGACTGTGTGTATGTGGAGGGTAATCTCCGGAACCACTGCACCTATTCGAAAAATTCTTTCACCATTTGAAAGGTACATTATTCCAGATGGACATTGGCTATATATTATGTGCAAAAAAATTGCCGGGCATGAAACGCATGCCGGGCACAGCTAGGCAGATATAAAGATGTAAATTGATTTATTGCTTTTCAAAGTATTCTCCACGACAATCGATACACTTTTTCATGCGATGAAACCATTGTGTGAAGTATTCAGCACACCCTTATTTACTGCATCTTCTGTATTCAGAAAATGAATTGCTTTAAGTTATCCTCAACTTTAGGAAATAAATAAAAATCACAGGGTGTGAGATCGGGACTGTATGGCGGATAACTCCTAATTCCACATTTACAATGCAATGCTATGTAACCAGCCCTTTCAGTATCTACTGCTAACAGTAAATCCAGAGATAGGCCTCCTCATTGACTCATGCATGAGGGATGTAAGGCCTGAAAACGCCACGCTGGCCAAGCGGGTTGGTTAGCCCACTCTTTTACAGGTGGTGTAGTTTCTCACCGCTTGTGGTATCCGGTTTGGTATCCCTTAGTCGCATTTTAAGACACCCACGGGAGGAGACGGAGTGATGCTGATTTACAGTTGGAGCCGCACTGGTGGACTATCGTATTTTACAGACCGTGACGTTTAATTTATTATTTATAAGATCCATTATTTATATACCAAACTTTGCCATGAAATAAAGATTTCACAGATTTGAATAATTAAACAGAGAAATATATAAATAAATATGGAAACGAAAATTAAAATACGACAATAAATAATATATATAACTGTAAATTAAATTATATTACCTATGTATCGGCGTCCACCAAGGTAGCAGAGTTTCCAGATTCTAAAGGAAATTTTAGCGATTTTAGCTCTCGAATCGGAGAAGGTATATCGTTCCAGCACTTGGTGGCGGCAAATTTTGTCTTCCAAATGCTCTAAATGCCTCTAAATGTTGCAGTTTTATGTTTATACAAGCCTGGGTTTTCTCTTTTGGTATTTGTTGTGTTCATTACACCAACCAAGCCTCTTATAAAGATGTGATGGTTGACCGGTCGTAATAACTCCAAACAAGAATAGGGCAAGATGTAATTTCCCCCTGGACAGCATTTTTAAAAAACTGGCGTTATTCAACTAGGGAGTTACATGTGTTCGTGAGGTAATTCATGCAGAAACGCGCACAGGCATTCTGAACCCGTTGAACCAAACGTTCGATTCTGTGAAGCAAGCACGATCCATAAATCATATCTGCAAAATTTGACTTCGCAAGAACTAAGGATTCACAGAGACTTATTCGAAGATCCATGTTAAAATAATTTCTAATTTTGTATAATAATTTCAAACGGTAACTTCAAGAATATGCCCCTCAAAATGCAGATTGCTGTCCATTAACAAGCTCAAATTACGTGAAACATGAACTCGTTCAACCCTTTCTCCCATAATATTGATAAAAGGACTATGCAGCTAGATATTAAGGGCTTCTTATTTCGAATTTAGAATCATAAATTTGGATTTAATAGGATTATGAACTAATGATATTTTTAAAGACTAAGTTGGCAACCTGTCAAGATCCTCGTTGATCAGTGCAATTGCAGCACTAGTATTGTAAGGATGAAAGAATAGGTACAATTGAAAGTCATCGGCGTATAAATGAAACTTACAGTTTTTAATATAGGGCCGAGTATATATCCTTGTGGTACCCCCCTAATAACGGGACTAAATTGTGAAAATGTCTTCCGTGGACCTCAGTAAGTTGAGAACTATTATTGAGATAACTATGAAACCATTACACACTGGAGAAATTAAAGTCGTAATATAGCGACAAGAAGGGTTGACGCATTTTTCCAAATGCGAGGTGAATGCGTTTGTCGGCCTCCTTATTGAATATGCACTTTTTTAATTATTGCTAAAACTAAACGTTACATAATACGAGTCCATAATCTCCAGAAGTCACTAAGGCTCGTTTGTGAATACCACTCCGTTCGTTTACTGAGAATAGCACGGTACATCGTATGTTCTATAGCACGGTATACATCGTATCTATACATATAATAAAATATATACATATAATAAAATTGTAACAGGCCGCTGTCTGTACATTATAGATATTGAAAAAAAAACGGGGGGTCTTTATTAGAGCAACAGAAGCCAAAACAACAGTTTTTAGAAATTTTGTCTGTCTGTCTGTCTTGTACACGCATCACGCAAAAAGTACTGCATGGAATTGAATGCAGTTTTCACCGATGTATTGCTAGGGGTCTAACTTAAAATATAGGCTCCATTTTACCGCAGGAAAATATCTTATTCCGATTGTTTTAAATTTAATAAACCGAAGCGAAGTGAGGGCGGGTCGCTAGTGTTGAATAAATATAGTAAATAAAATTAAAAAGGTATAATCTGCCCAAGATAGACATACGACAACAATTTCGAGATTGTCAACAACTTCGTGTATCACGTTTTCGAAGTTTACCGATTACAAAAGATACTTAATTTACTTCAATTTTCACAACCATAAAATATTTACCCGCCGGTAATATTTCCCGTGGAAAATGGGCGCGAAACGCGGCGTCCCGTGCAAATGTTTGAGAACCGCCGAACGCCGACTGCGCAGCGTCATGGCGTAGCGACATAACGTTGTAAATTATAATGTTTTATGGTTTAATACTGCAGATAAGGCTGCGAGGGGTAAGGAGCCTATTATTAACAGTGTTAAGCGGGGTTGGGGGTAGGTGTAGCGCACCTCATTGTAAACCTCGGTGCAGACTTGAGATCGCGTTGGAAAAAAGTGGCGAAAGTTTTATTTCGCTTTTGTGAACATGTTCACCGAAAAGTTTCGCAACTGTTAGCATTAATATTTTTTGATTTTATAATCAAAGTAATCTTATTATAAGTAGGTAATCTCGGCCGGTTTAAAAAGAGGATACTAAAGGACAATAAAGCCGCTATCATAAGCCCTGAGGAACTTCACCACCTTGGAACTTGGCCAGCGTGGCGTTTTAAGGCCATATTATCCTACGTGCACAAGGCAATCTGCATGAAGAGGCTTATAGCAGTGGACGATAAAATAGCTTGTTACGGTTTTAATCTTTTTATAGTTTTTGTACATCCTATTTGTAATTTTATTTATATTTTCCATTAAATAATAAAAGCTATTGTCATAGAACGGACGCTGAAACTTTTCTCGTCAACAATGTCTGTGGTCACTTTCGAGTCATACGAACTATATACAGATTTCTGCAATCATATAAACTTATTACTGTTGCTGCTTTTGACAGGCCATAATAGAGACCAGATCTGAACAAAGGCCTAATTCGAATGACTAATAAAAATAAAAAGCATAATACATCACAAAATAAATTTGCATGAAATTCTCTACTTAATTCTCACTCCGATCTGAACATTTCCTTTACAGAAGTGGTCACAGGAGTCTTGCTCAATTCTATTTAAGATTTTTCCATTCTTTGTACAAAGATCAATGTCGCTCAGCTAGGGATAAAAAGAGCTATCCTTTGTCTCTTTGGTGGACAAAATTCGTAACAAAGAAATTCCACAGAGCTAAGTCACCGACATAGTTCAAGGATAAGCAAGTTGAAGCAATATTGAGCAGGCAATATCTGTTGCAGGTATAATAACCTAGGTATAATAACCTGGAGCAAAGACCACGTATTGAGAACCGTAGGAGGGGCGTCCTCCGACAAGGCGAATCGATGACTTATGAATATCGTCGGTGGTATCTAAATGAGAAGAATTCTCACTTTCCCAAACTTTCTCAATCCGTTGCTAAATCTTCAAAGGTAGGAAGCTCATTCCAGTGCATGCCAACGTCTGCCATTCTGGATTGATGTTGGCATGTATTGCGGGTGTCCCTAGGCGGACAGTACCTACCACCTTATTTTAGAGAAAAAATGTTTTAGAGTTTATCCTAAAACGTAAAACACAACATTACGCTACGCTGTGTACCCTCCACGCAAACCCTTAGAATATGATTTTTAACGAGCCATCCCCAAGTATGTAATTGCGTCTGAATGCGCTCCGTAATGATTATTTATGTACCTCGCTCGGGTGCCGGCGAAATTATTTTTTATTGTTTTCATTCTGTTTGTTAGCCCGCATCTCGGCATTATCGCGATAGCTTCTCGTCTGGAAGTACACATATTAAATGAGGGAAATTATCGCGCTGCATTAACAATCGTGTGGAGATTGCTTTTTGGATCTTTTTGGAAATATAGCGGTTAAATATAAAAAGAAAAAAAAATGTTCTAAGGTTACATTTAATGGTCCACACTAGGATTCCTAGTTCAGACAGAAAGTCAAACACAAACCAGCCCGTTTATCGTCCATTGCTGGACATTATCTCATGCACGAAGGATGTATGGCCTTGAAACGCCACGGCGGCCAAGAAGATTGAAAAGTTCACTCTTTTAGCGTTGGAATAGTTCCTCAGGACTTCGGCTTTGTTATCCCTTAGGCTTTGTTACACGGTAAGACATGACGCTGTGCTATTCTAAAACCGGCTCACACCACATGGCAATATATTAGTTTACTGTTAGCTAGATATATTAGTATTATCATTCACTTCCTTAGATAGAACACCGAGCTATTGTAAAAAAAATTCGACATAACGCGCTCAAAACATCATTTTTTAAAAACCACCGTCAGCTTCCAGTGGCATAATGAAATCGTAAATCGGCGTACACATGCAGTGCACACTAAAATATACATTGAAACCAGTTTATCGTAGTAAAATATACATCGGGTCCGTGGTTTGGCGTCGGATCGCTGGCCGACATTTTTGTGGCGCTCTTCAATCAACGATTTTATAACATTGCTGTGCTGTGTATTGTTTACATTTTTGGGTGATACTAGTCTGATATAGATAATAAGAATGGTGAAAGTTTAGGGTGAGATATGCCAGAGGGTTGCCATCAGAAATTCAAAGGAACTAGAATTCGTGACCAAAATATCCGGAACATTGCATCTGAAACCCTGAACGCACTGAACATATGAACATAAACTGGTCTTGTTGACAATCTGCAATTGTTTAATACAACCTGTCACAGTAGCAGTTGTCGTGCATTAGGCAATTTTTAAAATACCCGGACACATTTGAAAAATCCTCATTGACGTCCCCGGATGCCCTTCAAAAGAGGACCGTGTCAGGAGAAAAGTACGACGCCTTCGTCTTCGTTGTCCTTGCACGCCTAGCCAGAGCACACATTGTAACATAACTCTCCCAATTTTTCCAACCCTTTCTCCGAAACAATTCCTAAATTACTGAAGGTAGGCAGCGCATCTGGGGGCGAGCTAGCATGTTTCATTCTGTACTTATGTTGACATGTATCGTGAATGATCATGGACAGTATCCACTTACCGCCAGGTGGACTGTCAGCTCGTCTGCCGCCTTCTTTCTATAAGAAAGGTCCATTCCTGGCACCAGGTGATCTTAGACATTGGATTTGGTATTTGTTTTTGGTTCTTTGAGCTGATAGACTCCCTAGTCTTAGGGCCGGCCTTAGAGGCGACCGAGAACGAATGGCGAATAAACGAATGAAGAGTGAAAAACGTTTAAAATTTTCACTTTCGATACCATAATACCGAAAAAATAGAGTTGTATTTCACGGAACCGCAAAAGTCATCCATATAGATCTATATATAATTATATGTTTGTCGGCCAATGTGTCACTCACTGGCTGTGCATCTCTGCGGTGTCCATCAACTGGGCAGTTGTGACCGAAGATTTTAATTCCGATTCTATTGTAAATTCTCACTTTACAATTATTTTATTTTTAGTGGATGTTGTAAAAGGCGACTAAGGGATAAACTACCACAATCCCTGAACAACCACACCACTTCTAAAATGTGGACTCGCCAACCCGATTGGCCAGTGTGATGCTTAAAAATGATACATTCCATGTCCAGCAGTGAAAGATAAAAGGGCCGGCTACGGTTTACGGTTATTTTAATGTTGCCTAAGTAATACTTTAATAGGGTTTTGGACTTGATACAGATTTATTCTTGTGTTAACATTTTATCGATAATCAATGACAATGCATGTCACCTGTTCGCTCAAAACGATAAACTTTCATTTTTAATAAAATAATTACTATTAGGAACTTTTCACTTTGGCCTGTTTGTCACTCCGTGTGAAATATATGTAATTCATGGTGTTTATAGCAATCTTAGTAATCACAGAACTTGAAAAGAAAAACACGAGGGTGGTCCATCATAATTTCAAGAAATTAATTTCTTACCCACATCAGTATTGGTTAGGTTATATCTGTGTTATTAATCATTAATTCTCTTTAAGTATTAGTTTTGAGCAGAGACAATTGTCGTTACTCCTCCATCGTGTCTAGTATTTTGGGTGAAATTAATTGTATTATTGTAATCTCATTGCGGTGATAAATTCAAGTAATTGGTAGGTACCGGTTTTGTGCAGAGCCAACTTTTCGTGCACCAGCTTGGCGAACTGGTTTATTTTGAATAGGCCTGACTAATTAAACGGACTAATACATTTGCTCTAAATGTCATTTCTAAAATTTCCAAACAGAAAACCCTAGGAGAAACAACGATGACAAAGTAAGAATTGAAACGGTGCCAAAAACGAAAAAAAAAGAACAAAAAACAAAATAACACTAGCACTTTAGTGCGACCGAAAAGCCGAAAGCGATAGATTTATAAACTCAAGCGGCACTAACACACTTTCACGTGTCAATGGATCCGCGTAAAAGCCTAAAAAAGTTGAAAACGACAAAAACGCACACAACAGCGTGTAACGTACATGCATCTTTTTCACGGCTGACAAATGGCTATAAAATGCTGGATGAGTCGCCGGTACGAAAAATCATTCACAAATTCTGACGCCACTCCGCTTAGCTGGCCCGAGCCACTTTTTATCCGTACGCCATCAATAAAACAGTGAAAAGGAGAGAAAAAACAAAAGCCGTGACGTCACGAGGTACGTTTTCGCGCCGACACCGGTAAACGAATAAATCAAGGGCTGTGTTAGTATGGAGTCCACTTCAGCCGAATTGCGGTCTTTTATTGTCTTTTAATTGACACAAATGAATAAACATAATAATAAAAGCTTTATTATATACTACAATACTGATAAGAAATATAGCGATAAATAAATATGTCGCCATGGAAACCGGCCGCGACACCAAATATCCACCACATACATAGGCACACTCCTTATTAATGAGTAAAAATGCAAACTTTATACAAATTTCATTTTTTTCACGCACTCACACACACCCACTCTCACCCACACACAGCCACATATACACACAAACTCATTTACCCGAGTCTTACAGGATAGTTCATGTATAAGCCCATCGCCCGTATTATCTATTTTGCATTGTACGAGTATATACATAGTTAAATCAGTTTTTGGCAATAAGTTATATGTATGTGTATGATAAGTTCCATATCTGAACTGCATTTTCAAGCAGTGGCCTAACATAGGTAAGATATTATATAGAACTAAATTATGCCTATATGTCATCTAACGAATTATCTGAGGGGGAGTGGACTAATGTCGGCACATCAGTCCAAAATGACAAACGATGCCTACCTTTGAAAACTTCGGAACGGATTTGGAGGAAGGGTTGGGAAAATATGAAGGGATAAGACAGGATGAGCCAAGAATGGACTCCGGCATATCTCATTCCCTGTCATAACGCACCTTAAAGAAATAGGAAATGCAGTACATTTTACAGGAATCTTCTGTGAAAGAGGGGTAACTTGGCCAGTCGAGTGCACTCAGAGGCTGTAGGATTGCAGCGTCACACTCCCCCTTCAGATAATTCGTTAGATGACATATAGGCATAATTTAGTTCTATATAATATCTTACCTATGTTAGGCCACTGCTTGAAAATGCAGTTCAGATATGGAAGCATACATATACATCTCGAAGGACATAGAAATGCTGGAGAGAGTCCAGAGAAGAGCAACGGAACTACCAAGGAAAAGAAAAAATTGGATATATGAAGACAGACTCCGCATTCTTTGCTTAATTAGTTTAAAGGAAAGAAGGGAAAGAGAAGACTTGATCGAAACTTACAACATTCTCAAGAACCACTATGATGTCCCGTACTTATATACAATACTAAAGCAGATGAGAATCTGGGAGGACCTGCTTTAAGGTTAATGCGAATTATCGCTACCTCCAATCCTACATACCTACAAGCACTTCCTGTCAATTGCAGTCGTAAACTCATGGAACAATCTACCGAACGAGACAGTAAACGGACAGTAACGAGCAGACGGAGTGAATAAATTCTTTAGACAGAAAGAAGGCAGCACAAGTGTATCGATGTAGGCACATGAGCGAAAGCTGCTGGCCTAATACGTAAATAATAATAATAATATGTGATGACTAAAATTGCATATGTCAGATGCTCCTGTGTTTATAAAAGTAATAACATTACGTTTTGCAAAGATTCAATTACCTATAACTATGATGTATAGAATCGCCGGAATTCCCCATCGCGTTTGTAACTTCATCTGTGTGCGTGTCGCATTTTAAGCCTTGTTATAGTGTGCTTACTGTTATTACGTCACTTTTGTACACAATAAATAAGTGCGAAAATCGCTCAATGTAACCGCGGACTTTTCGATTTGCGACTTCAGCGCAATGTTAACTGAAAATAAACTATCTGCGTCACTAATAAATTTTACTTCACACATGGCGGTACACGGGCGATATTGCCAGTTTAATTGACACTGTATTTTGAAAGCACCCCACACAAAATCGAACAGTGATGTGACATTTGCTGAGTTTAATTTCAGTAGCCATAAATTTTAAACTAATTGCTAGCTGTCATAATAATGTTTAACATAATCTTGGAATTCAACTACTAATTGTCTTTTTGACATTTTGAAACAGTCGCTGTGAATATCTAAGAAATGTTCTTATTGCTTTACTAATATAAATGGTGTCCATTGTTATATTATGCGATCTCCTGTGGATTTGTATTATTTAGCATATCAAAAATAGTGTCAACGGAAGAGGTTTTCAATTAAAAAGAAGCGATAGCGCAAATAGCCTCCAACAAATAAACAAACAAACAAACTATACCGTCTCACTGCAGGGCACAGGCCTCCCCTAGTAAATAAATACATGGGCGGTTTTAGAGCCGTAACGGTTTACGGTTCGAGCCGGTTTTCGGGCAAGCGGGCCCGGTGCGGATTTATGGATCACATATTCCTGATATTTTTTTATTTCTGGAGCAAGCCGGTCTGCTTCGTTGTTTTCCCTCACCGCTCTGCTAGTGACAATTTTTTAAAATTCGTATTTAAGTAGAAAGTCAGTGGTACGGGCCGAGGATTTGAACTCACTATCACACAAATGGGAATCGCGTATAGGTGATCACCGTTCTGCGACATTTTAAATTGACCTACATTAGTATTTAAATTTATTTAAATTCTCACAAAAAGAACGGCGATGACACATGTCGGAAATGTAGATTTTCCATATGTTTTAGGAATAAATGTTTGTGTATTGGCGTTGATTTTTTAAATTTGAAACACTGTATATCTTAATTATGATACTACTGTACAGACTTGGAAGAAATGTGAAATTAGATGCGATGAATCGATAGAAGAGATCGAAATAAAAATACGTCAACGAAAAAAATTAAATTAAAATCTATAAGTTTGACTTTGATTATCGCAGTTCCAAGACGTCTTAGTAGTTTTACCTAAAAACATTTTTGTTCGTTTTGATGTTTGATGTCTTTTATCGATTTATTAAGGTTTAGGTGAGCGAGAATCGAGATTTTTAAAAATGGCATGAAGTATGTACCCCTGTCACTTATGTCAAATGCCTTTTGCAATCTTGGGTCGGCTGATCACATTTAGTCGAGATTTAGTGTAATATTTCAAAAATTTTGAAGTCAGCTAGAGGTAGCTTTTTTTTAAATTTCCCCGTAAATATTTAGTACCTACGAGTAGGTACGTACAATTTCAAAACATTCAAAATTTTGTAGTTCATAGAAAAATATTATACAGTTTATGCAAAAAATCTCTTTCCATATTCGCTTAGCTCCGTTGACTGTGACACGGGCTCATCACGGTTGATCAACTGGTGTCCCGCGGCCCGACCGCTCACTCCGCTCACTCACTCACTCATTCACTCATTCATTCACTCCGACGTCGGTTTCGAGTGATCACTGATCACCTTTCGAGGGCGCATCTCTTTTTTTCGTTTGCCGATTCGACAAACGGATTCAGTGCCAATGTTGGTTTTTTGGGGATAGAATTACGATGGTCAGGATAGAAGTTTTGAGATGGTTTCAGATAATTTGTTAATAAATGTATTGTGTTAGGAGCAGGGCATATTTTTTTTTTTTATGTAGGAAGGCGGCATACGAGCATACAGTACCCCTGATGGTAAGTGGATACTGTCGCCCATGAACATCCGGGATACGTGCCAACATCGGTCCAGAATGACAAACGTTGGCACGCCCCGGATGCGCTGCCCACCTTTGCAGATTGAGGAATGGATTGGGAATATGCGGAGGGATACGCTAGGATGGGAATGGGCTCCGGTATATACTCACTACCGAAATACGTATGTACATTGGGGAAATACGATAAAGTAGGAAATGCAGTATATTTCAAGATAGTCTTCTGTGAGAGAGGGGTAATGTGCTCAGTCGAGTGCGTCCAGCGGGTGTGGAAATATAGCGTACAGTCTCCCCCTATAACATTAGTGTGTATTATTGGTAAAATGTAGGCCTTGCTTATATCCTATAATCACTCCCAAATCTACCCATTCAAACGTATAACCTTAATTAATATATAACATAATTAATCAGTTGACATAAAGTGGTCAACGCTTGTCAGAACCTGTGATGACAAGTCACGATGACTAGGAGTTCTGACAGTCCGATTGAACCAGTTTTTATTACCGCTGCGTTCACTATTGTTTCCGTATCTGAATTTTGAGTCGGGGTTTTAAAACCGGTTAAAATTTTAATACGCCGATAGCATACGCTATATAGTCGGAAAGGAAGGTTGGTCGGCTTTAGAATAGCACCTCTGCATCTCTTCCCGTAGGCGTCGTGAAAGGAGACTAAGGGATAGATGAGAAACTACATGACTTCTAAAAGAGTGGATTCGACAAACCGCTTGGCCAACGTGGCATTTTCAGGCCATACATCTCTCATGTACGAGACAATGTTCGAGAAGAGTCCACGTCCATTAGTGGACGATAGCAGGACTGGATACGGTTTACGGTTCATTACACCTGGCAAAAGATAAAGCAAAGTAAATGCATGTTTCATTATTAAAAATAACGTCAAAGGTAAATCACTTTTGCAAATTACATCCGTTTCTAAAAATTATACTTTAATGGAGAACTTCTGATCATCTGATCATTATTCTTTTTTATATTGCAAATGCATTTCGCGAGGTGATCCTAAAAATAATATCGACTCATCGACACCTCAACTCAAATATCCCATCGACCTTCTTTCCCAGTCAGCTGCAGGTAGCAACCTGTGTGGCGAGCGTGACGAGTGTGGCGAGCGTGACGAATGTGACGTGTGACGGGCGTGTGTCAACAAACGTCGCTCACGCCTTATTATTCGGGGTACAGCACGGACGTAAGGAACACCAGTGACGAAACTACGTAAAAGCCGAAAAAGACCGGCGTTCTTGTATTGTCTATAAATCAGTGACTTTTCATTAAAACGGGCTTTAAATAGTACTCATTTTTATAAATCAGTGACTTTTGATTGCCGTGGGCTTAAAGAATGAACTCAAGTATTTATGTACCGAAAATAAAGTACCGGTGCTCTATGTAACTGAACTAAACGCAAAGCTTTCTTGGAGTAGTGGTATGATATTGACCACAGAAGGTTGAGATAATTACGCTTTCTTTGTTCCTTTTCAATTAGTGGGTCTCATATATACTTCATATGTAGCTATACGTATGTTGTGGGCGCCTTAAATTTTACACTTCTTTTACAACACTTACACACTTTACACACTTTTACAATTTTACTGCACATGTCTGAAGACGCAAGAAATTGAGTAAATATTCGGTGGCTGCCATTAAAAATAAAAAGATTAAATAAATTATTTGCTTCTGATTTATTTGTTTAGAGACTTCTATACTTCTTGTTTTTAAATTATAAGCAATATATGAAGCGAGAAATAATCTTTATAAAATACAGGAAATATGCATCACGTACAGGTGTGCTCGTTTTCGTACTGCGACGCAAAATCGCGCTACCAAAGGAATATAAAGAATTTCAAAGAATTGAAGAATCACATTGATTTGTTGTGCTATAAAAACGCTTGCCACCACGAATGTGTGGATAATATGCGGATATGAGACATTTGCTTCGTCACTTTCTTATACATCGTGTACAATAGTTCTAGCTATAATATTACACAGTACATTCGTACCCTCTATAAGGTCACCGGATTCAAATAAACTCTGACAGTAGTGTCACAGAACTGACTAATCACGCCACACTCGTACACACGCGAAGTCGAGACGGCAATAGAATCGATTTATTTACTGTGTAATTTATGAGATTTGCGTTTTGCACACATATTTATTTATTAAACAGGTCTTAAAAGCGTATGTTTACATACTTTTTTATAACATTTCGATCGTGTTGCACCAACGCGTGATCCAGAGTTCAATCACTAAAAACGAAATAAAAAGGTTAATATCTAATGGATTTATAATACTTATACCGATCTTCTACAACCGTCTTACCTACATTCCTATCACCAAATGTGTCTTTGTTGGGCGAAGTTTGTTGTAACCCTAAGAAACTTGTGTAAGCGTTACGTCTTTGTGAGTGAGATATGTTTCAGACGTTAGTAAAGAGATTCCATACTGATGACTGAACATACTGTGAACAGGGTGACGCGGGTGGACAGAACATTTACCTTGGATGCTTTTCATATACTTATAATAGTATAATCTAGGGTACCTCCCGCAGTTTCGTCTACTATATATTTATAAATTTAGTGTTTTGAAAAATAATTATCACAAAAATTGGACTTAATGCCTTGTAGCGTTAAATCAAAGACTTACCTTTGAGCTATGCCTGAAATGAATTATTACAATAGAAATGTAATAAATTACAATGACTTATAATTTTGTATCTGTAATATTCTGTAACTGTAACTTCTATAATCAAACTGACAGAAAATCAAATTTATTTGCAAGAATTCTTAAAAATATAAGATAATAATTTAAATTTGTGCGAGTATTACGTCTTTTGTCATCATTATGTATTATTTATTATCGATATTGTCTATATGTATGTATTGAACATGATCCATCTGTGGATTTCGGTCTTTTTGCACTACCTATATCCCTTTTATTCTTGTCTATCCTAAGGTTGCCTGG
Source organism: Sesia bembeciformis (assembly GCA_943735995.1). Lineage (NCBI taxonomy): Eukaryota > Metazoa > Arthropoda > Insecta > Lepidoptera > Sesiidae > Sesia > Sesia bembeciformis. The sequence goes on along the minus strand of OX031028.1, from coordinate 1,197,259 downwards.
AGGAGATCGCCTCAGCGACAAGGTCGCCTATTGTATTCTGTCATTTATTATTTGTGCACATGTAATAACCAATTGTATGCAATAAAGAGTGTTTATTATTATCATTATTATTACGTACTATATAAAGTTACAAAATCAATTAATGCTTAATTACTAATTATAAAACACATATGCACCATATTATAATCGCAACTGTAATGTTTACGGCATATTGGTTCTATCAAACACGCTATTATATTTAGCGGCACTACCCTTAGCCTGCTCTCAACCACCAAAGATTAGCTGGAAGAAATTGCTATATAGCATTAAGTTCGCCTTTGTACACACATTTTGGTGCAATAAAGAATTCTGTTCTATTAAACATTAACAATAATGAATAACCAAATAATAAAACTATCTACCTTGTAATCTTCAAAGAAATATCCAACACTTACTGTCTTCAAACTTCACTTCTACCCACATAACCAATATAACCCAATACAAATTCCGACACCCACCTTAACGTTCGCACACGATTACAGCGCTGCGAATAAACGCTCCGTTAGCCGAGAATCATAAAAAAAAGTCCAGTACTTCCGTCAGTATGCCGGTCACGTCGAGTCGAACTGATTGACGCGAGACGTCCGCGCCTTCTGGATATCACCCCCCGGCTCCAGGCTCCAGACACCCCCCGATTCCCCCCCACGCGAAGGGTGAACCCCCCGCTGACTTGACCTGTGATCCGGCGAGAAACATGTGAAAAATGTCATTAATGCACTCCTGGGGTCGTATTGAGTGCTTTATAGAGTTCGGAGCTGTTGCTCTAAGAGACAGGCTACGTTTGCTTGATGTTTTTGCCTTTTTACAGTTTTAACTATATGCTATCTCACAATTCAATAAGTATTATGTTTTATTATTTTTTTAAGAAATCATATTGTCACTTATCAAGTCTTCCATCATCAGTGAAACAAACAAACACACAAACAGACTTTCAGATTTTAGAATCGTTTTCTGATAAACAAAAAAGAATGTCGATAAAATCCAACAAGCGGGTGAATTTTATCGACGTATCAGAAATTATAGATGAATAAACACAAATATTATCTACTTATATTTTATATAATACAATATATACTTATTAAATTAATTTCACACACATTTCATATTTATACTAGCTGTTGCCCGCGACTTCGTTCGCGTGGTCTTCAAGTACTAATTCAGAAACCTTCGCGGGTGTGCGCACAACGACTCACCAAAGTTTCATCGCAATCGGATGAATGATACAGGAACGCATAGATGACAAACAAACAAATATTAATTTTTATATATTAGAATATATCTCTATATATATAAAATTCTCGTGTCACAATGTTCGTTCCCGTACTCCTCCGAAACGGCTTGACCGATTCTCATGAAATTTTGTGAGCATATTGAGTAGGTCTGAGAATCGGCCAACATCTATTTTTCATACCCCTTAGTGATAAGGGTTGTCCACCCATAGCGCCATCTGTTGGGCAGCCACAGCAACGCGTGGCCGGGCACACCTAGTATATAGATAATATAATGCATATTTTTTAACTTCTTTTTTTAAAATAAGACATCTAATGGTATTAAGCTATATTAAGCTGGTAACTAAACTAATGGTATTAAGCTTGAATTATTTTTTGGATTACGAGTACACTTTGATATTTTGCCGACATGGCTGACACACACGTCTGGGAAACATTGATCTAATGGAACAGTCTCAGAAATGAACAAAAAGAGGCCGTGTCTTAGCTGACTACTTTACTTTAAATTACTTTATACCGCGAACCCGTAGGCTGTGGAACGAACTGCCTCAAGAGATCTTTCCATTAAGCTACGATATGGGGTTCTTCAAGAGAGCTGTGAATTGGATTTTGCAAGGTCGGCGGCGCGCCCGCATACCCCCTGGTGTTGCAGGTGTCCATGGGCGGCGGTAACACTTACCATCACGTGGGACCGCTTGCTCGTCCGCCCACTATTATATATAAAAAAAAAACCTCTCTATTTACTACTGTGATAAGATTATTGATTAAAAGTATAACCGTGCGTGCCGTAAAAGGCGACTGAGAGCAAGGCTAACTACAACGAACCCCGAGCAACTGCACCACTTCTAAAAGAGTGGACTCGCCAATAGTTTTAGGGCCATATATCCCTCATTACAAAACAATGTACATGAGAGGAACAAAATTCAAGACCACGTCCAGCAATGAATACTGAAAGGGCTGGTTGCAAGTTTAGATGTAAGATTTTGGTATCTTAGAGCTGACATTAATCTTAATTCAAAAGCCCCCCAATAGATGAAAAAAACAGTATGCTATCTTGTATACTACCGTGTATGGGATGGTGCAAGGTCAGCAACTCACCTGCATTCCTCCTGGTGTTGCATGTGTCCATGGGTGGACCACTTACCATATCATGGTCTGCTCGTATCCCTTCTATAAAAAAATACTCAGATATTTATGATTTCGATCTTATTTTAGGGCAAGGTAAAGAAACCGACTCTATTTAAAATTACATTGTAAGATTTCTTTACAGTGTAGTGTTACAGTGTCCTTATGTAATTAAAATTTTTTTCGTAATACATATATGTAGCCAATGTAATATGATGTACACAAGTCTCAAAATCTGAATGGACACATTATACAGAACAGAACAGACAGTAACAGAACAACTAGGTACAGATGTCATCAAGATTGTTCACTGAAACAAAATTAAAACTGAAACGTTCTCATCAGACAGGTCCGAACTCGAAAGTTCGTTAATTCGCGCCACTGCAATTCGGGCCCCGCACGCGGACGTCGAACCGAGAATAAGTTTGAATTGCATGTAGTTTAGGATAAATAGCCAACGTCCGCGACAGTTCTAAAACGCCATGTTGCATTTTGTTTTATTTTATAAAGAAAATAATAGGAAAGCAATGAGATATTGCAATTTTGTAAGCTATGGTTTATTTTTTAAGTTAAATACACGTTTACTTTCGTAGATTCTGAGTTAAGGTGTATGATACACTTATATTGCTGAACTGCCTTAAATAGTTCTGCAATAATCGTCTATAAATGTGTCTATAATAATTTAAAATAAAAATTAAAAAGATACTTATTTCTTGTCTAAATTACAATTTGTTCACAGGCAGGTTTTAAGGTCTTGGACACCGATACTACAGAACTTGTATCTACGACAAACTTTTATGGTTTATTAGATACGATTATGATAGTTTTGCGTATTTGTTTGTAAATTTGGTAATAAATAATAATAAAATCTATCACTGACAAAGTATTTATTTTAAAAAAATGCGAGATTTGTAACCCTCCTATCGTTGACCTCAACGCTCACTATTATATTCACTCCGCTTCCACCTGGATGCAGAGTGAATATGAACTATTTGAAGATATGGTCTTGTATACCTACCAAATATGAGAAAAAATTATAAGGATATGATGCATAATTCACGAGTATGACAGTGCGATTCTTAAAGTTTTTTAAATATGTATATAAAAAGTTTTAAAAAGGTCGCGGTAAGAAGGCCGCTACATTTCTCACTATGAAACGTTTTATAACATGTTACAAGCAACATTAACTATTTATGTGCGTTTTACTTTCATTCCAATCATCTTTTTTTCCCTCATTAATCCCCCAATAACCTCACCGCAGTTGTAAAGCTTTATTGACTAGTAGTCGCTCGTAAACCGGCCGTAAAACATCCCAAACACACATAAAAACCTGTATACCTTGGCGTATACGCCGAGGTATACGTATGTCGGAGACTAGCTGGTATATATGGTTAGTTCATTGTATTATTGTATTGTATGTACATTCCCATGGGAATTATTTAATAGATCTGCATACAAAGTACCCTAAATGTTAAACTGGTACCTAATATAAGTTATAACTATTCTAATTTTCATTAAAATATGTCTAGTAGTTTTCAGACAGACAGATAACAAATCTAAAAATTGTTGTTTTTTCCCACGACAAATGTATGTATGTTTGTGTATTTAGACCCATACTGATTTTGAAACGGTTTTTTATAAATGTTTAATAGAGTCTTTATCGTGCGTACTTTACACTACATCGACTGTTTTCAAAAAATATTTGCTGGCCGAATTGTCGGATCGGATTGTCGAAATGGTTCGCACTGTACACTATCGGTGTGTACTAGCACAAACGCAAAGCTCATATCTCGTTGAGTGAGCTGTATAGATATAGATGTGTGGGTATACCTTACACGTGCAGCTAGAGATAACGTCGTCAATACGCCCGGGCAATAACGCAAAAACTCCAAACAATAGACATTAATAAGAACGTGAAAATGGGACGTACGGGTAACGTCCGGTCGTCCAGGGATGCGCTTATTAAAACATTTCGCCGGGCAATATCTGACGATACGGCGACGTGCACAATATGTGCCCGCAAACTCCGCCCGCATGTGACGACCTGCGGGAATCGCGCCCGAGAAAACTTCATTAACTCCAACGATGGGGGGGCCGGGGCCCCTTCCCCCCGTTCTTGTGACGGACGCGACGGACTGGGGACGGCCGACGTCCGCTTATTACATCTTGAACGTGCCGCGAAATCGAAGAAATGCGACGTAAATACGTGGAGCATTCTGAGAGGAATCGTTACACTGATTGCCGGCTTTGTGCTCGGCTGACCGTTAATTTGATCTGTATCGAAGGGGGCTCATTGTGCGGCTTATTATTGAGATGGCTTTTATTAGATGAGATGTTGCCGATTGCAGCACGATTTCAGTTTTGAGAGTTTTTTAAACGCTGTGTTGCGTAAATTTACCGCGAAAACGATTTGTTCCTCTTTCTAAAAAACTGTGATTATCTAGCTGCGATTTAATGTGTTTATTAAGATGCCAGAGATTGCATTATTGATTCATTAATGTTAAAGCCGATGCTGATAGACGAAAATTTCGTCCGTTATTCATTGAAATCTAAAGACACTACTACACTAGTACTACAGCCACGGGTTCCGAATCATTCAGTATCCATATGTTTGTTTTCACATATAGCGGTCATTCCTATCCGATAAATTAATATCCTGAAAATACAAAAGTAATTAAGTAATGTGTGATATGGTGTGGTGTCGACCGCCTTTAGAATACCACCAATCCATTTCTTCCCGTGGGTGTCGTAAAAGGCATAAAAGGCTGGTTACGGTACGGTAATGTTTTAAATGTGAAGAATTTATGGAATAAAAAAATATATGTAAATGTACGTTAAAAGATACGCTTAATAGATCGATAAATCATGTTAAAATAGAAAATTTTTAAATGTCACAAAATACGGTTTAAAACGTTTTATAAAAATGTTACCTGACTTATTGGACAGATTATCGAGAATTCAGTATTAATATTTTTCAAAATCGCGCAAATGTAACTGTACCTTTACTTCTCCGGTATAACAGTTTCCGGGCATATTTTTCGGCGAGTCGCCCAGTTTTCGAGGAACCGCGGACCACACCGGCGACACCTCGCCGTTGATGTATGGACGATATAATTGCTCTCGCGAGTAGTTGCTTGAGAGTCGCGGAGGTGATGATGGACGCGACATGATTGTTTTGGCTCACATCTTTTCTGTACAGTTCACTTTGGGAAATAATTAAGAATTATCTACGCGCTAAAACAATTTACACGATGTAAATAAACAAGTACTTTTAAGAATGAAAGTTTATTTATGTTTTACAGACATAAACCAAATCCCCATTACAGTTTTAGTAGTTATTATCCTATATTTTGTCTAAATAATGCAAAATTTTCTTGCAATAATAAGTGGGTTTACAATTTTACTTTCCAATGTATCAAGACAATTTTGCGCATGCTATTTATCATACCTGAAATATGTAAAGTATCGAAAAGGCTAAATAAATGGACGGTAGATTTAACGAACGCCAATTTGGTACTAAAAATACATTAAAATTTAATCGACCGTTGAGATTTTTCTAGTGGTCCATGAATTTCTTCTGCAAATTTTTTTTACGATTAGCACAAATTTACTCGAGTAAATTTGTGCTAGAAGAGAAATAAAATATCTAAGTATACTCCAGAAATCTACAGTTTAGTTTTACATTTGAAATAAAATAACAAACATAATATAATTGTAACATTACATTATTTTCAATACTACGAACATTCTCGACGTTAAACCCTTCACCAGATAACTAAAAAAGGTTTATAAAAGCTGTCTCCATCTCGAATTTGGTCGACGAAGTTAATTAATATTGTTACAATGTTTTTTCTTTTTATACACGTAGAAACAAGACAACTGAATTAATGTAATTTTTCTAATAAATTCTTTTTAAGTCTGCGGTAATGGGCAGGTCGATATCTACCACAAACCAGTAACTGATGGAGCAGATAATTCCTTAAATGGGAATCACGTACAGGAAAATATCATTGGACGCCCATCGGCCAAGTAAACCAAAGACTTAAAGAAATTGTTCCATGAGAACGTAGCGTGGGACGCCCTCCGCCAGGTGAACTAAAGACCTGAAGAAATTTGTCCGTAATGGCTGGGGATGAGAAACGTAGCGTGGAATGCCCTCTGGTCAGGTGAACCAGAGACTTGAAGAAATTTGTTCGTAGTGGCTGAATGAGAAGAATTGAAAACCGTGTGTGATGGCGGTCCTTAAGAACGGCATACTACAGCGGATACAGTGGAGAGACACGGGCTGATGATATGGTATGGTATGGCTGGATGAGAAAGGCGTGCGGTGGAGAGTTTCAAAAGAGGTCTAGATCTAGCAGTAGAAAAATGACAATAGACTGATGAAAGACGACGGCGACGATGAAAGACTGATGAGACTAAAGAAAGACGGCACTTTGGCATTAAGGCCGCCTGTTGTATTTTTCGTGTTACTCACTTAAATTGTCATTTTTGCAACATGTACTAGTGTACAATAAAGATTTTATCTATCTATAATATAATAAAATATATGTCAATATAACTCAATATTCCAAATAAATAAGTAATAGAAAATATGCATTTATTAATTACTAACTGTTGCCCACGACTTCGTCCGCGTGGACTTTAGTTTATAAACACCGTCTTTACCTTCTTAGGGGTGTTTGGTATTTTAAAAAAAGATCACACACATTATTTCTTATAGCTTATTTTTATCGAACAAATGTTCGACGTGATTCTTTAAATTGATATAACTTTTTTATATATGAACCGGTTGAAATAAAACAAACACAAAATTTTAAGTGAAGCTTACCAGAATACATGAGTGAAAACCGCAACCAAATCGGTTCAGCCGTTTCTAAGATTAGCGCGCACAAACGCACAGACAAACAGATAAACAGAAAAAGAGACAAAAATTCTAACAATCATTATTTTGGGTTCTATTGCGTTGATAAAGGCCCCCAATAATATTTTTCTCATATATCTTCCATGTACAGACAGCGATCAGTTACATTTTTATTATATGTATATAGATTTAAGGAAGTCCTCTGTAAGAACACTGATCCGTTATAGTTTGTAACTAGTGAGCTAGGTAGATAATCTGCCTAATCCTAACAGCAGGCAAGCATTGGCTATTAACCCGACTGTACCCCGTGCACATGCCAAGAGAGGCGTTAACAACGTTTGACTGGTCAACGTTGACGGAGGAGTTCTTGCATGGTGGTCGAGAATCCGGGAGACATTGCCAAAATATTTTGCGCCGACGTTTCTCGCAGATCAATCAATAGCTGGACCACGCGACTGAATGACAGTCAACGGATATGAGTTTCACTCAAAAACTTCTCAGATTTTCCTGAAGACGACTACAAGCCCTGTTACCTTCAAAGTCGTACTTTTAGAGGACGTGGTAGTATATACAAGCGGAGATCCGGCCACATTTTATTGTGTTCAATATTCTTAGAGAAATTCCGATGGCACGCGACAAAGTTTAAAGCGAGTTTTTGCTGATTTTTGCTGATTATGATTTTAGAAAATGATTCATAAACAGACGTTATTGAACTTCATGAGCCCTATCAAACAATATATCATTATTCGGAAATAATAAAAAATGATTTAATTCTTAACCTTTATTCATAATTTTGCCGTGTTAAAATATAATACTGTCATGTTTGATACCACAAATCTAATACTTTTGCTACCGCTCCATGTTTGATACGTACGACTGTGACGTAATATCATTGAATTATAAAGATGTGTCGATGTTTGTTCAATACTGCTAAATTAAGAACAAAGGGAAGTATGTAACTCAACAATATTGTGACTATACCTACTTATACCTATATAAGATACCTATACAGCTTAAAATAATTCTCGTCTCACGTTTTTAACTGTCTTCCTGCGATGTCATCCATATAAATTATTAGAAATTTCTTTATAAACGTATGTTTACGTTCCTTCAAATTTTTTTGTCCACGACAGATGGACCGGGCGAGTCGCTGTCAATCACATGTCAGCTGGATATCTGTCTGTCTGTTGAAACGCGTAACCCGACTCTTCGATTCCACATAATCTTTATTGACGTCGCATCTTCATTTGCCAGAAACCTGCACTCAATTCAAGCAAAAAGGACGTCTAAATCCACCTCTTATAAGGTCGTGAGTAACTGAAATCGTATTTTTGCAAATGAATTTTTCGTGGTGTTCATTAGTACCTTGTTTACGTCTTAAGTAGACAACGTCTGTTATTTTGATTTTTATTGATGGACTTTCAGGTTTTTTCGGTCGTTAAGCTAGATTGAGGGATGGAGGGATGAAGTCAATCTCTTTTTATATGTTGATGATCTAGACAGTTCTGGTGAATTGACATTATTATTCGTTTACTTTTTATTTGAAGAATCGTTCGTTTTTCGCTAAAATTAATGAATGGTAGAGACATTCGTCTGTAATTTCAATGTCAACTCAATTTTGGTGAAGGAATACAAAGCGTTGTCTAATTTAGACATTGAAATTGTACTGTCGATCAAATCTTACGATCAAAGAAATCTATTGTCAAAAATTCTGACGATTGACTGTTTAGATGATAACGTTGAACAAATAACGTTGAATAATTTTAATTAACGTATTGAGCGATTTTTGATAAAATGAGGCCACCGAAAGAAAACAAGAAAACAGAAGGGCGAAAGACATATTATGATGGGATAATTATAATTTTTAATTACGTTTAAATCTGAAGTAAACAAACAATAATAAAATTTGTAGGTCTTATTGATATTTGAATATATTTCTATATCTATAGATTCTGTATTTAACACATTCACTATAGATTACATATTTTAATAGATATGTCACACTTGGACATCTTAATGAGACTTCCACCTAGTGGACCTTTAGGAAAAAATTGATGTAGTTGCATAAAAGAACATCAAAAACCGTGTGAGATGACAGTATACCATCAATTTAAGGAGTTTAGTGTTGTAATCTTGCTCTGATAATAATCTCTTGTAATCGTAATCGTGAACGTCTGACTTGCATATCTTAATATCTGACTACCGTACCATTAGCCAATGTCTCTCCACTGATGGATATAGGCCTCTCCCACAGCTTGTCACCGCACATGATCTTCGGCTCTTATCATCCAAAAACTAGCGGCGAGCGATGCTCGGACTTTCTTTGCAGGATAGGACCCGAAACGAAGACATTCAAAAAAAATATTAGGATCACCGACATTGCTCGTAGAATCAGCATGCTAAAGTGGCAATGGCCAGATCATATCTGGAAGTTGTCGGTTCACCTGGCCTAAGTGCGTCCCACACTGCGCATCCTGGTACATGACATCCATTCGAGGACTCTGACCTTACAAAACAATAAAATCAACCACACTTTAACATAGGCTTTGAAGTATCATAAAGAACTGCATAAGATGACAGTTCTCCATCACACCTCCCGCACCTGCCTCGTCAGTTTTCACTGAAGGAAACAAAAATAAACAAAGCGATCCCACAGTGTTATTATGATCGTGCGCGCGCATCGACCTTACTTTTCAACGGCTCCTTGTCAGACCAACATTGGTTTTTTGCCCCAGTTTTTTGTTGCGCGGAAGAATTGTGAGGATGAGGAGACGTTGCAATAAGTTGTGATGATTTAAAATTCATTTAAATTATTTATATTTGTTTCAGATCATTGCATTATTAAAACTAAATTAATCTAAATTAGTCGACTAAAGAAACACAAGAAACACGGATCGCGTTTGTATTATTAGATTCATTAAAGCAACATGAATTTTAACCTCAAATTGTTCTCTTTATTATTAGTGACTCTAGTGGGCCAAGCCATGCCTGACTGGTCAAAAAATTTCTTTAAATTCATTAAATTAAATTACTTTTTATTTATTACTACCAATGAAGGTTCTTGTAAATTACAACATAACATATGTCAACCCGAACAAAAGTTAATCTCACAACAAACCTACTGTGAAACACACCAGTTTTTGGGAATGAGTGACAGTCGCCAGGGCCATTAATTTTCCCATCCCATTCAATCCAATACCATCCGATATTTAAAGTCCACAATGCACATCCACATTATTCTCAACTCATAGACTAGTTTTTGCCCCAAGTTTAAACATATCAGACGGATTGATTGATTGATGTTTATTCAACGGGCATTAGTGGACTCTACCTGCGTTATTTGTGCCCTTTATTGATATTAAGACGTATCGTACCGCGTAATTATAATATTATTCATCATATGAGCCACAACCCAAGATAAGAAAGGATACAACAGTAGGTATTCTTGTACAATTACAAGAATCGAGCATCACCCAAAACGATACGAGTTTTACGATACATTGTTTGTATTGTATTCGTATCATTATGGACATGACTTGTGTGCAATCATACATTTTTTTATTAATTCCCTGTGTCAAAGAAACACCTTTTTTTAAACAAACGATTGTCCGACCGGTAATCGAAGCCGGGACCGCATCGAAGCTCAGCGGGCAGGGGCACTACCAACTGGGCTATTTGCTCGTCAAATTATTATAAATTTTGTATATTATATTGTTTACTTTGTTTTTTTTATTACTTTGTATAATAATTATTAGATATTATTATAACTTTGTATATTGCATTGCGGTCGTGTGGTGGTTGTCGTAAAAGGCGATTAAGGGATAACAAAGCCGCTACCGCAAAACCCCAGGAACTACACCACCTGTTAAAGAGTGGACTCATGAGCGTCCTTCATGCATAGGATAATGTTATGGTCTATGCACACATTTGTCTAAACGGAGGCAACCAGATCTTAGAGTAAGAAGATTTTGTGCCTCCTTTAGGATTCGGTGAATCTTTAAGGTCGTTTTTGACTAAAAAATTGTGATTTTGAAAAAAGAAATATAATGATTATTATGCCAATGAATATAAATATGATCCTTCTGTAGTGGTAATCTCACGAAATAGGTCGTTCATTGTTTCTTTTGTATTTTTTATGGAAAAAGGCAGCAGACGAGTATACAGTCCACCTGATGGTCTTCCATAGACATCCGCAATACATGGCAACATCAGTCCAGAATGACAAACATTAGCGCGCCCTCTGTTGCGCTGCCTTTGACTGAAGGTATACAGGTAGGTTGACTTAAATATAATTTTAATACAATGTGCTAGAGGGAAGCCAGTATCCAGCAGTGGACGAGCTCGTTACCACTACTGTTACAGTTAATCTCCACTTGATGTGATTGGAGATTATTCCGTACGTTTCTTACCGTATGTTCCATATATTGTGGTCATGATTAATTCTGACGGAGGCGCACTCAGTCAATCACAGTGGAGTGCGATCATTATTTGACATGTTTAATGGGATAATTTTGGAGGTGTCGAGCTTCGGGTGGTTTTTTTGATAAATTTATTTGGGTTTGATTACTGCAACACTTTTTTTAAGTCTACCAGATTACGTAGTTTTTATACAATAGATTTATCTATCTATTTAAAAAACTTTATTGTTTTTAATCGTACAAAAGGCTAGCTCAGTGCCTGGAAGTATTCTCCATCACCCAATCATTGGGAACAGAGAGGCAGGTGGGGAGTGATGAGTAGGAAATATTTCACACAAATATTTATCTTAATGTAATTACTCGTAAACTTCATTGTACAAGTAATTTGTACAAATGGCGGATTTAATGCCATATGGCATTTTATACCAGTCAATTATAATAATTACGTATGTTTTATAATGTATTTATAATATATAGTTTTTAGAGAATAAATAGCTCTGCCCGCAATTTCGTTCGCGTGAACTTTACATAGTCAGCTCGTAGAATCAACTGGTTAAAGTAGCGATGGACTGGTCATATTTGCCGCAAGACCGATAGATAACTATTGAGTTTGAAGATTCCTCGAATGGCAGCTACAATGGAATTGACACCATGTATATGCAATATATATATCGCTATTATAGCCAGAAACTGTGCAGAACTATAAAAACTGCGACGACAGCGTCTAGCTACGTTGTTATCGGGCGGTACTCAAGTGGGAGTGCATTGAAAATGCAAATGAATGCACTTCTTTAAGGCCAGTTCATCGCTATTGCGCTCCCGGGACACTTTCCACTGAAACTTAGAGCAGGTATATATTTTATAGTTAGGCAGCTTAGCATAATATTCTGTAAGTTTGTAAGTGAGAGGGCTGCTATGTATACTGAGTCAACCGACATTTTATCAATTTCTCTTTATTACTAAACTAGTTAGTATTAATTAAAATCAAACATCATACCACCGCGTAGTGTCATTATCCTATCTCGTTTTGCGGATGTCGTAAAATGCGACTATGGGATAACAGAATCACTACCGAAACGCTGAGAAACTAAACCATCTCAAAAAGTGTGGACTCGCCTACCCGTTTGAACAGCGTGGCGCTTATAAGCCATACACAATATCTCATGCATGCTACAATGGTGTGTACGAGGAGTCCGGTGGCCAGCAGGAGATGTTAAAGGGGCTGATTGACAGGTGCACAATGGGTATATACGCTACCTTCCGACATACGCTTGACAACCAGTTATTTTTTTTAATTTCATGGTCTAGTTTTTCTTTCGTCTTTTAAAGTGTTAAGAAGTTTTCTCAAGCATATTTTTGCAACTCCACTCGAGCAGATACAACGCAGTCCCGTCCACGTGAAGGCTGGATTACCTCCCCTCCCCCCACACCGCTCTCTCCCCTCCTGTCACTCCCGGAGAGATAAACGTCACTCCGCGACCGTTGACGGTTCGGGCTTTGTAGATTCTAATCGGTCATTTTCGTATTCAATTTCTAGTTGTCTTAAGTATCCATTAGCGGGTGCAGCGTGTGTTAAATATTTAGTAAACGTAATAATGGACTGTTACAGTTTTACGTGATTTTTGTCGTTATCCAAGCAAAGGAACCTCATTGTCGGTGTTTCAACATTCTGTTTTAATAGAAACAAGTAAGGTTATGGTAAGGGACCTGTGCCCTGTGTGGGCACAAGTCTCCTCCAGTAAATAATAAGGTTTCGGGTCATAATCCGTCACGCGGCCCCATCACGGGTTGCTGGATAGACATGCACTAGATTTTTGTCCCCACCAATGATTGCCTCACCACCGAGCTAATGATAATTTAAAAAAAGCGTATTAAGCATAAACTCGGGGGTATTTGAATGATTTTTGAACGAAGATGTAAACCTCTATATGGGAAACTACAGAATACAATAGTATGTTATATAGAGTAATTCAATTATCTTCCCTTTGCATATCGAGAGTTATATGTTTGATAATAATAACAATAGTTTATTTGCGGTAATGTGAGTACAATACAGATTCAATACATACGAGCATACAGTCCACCCGATGGTAAGTGTATACTGTCGTCCATAGACATACGCTGTACATGTCAACATTAGTACAAAATGGTAAACGTTGGCACGACCCCGAATGCGCTGCCTACCTTTGGAGATATAGGAATGGATTTGGAGAAAGGGTTGGGAAAATGGGGAGGGATAGGATGGGAATGGGCTCTGGCTCACTACCGAAATCCGTACGTACATTAGGGAAATAAGATAAAGTGGGAAATGCAGTACATTTCAGTACAGTACATAGTCTTCTGTGAGAGAGGGGTAACGTGGCCGGTCGAGCGCGCCCAGCGGCTGTTGGATTGCACCGTATTATTTATTTATTTATATTTTACTAATAACACGTAGCAAACTGTTACCATCTGGTGTTGGTAGAGTTCTATTCCTTATTTTTCCAAAGTGCACGCACCGCGAATAATCGCATCGGTATTAATAATCGCATCATACATGGAGGCGTTATCTCTCGGATCTGCACAAAGCAGGGCCGCAGCCTCGGGCGCGCGGCTGATTGATGGCCGGCCGATGCGAATCTCGTATCTACCTGATGTTTTCTTACGCCCTAGTACAATCGCCGCAAGTCTGGGATAATCTAGTAAGGCACAACTTTGGTTTAACGTCCCACCGCAGAGCCATGTCCTCCTCTTGGCATTATTAGGGTGCCGTGTGGCTTTAAAATACCATATTTAAAACTAACCATTTTATTAACTGAACTTATTTAATTATTTTTTTTTATGTGCGAAGGCGGCAGACGAGCATATAGTCCACCTGATGGTAAGTGGATACTGTCGCCCATAGACATCCGCGATACATGCCAACATTAGTCCAAAATGAGAAACGAGCATACAGTCCACCTGATGGTAAGTGTACCTATACTGTCGTCCATAGACATACGCTGTACATGTCAACATTAGTACAAAATGGTAAACGTTGGCACGACCCCGAATGCGCTGCCTACCTTTGGAGATATAGAAATGGATTTGGAGAAAGGGTTGAGAAAATGGGGAGGGATAGCATGGGATTGGAATGGGCCCTGGCACATCTCACTCACTACCGAAACACGTACGTACATTGGGGAAATACGATAAAATGGGAATTGCAGTACATTTCAAGGTAGTCTTCTGTGAGAGAGGGGTAACGTGGCCAGTCGAGCGTGCCCAGCGGCTGATGGATTGCACCGTGCACTCTCCCCCTACACTATAAATAAAATATGCCAGAGCCCATTCCTGTCCCATCCTATCCCTCTGGTCCTATCCCTCAAAATATAAGACAGTCCATCGAGAATAATCTAGATGAGTACAATAGTTTGCGTTTACCGATAGTACTCGTAATTATATTTAGAAATAATATTAAAAGCATATAGTCTAATATCAACATAAAACGTCCCACTACATGGGGCAAGCCTCCCCTAGTAAATCACTATGGGTTTCGGACCATAATCCACCACGCTGGCTCAGTGCGGATTGGTAGATACACGTACTCCAGTTTTTATTATTATGATAACTTGAGAATGCGGATTTATTGGTGGATGTTTTCCCGCACCGCCGAGCATGTGAGTAGAAATGCAGTAGTACTGTCCGAGGATTCGAATTCACAACCACACGAATGTCCAGTAATATAAATATATCCCTGGGCTATCACCACTCTTCTGTTTATTAATTTTGTACTTATCTATGAAAGAGAATAACTCAAAAACTACTGGACGGATTTTGAATATTCTTTTACTTTTGGGGAGCTTAAACTAGTAGACACGGCATAGGCTATATTTTGATTTCCCTAGTAAAAAATTAAGCCACCTAAACGAAGTTAGGTTTGCTAGTGTAAAATAAAACTGTCCGCGTGTCGCAATCAATCAACCGATTGACAAACCAGTCTAATTGGTTACGTCGCTCAATCAATTACAGTTTAAAACAGAAAGCCGACAGAAATAGAACGAATTACAAACGATTTAATTTTTTTTTTCTAAGCTGTGGCATGTCAACCGTAAAACTGTTTCATATTTGTGTACAAGCATTTACTTGATATTTTTAGTATACCTGCTTATATAGTTAAACTAGCTGTGTCCGTCAATTTTTTTGCACATAATATATAGCCTATGTCCATCTGGAATAATGTACCTTTCAAATGGTGAAAGAATTTTTCAAATAAGTGCAGTGGTTCCGGAGATTAACCTCCACTTACACACAATCACAAAATTCGCACTCTCTCTTTCTTATATTAAGTATAGATAGCTGAAAATACTAAAAATGGATCAGTGAACACAAAATTTTGAATAACTAGTTGGTTCATAAGTTATAAGTCAATTTTAGGTTAACTTTTAACTCTATTAACAACTGAAGTCAGTTAAAAGTCAGTCAGCTAAATCAATGATGTATTTCAACATTTAGCTTTATATCTAGGGAAGCTTGCAGTCTTGAGGAATCAAATTATGGATATGTTAATACTTATCAGTATTATCGCCTTACTATTTAATTTAAGGCATTATTACCTCAGGACAGTTATCTCAGGCCGCCATGTTTCTTTATATTTCGGACAAATTGGATTGGATCGGAAGGCTATATTGATTTTTGTTGGCACTGGCCATTCGCGCATTTGATTTTGAAAATCTTTTTTTCTATTACATTCCATGTTTTTTCAATACATATTTATATTTTAATAATGTAAACAATCTTCTATTATCAACCATTCAAAAAGCCACGTGGACTGTTATTTTATTAATCAATAATCATAGAAATTTTTATACACAATTAAATATTTCTATCAAAAATAGCCTCAAAACAAGTCCCACCGTTGGGCAAATGAATGAATTACTGAATAGAATTTAACTGTAAATATTATAACCTCGATCAAGTAACAAACTAAGTAACATCAATTACTATACAACCAACATTTCGAAAAATATATTAACCCCATCGTGTGTAATTCGCTTTATAAAATTTCCGCGCGGTTGCAATCGAGTTCGTCAGACGTCTCGTCAGTCGTTTTCTCGGCGTCGCCCGTCGTTGCCCGTTGGCCGTCGACATCTTTTTGCCCGTCCCCACGACAGATCAATAAGTCCGTCAATGTATTGTCAGATATGACGTGGTTTTAATATAAGATGTCTGTTTTGTGTTCACTTATCTGTTATTACTCGTAATTACTAGCAGTGTCCGCAACGAGCGTTGACGATACAGTATTTTTGGTAAGATTGATTCCCGCGGGAACTCTATAATCAATCTGATTAAAAAGTACCCTAAATCTTGACCCGACCCACAATAAAACTATGCAATTCAAATTAAATTAAAATTACAATTTAAAGTTAAATAAAATTCGTTCAGAAAGTAGTG
Organism: Sesia bembeciformis; assembly: GCA_943735995.1. Lineage (NCBI taxonomy): Eukaryota > Metazoa > Arthropoda > Insecta > Lepidoptera > Sesiidae > Sesia > Sesia bembeciformis. The sequence continues at coordinate 1,180,172 of OX031028.1, read as the reverse complement.
TTTTTTTTTGTGATGCACGTTCAGGCAGTCAAACAATTCCAAAAAATGTTGTTCTGTATTGCAATGACTTTTTCCAAAACAAAAAATGTACAGAATAGCCTTTGTTACTATTTGATTAATATGTGAACTTATTTTCGTTACTAATAATATGACAGTTGGAATTCATGTTTTATGACTGACTTCAACACTAGAGAATAAAACAATCCCATATTTAATTTTTCCATTTTATTAGGAAATTTAAAAAATTCTGCCACCTTGACACTTAATTCCTCATCCTACCCCATCTTTCCCAAAGGAGAAGTGGAAAGTGTAACGGATTAATCCAGCATATTATAAGTTATAACTATACCAAGTTTCATTAAAATCCGAGCAGCGGATTTTGTGTGACAGACGGACAGAATACAAAAATTCTAAAAATTGTTGTTTTGTACTTTGTATCGGTCGTAGAGTATACTGCAATGATATTTTTTAAAAGTATTTCATGTACAAACACTGCAAATTTACAATAAATCGTAAAAAGGAGAGTGAATAAGACGGATACATCGGCATAATTTCCAATACTGTAGTTAAAACTTACGGTATGTGGTCCAATTTTAACAAAAATATTGCACGTACCTGAAACAAAAATGAAAATTATATTTAAAAAAATACATTTATTCATATATAACGTTTAAGATTCTCTCGTTTTGCACATAATATGAAATTTGACATGGTCCTCTTACTGCACATAAGAGAAACATGAATATTAGAGACTGCATAATTAACCGGATAGATACACTTCTTCTTCGGTTTGATCGCTGTATCAATCGTCGACTCAAGCGCGACATCCATTTTGTAAATGTCACGTGTAAATTAATTTCAAGTAAATATGGCGTCGCCCAATAAAGCGATAGTAGGTTTACTGAGGACAGTTGAATTCCATGGAAGGACACGTGAAACGCAGGCTTATGGTTTATACAAACTCGGCGATAGATATTTTTTATAGTAATGAAATAAAAACACGACCTCCATTGACGATACAATTGACGACTTATCGCTTACTCCAGGCAACCATATTTTACATAGAATAAAGAGATGAGTGAAATAACACAGGTAGTTCCAAGCAGATACATATATACAATACATAAATATACACCAACATATTAATTATACATAAATCCTACTATAAGTATAATACAATAACAAACATATACTAAATTTTATATTAAGTTTCAAAAAGTAGCTTTTTCTATATCTCTTATGGCCTAGAAAATTAACCGCTATGGCGCGAAGATTTAATTGTTAGAAAAGGACAAAACATTGTTAGCAATCGTTCAAGAAATCAGACGTTTAATTATTAATCCAAAGTTGTGACGAATAAATTCAAACAGATCAAGTACAAATGCTACCCGCCCTTCCAGCATCCACTGCTTGGACATGTGCGTCCTCAAACACGCTGTCTGGAGGGATGGTATGGCCTTAATACACCACGCTGGCCAAGTTGGTTGGCGCGTCCACTCTTTTACAAGTGGTGTAGTTCCTCAGGGCTTGTGGTAATCGCTTTGTGATCCCTTAGTCGTCGTTTACGACACCCAAGAGAAAATATTTATTAAATGTATTTATTTGACCGCAAATTTCCTACACATAGAACTGCTTCATATAATCAGGAAGGTCTATATAACCGCGCAGAGCAGCATGTCAGTCAGTGCGCGTGTTGTGACAGGGTGAAGCGTACCACTTCCTACACCGCAGGTGAAGCGTTGCACCTACGCGTTACGGTGTGTTTATCGTGACGAGCGGGGCGGGGAGCGTATTTAAGTATCAAATTACTTGACAGCGGGAAGTATAAGTATCTTAAATCCAAACCCGCCCCGTCCCAACGGGTAATAGTAGATAAATAGATAGAATATACTTGATTGTACCCGAACCCATGTTTTTTCTATAGACAAAAGGCGGCAGACGAGCATACAGTCCACTTGATGGTAAGTAGATATTTTCCGCGATACATGCCAACATCAGTATAGAACGACAAACGTTGGCACGCCCCCGGACGCGCTGCCTACCTTTGCAGATTAAGGAATGGGATAATGGGGAGGGTTAGGCTAAGATGATGGAAAAGGGCTCTGGCATATCTCACTTACTACTTTAAAACGGCACTCTGGTCAAGTGGGTTGACGAGTCCACGCTTTTAGAGGTGATGTAGTTCCTCGGGTTGTAGTTCTCGCCTTTTATGACACCCACAGGAAGAGATGAAGTGGTGATATTCTAAAGCCGGCCGACACCACAGAGTCTTCAACGCAACACATTTTGCCCAAACCCACATCTTACACAACCAAAAGTGAGAAAACGTTTGGTTGTTGACGTTGACACGAAGCAGCCCCACAATGTCCTCTCCACAATGTGCTGCACCTTACACGTCAAGTGTACTATAATCTGACGCGATGAACTGTCTGCGCAGGAGTCTTATTAAAGGCGTCGACGCATGCGAAACGCTCGCATTTGCGCAGATTGTATTTCATAGAATTTATTGCGAATTATACTGCTATTGCGAGGCTGTTCGTACGTTCGTAACGTTTATTCTGAATCTGTTTGTCTTTGTGTGTGTTTGTAGAATAGTGTTGCGTGTCCCGCATTTCCCGGGACGAATATGTATTTTTGAATGAACGAAGAGTTTAGCGAATGACGGATATAGATCACTTTTTGCATATGCATATGCACGCATATGGAGACTCAACAGTGGACAATAAAAACCTTTGTTCCCATCGGTACTACCGTAGAGCTAATGGAACCTTTTTCCCACTAGTCCTACGTTTTGATCTACCATTGAACAACAGAACTAATAGAACTTTTCTTTCTCACTAGTACCAGACATAAAAATGTATTGTTATAATTACGTTTCAATTCAAATATTCAAGACAAAGGTGGTTTAACCGATAAAGCCGGTTACGGTTACGCATTGCTTAAAATTCGATTTTTCTCAAATTTTTGACCGTCATTTTTGATCGAGATCCAGATTTATTTAGACGTCTGTTCACTTTTTTTCCACACTATACACCCAGAAGCACTAGTCTAGACCCACAAGCCAAGGTAAATCCCCTGTTAATATTATGTATTTCTATTTATGCAGTAACGTCCATGTTTAGCATTGAGTGATATCGACCCAAGGTTGATTCAATCAGCTTGATTGACAGCCGATAGAATGACGCCAGTCGCCATCTTGTTTTCACGCGACAAATAGGCGAATGAGAAATAAAGTCAATTCGTATTACTAGGTTACGACCTTTAGAGAAAAATAGCGTGTCATTTGTGTATAGTAGTTCAGCTTCCTTCTGAATTATATCCAATATTTGTGATCTGTAGGGATCTACGTGAACTCAAATAGTTGACTTATGGCGAACCATAGGTTTAAAGTCACTAAGCGGGCTATGGAGAGAGCTTGAAGTTTCTTTAGAGGATAAACAGAGGATAGGTAAAACTCTTTATTGCACATCAAAACAAATAAAATAATATACTTAAGACATTGTAAATAGATGATATGTACAAAAGGTGGTTTTATTACCGAAAGCAATCTCTGCCAGATCGGGATAAGATTCACCGATACAGCGCACAGAATTAGCAAGCTAACGTGGCAGTGTGTAGGTCATATCTGCCATAGGACCGACAACCGATAGGGTAAACGAGTCCTTGAAATGAGACCACATACCGGGACACCCTCCGGCCCGGTGGACCAACGAATTGTAAAAAATCACCGGTAGTTGAAAGAGAAAACCCGAGTCTCGTGTGTGGTGGCGAGCCTTGGAACCGGTCTATATCTAGCAGTACAATGACATAGGTTGATGATGGTACATTTTCTTATTGCCATCAGATAATGATGTAATTTAGTGAGTATATAATTGAGTAGTAAATTATTATATTAGTTATACACGTAATACTGTAGAGGTAGAGTGCACGCTGCATTTCCACAGCCGCTGGATGCACTCAACTGGCCACGTTAACCCTCTCTCTCTCTCTCAGAAGATTAGTTTGAAATGTACTGCATTTCCTACTTTATCCTATTTGCACAATGTATGTACGTACGGTAGTGAGTGAGATATGCCAGGGCCCATTCCCATCCCATCTTATCCCTCCCCACTTTCCCAACCTGCTTAGTTGGGAGCGTGGGAGACGACTGTCGATTGTCGAACACGACCATAGGACGAACAAAAAACTATCTACAAAAAACTAAAATATAGGGCTCTACTATGAAAACTAATATAAATTAAACAGGGTGTCGTCGTGTGTCGAACACTGTGTCGTTACAATACAAAAATACTTCCAAACATGTAATTATAGTAACGGTGGTAATCTTTGGACTTACGTACCATAAAAATCTTAATTAACACATAAACACACTGGTATGAAAACGTAAACAATAAAGACGAAAGGTCAAATAGCTCGATGAAATGAGTCTTTTCAAAATGTACTGAATACTCCAATCACCCGATTAGATCAATGTATATCAATTAGAGGGTCGACCTCGACCGGCGACAATGACCCGATGACCGCGTCGATTCAATCACGCGCGATTGATGGCTGATTGACAGAATTACCGCATGATTGACCACAAATGATTGTCCATTTTCGGTTACGTCACCTATTAAGTAAGTAAGTATCCTTTCTTGTACATCATAGATGAAAATACACAAAACATAAAACAGTGTTTCAAAAGGCGCTAACAGCGCTCGATAGTCTTATCGCTAACAGCGATCTCTTTGGCTTAGAGTTGTTGAGAAATGACTTTCAGGTATATCATAACATATATACTAATAAATAAACCTGCACAATTTATATAAGTAATAACCATACACACACATAGAAAGAAAGAAATATTTTAGTATCAATACAAACAGATAAAATGAAGAGAAATTCAAGATATAACATGTATATACGTAACTACTAGGAGAAACCAATATCCCAAACAAAACAGACTAATAATATGTCAGAAAAAAAATAAAAATTGGAAGTTCATGATGCAAAACAATTTTATTTCTTTCAAAATATCTTTGAAAATAATTAATATAAGTTTTACCTTGCTCTGTATTTGTTACCCACTCGTGAGTTACTCGTTTCACACATTTACCTACTCGCCAGTAAATTTTTCTTTACTCATATTTTAATAGAATAAGGTGTTGTATCGACCGGATTTAAAATGGCACCAATCCCTCTTCCAGTGGGTGACATAAAAGGCTACTAAGGGATAACAAAACCGTCACCACACGCCCTAAGAAACTAAACCACCTCTAAAAGAGTGGACTTGCCAACCCACTAGGCCAGCGTCACGTTTTATGGCCATACACCCCTCATACACAAGACAATGTGCATGGTGAGTCTCATAAATAGCGGTGGATGAAAAAAAGGTCTGATTACGTTTACGGTTAATGTGACTCGTGGATATCTGCGGTACACGCCAACATCAGTCAAAAATAAATGTTGACGAATTTATAGATGCTCTGTCTACATTTATTGATTCAGAACTTAATATTTACGAAAAAGGACGGGGATGGATGACAGAGAATTGAATGGGATGAAAGAAAGGATGGACATGGATGGAAACAGAACAGATTCAAAAAGAAATTCAGCTAAAATGATTCTAAATTTGTATTCCGCTATATATTTTTTACCAGACTCGAAATAAAAAATACTTTACGACTTTCAACTAGTAAAATTAAGATAAGTAATCTAAAAAATCAAATAAGATACTAGTTTTTAATTATTTTTTTTCAAGATTTCAAAATAAGTAATGTATATTAAACACGGATAATGTAGCTTCCTATTTGTGAAAGAATTTTTGAAATCGGTTTAATAGTTCCAGAGATTACCTCCAACATACCCACAAACAAACACACAATTTTACCTCTTTATTATATTAGTATAGAAGTATAGATGTAAACAACCTATCCATTTATTTACGAATCATTGTAAACGAATGCATATTAAGTGCATCAACAGGATCGCTTAATAAATGTATTTTATTTAAATTTATCGTCCTATACCGTACCCGAGACACATAAGGTATTAAGAGGTCGCAAATTGTTGTGCTACCCCGCAACAATAAAAACGCATTTAATTCAAACTTTATACTTTAATAAATAAGTGTCAGTTTAACGCGTGGAAAGTGCAAACATAAAGTTGTCGTACGTAGGAGTCAAACACGATGATCGGTCGACAATTTGATTCGGAATATATCGCCCGATCAAGTTGTAAACAAGTGTTGTAGGTGGGTGCGGATTCGATTCTCGAGTGAGAAAGTTCTGCTTGGCACGACTCAATGTGTGGCGATCGTAAAATATGGCTTTTAGAATGTTTTGCCGTATAAATACAGAATAAAGATAGAGATGTTGATTTCGTTTTGTTCGCATGAGGACAGATTCTCAAAAGACGGATTCTCATAACGACAGATACTCAAAAGGAGAAAGTACAGTTGTAAACGAAAAAAATACAGGTCAGGTTTAGGTTACATCATTTTTAATTCATAGGTCCGTTATAAACTAACATTATGCCTAATTCTGAGGGCATCGACCATCGACGACGAGCACCGAAAGTAACTTGACTTCATATCTTTTTAACTTCATATCAAGAAAAGAAAAACTAGAAAGTGACAGAAGAACTAATTTTATTAAGTAATTCGTTTTCTGCCTTCAGAATTAGACACAACATTTACCTGTGTGCCCCCCCCCCCCCCTTAAACTTAATATAGTTAACAATATGTCATTGCATGATAGGTGATTAGAACTGTTATCTAATAATCAACGTATTTTTATTGAATAATCAACGGGTTATCAACGCAAATAGGATGCATGTCGCTGTTAATTAATAAAATTAAATTCCATTAGTAAGCATGCAAGCATGCAAGTTGACCGTTTTTCAAAACCAGTCTAAGACCATCTTAATACCACCCCAAAGTCTTCAAAAGCCTTCTCAAAATAATCCCAAAATCATAATCATTTTTGCTAGTTAGGGAGCTTGACCAGTCAAGCGCATCTTGGCCAAAGAGGGTCATACAAAATATAATACAAAAGATAACAGTTGAAGGTCAAAAGTCATATAGCTTTATTGTAATAATTTTGTTACATAATAGAGAAAACTAACAACATTCAACGAAAAAATATTTAATTTAAAAATCTGTTGTTTCCTTTCAGAGTATGACTTACTATATACATATATATATATATATATATACATTGACCTTTGACACTGCGACTTCCTTTAAGGGCGAGAATTAAAAAGGCTGATGTGAGTTATTTACGAGTATAATTTACAAGATAACACTTAAATATTACTAAATCCACCGGATATCCACTACACTGCCATCCATCAAGCGTCAACTGTGAAACGCGATCACTAATTGCAAACACACCAAAGGAGCGTATTAAAAACGATGCAACGTATTTAATTTATAATAATACCGCGTGCAAAATTCGCTCTTATCACAACTAACATACATCGCACTATAATGTTATATCTGAACGCAACTATGCGCGATTCGCACAGAGTTAAGTATCGCGTAGACGCGGCACGGACTTAAGCCGTTTTGACGCGCGCGACTCCTATCTCGCCCGGGCGCATTAAGTCTCCAGTCACTCTCAATCACTCAAGCTGTCCAACCGTCAGTCATAAGCAAGACGTACGGGGAATGCCAGTGGCCTCCTTTGAGCGGGAAAATTCCCTCCCCCCCCGTCTCTCCCTGTAGGTGAGAAGGGGGGTGGTCAGCTCTTGAAGACAATTTACTGAACAAGTCGAGTTCGCCGTCCGACTGGGATTCGTGCACTGATGAAATTTATTTGAAGGAACTTGTGTGCAGTCCGTGCTATGGGATTTACATGCGGACTGTTGAATGTTATTTTAAAGCTATAGCTGTGTTGCAGTATAGATGAGAATAAATTAGTCTATGTTTGTGAAGGTGCGTTGACAAAATCACTATGAAATATCTGTGTATTACTAAACGAAAACTAGATATACAAACATGTCATGATATAATATACGTGATCTTATAAGTGATATATATATATATATATATATAATACTTTCAGCAAATTATATTTACAAATGCAGTGTGTACGTACACATAATGAAACGAAATCTATCATCATTTCAATTATCTGATTACGAGAAAAATTATCTGATCTGATATTGATATTGACTAATCAAGCGCGGCACGATCTCATGGGATAACTAATAAAAAAAAGGTCCAAGGTCGCATGGGGTCAAAATTTAAAGGGTTTACAAATGAAAAACTGCCTCTAAACATATATATGTATATACCTACCTCCAAAAGTGGAAGGCTTTAAAATAAATTAAAAACAAAATATAAAGCAGGAAAATATCATCTACCACGTCATGAGTCTACGTCTCTCCACTGCTGGATATAGGCCTTTCAAAAGGCTCGCTGCCAAACACGATTTTCAGCTCTTCTCATATGGCCACCACCGATGATCTTCTTCAAGTCGTCGGTCCACTTGGCCGGAGAGTCCACCTGCGGGCGCTAAACCACACAATATCATCTATATAAGTGTTTTTAAAATTGATCTAAACACCTTAAATCAATATGTAAAATATTAAGAAAATATAACAATATGCTTACGTTCACAATTAACTTACTCTATATCTTCAGGTATGAAAACTCAAGGTAAATATTTTTTTAGATGCACGTAGCATTACCAACCAATTTATCCAACTATTACCCAACTGCAATTTCTAACAACAGCAATTGAATATAAAGATAATAATTAAACTTTATGTCATGAGAAGTAGCAAACATTTTTACTTCACGACTCTCTTTATCCGTATTACATTCAGTCCACGTTGTAGCAAAAACCTAACAAACAGAGTCTCAAAAACGCAACAAAGCGGGCCGGTCTCAAACGGTGAGTTAACATCATTATCGGTGGACAGAGAGGAGTGTACAGTACACAAAACAAACAGCATTTCATCTTTATCCAAAGATAAAAAATAATGAATACAGTTACCCTGCTCACACGTACTAGTTTTATTTAAGAGAAACAATTACAGAAAGAAGAGAAAATGAACAGCAGTAAATACTGAATGATCAGCAAATTGAAGGCAGCAAATATAAGGGTACCGACCCCTATAGGTTTAGGTTCTCTGTCACCAGAAACCTATATAAAGATATAGGAGGCCTTGTGATGATCGATTTTGTGATGACATTCTTGGTAATTTAAAATAATTTACTTTAATTATTCAACAATTGTTAATTTTTTTGATTATGATTTGATGTCCGTTTAAATACAAGCTCCTTTTTAACAAAGAAAGGTAGCAGAGAAACAGATATTCATCTGGTGATAATTTATGATACATGCCAACATGAGTTGACAAAAATGACGTTGCAACATCGGTAGATGCTTTGCTTCTTTTGGAGAAGGAATACTTTTACTTTGGAGATTTAGGGGAAAGGAATTTAGACAAAATGGTTAATAAATATGAAGAATGGAGAGTTTGGGCAGTTTTTCTCATAAGCACTTTATTATCCATTGGGTAGGATAGAAACTACAGAGAATAATAGGGTTTAGCGAAAGACGTCTCATAAACAATCGTTGTTTCTCATACAGTATTTTGTATCAAGTTATGAAGCTTTAGGACCATTTCAATATTTAAACATTAATCTAAACATAACATTAATTTAAACATTTAATTTAATGTTTAATGTTGTCTTCCTGCCCCTCTTTTTCACGTTCACACTTATTGGTATAAGTGAAATCCGGGAACGTGCTGTTTGTCATCCGGACTGATGTTTGTATGAATTACGTATATCCATGAAGATAGTACTAATTTATTACCAGATGGACTATTGCCGATGTTCCAATTTCTTTCCAGTTGAATGGGGGCGGTGAAACGCTGGTATATTGCAAAAAGAATGATAGGATTTGTGAAATTTAATACATTAACCGCGTACATTGACCAGTCGGGTGGAAGGTGTTAAATGGGTGGTGAAACGTGACACTTTGATTAAAAGCTGTCAGTTTTAACGATTTACAAAGATCGCTATGCTGTCAGGTAAATAGTTTAATGATGTAACATAAATATTAAAATGTTGGATCCCACAAAGGTTTCTGACAATAAATAAACGAAGAAAAAGAAATATAAAGTTACTCTACTGACTGTCTCATATGTTTGTGCGGGGTGGCCAAGACCGGCAGGGGGACGCGACGCGTGTCGCTCAGATGTCGCACGCAGACGGACGTCTTTGTCGACCGTCGCTTTATTTGGTTTACTCACTCTGTGTTACTGCGAGTGCTAGAGGTGACAGCTTTTCATGGCATTTTTTGTTCTCGGCAATTAGAAGTTGGTTGTGTATTGTTTTGTGTATGTGTGGTCTTTTGGAGAGAAAATTGTATGTGGCAATGACGTTAAAGAAACATTATGAAACAATACACATCCGTTGTGAATGTTCTGAAATCTCTGCGGAATTACAACAGAAAAAAATGAGCATTACGGGATGTAATTATTTGCACTAGTTAAACTTGTTTCACAATATGTATGAACTGTCGTCGCAAGAAATGGATATAATAATATAACAACACCGTTAATTCGCTTTAGACCACTAGATGGTTATGGTCTACTTTGTAATTCATTACACCGCTGTGCTGACAGTGGGATTTTAATCGCTGGTAAAAAAGCAACTATATTGTTTCATATGATTTAATCAACCAACACTATACCCATTATAAAAAGTACGTTTGTCACTCTATACTGATGATGGCACGTATCATGGCATTCGTATGTATTATACTTATTTTTATGTATATATGCATGTGTGTAGGTTTATAGGTATGTATATGTAATAAAACAGTATATTTGTGTATTTTATATTTCATCTAAATTGAATTTTCCAAGCACATCCAAATTGAACCTATCTGATAAACCCAAAGGTTTGCTGGTGAAGAATGCCTTAAGGCATTTATGTCTCCTTTTGTAATAAATAAATACATTTATTATAATCTGAATTATATCACAATACAATACATTACATTTTATATTTACATACTTATACGATATATATCAATAACAACATTATCAAATACTGACACAATCGCTAAAACATCAAAAAAAATCCCCACTCTCCCAATGTTTTTACCGCGACGACATACTGACATATTAATAGGCCGCCTCTACAATTTACCTGTGTCTACGCCCCGTTGATTCAATCAAAGTTGACAGCTCAAAGTCGATGTGGGTCGGACACTGTCCCGGCTATCGATTTTTTCCTCGCCCCGGCATAAGCAAGACGCTTAGTGCAGGTGTGTTGCGAATATACATTGTTTTGTTATTAATAAAATGATTGACATTAATATTGCCGTTGTCTTATTATATTAAAATACAATACCATGCGATAATATAACATCAACTACTGGATATAGTGCACCATGCATATAGCATATGCATGCATATGCATGCATGCATATGCATATAGGTCTATATATGCATGCATATGCATGCATATATAGTGATATAGTGCATATAGGTCTGAAGTCAATATCTTGCGTGGCGGCGAACCTCGGTAGAGGTCTATATTAGATAGACTATGTTAGATAGAATTTACTATAGTAAATAGAATTGCATGAGGACTAAAATTTTAAATATTGTTAATAATAATAATAAATAACGCCACACTCGATGGCCCACGCTAGAGATTTTCCAGACAACCTTGAGAAAGGCAGTTGCGACAGATAATCAAAAACATTAAGATAGAAGCTATACTATTAATTTTATTATGAAATAACGATATACCTTTACATACATATATTCATATGTACATACAAAAATAGCAATACCTCGCCAAGAAGTACGGTTGAACTGCGAAGCAATTAAGGGAGGTGGGATGGTAAATATCAAAGGTAGCATATTGATGCTACCTTTGATATTTACTTGTTGTGTGTAACTTGTTACACAATTCTTCAGAGCAATCCCTATTGTACAGCCAGTAGAAAAAGTAGAAAGATGCCTTAACTCATCCGACGCTAAGACATTCTAAACAACCAAGTGGTACTGCCGTCAATTCGTTTATCACGTTTTATGAGCGAAGAAAATAAATACAAAGTCCACCAAAACGTAATCAATAAGTCCACCTGTAGCCGTGCAATATTGCAGAATGTTTCCGGCACGCTCCTCCCTCACAAGAAACCCTTTTTGAACCATTCAGAAATGTTAAGAAACCTCTACTAAAGAAATTGGAGTCGGGAATTTTTGGGTACAAAGCGATCCCTTGCTATTTACCCATTATTTGTAAATTATGTCTTTAGTAGTAATGCATGAACATAGAAGAGTTTCTTTAGAAACTGTTGATATTACGAGTATAGTATGTGAGTACGCAGGAGAAACACGGAAGACTTCAAAAAATATCTGACTGGAAATGATTCGAATGAGACCATTCTAGAACTGCTAGTAATAATTTCCTCTTTTACTGGAACATCTTCACAAAAGCAGTTATAAGACTACCGTATCTCGGAGTAAATCTGCATCACTGCACTCAATCACACCCAAGACGTACCAAACGCTATCCTATCTAATTGACGGGGCACTCCATCAAAACAATCTTCAAGGAGAAAACAAACTTATTAAACCACCCTTTTTAAACAAAATTACATTCTAACACAACGGCATTGAACCCAAGTTTAACGTTATGAAAAGTTTGCAGAGATTCCGCGCCTCTGACAGAATGTATTTGCGGTTGAATTGAAATATTTTGAGTCCTATTTCTACAGTTTTGACGAATGAAAAATGAAAAAAGTGAAGCTGAGATGTCAACATTGAACGTCACGTGTCACAGGGAGCTGTCAAAGGAAAGACACCCTTGTGTCTGTGAGTCCACGATGATAGAAATTGTGGAGAAATATAGGTATGGTGTGAACTGAGTGACTAGTAAAGCGTGTCGTGAATCGCTAGCATCGTGGTAGTTATAAAAGAGTTTTTCTTGAAAATAGTGGTTAATAATTATTAAATAATAAAAAATAGTCTAAACAAGTTATTAAATATATATCTTGTATAGGTAGTTGCTCTATTGACTTTGGTTATGATTTTCTTTAAATTTCTTAAGTTGTTTTAAGGGTTTTGTTTAAATGGAAATCTGCTCTTGACATTTAATTTTTAAGACAAATCAATAGAAACATAAAATATCTGAGAAACTAGAGCAATGGGGCCCTTTACTCAGAAAATGTAAGATATATAAATCTATGACACATCTATATTGGTGAAAAGTTTCAATGTTTCAGTAACTAAGTTACCCAGTAGGAAGTCGGTTCTTGTTGAAATCTAGCACAAAGAAAAAAACAAGGAAAGAGATAAAATATCCCCCTTTGGGTCTTTTTGAAGGAAGACAAAAGAGTGGATAAATAGATAGGTAGACGCAATGCAATACAATGCAATCAATATCCACTGCTGGGTATGGGCCTCTTCACGCACATTGTCTCGTGCATGAGACAATGGCACTGAAACGCCACGCTGGCCAATCGGGTTGGCGAGTCCACTCTTTTAGAGGTGGTGTGGTTCATCAGAGCTTGTGATAGCGGCTTTGTTACCCTATATTAAGATAGGTGGATAAACTTTTTATTGTATACCAACACGTCATGTAGCAAAAAGACGATTTAAGTAGGTACAATAAGTAATTTAAGTACAATAAGTGACGCGAAAACAGGCGGTTTTATCGTAAATAAGTATATATTAGTGTAACAAAAAAAAGTTCGCTCCGCCTAACCACTGTATCCAGCACCTTATTCATTGCACCAAGTGACAAAGTAAGTGTTCCGCTCTCCCGACGAAAATAGTAAACGGTGTTTGACAAATCACGAGCATCTGCTCGCGACGAGCAGATACCGCTTCGAGACAGGGAGGTCCGCTCCACGGTTTATGTTCCGAATGGTCTGAGATCTATAGGAAAAGCTTGGGCTGTCGGCTTAATAGTAAGTTTAAGTAAATTGAGTTATAACAATGGACACTTTCCAGATACCATAATAATACCATGTAATACCATAATAATACTAACATTTGCCTTATATTTGGAATCAGATATTTATAAAGAAAAGGAAAAAAGACAAACAGTTTATTTACTGAATACAGTGACAAGTTTTACAAAAAATAAAAAAGAAACATGCAAGAACGTAAACAGAAAATCTATATAGGTACTTAAACGCGTCACTGCGACAGGAAATGGGTGCCTGACTTAGCTTGATTATTAGCCATGATTATTATATGAATATTAGTCGTGATTATTATATTAATATTAGCCATGATTATTATATGAATTTTAGCCATGATTATTATATGAATATTAGCCATGATTAATATATGAATATTAGCCATGATTATTATATGAATATTAGCCATGATTATTTAGGCAGTGTCCGTTTTTCGACTATGTTTTTTATCTGCTGAATATAGACCAAAGTCCGCAACCACATGATCTTCGACTGTTCTCATCTATTCGCCGAGCGTCGGTCCACCTTGCCGGAGGGCATCCCACATTACGGTTCCCGGTACGTAGTCTAAATTCTAGGACTCGTCTACCCGTCTACTTACACTATTTCCATTTTGTACTTCTTATTAAACTAAACTATTTATTTTTATTTTCCGTCGTATAGTATAACACCACACCGTCTCCTCCCGTGGGTGTGGCAATAGGCGACTAAGGAATAACAAAATCGCTGCCACAAACGCTGAGCAACTACACCACCTCTGAAAGAGTGGACTCGCCAATCCGCTTGGCCCGCGCGGCCTTTTAAGGCCATATATCTCTCATGCACAAGACAATGCGGTTGAAGAGACCCGTGTCCAGCTGTGGATACTGAAAGGGCTGGTTACCTTTATTTTGATTGATCCTTCCAAGATCAAGGCGTAACCATATTACGCAGTTTTAAATTCAAAACATAACAGGCCGTCCCAAAACCTGGCGGAATCAATCTATCAATCAATAAATCGCGCTAAAGATTGAGATACTACACTCCGGAGGCCAGACACGGGAGAGGGAGGGTTGGGCCGAGAGGGAGGGGTGTTTACCGCGCCCGTGACGGATATATCCGAGCGTAGACACCCGTCAATCACCCGCGATATGATGAGAATAATATTTCAGGGAGAAGTATACGACGACTGGTGGGTTTTGATAGTTTTGTTTATTATTATTTATTTATTTATTGTTACACTTCATTGCACAATATCGTACAAAAGGTGAGCTTAATACCTTATTGCATTCTCTACCAGCCAACATGTTCATGATCATGTGTGGTTGCGGACATTGGCCTATATTCAGCAGATAAGAAACATAGTCGGAAAACGCACACTACCTAAATAATCATGGCTAATATTCATATAATAATCATGGCTAATAATCATGCTGAGTCAGGAATCCATTTCCTATTGCAGTGACGCGATTAAGTACCTATATAGATTTTCGATCAAGATTTCGATATTTGGATCAAAGTTAATAATTTGATGTAGTCTCCTAAAGCCCGCTCTTACTCTGAACTCATTGTTCAGTGTTCATTTCGCCATAGTACGTCATCATAACTAACAAGAAGCACTGAACATTGAACATTGATATTCCTGATCTACAAAATAGTGTTATAGAAATAAGCCATGAACGCTCATGATTGATGATTGAGCAATGATTGAGCAATCAGTGTTAATTACCCTTAAAACCCTTAACCCATAGCCGTTTAGACTCAAACTTTTAACCTCAAGGGTTTAAGACCATCATACGTTAACTACATAGATATCTCTAATTCGTAAATAAAAAAATTACCTAGCAGCAACTATCAAGACCATTCACACCTCAAGGACCATTGCATATACGTGTAGACGTCAATGTGAAATCAATCAAGTCCGGCTCCCCTCTCCCCGAGGGTAGGTGGGGGAGTTGCTGACCTGTCGCGTGTTTACCTACTTTACAGCTGCCGGGGAAGCTTGACGGGTGATTGATGGGTAGCGGGGTAGTTTTTCAAGCGAGACGTATGTCACGGAATTTCATTGGGCTTAGTTTTTTAGAACGCCATACCGCCATTAGTTCCTTGTTTATAATAAAATAATTTTCAGATTGAGATAATTTATTTGCCAGTGTATGGGTTACAATGCTTGATATTGCCTTGCCTGACATTGACATGGCTTGCCTGACATTGACATGGCTTGCCTGACGGAAGAATCAGTAACAGCACTAATAACTTCCCGCATTACACTACTTCTATTTAAATTATAAGAAAATAGTTTGCTTTTGCCCCACCCTGGATAAAATCCTGACTACGCCCTTGATCGCAATAGAAGTCTAAATATACTCTGCAATCTTAGACAACATAGAATATTCAATCTTAGAATTTCCATAAAAGTGTGACAGTTGCCACTAAGACCTAAAACCACTACCATAAGAATAAATAATACCATATCGAAGGGAATCTCCTTTGTGCGTGTCCCAAAAGCCGTGACATAAACACCTCGGCCCGTAACGTCCCTCTGTCGCCCACGGATACCGTGAGGGCTGTTAATTATTTAATAATTTATTATATCCGTATACCTATTAAGTTAGTTACGTAAATTGTATATTTATTTAAAAAGTATAATTAATTATGAAAAACATGAAATCTTTTTTTCTGTATCTGTATCTGTCAAATCGAGCGCGTTGCGTCAAACGGTGCGGCCCTGACTGACTGGCTTGTATGATACGATGCGAAACTGTAGGCTATTATCGAGACATTGAACGCGTTCAGCGCGCATGTTTCATTTCTATATAGTATTTTATTTACACCACTACCGAATGGATCCCAAAAAATATCCAAAAGCATCGTGGTAGACCTAAGAAACAATGGCGGGATGAGCTGGTCACTCATAGGGACTGGCTGTCGAAGGCACAAACCCAGAGGAAACAAATCAAAATAGAAAACAAAATGTTTATTTGTGGATTGAAGGTAAAAAGATGTCACGATAATTACATATACATAAGTCCTCGAAATCCCGCATTTTGGGGGATATCCCGTTCTCTTACTTTACATGGTAGGTCAAATGGCTTCAGCCTGAAGGGCTGAAAGGGCTGAAGCCATTGCACATTGTCTTATGCATGAGGGATTTTTGTCCTTAAAACGTCACGCTGGCCAAGCGAGTTGACTGGTTAGAGGTATTATTAACAGTCTGTCAAGACCTTGTCGTTTCAAGATTCTGTTAAATATAAACACGTTTAAACATCTGATAAAGATATTTTTTATAAAATATTTTACTAAAATTTCATTATCTGGGGAAATAGGATAGACAATTAAGTTCCATTTCTTAGTTAATGTCACATATTATAAGTGACATATTAAATACGATATTTGGCGACCGATTAGCGCAGTTGATAGTGACCCTACCTGCTGTGCTAAAGGTCCCCGGGTTCGATTCCCGGTAGGAAATTCCTTTCTTTAAAAACAAATGTTGGTTCGGGTCTGGATGTATGTTTGTGTTTGTCGTTGTGTATCTCTTGACTCAGGACACAGGGGAATCGTAGTGTGGGCCCGTCAAAGTATGGCGTTATTCATACATCGCATTTGAAGACTTTGTCTAAGTCGCCACAGAATAATTTTGTACGTAATTATTACAATAACTCAATGTGTTTACGCAAGCTGTCGCTTCGGTCCCGTCAATTCGCCATCGTGATTGACGCCTGTCTCCCCCGTTATACAAGAACAATACATAACACATACTCGTACGACCGCACAGAGGCGGCAATTGTAATGTCCATTTTGTTTACCATGGAGATTGTCCATGGAGACCACGTACGGAGAGCGGATCGTGTGTGGTGGTAAGTTTAAGGCCTATATTGAGCAGTAGAGGAACATAGGCTAATGGTATGGTATTTCTGACAACAATATCTTAAACGTCACATTATTTTATATTCCTATTTTGTTTTATATTAGTATGTAATAATCGTTTTATAAAAGTAGTGTTTGTAAATGTTTATTTAGGTAGGCACTATGTTGGCCCATTTCATTGTTCGCCTATCGCTCTTCCAGGTTTGCTGGTAGACCTAAGGGGATAAGCACGCCTTTTGTATGTATTTTCTTTTGTAAATATTTTTATTATTTATGTGTACAATAAAGTGTTTAAATAAATAAAACCAATTGTCGTGTTATTAGCTAGTAATAAACATCAGAATAAAACGATAAACATAATTAATTGTAGGTCAGTATACGGTAAAGAAATCGACAAACAATCATCAAATTGGGAACACTTACTTCATCAAGCGATTAAAGGCACTAGTTAATAAAACATGGGTTTTATAGCCCATAAAAATCAATGCAGTAAACATAATTTAGTTGTGCTGCAATAAAATGCGTCTCAAAATGGAGTCTCGCAAAGGACCTCAAGTTTATACTTGAATAATTGGTTACCTATAATGAATATAGCCCCCTCAACTGCGGACTCGGTATTAAACGAACTCTCGCGGATACGGACTCCACTATATTTAAGTTGATAATTGCTAAAACTAAGAGTTTAAGAAGTCAATACAAGTTGTTTGGAATAGGATAATTTTACCTTTGCCTCGCACTAAAAAAATATGGATTGACAGTTTTATTTATTTCGAAGAGGTTTTGATACGGTTTGTTCAGCGTATATATTTGTCTAATATATTATGATATTTATCTATATAACAAGATGAAGCAGTGATAGCCTAGAGGCCACCTAGAGGGGGTCCGTAGAGGAACCCCGCATGCTTAAGAAATAGAACAAAATCCATCCACGTATGCATGTATCCATGTATGTGTATCCATTCCACCAATTCGCACTAGGCCCCGTGGAGGATTATGACCTGAACTATCCCGAGATTTAAGGTACTAGGGAAGTTCTGCGCCCTGCAGCGAGACGTTATAGGCTGATAGAAGTACAAGTACATGTAAGAGGATGGAGCCCCCGAGACAGGAGGAAAAGGAAACCATTTTTATTTTGTACTGTAATTATTCATATTTATACAGAGGATTTTTTTAAAATCGTTGTTACTTGTCCTTGAAAAGTATCAGATTGTTCTTTACGCGAATTGAAATTTCCACGAGCGATGTGAACAAGGAATTCAGCGCTGCGTAACCTACACATGCTGACCGATCAGGTTGGCGAGTTCATTTTTTAACAGATGGTGTTCTCTCAGAGCTGGTGACAACCCTTAGTTTTAAGGTTTATACACAATATGCATGAGAAGGCTCATTCCTCTTCCGCAGTGGAAGATGAAGGGGCTGACTACGGATTAACTACACATATGAGACGTATACCTGGATTATTTAAAATAAACGTATAAATTAGTAGTCTCTCACTGGCCGTGCACTAGCAGTGCAACTCAGTCCCCCCACGGGAAATCTAACACTGTCTTGGAGAGTGCAACGATCTTAATCATAGGAAAATATGGGACACTTCAAGACGAAATGTCTGAAATGTACAATCAATCTCGAAATGTAGCTGTTGAACCGTAAGCTAATCAATTGGATTTACTCCCACCTTCACCAGTGGCCCGTCCCCGGTACTGGGCCGAATAGGAAAAAAGTGCCATCCTCACCGGTGGAAACGTTCACCGGGGACGATGGCACAACATAATTCCTATCATCCTCGGTAACGAAACAGAAAGTTGTAAGGTACCGTCCATTTAATTTTCATTGCAGTAATTTAATAATAGTGTGTATATATTATTAATTATCATTTATGGATAATTGCTATTAAAGTAGGCGCCACAAAAGATGTCCTGCAGGTGCGGCGCTGTGATCAGCTGAATAATGTTTCCAGCTTATCGGTTTCAATTTACCCTATCAAATTATGTAATTTTATTTACACCTGCCAATAAAGATGTGTCTATATTAGGACCTAAATTATAAACGGACATAATAATATTTATTTTCTAGAATGGCCGACCTGTCATATTTAGTTCCCTTAAATTCCGCGGGACTTCTTTGGTGGCGCGCAGTCAACTTAATAATACGAGTATAGTACAGTCGAAAGCTAAGTACTTCTAAATAATTAAAACTTGATCACCGCTTGTAGGTGTACACTTCGTTGAAGAATTTGGTCCACATTTTCGATTTTCTTTTTGTAGGCATATTTTTTGTAGACATTTGTTTGTAGGTAGACTTCACTTCACAGAAGACTTCGGATAAAGGATCTGAAACTCCGTCCGTACATTGTCAAACACCTTTCCCGGTTACTTTTATTTGTTTTTTTAATATACTTATTATCAATATGTATTTGTGTATATTATTATTATTATTTGTATTTAGTTAATTATAAATATTTTTTTATTTTATTATAAGTTAAGTCTTTATTACTTTTTAAGTTAAGTTTAAGTTTTTTTAAGTTAGTATATATATATATATATATGGCAATATCTTACGTTGTACATATCATAGCTGTGTAATTGTATTCATAGTATACCTAATCATTGCATGGTACATCAAAATTAGAAATAATGAAATGCCTGAAAGAAATTTGTGTATTTATATATAATTATGTAGATAAATGTAGATATATATAATATGTACACAAATATATTTATTAACGGGCATGAGGTGCAGGTGGTGGTAGGTGGCTACCGCCGCCCATGGACACCTCCAACACCAGGGCATATATATGCAGGTGCACTGCCGGCCTTATGAAATCCTATTCACAGCTTTCTTGAAGAACCCCATGTCGCAGCGTCTCAGCTGGCTATTCATTGCATACCTTTCGAATTCGCGATCAAAAGTGTCTCAATGACTGCACTCTGTACGGCAGCAACTTTTTGTCAAGGAAGTGCGGATTAACCACGGACTAACTCCTCACGGACGATGACGTGAGGAGCGATGGTAAAAACCCGAAGTTGGCATCAAATTGAACAATTCTTCAGAACATTCCTCATCTATTTATTATTCATCTGTTCGCATACATCTCCTGCCCAAAGGTTTGCACGGAAGAAATCGCTTTAACTATAAGGTGTACACCATTGATTACACTTTTGTACACCCATTGATTTAAACTTTGTATCATTTTCACTGAATTCTTTGGTGTGCAATAAAGTGTACTTACTTGCATGTATTGAAGCAAAAAAAAATCCTGTGAGGAACCACTTTTGTATTTCTCGGTTTACCCAAAGGTAAGACTGGTAGAGAATACCATGAGACGGTAAGACCGCCTATTGAACATTTCTGTGTAATAAAATATGAATAAATAACAGTATACTTATTTAATTGGTTAGATAGGCTTTGTACTGGTTTAGGGACGTCGGGAGACTACTCTGTTACCTCACTATGCACGACCTGTGCGACTAACATGTAGTTAATGCTCTAGACATGTTCGGAAACCCGATTCATAAAAGCCACTAAGTCGTCCTCTGTACTCTCAGTTATAATTATAAATACAACATTTATAGCAACCTTTGTCAGTGTTATCCAACCAGCAGGAAAACGTACACAAATACACAATTTGATTGACTGACTATACTTGACATGATTACGGGCGCGACGTGTAGCGCGACAGGTTTGTTTACATCACCCTTACGTAAGTGTTTTTTTTATTATTTATTAATAATTTAATTTTAAATATGTAATAAACGCATCCGTATATTTGTATTGAGAAAATAATTACTGACTTATTACCATAACATGATTATTAAAAAGTTTACGCTGTCTTAACTGCTGAACCAATCTGACTAATCTTAGAACTTCAATGATATATATATACTCAAATTATTCTTCTGACAAGTTTAATTTCAATCGGTTGAGAAGTGCACCTTGAAATTTGGCTATAAATTAAGTATATCCCAAATCTTGAAAATGATTTCGTTATCAGGAAGCCAAGCCACTGCACAAAGTCCGCGTTTCGGTAAAGTCCTAGCAAAACGCAATACCAACTTGTAAAAAATCGTAATGTATTGACGAAAAGGCATGAGCCGAGCCTGTTCTGCTACCTGAGCAAAGCGAGATAGGTTTCCTAATTTTATATAATTTTTTAAGGTGAGAAAACTGCTTCATAATATGATAGATGAACAAAATAGTTTATACAAATAAGAAACTATTTTGTCATTAAATTACATCGTGAAAAATTACTGTAGTTTTTGCCAGTTGAGCCAATTTGTCAACATAATTATAGTCCGGTTTCAAATTTTTTTATTTTTTCACAAATTATAACTTTGTATTAGAATAAAAAATATTTTCTATATATTTTTTTTTTTTAAATGTTCATTAAAAAATGTGCTATTTCTAACAATCTTAAATGAAGTTCCTACTTTCACGTACCTACTTGCATTATCCAACATTATTTTTTATTTTATGCTGTCACATAAAAACATGTTGTTTCATTTCTAACATCAATATACGACAATTTGTTTTTATTTTATAGTGACTAATAAAGCCAAGAATTTCCGAAAGGCGGAAATAATAATTATTAAAGTAAATACAGAGGTATGCGTCTGAAACAGTCAAGTTATACACACAATCACACAATTAAAACATGTATGTCAATTAAAACTAAAATGTGTCAATCAATGTCGACGGAGACGTATTGTCGGACACTACGGATTAATTTATAATATATCAACGATCAATCATAAATCTGTGATTAAAATTTAATTATCAATCAAACGAGTGATTGTGAAATGTTACCGTTTCCTATTTGTACCGTTGTACCTTCAAGCTTACCTGCAACAAGAAAATATTCTTTTTTTTTTAAATTTTATTTTTTATGTACGAAGGCGGCAGACGAGCATACAGTCCACCTGATGGTAAGTGGATACTGTCGCCCATAGACATCCGCGATACATGCCAACATTAGTCCAAAATGAGAAACGTTGGCATGCCCCCGGATGCGCTGCCTACCTTTGGAGATATAGGAATGGATTTGGAGAAAGGGTTGAGAAAATGGGGAGGGATAGGATGGGATGGGAATGGGCTCTGGCATAAAAATACAAAATACAAAAGCATAACACAAGGCAATCTTTACATAAGCCGTGATTATCAAGTCTGAACTCACATCCGTGAGTTAGTGAGCTTGAATTCTGGCTCGTACCACTGAGTGTCCATTTATGTACGTATTTTTCAATTATTAGTCATGAAAATGAAATTATAAAAAATGAGTTATGTGTAACATATGATCTCCCGCTCTTTTGTCCAGTCACAATTATAATATATTTTATCTTCATTTCTTATCATATGTAATGTCTATACAAAGGCAGATCATCTATCAATAAAGAACCTTCACTGATACAACAGCATACGGTAACCTGCAATAATGTGGTACATAAAAAATGGGCTCCGTTCACTAGGATCCTCAATCAGGCTCTGTCAATGCGATGATCCATCCATTGTGATCGAGTTCGGTCTGTTATATGGTATAATTCTTATTACGTAACGGATAAGATCTGAGGTGACGTTGATAACGGAGCAAAACGATCTACAGAAACTAAAATGCCGATTGTCTTTTTCTTAATAATGACGTGCCATGTATATCGCCGGGTACTGTACTTATAATCCATGGGCCTCCTCATGTTTGTCCATTTAATTCGACTATCTTTCGATATATGTTTAGTCATCAAAGATGTATGCGGTCGAGCATTGTCGTGATGAAAAACTACACATTTTCTATTAATACCTAAATTCTGGGCGTTTTTCTTCAAGTGCTTATTTCAATTTTATTAATTGCTGATAGTGAACATCAGAATTAATTATTTGACCATGTTTCGAAAGCCTTTGTTTCGAATGTTTCGAAACCGTCACACATAACATGACTTTGTTCGGAATGAGGCCTGGCTTTGGGGCTATTTGTGATGGCTCACTTCGCTTAGACCAAGATCGTTTTCGAACATTGTTATCGCAAGTGATTCACTTCTCGTAGCCTGTTACCAATGTCTTCAGAAATGGATCGATTTCATTTCGTTTTAGCAACATCTCGCATATTTAAATTCAATTCACCAAGTTGCTGTCATTTAAATTAATTAACCCAAAGATCTAGCTTTTTTACAAAAATCAGCTTATGCAGGTGATCCAAAACTGTTGAGTAGTGAAGCTGTTTCGCAATTTGATGACTTATGTGTTGACCTGCTTCATTTTTTTCAATGATGACTTGATGAATGGATTGATGATTTCAATGAATGATGATGAATGATTTCAATAACTTTCTCCTATTTAACTTTCTTTTTAAAATTGTTAAAAAATATGACAATAACATTCAATTTGCCGACATTACAAAAAAGTCAGCTGTCAAACGGTATATCACTTTTGCGCCACTGATCAGTGTTGGCAGAAATATAGCACGCTAAATTAATAAGTTCAAAAAGGCCGCGAACTTTTCCGACTGACTATTATTTTACGATTCTTCGATACACTTAGTTGCCTTTTACGACACCCGCCAGAGAAGATGGAGTGGTACTATTTATTCTAAAGCCACACGACACCACGTGGCCGACCTTACCTATAACTGGCTTCTACCCGCGGCTTCGCTCGCGTAAACTAAGCAGCTGTAAAAGATTTTTAACACCTGTAAAACCACTGACATGATGGATTTCGCGGATAAAAATTAATCCAGTAGTTTTTGAGTACGTAAATCTATTAAAAGTATTTTTTTTATTTTCCAATTTAACTCAACTTCCTTGTGTTCATATGAAGATGACACATATACCAGTTTTCCTTCTGTATACTTAGCTATACGTTAGTGAAAACTCGATTAAAATCCATTCAATACTTTTTACGTGATTCTCAAACAAACAGTCATACAGACAAATAAATTAAAAACTGCTGTATTGAGTTCTGTAGCTTCTAAAGAGACCCATTTTTTTTTTAAATTAAGTCAATGTACAGACTCAAACCTTGTACTGTTTTATTATATGTATAGATAAGACATTATAAATGTTGATTAAAAATAGATTTAGACTACAAGGTAATCCAGTTTTATTGCATTACCGATTGTTCCATTATCAATAAAAAATCACACAGAAGAAAATCTCAACACTACCTTACACGGTTCGGATAAAAAATACTCTCATTTCTACCGTACCTTGCACCCTGACTGAAGTTATAGTCACTCGCGCCGCTCTGTTATTGCTCAGACAAAATGGCCTATCTCCCGTCTCGCTCACACGACTGCTCAAAAGCATCTAGAACAATACCGGGCGCAGTAAAATTTTATTCCCAGCACACGTGGGCTACATAGAGGCCTGGCCTGCATTATGCAAACGTACGTTAACTAAAAAGAAAGATAAGTGCATATTTATACTATCCGAACGCGATATTTCGCTGCGACCGTCAGTGTAAAGTGTTCGATTACAATTTAATGTCATGACGTCGGCTCGTCGTTCGAAGTTTAAAATCTCAACCGTTTTTCTGCTGCAACGAAAGTTCGACCTTATATCCGAACAGCTAGAACACATATTTAGGAGGGTTTTATTATCATGTAGGTCGTTAGTTAGTCGTGTCGGTATCGCGAGGAGGTCGTTTCGTGGCGGCAACGCAGGCTAGCAGTCGGTAGAATGTGACAGGAAGTAGTGCCGCTTCGATTATTTTTTTAATAAGTACCGATACAAAGTCATAACTTTATTACAACTGCTAATGAGGCCGTGCACTGAATTTATTGCAATTTAATTGTGATTTTATGATTTATAAGAGTTTTGTTTTTAAGACCGGAAATGATAATAAAGAACTCAGGAGAATGACTGTTTGCACAATTAGTTATTTTTTTTATGGATAAAGGCGGTAGATGAGCATACAGTCCACGGACAGTCCACCTGATGGTAAGTGGACGCTGTCGCCCATAGACATCCGCGATACATGCCAACATTAGTCCAAAATGACAAACGACCCCGGATGCGCTGCCTACCTTTGGAGATATAGGACCTTGGAGATATGGCTGTTGGTTTACAGAATGCACTCTCTCTCAGACAGATGAACAGAGTTCTAGGCGACTTTAGGTTAATTTATTAATTTCAGATTTTTTTTTTTTAATAGATGTTTGCAGACAAGCAAAGTGCCCGCCTTGAGACATCTGCGATAAATACTCGTGGCTAAAAGTGACGAACGTTAGCATGTCGGCAAATGAGCAGATTTTTAAATTTGGGATGCAGGATTTGAAATAAGAATTAGGAAATTTGAGATTTAGGGAGTATAATGGAATAAGATTATTATGCAACCACTCTATTGATTTTAGATATAATCTAAGTGAATAATGTCATAATTATATTTTTATTAGCGACTCGGCATTAATCACGAATTTCATGTTGCTAAATTATTATTATTACTTTCCTGTTTCATCAATTTCATCATGTTCCTTACCACACTTCGAAAACTACTAGCCGTGCTTCGAAATGTCAACATTTTACAAGTCGTGGGCTGTTTGCCACATTTCTATCTTTATTGTTATAAAAATGACGAATATTGGCAACACAATATGTTTCTATCGTGGCAACATTCCGTGGGATGTACAGGAAAATAATATTTTAGCGCACTCTTTAAGGAAATGTCATCAATATTTTCGACCACAAAAACTTCGATTCAGAAATATTTGCTTGTTATGGGAACACACAAAGTTAACAAACAATGGTTATGGTAGGTGATCACCGTTACAATTACCAAGCTATATCGATTTTCTTAACATATCTTACATACAAAAGGAATGAGTTTAATTTTAAGTTAAAATTAATTAAGGAATGAGTTTGACTTAGGAGTATTAATATATATATATGTATATATATATGTATATATATATATATATATATACTTTTCTTGTTTCAATTGAATACAAAATTAAAATTAAAAAAAAAAGTTCTTTAAAGAACTTCGCATATTGATGGCTTGTCACAACAGGGTCGCTAATACAAAAGAAAACAATTTTGAAAGTCCTCGATATCTTCTATTTCCTACCTAAACAAAGATTAAAATTAGAAAAAATTACAAAAATGTCGTGATTTTTTTTACGATATCTTTAAAAATGAAGAAGCATTTCAGTTGACATAAAAGTAATATCTTCCAGTAATAGCCTGGATGTTAACAAATAAAGTGACGAGCACAAATAAAGTGTCATGTCACGATACATTTACATACAAGCGATATATCGTAGAGTATCTCGATATAACAAGCTCGACAAATTTTGTCTAAATACTTTTTTTAAAAACATACGGTAATAGCTAAATCTCCCTTTTAATATTGTAATCCTGTTTAAGGATTGTATATTTTGTAACCTCATCGTCGCGAGCAGTACGTCAGCGGACAAATTGACAACTGCGAAATGTGTATAGCTATATCTCAATAATTTTCAGTGATGTCAAAATGTTTTTTCACCGTAGGGTAGGGCGGGGCTAGTTGAGCATAGGGGTAAGTTGGGCAATCGAAATATCTCAAAAACTACACACCGGTCATCAAATGTTAACTCATCAAATGAAGGATAGAAGCGGTCGCAGGAGGGGAACTCACCGCACGACCGCCAGTGACGACTTGTCGATCGAGTGACGTACGCGCACGCTTTGTTTGTTTTGCGACGAAAAAGTAAAATATTAGTTTCGGTTCAAATTTCTTCTGTACACGTTAATAATCATCCGTTTCGATCACGTAAGTGTTAAACTTTCATAAATCTATTATATATACGATATCTCGAAAGGATTTGGTTCTTATTCAAACGGTTTTTTCATAACCTCACTTTTGTTTCAAATATTTGGGTAGGGGCTAGTTGGGCAATTGTTGCTCAACTAGCCCCACGGTTTAAAACAAAAGCAATATATGGTTTTCTTTTATTTTAGCATGCGGACATATAAAAGAAAGACTACAAGAGGTTCTATTTCTAGTCAACAGTTAAATGATGCAGCAAAGGCTGTCACCAACGAAGGCAAAAGTTTAAAAGCCGCCGCCAAGGAATTCGGTATTAAACGTATGACCTTAACAAGATGTATAAAGAAATTAAAATCTGAAAGCGGTGTTCCATCAATGGGTTATGCAGCACCGAGGCAAGTATTTTCTTCAGAAAAAGAGGATTCTTTAAAAAAATACTTGTTACAAATGGCATCAATCTTCTATGGATATTCCCCGAAAGACGTTCGTCGCCTTGCCTACGAGTGTGCTGTTCGGCATTAAAATTCCAGTCACCTGGTCTACAAATAAGATGGCCGGGAAAGAGTGGCTTACGATGTTTTAAAACGGAATCCCGAGTTATCTATTCGAAAGCCAGAACCCACCAGCCTTGGTAGGGCAACATCATTTAATGCTCAAAACGTTAAAGTTTTTTTTTGACAAGTTAGCTGAGTTAATGAAGTGAGGAAAGCAATGAAGATGACTATGCCTGCCTGGTTTGTTGCGAAGCCTATTCCGAAAGTTTACCAGGGGAAAAATGGATCTAGTGCCAAGTTTGCAAGGAATGGGCACATTTTATTTTAATACGAAAAATAATTACGTAATTTTTATATCAAAAACTACATAAATAAAGAAGTACGTGCAAAAATTAACAGATGATACGCATGATTCAGTCATAAAAAGCTTTAAAATACAAATTAACATATTTTGTATATTAACATAAAGATGTAGACGAAAATACGACACTAAATTACAAATATGATAGGTGTCATCACACGATGATATATGTTGATTACGGACATCGGGCTGTATCACCCCGTCCATAATAGGAATAACCCCAATTGATCATAATGACTGTTCAGGAAAAAATTCCATGATTTCGTTGTTTCATTTAGTGGTTTTTTAAATTTGTTTTACGCGATGGATGCCCTTATTGACAAACCCCGCAACTTTTTTAACGCTTAGGTGAATCATACATTTTTCTAGAAAATCCAGTTAATAGGAGTTTTATGATTACTGAATCAGCGCAACGAAGTAATAGGCCGGTCATATTTGCAGCGGGACTGACTATCGATGAGATAAATGAGTCCTTGTAAGCACCTTGTAAGGGCAGAGTAAGACGCCCTCCGACCAGATGGATTAATCACATCCCATGACCCTACCAACATTACGGTTATTCGAACCGAATCGTGGGAGGCACGCTCCGTACTTGCGAACTCCTTCCGACTTGAAAATTTTAATTAGTATAAGCGTAAGATAAAATGGAAAAAACTGTTTCATATATAAAAACAATTTTTTGTTTAGATATTGTTTTTATGAAATAAAAACTTTTTTGTAAATTTTCGTGCAATAATAGTTTATTAATTTTGACCTGCATGTGGTTCTTCGAGAAGGCTGTAACGATTGTCCAATATCGGCGGCGTACCCGCATACGTTTTGGTGTTGTAGGTGTAAATGGGCGGCGGTAGCTACGTACCATCACGTGGGCAACTTGCTTCCCTTTCCCTTTTTAGAATAAAGCTTCTTAAAGTTGTAAAGCTTTCTATCCAATGGCATATAGTTTGTAAATATACATGTGGAATATTTTAGGGGACCAATTTGGCCCGTCTTCGAATTTAAACAAGACATATAATTATACACCCAAACTGTTTTTCTGTCAAATTTTATTATAGTCTGTTAACAAATCTAGAAATTTCGTTATATACCTCGAAACTGCTTGATGTTGTTGTTTCAGCTGAAGACCTTTAGTCGAGGTGTAGTGAAATTTTTCCAGAATTCCAGAAAGTCGCGATCTCCGCAATAGATAGATTTCTTCGTAATCCCCCTGAAGTTCTGTTCTTAATTAGAAACTCAATGGCTAGTACAGCTGGAGTTTAAACTCGCTATCTCACGGAAGTTGCCCGTAGTCCCCGCTCATAAACCGATACAAATGGTCTTAATTTAAAACGAAACACTTTCTCACAAACAAGAGGATGTTACCAAAAAATATCATCAGGTCAGTGAGTCACGTCATCGTTTCAAACGCGCCAATTTCGCCCGTCCGAATATTTTCGGCGATAAACCCAAATTTCGTACAATAAAATGATAGTTATATTATGCCCACGTCCGTGTAACCGTTATGCTAGGATTGTAAACTTGTCAGCCGAATGACGAATCATTAACAACTTGTGTTTGATTTGGAACTTTTATACTGGCGAGTTTTAAACGCATCGGTTATTTTAGTGCTGTTTTTTTTAAATAATATTTTACGATTCTTCGTTATCTTCGTTTCTTTCTTATAGATAATGTTACTTATATGTGACATTGTTTTAATGAAACATCGTTCTGTATGCAGAAATATGAATTACATGATTAGCAATTAGTTACGTGCGTAATTATCTATATCGAAAATTGCATAGACCCTGACAGTTATAAAATGTCAATTGTAATTCCCGGTCAAACAATTACAATGATGTGAATCTGAATAACTTATTTGGTTTTATCGATTACTAAACTAAATATTACTGACATCTAATATTTTTAGAACATTAATATGAGAAAATATATATATATACACTTCCCTGTTTTTGTATTACTTTTATTTTTTATTTTTATTAGGTTTTTTACTTTTATTGTACTAAAAATACGATCGCAGACAGTCCACTCGGTTGTCGCTCATGGACATTTGTTAGATATGCAAACATCAAGCAAGACTGACGATAAATACACGATTTATTGTACTGTTTACCTTTAACTAAAAAAATAATAATTTCACTTAATTATTATTTTACTGTTTCTTAAATTTAATGCCTGTGTCTACATATATACAATTTGCTGATGTCTCTGCACTGCTGGATGTAGGTCCCACCACACACAATCTTTGTCTCATAATTTAATTTAAAAAAAATACAATTGAAATTTAAATATATCACAAAAACAAGCGTTTGGACGTCGTTTTCCTACAGCGGCGTCAATTCCACACCAGTGTGCAACTGACCCGTAGGCGTCCGGCCGCGAAACATACCAAACATAATAATTATTTATGATCATAAATGTGATGCTGTCATAAAACAAGAAAAATAACTCGTTTCTCTTAATATTTTACGACTTGAGAGCGGTGGGCGAGTGACAAGATTAAAAACGCACAACACGGCGACGACAACGGTCCGACTTAAATCTGTATGTTTATTTTTGTAACACTTTGTATAGATGTTTTTGAAGGAGAATGATGGCCATCGAACGGTCATTAGTTTTTAGTTTTAGTCAAAACTAGAGATATTGTAACTAGAAACTTTAAGCTGTAGAGCGGTCTTCAATGTTTCTTAGATCATTATATATCTGGGATATTATGTTATTATATACCTATATTATATTTGGAATGGATAGGAAGAGTTTGCATATTTTAAACCTAACCAAATTCCATTATATTCTACTGCTACTGTGAGATTGTAAATATATTTATTTAGAAATATTTAATAAACTATTTAGTTAATAAGGTCAGTGTGTAATAAACTATTTAGTTAATAAGGTCAGTGTGTAATAAACTATTTAGTTAATAAAGTCCGTGTGTAATAAACTATTTAGTTAATAAGGTCTATTTAGTTAATTAGTGTGTCTTCTTTTAAAGAAAGAATGCGGCAGTCGAGTAGGCAGTCTACCTGGTGGTAAATGATAAGTCACCCTGCGACAGGCGCGATACATGCCAACATCAGTCCAGAATGGCAAACCTTAGCATATCCCTTGATGTGCTGCCTTTGGAGCTAAAGAAACGATGGAATAAAATATTGCATTATCGTCTTTGTCATAATAACGCCTGATTTCAGCAATTAAAAAATACTTTTTTATTCATGATTTTTTTAAGTTTCGTAAAAAGCGACTACGGAATAACAAACTCGCTATCGCAAGCCCTGAGGGACTACACTACCACTAAAGGAGTGGACTCGCCAATCCGCATGGCCAGAGTGCCGTTTTAAGGTCAAAGATCTCTCGTGCACAAGACCACGTGCAGGGCCCAAGACACAAGGGCTGGTTCAGGTATTTTTTACAGTTTTAAGTAATACCAAATAAGTCACTTTGAATATATGTAGATCGTTGTGGGATTTTAATAGGCAAAAAACTTAAAAACATCATAACTATTTTGATGACTCATCAAACCAAATGGTCCATTACGGGAATAGACGTTTTCTATATGCCCTCAATGATCCTGATTCAGATTTATCTAATTTTAATAGAAAATGCGTTAAAATAAGTCCCCGTATTTTAAAGATATGACACTGACATTTACATAGAATGTCAAATGAAATTATAATGTAACATTAAAAATCATATGAATTTTAACATCAATCATAATCTGTTTATTGACTTTAATATCTATAATCGGAATGCTCCAGTCGTTAGGGCATGAGCGCACTGTTGGACGCGAAGTGACTAAAACCGAACAACTAGAAACCGCTTTCAAATTGAAATGGCAAGTGGATACTGTCGCGCATGGACAACATCATGCGCTAGACTGACGATACCAACATCAGTCTAGAATGCCAAACGGTCGTGCGCTCCAGGACGCGCGCGATGGAAATGGAACATTTTAGAACATTTTCATTGTACAGTTTAGAAATTGCAGTATTTGTTAAATTCACAGATCACAGATTCATAGATCACACAGATCGTTTTAAGAGTGAACAACTTAAGAATATGTTGTCTTGTCGAACTGCTATGTATAAAAATTGTATATTTTATATGGCGCCTGAAATCTATACTATATATTAGTAATAAAATTACTATATATTTCTATACTATTATATAAAGAGGTAAAATTGTGTGTGGGGGGTAATCTCTGGAACTACTGGACCGATTTCAAAAATTATTTCACAAATAGGAAGCTACATTATTCGTGTCTAATATAGGCTATATTTTATTTTGAAATTTTGATAAAATCGTTTTGAAAAAATAAAACTTATAAACCGAAGCGAAGCGAGGGCGGGTAGCTAGTATATACAATAAACTAACGAAATCAATACGTGACAAGAATCTTCCTAATGTATTTAAAAGTAAATTAATAAAACTATTATATGACAAGACATATTATTAAATAAAAAATCATCTAAAAGACAATTTAGATTTTTACTAAATATAATTTACAACTTTTTATACAGGACTGACTAGTGAAATATAATTTTGTAATTTGTGATGTATTATGTAGTTAAGCCGGTTCTAAGATTAGCGCGCATAAACACACAGACAAACAGATAAACAGACAAACACAAAAATTCTAACAATCACTGTTTTGGGTTCTATTGCGTAGATAAAGGCCCCCCAATAATTTTTTTCTCATATATCTTCCATGTACAGACAGCGATCAGTTACATTTTTATTATATGTATATACTCGTAGATGTGATATAATGTGTAATTTTTGTACTCAAACTTCGTAACATAATAATTATGTGATATATATGTGCCTTACGGCAGAACTATGAGTTCACAAATAAAAGGATTTGATTTGATGGATTTGAAGAAAAAATTGGGAAATTAAAGAGGAATACGATAGGATAGGACGGGAATTGGCCCTGGCATAGCTCACTCACTACCGAAACATGTACATTGGAGAAATAGAAATGCTACCATTTTACGATATGACAGTCTCACAGTATTTGGTCATGAAACAAAATAACCGAATAATTAACACACGTTGTTGCTTAGTGTGCTCTTAACCTTAAACAAACATGTTTACAATAAATACCTGCCCATAGCATCTAAACGATTTACATACAAATTGATGTGATTTTCAAACACTCGCGATATATATCTACACATTAACATCAGAGCAGCGACCCAATTAGCAGGAAACGTGGGTAGTTTATACGATTGAAAACGTTAGTTATGGGCTTATGACACAGTATTTGATGAT
The DNA here is from genome assembly GCA_943735995.1 of Sesia bembeciformis. Taxonomy (NCBI): domain Eukaryota; kingdom Metazoa; phylum Arthropoda; class Insecta; order Lepidoptera; family Sesiidae; genus Sesia; species Sesia bembeciformis. The sequence goes on along the minus strand of OX031028.1, from coordinate 1,146,525 downwards.
TCGAACCGCAGCTGTAGAGGGATAAATAACGTAAACTCTCCGTCGCCGTGTCCGAAGTTGGCGCTGAGCTCCCACTGTGTCGCTAGCAAGTAGTTGTTACAAAACACAAAAATGCCTAATCACGCTATGATCAGATGTAAAAAATAGTCAAAAGTAGTGAACCGAGTCCAAGGGAGATGTTTCGTTTCACTAAAATTTACAGGTAGTTACATGTGACACTTTTTAGCGGGAGCTCGAGAAGGGAAGTAATGTTTTTGTCTGATTATTATAATGTACTGGCGAACCGCCCTCGCTCCGCATCGGTTTCGTTAAAACAATATTAAATTATACGTATGAACATTCCTCTTGAATTACTCTATCTATTGATGAAAAGCGCATTAAAATCCGTTGCGTAGTTTAAAAGATCTAAGCGTACATACAGAGAGACAGACGGCGGGAAGCGACTTTGTTTTATACTATGTAAATATTAGGCGTTTTGTGGTTTAACAGTGATGATTTATTGAAATTCAAAGTGTGGTGTTTGTGATAATCAAATAAATGCGTGGGACTGCGTTCTTCGTGTGTTTCCAAGGAATATTCTTCTGTGCTCAATAAATCTACTATTGTTTTACTGAGCGACTCCTGACGTACCGCGACGGGACTGGATGTTGACAGGATACGTTTTAGATTTCAAAATTGTTTATTACGAAGAAAACTTGACACTGGCAGAATGTGCTAATTGAACTAGTGCCACATATGAAAAAAAAATGTGACACGCTTGGTTTCCATACAATTTCACGAACTTGCATTGTCAATACCATTATTTTTATAGAAAGAAACTGGCAGAAGACCAGACAGTCCACTTGGTAGTAACTGGATACTGTCATCCATGTACATCCGCGATACATGCCAACATCTATCCAGAATGACAAACGTTAAGCCCCGGATACGCTGTCTACCTTTGCATATTTAAGAATAGATTTGGAGAAAAGGTTAGGAAAATGGGGAGGGATAGTATAGGATGAGATCAGAATGGACTCTGGCATATCTCATTTACTATCGAATCATGTACGTACAGCACGGGTTTTGGATAAAGTGGGAAATGCAGTAAATTTTATGGTACTCTTTTGTGAAAGAGGGGTAAGGTAACCAGTCGAGTGCGCCCAGCGGCTGTCGGATTGGAGCGTGCACGGGAGGAGATGGAGTGGTGTTATTCTAAAGCTGGCCAACACCACACGACCATTATAAACTAAAATCAATACTAGTTCGGATAATACTCGTATAGAAAGAAGGGTTTTATACAACAGAGCTATGAACAGTCTACTCCTAAAATACGAAAATTTGGGCCGATATTTCGGCAGATTCCTACCACGAAAACATTCACTACGATATATCGGCCCGAACGAAATTCAGTTGACATTTGTAACTACTTCGATCGCGCGAGAAAACGATCGAAATATAGATTTTGACAGGAGATACTTGGGGATCGAACGTCACGTTTCACGATAACAATATCTTACCTTTTAAATAATGGGAAATACCCGATATATATAGAGCTTCGAACGAAGGAAAGTCAGAGTAGGGTAGTATAGTATATTTAGTATAGTGCTTCCTTCGTTCGAACTTCGGTCGAGCCCGAAACTTCGAAAGGGTACTTGGTTCTCAGCGGACGAAACAGCGAGCAAAATCTAGTTTCATTATAACGGAAGTACCACACGAGTGCCAATATTACAATTCATGTGGCCTGCAACCGTCGATCAGTAACCATGGTAACGTTGCACGCATCACCGTCATCTTTCATCTCGGCTCTCAAAGTGCAAACATCGCTGACACAGTACAAAAGATAACAGTATAAGGTTTGGTAGCAATACACTTTTATACATCTATACATATAATAAAACGATAGAAACATCGTGTCTATACATTGAATATATTTACCAAAAATTGATTGAGGGCGATGAAGGAACCTGTGAATAGGATTTCCCCTGGTGTTGCAGGTGTCCATGGGCGTATCATCACGTGGGACCGCTTGCTAGTCCGCCCACTTCCATATATAAAAAACGGAAGAATATCAGAATACAAAAGAACTAATTGAAATTTTTTGTCTGTCTGTCCGTTTGTCTGTTCGAACGCGCTAATTTCCAAAACTACTGAACGGATTATCATAGGGTTTACACAGATTAATTAAACTTAGCTTGGTGCTTTAAATAGGTTTTCTTTTCATCGAAATCATTCGGTAAGAAAAGATATCCCAATTTAGAACTTAAAAACTAAAATTCCACGCGTACTAGTCGCGGGCGCACCTAGTTAATCATAATTTAATGACATTTATAGTTTATTATTTCGAAAAGTAAAATATCATTTCTAAAACTGTCAAAAGCATGACATTCAAAATGTCAACAATAAATGTCATTAACATACTTTGATAAAAAACAACATATAATAAAAAAGGGGGTATTTTGAGGCTACTATTAATTACTATTAAATTTCCTTTTGTTACTAATGACTAATATTATTAACCTTTTAAATTACCTAGACCTAGACCTAGACACGTACCTAGACATCCGGTATATTTAGTAATACAGTTGAGTTACCGTTTCTCCATGTATCATGTGGCGAAGGAATGAGATTAAACAGGTGCTCTGAGTTACGGATGCGCTGATGTATGCATCTTGCAGGTGAAAATGTGCAGTTGTTTGAATGCGAAATGGTAGTCAATCATCGGGTATGTTTGAGTATTTGACCGAGATTGCTCTTGACGATATAAATAAGACATGAGAAATACGTATTTTCAGTTAAAGTAATTTACATTAGGTATGTTAATGAAGCTAAACGTGACTCATTTTACTAACAGTAGGCTTTGGGGGGAGGTGGGGTGCACGCTGCAATCCCACAGCCGCTGGGCGCATTCGACTGGCCATGTTACCGCTCTCTCACAGAAGACTTATCGAAAATCACGTTTCCTACTTTATCTTATTCCTACAAAGTATCCACGTGTTTCGGTAGTGAGTGAGATATGTCAGAATCCATTCCCATGCCATCCCATTGTATCCCTTTTCATTTTTACAACTCTTTTCCCAAATCAGTGGATTTTATAAATCTCCAAATGTAAACAGCGTATCCGGGGGACGTGCCAACGTTTGTCATTCTGGATTGATGTTGGCATGCATCGCGGATGTCCATGAGTGACAGTATCCACTTACCGTCAGGTGGACTGTCTACTCGTCTGTCGCGTAGAAGTAAAGTTAAACAAAATCCGTTAATAATTATACGCGTTTGACCCGATTTTTACAATACAAAGTTCATACGTTTATGGATTAACATATCGTAACATAGTATGCTATGTATTTGCTATGTTTTCGACAGTAAACTCGTCACCGTCAATATGTATTTTACAACACGGCATTGTTACATAGATGGCGTGTCAGTGTGCCCGTATTGTTTACTTCTGTTCATTGTACACTCCACGATTCCTTTGATACTTCACTAGGAATCGCTTTTGATCGTTTACATTATGTCTTATGGGTCTGGAAACTGTCAAGCTTGACATTAAATAGACATTTCGCTTGGGTTGGCGAGTCCACTCTTTTAGAGGTAGTGTAGTTTCTCAGAGCTTGTGGTAGCGGCTTTGTTATGGCATATGCCTTATATGCCACCCATGGGAAGACATGGGATGGTACAATTCTAAAACACACGGCCTAAATAAAAATTTTGAAATCTTTTGTTATCTGGTCAATAGGTACATTTCAAAACTTTCACGGACGTCTTACCGAAGCTAACGCCCTCATTTCACTAATACAATACGTCCCAAATTCTTATTTCCTCATAGATTAATAACACGTAAGACGTAACACGTAACACATCACCGACATGCGCAAGAGTCGGCCGACGGGCAAGATGTATCGTCCCGCGGGATTCCGGGATCACTTAAAACTATTTCTGACGCAACACCGACGGACGGAATATGTGAAATTCCACGTTTAAGAGGTTTTTAATTGGTCATTAAAATTGAAATGGAAATGAAAGTAACGGTTAATTTTAATTTTGGATTTGAAGATTTGACATATTTATGTGTGTATGACATTGAGCATGTGGTGTCGGCCGGCTATAGAATAGACTCACCCCATCTCTTTTCCGTGGGTGTAGACTAAGGAATATCAAAGCGGCTACCACAAACGTTCCATCACCTCAGTCGATTCGTCAACCCGCTTGATCCGCGCGGCGTTCTACATCCTCATACACATTGTCGTATGCATGAGGGATGTATGACGCCCGTGTCCAGCAATGGATACTTAAAGGGCTGGTTGGATTGGATTGCATTGCATTGCACCGGTTTATATAACAATATGCCTGCACTCTGTTAACGTTAAATTAATCTATTAGAACTTTTGTTCTACAACATAAATACTTTTAATCCTTGAAATATTCCTCAAAAAAATAATTAATTGAAGTCTCTGACTTTATTACTCTGTACTACCAACTAATACACTATCACGAACGGCAACGACGCACACTAATCAATTTCTAATCGGACCGATTTACACAGTATACATATACCAATTGGACCCATTTGACGACATCCAACGACGTGCTGTTCGTATTGTCGACGATCCCACTCTCAAGGGCGGTTTAGAACCCCTCAGCATTCGGAGAGACGTTGCATCTCTCTGTGTGTTCTACCGCCTGTACAATGGAGAATGCTCTGAAGAATTGTTTAATATAATTCCCACCTCGGGTTTCTACAACCGCACGCTCCATCACAGAAGTGCGGTCCATCCGCATTTCCTTGATACGGAGGTGTCGCGCACTGTTCGATCCAAAAATTATTTTATACCCGTAGGCTGTGGAAGGAACTACCTCAAGACGTCTTTCCATTAAGCTACGATATGGGGTTCTTCAAGAGAGCTGTGAATAGTATTTTGCAAGGTCGATGGCGCGCCCGCGTACCCCCTGGTGTTGCAGGTGTCCATGGGCGGCGGTAACACTTACCATCACGTGGGACTACTCGCTCGTCCGCCCACTAGTCTAAAAAAATAATAAAAATAAAAATATGTCAGTGCGAGTGTGTGTACCTAGCGATGCGAGTGAGTGAATGATTTGTGTGGAAATATATGCTGAATTTTGAGAAATCGTAACACAAAAGTTGTTATTTTCACAAAAGAAATTCAATGTGAAGTCTTTTTTTATTTACAAAGTATACAACAGTATTAAAGCAATGCACGTAAGAAAAGTAATCAAACATAAAACAGATAACAAACGACCAAATTTCCTAATAATATATGCCTTTTGGGAGGGGGAGAGTGCACGCTGCAATCCAACAGCCGCACTCGTGCACTCCCCCCCCGTCCCCAAATATATGTATTAATAAAATAATATCATAAGATATGTATACACTAGGAATTTTGAAAATATTTCATTACATTTAATTTATTCGGCGACAATTTTACAATTGTGTACGAAAACTAATCTAATACATAAGATATTAAAGAACTGTACAAATAAAAAAACATTTAAAAAAAAATAATTGTCGATTATTAAAAAAAAAAATAGCAATTTTTACGTCACATATGGTCACATACTCCATGTTTTTGTATGTTTTTTTAATTAATCCAATGGTAGTCGGTTAAATTATCTATTGGCCCGATATATAGTGTTCTGTTTCATTACTCTTAATGTGAGGCATATCTCGTAAATTAAATCTTTTCTCCTAGTTTGAAACTTAGTATTTTTCTCTTCGTCGCTTTCAAAATGGTTGGCGTTTGACTTGATCACATAAGATTTCCATTATACACAAACGTGAGGTAAGTATGCCTAACTTTTTGTAGTGTTCTCTGCAAGACTCCCTCTGGGATATTCTTCCCATAGAGCGTATCGCCCATTTTTGCAATACAATATCTAGTTGTCTCTATATCTAAATGTATCTAGTTGTCTAAAATAAATTTCTATACTGCAATCCGAAATCGAATTCCAAACAGGAAAATAGGCACTTGGACGTTAGTAAATAATAATTAATAAATAGGCACTTAGACGATAGTAAATAATAATTAATAAAAATAAACTCTTATCAACAAAGAATTATAGATACCCACCTATCTTCATGCAACAGATAAGAAATATCAATATTTTTATTTACCCCACAAAAACGTTTAAAAACAAAAAGACCTCTAGATCATTAAGTCAACAGACCTACCTGCGCACGCGGCCGCACACCGCGCATTTAAATTCGTATTTGGAACATGAAAAGTCAATTAGTTCGGCCCGTGGGGCGAGCAGCGCCATCTTTTAATTGCAAGTGACAGCTGCGCGGACGCAAATGAATTTGAGAGTAATCGGTGGCACACGTGGGAGTAGAGACAAAGGATTTGGAGCCTTGAGAACACTGTGTTTTGTGTATTTTTCCTTAAAAGTACCAAATAGTTACTAATACTATAACTATAATCAACCCTTTTATCGTTCACTGCTGGACGAGTGCTTCCTCGTGCACATTGTCTCGTGCATGGGGATGTATGACCTTAAAACGCCACGCTGGTGAAGTGGGTTGGTGAGACACTCTTTTAGAGGTGGTGGGCGACTAAAGGATAATAAATCCGCTCCCGTGGTAACGGCTTTGTTACCCTTTGCCTATATAATGGGTAATGTTATGAACAACTGTTCAATTTGATGCCAACTTCGGGTTTTTACCATCGCACCGCTCGTCATCGTCGTGCGGTTCATTTGCACTTCCTTGACATAGAGTCGTATCGTACAGTGCGGTCAAAAAGATACTTTATACCGCGAACCCAAAAGTTGTGGATTGAACTGCCAGCCAAGATTTTCCCATTACGCTGCAACATGGGGCTCTTCAAGAGAGCTGTGTACAGGATTCTGCAAGGTTGGCAGAGCACCCGCAAGCCTCCTGGTGTTGCAGATGTCCATGGGCGGCGGTGACCACTTGTGATGTGACCACTTGACGGCGGTGTGATGTGGATCGCCCGCTCGTCTGCCATCTATTCTATAAAAAAATGATGGTGCTACTTTAGAGTAGCTTTAGAGCCGGCCAAATGCAAAAATTTGTTTTTACCTAATAACTGTGCAACCAAATCAATACCTAATTTGATATAAGTATAGTTCGTATAAGTATATCGTATGTTTGGTATAAGTATAGTATAGTTACGACGTATGGTCTCTGACGGCAGGCCTAATTCACAAATTCAAAGTCGCTCAGCGAGCGATGGAGAGAGCTATGCTCGGACTTTCTTTGCTGCACAAAATCCGTAACGAGGAGATTCGTCGAACAACTAAGGTTGCCGACATAGTTCAAAGGATCAGGGGCCCTACCACCATCTTTTACAAAACAATATTGTTGCAGGAACGTTTTGTTACAGGCTTAAAACAACATTACTCATATTCGTACCATGACCTCCACCAAAGTAAATATTAATGCTTAGTGCAGAGAAAGAACGAATGATTTTAATTATTTGGCTATTCCCTGCTAAAAACAAAACGAGATAACGCTATATGAACTGTATAACGCCATTTCTTTCATACAACGTTCCGATTTGCACTACAGTATAAGCTATAGAATTGTGTTGATGTCACCAAAACTTCTTAATAAAACATTATTAAAATAAGCTTACATTAAGGACGCCGTGGTACGAAATTCAGAAGTAAGGTTAAAATAATACTGCTATAAGGAATGATGGTAAGGCCCCAGCAAGCTGAAGTGGCAGTGGGCGGGCCGTGTATGTCGCAGGACCGATAACCGATGGGGGGACGTGTCCTCCAATGGAGACCACGTAAAAGAGAAACGTAGCGCGGGACACCCTCCAACCAGGTGGACTGACGACTTGAAGAAAGTCGCCGGTAGTGGCTGGACCGCTACTATGAGTGAACCTGGCAACTCGCCTCTCATGACCAGCGTGTCAATTTAAGGCCTTTCTCGTACATCCCTCGTGCACAAGACAATATACCTACATGAGAAAACCCGTCTCCAGCAGTGGACGATACAAAGGCTGGATACGATTATGGTGATCTTACAACTTATGTTAGTTGCAATAGCCGACGACTAGTCGTAATAATGTCTCGTTTAATTTAACCGTTCGCATTTTAAACTAAGAACAACATACACGATAAATAACACGTTAAGTCAAAAAAGCCATCTACTTTTATCGTTATTACAAATATAACTTAAGCTATCATAAAGGTGTGTAAGTTAAACGCATATAAACGCTTATTTATTGGATTAAACAATCAACAATTTAATTCATGTAGACGGCGTTAGCTTATCTGTAAATTAATTAAATGTAAAATTTATTAAAACGGGATATAAGTGAAGCTGCACATATTTTTTGCATTCAATATTAAAATTTTAAGTAGATTACGATGGAGTCTCTCTACATGAAATCATGTTGTATTAATATCCTGAAGCTGAATCCGAAACTCTTAATCAGTTTTGAAGTAATGCGGTTTATAATATAATAGAAAAAATGCATATTGTATAAAATACTAGCTGTTTTTTGCTATTTTTTTTTTTGCACAATATATATAGGTTATATACATAATATATAACCTATGTCCATCTGGAATAATGTAACTTTCAAATGGTGAAATAATTTTTCAATTAGGTGCAGTGGTTCCGGAGATTACCCTCCACATACACATAAACTCATAAAATTAGCACTCTCTCTTTATTATATTAGTATAGATGAATGTTCTATATAAACTTACACACACACACACACACACAAACACACACATATATATAATAGATATATAATATATAGTAATAGATACCGTAACCGTAAGTTGTGATACTTAGTTTTATTAATATTTCAATTCTTGTAATATTAGTAAGTAATTGATTTTGAATAAACAGTGTTACCTCAATAAGGTTTTATTTTTCGTTTTGGGACATGCAATAGAAATGTCCTGGAAAAAGTAATTTTATATCCGGCAACCCTGGATGGACGAGAGTGATCTTTGCGCAACAGTGAGGCATGGTGTAGAGTGAGAAAAATATATAGAAAAAAGGTTGCCAGCACTAAAGGTGATGTAGGAATGGATATGGAAAAAGGATTGGGAAGGTGTAAGGATTAGGTATATTGGAATGAGATACACTTCCCTTACCCCACTACTCACCAACCCGTGCTTTCAATTTTATTTATACTAGGACCCAATACCTACCGCCATTTTGTAATACTACAGCATACGCATATTTTTACTTTTATTTATTGTTCAGTACTACGTTAGAGACGCCAATACGAGCTCATTAAAACATTACAGGTGTTTTGTAATTTATCGACGTCCATTGCTTCGTAAGTTACCATCGGACGGGTGTTAATTTTATCGATAGAATTACCTACTGAATTATGCTCACGTTTAATTTTATTTGACGTTTCGTATTTGCCTGCTATAAGGCGCACGCTGCGGGCATAAATCAGTCAGGAAGAGACTTACTCATAAACGTAATGGATTGGTATCTTTTTAATATTGCATTAAGTAACTGAACTGCTCATAGATTCCAACTTTCATTGACGTCCATTTGAGAGGTATAAATCTTGCTTAGTTTTTTTCTCTACGACACGGGGAATCCTAGTGAATCCACTAGAATTCCTTAGGGCATTCTGTAAATTGTGTCATATATTAATGTTAAAGACAGTATGTTACTACTGTAGATAAATATGTAAATAAATAAAGAATAAATAAAAAAAAAGTAGAAATAAAGTTGCATTTTGCAGACCAGTGTAATTCGGTGAATATGTCACATATGTGCATAACATCGTCCACACTAGCTCGCATTAGGCCTTTAACCTTTGCGCCAGCTTCTGTTAAGTGTTAGTAAGTACGCGTGAGCGGGTATGAACTAGGGAATGTGTTATGCACATACGAGTAAATTATTATGTTAATGTAATTACATAATTATTATTGTGTTATTCATTACGTAGTATTCATTTTCAATGTAATAAAAACTGAAGAAGATTTAGTGTAAGTAATCATTGACATATTTATAGATTTAGTGTAGGTACTCATTGACATATTTATAGAAAGGAAGTGCAAAAGTCCGAGTGTCTATATTTTTATTTTATTTATGTTTAAAACAATATGCAAACAAAGAGTTGAGATGTACATACCATTAAAGCCAATAAGTTTCCACAGATGGTTATCTAAGGACAATATAATGAGACAAAAAATATGCACGATTTTTGAAAAAAATGATCAAGGGAGGCGGAAAACCAAAAAACCGAGTCAAGTATGCATTTTGGACGAGATGGTGCGTGGAATAAAATATGACTTCTAAATAGTCGTTTAGGCACTTCTAAGCAGATATTACCCAAGAGCGAAGACGAGTCAATAGACCCATTTGCTATATTTACAAGCTAGGTGCTGTCAATGGTTTTCAATGGCAAAATGTGATGTTGTCCACACCGCGAGACGTAGTCCATATCATGATGTCCAGTTTTATATAAATCTTATAAATCTTTTCTGTATGGATTTCAAGCAAATTTGATTCTTGTGAAGCAATTCGAGGACACTGTAGATAACTGCAATATAGTATAATACTTTAATCATTTTATTATTGGAAAACGTAGTGCAAGACCTTATTATAAAACCCAAGGCTTTAGAATCTGTCCATTGTGAATTATGGTTTAATTCAAGTGATTACTGATATAACCCTGGCATAGGAAATGCCATTCCGTTTTACAGGTTATAATTAACTGCTGTGGACGAATTGCATTTATCTCTTACACGAGCGACCAGCAGTCTAGAACACAGGAATTCGAACATTGAAAAATAATGACACATTACACGAACGTCGTAGAAAAATAATAATATATCTAAAATTTTAATACACGACTTGTGTCAACGCTTTTTTCGTCGCTGCGTTGCGCACGCGTTCGGCCGAACTCGGAACAGTCCTGTCCGCATTCAAATGCGCCCTAACCCCCCCCCCCCCCCCCCCCTCGCCGAGACCAGGGGACCCTAAAGAAGACGTATCTCGGCACAATCCATTGTCCATTGTTTTTGCTGGCTGTTATTTATGACGGACGACATAACTCCATCCTTCTCTTGCTACTTAAAAATGTGTATCTGTCTCTTTCCCGCGAGGCTTCCGTCCAGTAATGCCGTAGCTAATAAATTACGTTTCAAAAGATTATTTATTAGATTATTCATGGTGAATTCTGTGCCGTATTGGTTTGAAGGACGTTTAGTGCTTGTGAGCGTTCCGCTTTGTGTGTTGTCGACTTTTTTTGCTCCTGATTGATTTGTGGTACCGAAAATCGCATGCAAATTTATGTTATTTTTTGAAATTGTATATACATATGTTTAGTGATTACTTTATTTCCTTTAATATTTAGGTATATCTGGAAATAAATTGAAGTCTTTACTTAAGATTACGATTCTCAAATTATTTAAAATAAGTTAGAATTACATATGTACAAAGTTTCTAAGAATGAAATAAAACGTCGCAGGCATAGGAATAGAGAACCGTATTTTTTATTAAATAAAACAAGTCTTAGAGTAAAACCGCCTATAACTATGAAATAAATATTTTTCCAAAATAATTACAAAACCGTACAAATCTACAGTTTTGCTTTGTAACAATATTGTTATTATTATAATAATAAAACTTGTAACAATTATGTTCATTGTGTTGGAAAATACAAGTTACTTATACTTATCAACTTACTTATCAACCAGTTTGTAATTAAAATTGTAGATCAATCCAGGTTACTGACTTTTTAAATAGATGACAGTTTATTCAGTTTAAATGTCATTATTACCGTTAATGTAATATTTATATTTTGTTTACCATTAAGTAAATAAACACAAGTAATTAAACACTAAAAGCCGGAAGGCGCCGACATTTCGATAACCGCTTACACCCTCTTTATACGGACGGCCATTAATTAACCTAACAAACGTTTTAATTAAAAAAAGAACTTTCCATAAGAATGGAGCCGACAGAGACGCGACGAATTCAAACTCCCCGCGTCTCCCGCCATAAATAAATTGGGACAAAACCCGCGGCTCGTCTCGCCCCGACCTCCCCCCGGCCCCCGGATAAGTGTCTAAAATTTTCACAATCCGGCAATAAAAAGATAATTTATTACAATTGCTCTTATTGTTTTCGTTATTTATGTGTATGGAGTAATGTAATCTAGCTGGTGGGCCCTAAATAAATAATTTCACTTTAATGTCGCTCCTTGCCTAATCTCCTCGGGCCCGGCACCGTCCGCGTTTTGTAAGCTATAATGGCCACCCGAGGTATTTTTAGGTCTAAATAAATATGATTTGTTGTGCCGTTCCTGACAGAATTTAATTTCGTTCCGCCACTGAGGAGGTTAATGTCGCAAATCTGTGAATTATTTTAATGAGTCATCTACGAATTTGCATTAAAGACGATTTTTAATGATATTTTTTTATTAATGACAATAATACATGTATCTATCTATCTAGATTGATGGGTACATAAATGTATTCTATAAATCTATACATTAAGACAAAATTATACTCACCTTTTTTTTATTATTATCTTACTTTTTAAATTAAAACATGATATAAATTAGTACAATAAAACATGCGTATCTCAATAATTCACACCGACAAGTGTTTTAAGAACTTCTCATATCGTTTCAATATCCTTGAATTCATCAGTTTTAACCAGCCTTGTTAGTAACATAATAAGTTGATCGGTCCAGTTTTATATTTAATTATTAGGGTAGTGTTTTAAGAAAATAATACAATATGACGATCTTATTGCATTACAGTAATTCCTTCCAGGCGACCTTGAGATGGGAAGTTATGAAATTATGTCTATCCACCACGCGTTCGAATGACAAGAATCTTTTTGCGTTTGTGAACGCGCTATTTCAGTGACTTTAAGGTTCATTTTAAATACTCCAACTCAGTGATGGGCAAACTACGGCCTTTTTATTCGGCCCCGCAATAAGCAAAAAGGTAGGTAAACTTCAGAGACCAATTTGAAAAATTAAAAAACCTAATAAAAACATAGTAATAATAATATTCTATATTTGTTTTTATTTCTCAATTCGATTAGCCAATAATATATGTATGTATACATATAAAAATGTACAACATGTATGACATACGCCTTCGTGTGTCATCAAACCATTTTCAATATTTTTATAAAGAATTGGTCGCCTTTATAAGGTCACTAAAAACTTTAACAAAACAAAAAGCAAGAAATTAAACTAAAGTGAGAATCATCTATTTATTCGGGCCTGCGTAAAAAATAAGAAATAGTAATTTTGCTAACTGGTGTTTAACAAAAATATACGAGTATATATCTAAAATAAAAGGCAAATAAAAATGAAAAACCTTGCCACCCTACTTTAAACGAAAAAAACCGTCACCTCGAATGCGACGCATGCAGATTTCATCCTCGCGGACCGTCTGAACTTCAGTGGCCGTTTCTGAAAATTAGTGGACGTGTGGGGGGGTTTGGGTAGCAGCAGGGGGGAGGGAGGTCCACAATGCCGCGGCGCATGATTTACGCCACTCCCGTATTATGTTTTGACTTTAATAAACAGAGCGTTTGTCAGACGCGGCGACGCCATCTTTGAGGTAGTCTCACAACTAGAGACATGGAGTTGGAGTAACAATTATAGATAGTTTCATAAAAGCTAGTTCGTTATTTAAATGCTGGATGCATCAAGCGTTAAAATTAAATTACTGTTTAATCATCTTGTGTGGTATACTTTGTATACCTTGCCGTCATACAGATTATAACTAGTACGAAAGGTAGAATAACTTTTAGTTTCAGTAGTATGAAAGAGATAAATATTGGAAATGTATGTAGATAGATAATAATATATTTTCATTGATTTTGTGTCTTATCGATTACACAATAAAGGTCATCATAACTATGATACAAACAATGATTATACTATGATTTATACAAGGAACTGCTTGTATAAATTTATAACACGTAGAATTAAATGCCAATAAAAATTTATAATTAAATATTTTCAAAAAAAAGTACAAAAATATCTTGCATGTAATTCCATTGTTTTACTTACTTCCAATCCAAATTATTTATCATAACAAAATATATTTAAAACGGAATTGTAATCGCTTGAATAGTTCTCAGATTATCTGTACTAAGCTAATTTGAGAATTATTCTGGACTTTATCTTCTTTAGCGATAGCGATAGCCTTATATCTATTTAATTTCTACATATTCTTATTTCTTCATATCTATTTAAACTTTTGTATCCGTTTGCATTTATTACAAAGAAGTGCTGAATTACAGCTGATGACTACGACATAATACCTAATACCTATTATAGTATATCCATAGCCATAGATAGACGACGCAAGTTTATTTATTAAGTTCGTGAAATTGCATGGAAACCAAGCGTGTCACTTTTGTGAGTAAATCTTAGTGGTTTCTAACCAATAGGTATTTTTTATAGTGCAATTAGGTATTTTCGTGTTTTGTCGGAAGTTTGGAACAGACTGAACGAGCGTCGCGAGAGTACCTAAGAGTTTAGTGCCAGTTTTAGGCACGCAGTAACAGATCGCTTGCATTATCTATCCTCCTGTATCTTGTAACATTTGCTACAATAGCTCACCTGTTGTAATTTCTGTAATTTGTTTATTATTTATGTTAGGTAAATAAATCACTTGTATTCCACGTGTGTGTTTAAATTAGCTTGCTAACCTTTGTATTTCCCTTATCATTCACGATAATTTTCTTGGAAACTGAACCGGCGTTTCCTACAAGATTTCTAATACTAATAAAAACACAGATAAATACATACTTACTAAAACAGCATATTATACTGGCCGAAAAGTAAATTATGATTTATAAAAATATAGAATTGATGAAATTATCACCGTATTCTGTCGTCGGTTGAGTCTCAACTGGGAGGCAGTTATGTCACAAGGCTTTGTTCCGGGGCCGAACAACCCCGGGACAATCGGTCATCACGTAAAACTAGACGCTGCCGCCTCTACTCCGCCACTCCTGGCTGACGCCGCCGCTCCTTGGCTGGCGTCACCACTCTTCTGGCTGAGACTGACGCCGCCATTCTTGGCTGGCGTCGTTACGCTCCACCGACGATGCCGCTCCGGGCTGATGTCGCCACTCTTGGTTGGTATCGCTGCCGCTGCACTTATCGGGGGCGCCGCTCTTACCGGTGTCGGCGCCCCTTTACGCCGCTGTGAGCACCGCCTCTCCTACCGACCGCCACGGCTTCAGACTGTGTACCGTCAGTCTGAAGCCGTGGCGGCCGTGGAAGGACAATCCGTGATTTCTGCGAGCCGTGCCTTGCTCTACGAACAGTTATCGTCTGCGCTAGCTTCAATTAATTACGTTAGGCTATCAATTCTATAAATTCTGTGTTATGCTTTTTAGGGAAATATAACGCTATTGGAACAACTAACCTCTTTCCTTCTTAGAAGTTCTTGTTCTGTGCCTAGGCTACACGACAATCTATGGTAAAGATAGGATCCAGCGGAGTCATAACAAATTGTAATTTGTGAGAAACAAATTGCAATTCCTTTTAAGCAAATAACAAATTGCATTTCTTAATACCAAATATGGCAACAATTTTTAGACGTGTTGTTGAAGTATAAGCAATGCTATATGATGCATAGGCACATCACACATCAGCTAGAGACATTTTATGATTAACTAAGTGATAACCATAAATTCTGAGGAACTGCACCACCTCTAAAAGAGTGGACTCGCTAACCCGCTTGGCCAGCGTGGCGTTTTAAGGCTATACATTCCTCGTGCACAATACAGTGTGTAGGTGGAAAGCCCGTGTCCGACAGTGAATACTGCAAAAGCTGGTTGCATTGCGTATACTTAAATCACTTCGAAGAGGCATATTAAACGCGCCGCTAACGAAAGACCGCCTGCCTGTTTAGTATAAACCGGTTAATTGAGGTTTATGAAATGTTCACAAATCGACTTTCCCTTGAGACTGATAAATTATAGCAGTCAATTTTAACATTATCATACAAATACAAACGTACATATCGTATTCATAAACACAATCTAAACCTCGCTTCTACACACAAAAAGCAATATAATCACAGAGATCACGTCAAAGCCATCCTTAACCCCCCCCCGCAGAAAAACGAATAATTTCTTTATAAATTATTACGACCGGCGAGAATTGAACTGATATCCTTCAAAGGCGACTGCGGGGTTACGGGTGGGTGGGGGGAGGCGCCGAGGGACGTACAGCGTGATTTATTGGGCTATAAAGTATTATAATTAAAAGCTGGGAGGGGGGTGAAACTATACGGGCCATGGGCGGAACTATGGACCGTTTGCAGGCCGCAAATGTCGTAATGGGAGATGATAGGACAGGTCAACTCTGTTTTTGTCTTTGATTGCAGTGTCCTTTTGTCTGTCAATGCCATTTTTTGCTTGTTTAGTAAATACTTTCATAAGTGAAAATTGATTAGGTTTGTTACGTAACAGAAGGAGTGTGTAGAAAAATAAAGATATAATTTGTAGGTAAAGATTATATTTCTTTAAAAAGTTTTTTAATTTATTTAAAGAACAAAGTCTGTCTGTCTGTATGTTAGTTCGCGCTAATTTCTAAATATACTGGGCCTATTTTTTGGCGGTTTTCACTCCTACTCACCATTTTTATGCCGGAGGTTACAGCGTATTTTATCAAAATGAGTTTCCAAATTATCGAATATACGGTTTTGACATATAGATACATACATATGACATATTATGACGGCATGATATCATGAGAATGTTTAACCTAGACATATTTATAAAATTATTTTGAAAATCTGGTACAGACTGATTAAAGTCGCAAATATATTCCAGAACAATATAAAAGAGACACTGTAATCAATTGCAAGCATATTTAGGTACTGGGCTGATTCTTTGTATTGACAGTTAGCGCTGTCAATCATACCATCAGCCTGTGTCTCTCTACAGCTGGATACAGGCCTCATCCAAGTCTCATCACCACACAGGTTTCTCTGTGTGGTTGAAGTTCTCATACACAAATCTATGTACAAAGTACATATAGAATCGACGAATAGGACGCGATTCGTCGCACTGCCAAAATCAGTGAGATTTTGTGAAATTGTGCGTACCAGAAGTTGAAATTGATTTTAAAATCGATTCAATTACGTTAAACCGATGCATATTTCAGTTTCATTCAAACAAAATTATCAGGAGCGAAATTTCAAGTCACCAATTGCCTGAACACTTGATTAAATAAATTGGCACGTGAGGATTGAAGAGGCACTCAATTAGATCAAGTTCAAAGTCCGCACCTACCGCTTATACAAGAAAACTGCTATGTAACCTATATTTAGATTAAGTTCCTTCATTACGACACCGTTCTTCGCCGGTGAAGAGACACAGGCTGATGGTATATAGTACGGTAACCGTAATTTGTATTCTAATTTGAATAAATGAAAAAATCGGTTCAACAAGACCAACGGTGCCTGCGATCTATTAGCTAGTGGCAACGAACGGTTTTACATATAAAAGCAGGACTGAAAGCCTAAAAATAACGCTACAAAGCCTAACCCGTGTACCGAACCCCGATCAATCTCTCGTCAAAACAGCTGCCGTGGTAAGTTGAACCCATAAGTCAGAGTTAAGTAAAAAACAGTAAATCCCGCTCCGGGAGCCGACTGACTTATGGCGGCTGCGAATGTTGCACTCCCTGTATCATAGAGTAAGATACGCGCAGACCGGTCAATGGTTCATGAACAAAATACCCATTTCCATTTTATAACAATCACACGCTCCATAAACACCTGTATTGCAAGCAACTCTCAATAAAGACAATGCTATTCGAAAATATTAAGATAAGGTTCATTGTTTGATAAGTGACATGAGATACAAAAATTGTAAAGTTGCAATGCGAATTCCTTAGCACATGACATAAGTCACATGAAACCTTATTTTAAACATAGTATATACATACTCGTACTATGTTTAAAATATGAATTACATTGATAAAACAATGAACTATTGTACATTAAAAGTAAAAAGTCAATGTAGCATATTGCATTTAAATGTAGAAATTTCAGCTAATTTTAACAGGCAAAAACAAAGGTGCGATCTAAATTATGTTAAATGGTTATTCTAGTATAGGTGCTAGGGCTACATTTGCATCGTACGTTTAAGGCTTTATGATTAGTTGATAACTAACCAATATAATATTTATTAATTATTAAATTATTTGTCATTAGATTAAAGACAGTCATAGATTTAAAATATTTCAAGGCACAAAAAACATAAACGATGAGATTATATTGTTGATGATTGTTAAAAAACCATCACCAACATCAAATAATATTTTGCACTGTATCTAAATGTGTAAAAGAAATGAATTACCTACTTTTCAATGGAAAACAGCTTGTTTCACTGTGAATTGTTTTGAATGTTATCTTTTGTAAGTAGCTCCAATAAAAATAATGAAACTAATTTTGTTTGACATGTCGCGTCTGTTTACACAGTCTTTGCCAGCTGCGTCTCACAGAGGACGTTGAGACTCGAACGTGAATGATTTAGAATCGGGACGTTACGTAGTTACGTGACGCGAGGAACGTGCCTTGTATTACATTCTAGAATAATCTAGAATATGACTATAATTAAAATGCGTAGTTATGTTTTTATTTTAAAAAGTAGTTATTATTTTATTAGAGACTAAAGCGATGCGCCCGCGACTCCGTTTGCGTAGACATTCGCGTATGTGTTGTTAGTTTGATTCCCGAATCCCGTGGGAATTTTGTAATTGATCTAGATGGAAACTACGCTGAATGTTAACCATTAAATTATGTATAGTTAGTTGTATTATATTGATTTGATATTATGTAAAATTGCATTATCTACCTATTTTTGATATTGATATCCGTTTTCCCATTACCACCCAAAGGTTGCCTGGAACAGATCGCTCTGGCGATAAGGCCGCCCGTCGTACGTTTCGTGTTACTTACTTAAATTGTCTCTTTGCAACATGTATTGGTTGTACAATAAAGAGCGTATACATCTATCTATTGTATAATGGGGATGGTGCAATTTTTCTAACACCCACTTTTTTTTTGTATTTTTAAATAGAGTAGACCTATATAGATTAGAAGTGGCAGTGTTAGAATGATGACAATCGCAGTGTTATAATATTTTAAGGTCTTTATTTGTTAAAAGTAGCGTGACGTCACAGTAACGGCTGCATGGATAGCCTTGTCATGTATTCTACAATCATACATGTATCAATTTTAAGCAAATTAGTGGAATTTTCCCGTACAAATGGAGCTGAAACATTCATTGTGAAGTTTTGTCGTAAATAACGAGAAATCCAAGCTCAGGGGCCCTATCACCATCTTTTACAAAACAATATTGTTGCAGGAATGTTTTGTTTCAGGCTTAAAACAACATTACTCATATTCGTACCATGACCTCCACCAAAGCATTAATGCTTAGTGCTGCGATAGAACGAATTATTTTAATTCTTTGGCTATTCCCTGCTAAAAACAAAACGAGATAACGCTATATGAACTGGATAACGCCATTTCTTTCATACAATGTTCCGATTTGCACTACAGTAAGCTATCGAATCATGTTGACGTCATCAAAACTTTCTACTAAAACATTAATAAAATAAGCTTACATTAAGGACGCCGTGGTACGAAATTGAGAAATAAGGTTAAAACAATACTGCTATAAGGAATGGTGGTAAGGCCCCTGAAGGAAAGAAAACGAACCGCAGTCAGTTCACAACAAAGAGATCATTGCCACAAATAGAGGTTATGTTATTGTTTGTTTAGCTCGATCACAGGCGACAGTGAAGTTTATCTTTATCTGTGGTGACATTACTTTTTTTTTACATTATAACAAAAGTAGCAATCCGTACAGCCGTAACTGTGACGTCATCGACATTTTTCGCTATAATTTATAATTATAATTCGCTATAAGTCCCTTGTCCAAAAAAAATAAAAGCCATACGAGATGTTCTACATATCTAATTATTTTGAAAAAATAATAAATAATGTATCAAAAATTTTTTTACCCCATCCTCATTATGTCAAGCTTTTTAAAATCTGTCCAGTAGTTCTCGCGTGAACAGACGGACGGGACAGACAGGAAAAAAAATGTTATTTTGGAATCTGCATCATTCTGTGTAGGTACTGCAATTATATTTTTTTTTAAATATTTAATATAAAGACAGGGCGGGGCGGGCTTTGTTAAAATTTTATTACATTATCTATGCATATAAAAAATGCAGGATAGTGTGGCTTCGAAGATATAATGGTTGTGGATAGCTATCGAAGTACCTACTCATTAAAGAGGATTTGTACTCTAGTAATTACTTAGAAATAGCCGTGTTGTGTGGAACGGCTTTAGAAAAGCATCACCCCATCTCTTCCTGTGAATGTCGTAAAAGGCGACTAAAGTATATCGCTACCATAAGCCTTTTAGCACTACACCATCTTTAAAAGAGTGGACTCGCCAACCCGTTTAGCCAGGGGCACGTTATCCCTTACACACTTGGGGGGCTGAGTGCATGCATGCTGCCTTCCCACAGTCGCTGGGCTCACTCGACTGGCCGCGTTACCACTCTCGCACAGAAGACTCCCTTGAAATGTACTGCATTTCCTACTTTATCCTATTTCTCCAATGTACATATGTGTTTCGGTAGTGAGTGAGATATGCCAGAGCCCATTCTATCCCTGACAATCCATTCCTTAGCCTGCAAAGGTGGGGAGCGTATACGGGGGCGTGCCAACGTTTGTCATTCCGGACTGATGTCGTCATGTGTCGCGGATGTCTATGGACGACAGTATAAACTTACCAGCAAGTGGACTGTATGCTCGTCTGCCGCGTTTTTTCTATACAAAAAATAACCAGCCGTACAACGAGACAATGTGCGTGAGGTCTATATCCAGAAGTGGACGATAAAATGTCCCGATACCATTTGATTTTGCGTCGTATTGTGTACATTAACAATTTTTCAAAATAGTTTGTTGTAGCTATTTGTATTTCCTGTAAAATTTTACTCACTCAGAAGTACGATGAATTGTATTGTATTGTTAATTGTTAGTTTACCTGCAACAAAAATATTAGAAAAATTAATAAAATGAAATAAATGAGTTCTCCGATGGAGACTACGTACCGGGAAGCGCAGCATGGGTTACCCTCCGGTCAGGTGGTGCGACCACGTGAAGAAGTATGCCAGTGGTGACTGAATGAGAAGAACCGAAAATCGTATGCAGTGGCACGCATTGGGAGAGTCGTATATATCCAGCAGTAGAAAGATGTAGGCTGATGATTTGGTACTTTTTTTTATAAAATAAAATAAATGGTAGACGAGCGGCCGGGCCACATGATGGTAAGAGGTAACACCAGAGAGGTTGCGGATGCGCTGCCGACCTTGCAGATCCGCCCCATATCGCAGCGTAAAGGAATTACCTCGGCTGGCAGTTCGTTCCACAACTTTCGTGTTCGCGGTATAAAGCACTGTACGCAGTGACTCGGTGTCAAGGAACTGCAGATAAACCGCTCGACCATGACGAGCGGTGCGATGGTAAACTAAAACATTGAACCCTATTGTACTTTCGTACCAAAATTTATTCAAAGTAATGCGCCCTCTACTCCTAGTTTATCTACTTTGCTAGTCAACAAATCGTGTACTCTGCAATTTCTATCGAAGATACACACACACTTCGAAGTGATTATTTTGAGAAATAATGCAACTATTTTTATTAAAAATACAAGCAGCCCACCAAATGGTAAGTGGCTACGTCCTAATTGACATTCAGCAGTACGCAATTGCGTTGCAAACACATATCCTTGACAACTGTTTTTTTTTTTATGTACGAAGTCGGCAGACGAGCATACAGTTCACCTGATGGTAAGTGGATACTGTCGCCCATAGACATCCGCGATACATACCAACATTAGTCCAAAATGAGAAACGTTAGCACGCCCCCGGATGCGCTGCCTACCTTTGGAGATATAGGAATGGATTTGCAGAAAGGGTTGAGAAAATGGGGAGGGGTAGGATGGGATGGGAATGGGCTCTGGCACATCTCACTTACTACCGAAACACATACGTACATTAGGGAAATACGATAATATGGGAAATGCAGTACATTTCAAGGTAGTCTTCTGTGAGAGAGGGGTAACGTGGCGTTACCCGATAACGGTAACGATAACGTGAGCGCGCCCGGCGGCTGTTGGATTGCAGCGTGCACTCTCCCCCTCCACCTTAGGAGTTCACTAACCCATTACACAAAACGACTCAATGAAAGCGATCACTCAAACCCACAGCGCTATCAACCCCGTTTCCGCTCGCTTGAAACTTGGCAACTTGCAACAGGGAAGAAGCGGCCACAGTGGGCGCGGAGCGAGTAGCGGTTGGAAAAAAATAAATAATACTCAAAATATGCAAACTAAACAACCCAATTTTTTTCATATATTGCAAACATATTGTATGTCGTGTCGGGTGTTAAGAGAATATTATATCCAGCCAGTAGAAAAGAAAGACACGCTATGGTATCGGTCTTCGACTTATATAGTATAATAAATACCTAACTAAGGTGCATGCGGTATATTTAATGATGTTTTACATTTTTGCCTTTAACACCTGCAATCCAACCTGTATTCATGTTATTAGTTAGACATAGACCTTAGATTTCTCTGATTCAAAATTGGAATTAGGTTTATTTATGTCGTAACTTTATGTTATCACAAAATATACCTGGGGTCGTCACGTCTGCGCAATGTTCGCGCAACGTTATCTTGGACAACAGCTTATTCTCTGTTTTCCAAGGTGAGATATTAAACTAACAAATTAGAGAACTAAACAGTATCTCTTATCACCTGGTGGTAAATGTATTCTATCGTGTATAGACAGCCGCGATATACATGCAAACGACAAACGTTGGCAAGCTCCCATATGAGCCGCCTATCATTGGAGATTTAAAAGTGGATTTAGAAAAGGGTTGGGAAAGATGGAGACAAGGAAACGAGGGACAAGGAGTTTTTCTCGTCCCTCGTCTTTTCCTCCTCCTCTAAGTGATGAATAGACAGTATAACAGGATGATTATCGAGTACTTCTCTTATTCCATTACACTTCCTAAGTTCCTACTCGATGGGGTGGGAAATGGACTCCAGTAAATCTCTCATTTGTTTTTAGGAGGGAACTTTTAACACTCCTTCTTTTCAGTTCGGTTCATTCAGTGCCATTCTAACACTCGTGTTACGGTAATCTTCTGTGAGAGAGGAGTAACTTGGTCAATCGGGCACGCTTAGTGGCTGTAGAAATCCTATTGCTTGGCACTTGTCGAAAAATTAGCGGTTCCTTATACCGCTCCCGCTAATCGCCTTCACTCACTACAGTCTCAAGCCAAAGGGGGTGCGTGCAAATATGACAAATTTATGTAAAGCGGCGGCCCTCTTTGTGAGCGGCAAGGCAACGCGGGAAATTAGTGCTCATTTTGTCTGATGTTTACGAGTGTCGGAGCAGTGTGCGCCTCAAAAATATGATAATGGCTGCGGTGGTTGTCTCGGAGTGGTGGGGGTATCGATTCGTGTATGTTTCTGGGTCCTAAGGCTGGTTTGTGTTGGGTATGTGTTTACAAAAATACAGAATCCTTCAGAGGAAGAAAATTTTAGGTTATATTTGCTTATATTTAGGTCATAATCTAACTTATTTAGTAAACTAATCAAGGAAACCGTAGGCAGACCTGCCTACGGTTTCTTGATTAGTTTACTAAAAAATTCCCACGCTTAATTTAGTATTCTCCGCAATAGAATCTCTGCTGGATATAGAGGTCTATATTCAGCGACAGGCTTTGGAAGAGGTCTCCCAAAGACCGCCACCACACACGGTGTTCTGCTCTTCTCGTCCAGCCACAACCGGTGACTTTCTTCAAGTCCTCAGTCTACCTGGCCGGAGGGCGTCTCACGCTGCGCTTCCCGGTACGTGGTCTCCATTCGAGGACTCGTCTCCCGCATGTGTTATTGGTCCTGCGGCATATATGGCCTGCCCAGTGCTAACTTCAGCTAGCTCATTCTGTGCGTGTTATAGCAAAAATGAACCCAATCGCCCTTTACAGTCATTTTGTTAATTATATTAGTTATAATTGCCAACTCATAATTCCAGCTTATTTCATAAACTATTCGCGATAGATTAATGTGTTGCTGAACAAACTGTATTTTTAAACTTTAATAATTAATTAAATGAAAATATCTGAATTCGGTACACCTTACCATCAGGTGGGGTATCTGCTCGTCTACCGTCAGCTTTCAATTGCTGTGAATTTGTTTTAATGATACTAATTACAGAAACAGTGTAAATATACTCCCCATAAGTCCATCTCATAAAAAAATAAGTCACTAATAAATACCATAGAATTTATATTTCAATAATAAAAAGTCTACACTTCTAATCGTGTACTTCTATAGCTTCTAATTTGCAGAAGTCGCGAATATTAATAACTTCTGTATGTCTGGCGTTCTTCAACAAAATATAGGTCGTGTTATTGATTTGACACGAATGCCATTCGAATTAGTATTGTCTCGATGTTGCGGCTAATCATGACACATGGCGATACTTTCAAGGGAACCCGTGCCGTAGGAAAGACGAGCGACAGATTTTGAGATGTTGTACAGATTTGCGACTTTTTGTCGCATGTATACACTCAGTCTGATTATAGATTTACTAGCGACCCGCCCTCGCTTCGCTTCGGTTTATAAATTTCAAAATAAAATATAGCCTATATTAGACACGGATAATGTAACTTCCTATTTGTGATAGAATTTTTGAAATCGGTTCAGTAGTTCCAGAGATAACCCCCAACATACAAACACACAATTTTACCTCTTTATTATATTAGTATAGATGAATGAAAAATCTTAAAAACCCTTTTTAAATTATTACATAACTACTTTATGATAATATCAATAAAGTTCAGAATTGTTATGTCACATGTATCACTGTGTTATCGTTGATTGTGAATGAGTAAAGTTTATCAAACGTTCATAGAACATTATTTGAATCGATATTCTAAATTCAAAACTAATTTGTGTTGATCTATATAGAGCAATTGCAAATGTGATTTAATCGATTAAATGTGACAATGAAATCTAATAAGAGTACCTAATCGTAAATCATCTGTAGCGCTATATGTTCGTGAGGCATATATAGACGAATTTGGAATATAAATATTACGTGATGACATCACGTACATAAAAATCTTTTTGAAAGATGACTTTATTAAAAATGAAATATATTCTTTTATAATAATTTGAAGATAAGATTTTGTTGAATTAAATAACTTGCCAAGCTTGTGAATGAATAATTTTCCCTCTTTTAATTTTTTTGTAATTTATGTTATAACTGCTCTATATAAATATTCGTAATTGAACGGAACCTACTCTACACCGTCTCAAGGGCAAATAACGATTCGTGTAATTGGGAAAAAGGGACTAAGAAACGAAAGTAGACGATGATGCACGATGGCTTTTTCACATTCTCAAGTACTGTATCTTTCTGAGTACTGAATGATGAGCTTGATGTCTTGTACCATAATGTGCAAGTAAACATAACATAAACATAAATAAATAATTTGCGACCATTTCACATTCAATTTTTCATTAATTTGCAAACTGTTGACTAACAACATGTCAAAATTGAATATGAAAATTTTCCGTCAATCGACAGTTTATACAGTCTGGTGTTATTCCAACCACAATTAAAAGACTAAATTATTGCGAAAGTGATAGAAGATTTAACGCCTACCGTCAATGGCGAGATATACAAGAGAGTTCATTAAACGTAGCCATTACAGGCGGATGTAGGGGAAATTTATTCCTTATATACCATTGAATGGACTCTCGTCTCCTTCCTGCCACCATAAAATATTCGTCGAACATCGCTGTTCAAAAATACGCTCCAAGTCGCCCGTCTGTAACGCCTGACAGATAGAAAGTCAGATTTATGTGTTTACTGTATAAATCACGGTGAGACGTCACAGCCGCCATCTTCTTTTTTCGTCTGCGATTCCTGTTGGCTATATTTCATAGCGCGGTCGCTCAATCCGCTGTTGCAAGTTTTTTGAATTTTTTTAAGGATTTTTGTTACATTCGGGATCAACGACCACCTTCAAAAGGACAGAATTAGCTGTAACCAAAAGATGATTTAGATTTTACGTTTGAAATAAATCATAATTATTGGATGAGAGTTGAGTATCTATTTATCACGTTAGGAGAATTGGATGAGACGGTTTCTTCAAAGAGATTAAAATTAAAAATGGTGCCTGTGGACGGATTTGAGGTTCTCGATTTAGTTTTTTAATTAATAAATTTATGATCGCTTGCTGATCAGTTTTGATTCTACTAAATACGTGTTAGCCAAATTTATTATACCATCAGCACATGTCTTTAATTTACTGCTGGATACAGGACTCTCTTAGAAAGGACGTTTATATAAAATTCACTACAAGCCATTGAAACTTAGTATTTACCTACCATAGACACGTAAGGTAAGCATTTTATTTTAAAATTATTTCTCCTAGCGTTCTATGTTGCAACATAAATTAATGCTGTTATTTTTGGTCAAATAAACAGAAAAAAGTATTTTTTCCCATTTTCTTTCTTATTTAGATAATCAACAAAATTGTAGAAATAATATGCAAAAATGTTTGCGTTCATGATCCCGCAACAAAATCGTTCTATACATTAGAAATTAGACAAATTGTTTACATTTTGACAAATGTGCTACCTCAATTTGCAGATTAAGGAATGGATTGAGATAAAGGGTTGAGAAAATGGTAAGGGATAGGATGGGATAGGATGGGCTCTATATATCTCACTCACTACCGAAACAGGTACGTACATTGATGAAATACGATAAAGTAGAAAATGCAGTACATTTCAAGGTAGTCTTCTGTTAGAGAGGAGTAACGTGGCCAGTCGATTGCGCCCAGCGGCTGTGGGATTGCACAGTGCACTCTCCCCCTACAAAATTTATTCTTTATCACGACATTGCATATTCGCTTGTGGGAAGTTAATTAAAATTGATAATTGTCATTATGGTCTCCAGAATGCTCAGATCAATCAACAGATCGTGTTTTGGTCGCAGCTTTGACTTGCACATAGAATTGCGAGAACACAATCAAATAGCTTTACCAAAATTGATAGCACATTCGCAAATTGAATCAATCCAAATTCAAACTGAATAACTCAAAATAATTGATTCTTGTTAACACGTGAGAATTCCATCCAAGAATAACACGGGACAAAATTTTACGTAACCCACACCCAGAAATGTTTTGGGTCGATTTATTTGGACGAGGCGACGTGTCGCGAGATCCATCATCGTCGCCTTAACGAGTCGACCAGCTGTTGTCTATGGGATTGATAGAGCTATAAACTATATTTATAGTTGCTAGAATAGTTCGAGAATAGTTTGTGATGCGTGTCGCTCAAGACGACCGGATTATGGACAAGTGATGCATGAGCTAACTGTGGATGCGGTATCTCAACTAAATAAAACATACCAGAAATTAAAGTTACGCCGTTGACAGATTACCGATTTGACATATGTCAGATTAATGTAACTAGTGATGTGACTATAGACAATCGTAACAGTAGGATTAAATACTCTTATTAACAGATAATGATAATACTTTCGTTGATGTGATAGAATGGGGAATACGGAATACTCCAGAGACACATACAAAAACAAACACAAACGCACACCCAGACCCGAACATACATTTGTCTTTTTTTTATTAAACAAATGTAACAACAGTTATTAACAACTGGGAATCGGAACCCGGGACCTTTTTGCACAGCAAGTAGGGTCACCACCAACTGCGCCAATCGGTCGGTAAAATAAACTATAAATTAATAAAATCCATTACAATTCTGACACCAATTTGAACGATAGAATATATTGGATTATTCTTTAGTTTAAGTTCTTTAACGTACCATATTCTGGAGAAATACAGGATATTACAATTATTATTTGTAACATAACTTTTTTATGATATAAGTAGTGCATCCATAAATACCATTTTGCTATAAAACTCTGTGTTTTGAAGATAAAAAAGTCTTTATTACATATTAAACTACCCAAATGGGACGTAATATACAAGAAAATAACGCAATTTATTTAATAATAAAATCTTACATACGCATATGATATTTTACTACATATGTTTGCATGTATATGTATGTATATTTATGTATATTCCTAATATTAATGAAGTGTCAGTATTGTATTATTTATAGATAGATGTGTTTGTTATAAATATTTCTGTAAAACATTTGCGAATCATAGTTTAAATTATTTAATTAAATATAACAGAAGGTACAATTTATAAAAACTAATGCGTGCATTCTTTATAACGATTTATCTAAGAACTCCACAGCATATACGAACTCGCTAACTTGAGAAGAAAACATCTACGAGTGTGTCACCACGCCTCGCTAACATTTTATTAAAATAACGTATTTATATCACGTGACACCGGTGCATTACATTGGAGGTTAGTACCAGATGAAACCTCCTCCAGTAAGCGATGAGTACACGAGCAGACATACCAACATGCGACAAAAAGCGATATATAGATATAAAATTATATTTTTACGTTTTTAACCCAAAGGCAGATAATGCCGCTTTTATAAGATGAGCGATAAAGTTTTTAAATAAGTATACGCGTTAAGACAAGTTTAATAAATAAATGTGTGTAAAAACGCCAAAATCTTAAAAGTTATAAAATAAAAGTGCCTCCTCCACGTTTTCTGTGCGCGTCGCACACTAACTCAGCGATAATGTCGTAAACAGAAGCCTGCTCCCACGCACTAGCCCAGCACCAATAAAACACGCGTTATTGTCATCAAACATTAATACACTTTGTAAATACTCGGCCTTGCTCTTTATACCACATTCTGGTTTCTGGATATGTTCGACTACTTCCTAGGTAGGTATATGTTTGTATTTTGTATTTGCAAAGTTAAACATTTTTGCAACGGGTCACTGAAATAACGCGAAAGCTGCAAATAGGTTGTTTAATATCGAGAGTAGAATCGATTCTATCGGTTTTTACAATAGGTTTTTTTTCCGTAACTTATTGTTAACATGTTGACCGCCACGGGAGAAGATCGCGATTTACGTTTTTCTTTAGATTTCACTTTTTAGTCGTAAACGTGTTTTGATACTATAACTGATATCAGGTCATTGTTTTTGCAGTTTTTCAAGGTATTCTAGAGTGTGCCTCAAGGAAACACGTGGCCTCTGAAAATATTTTTATATAGAATCGTGTTCGGAGGCGTGTTTTAATGCTCTGAGGAAACATCTGTTTTTTGTAATTTTAATTTCTATTTGCTTATTATTTTGCTTTAAAATGAGAATTGGTGAAAGGTAGAAGATAAAAAAGACGGAAACTGAAAAATAAGAAGAAAAATAAGACAATAAATCAAGAAAACCATTTAGTTGTCTCGGTTTTTGACTTCTTCTTTCTTTTGTTATAAGTGTTGAAGTAAAAAAAACAAGTGTTGTGATTGTGTGTAATGAAAAATACTATGTGAACCATCTAAAAAACCAGTTACTAACATGGATTATTCAAGTGATGACTCCCAGGTCGAATCTGATTATAGAACTGAACAGAAATCTCACCAGAAAGCATTTAACGAAGGATGTAGCATGATGAATCTCGAGCATAACCATAGCGCGCGCCGCGATTACGAAGAATTTCCGTTATTGTCATGGGATCAACCAAAGCTGGATGAAAAGAGATTTGTATGAAATCGTCAAATCACTGACCACTTTACTAGATCCCTCATTTTATTGAACCTTAATACGTAAAGTAAAGTCTAGTAAAGTGGTCAGTTTCGTATTATTTTGGTAACACGTGCGGTTATTTATTCTCGATGCATAATCGGAAAATTGTGATTTCAGGTCTCGACGCATAACAATTATGTGTATACGAGTATATGAGAATCTCATGTTACTTTCGTGTGTTTAAATAGAGAGTAAATCAGATGTTACTCTATATTTAAACAGAATCTTAAAACATTAAATTTTTAAATTAGAATTCATGTGGTCAGAAAATAGTGCATGTTAATAGCACTATACACTATTTTTACGTAGTTCACTAACATAAAACCGACAGCACTATACCACTATATGCACGTAGTTTTTGAACTTCTTTGCCACCCCCGCTGCACTCCTTGACAATCGATTGACGGGTGCCACCCCACCTCTCAGGGGGTGTGGGAGGATTCTGACCCACATAGCCGCCATATTTATAATAATTGAACTCCGCCAGTGCATTCGAATGAGTAATAAATCGGATACTTCAGTATGGTAATGGGAGGAGCGTTTTAATGAGACTAATAATGTGCCGTATAGTTGTCGATGGAAACAAGTGCTTTTAAAGTTCTTGTCGTTTGAGGAGGAAAACAACATCGTCAGATGATCGTGAATACTGTACAATAGAACCTAAACATCTACTGCGCGATCTTACATTTCTTTTTTATACCCTACAAACTTTTCCCCACAGCATCGCTCGCGTGAATTGATTACTTATTTGTCCGTTTTCAAAATTTAATCGAATTTCTGGAATGAAAACTATCCTATGTCCTTCTCCGGATTTCAGACTACCTCTCTACTCAACTTCATTGAAATCGGTTCAGTAGTTTAGTCGTAAAGACATATAAACCAACAAAGAGACATAAAGACAAAGAGATAGACAAACACGTATGCCGATTCATATTATGTATATTATATTATTTATGGAGAATTCTACGCCGCACATGCACCTGCGCCTACGGCGCATGAGGAGAACGATCGCCGTGCAAAGTTAACCCGCCACTACACCGACGATATCCCGGACTTCAATCTGGGTGAGATTAGTATTGGTCCGGGACAACTTAAGAGCAATGATCCCGCAATGACGGTTAACATCAGAGCTACTGAAAACCGGAGCAGCTCCGTCTCTCGTATCTTCGTTTCACCGATGACATAGTCATCGAACTGAAAACAAAATCAAGAACTGGCTATTAAATAATGATTATAATGACACCGAACCTGTACTTAACATTTATAGCATCGGTAACTCTTACTCACACACACATCCATACATCAACTCACACTCAATTACAAAACATTATTGACTCTATCTAAAACCACATTCACATACAGACATACTTACATAAAACACACACAACGTGCATATTATACAGAATAATTACCACGCGAATAAATTGTTTTCTTAAATAATTATAACTTAGTACTAAGAATAGATCTAAGGGAAGGCGCTGACAGCTGTCAAACAGATTATTCTATTGCACATGACAGTACGCATTGTCCTTCTAAATACCTCTTTGTAAATTTGATGTTTTTGTAAACTATTTAAATTATTAAATATTTAATTTTCTTAAATAAATAAAATTATTATTATATTGGGTATTATTATTATCATGGCGGAATCACTGGAAGAGTTAATTTGGGTGCTAAACGACCTTTATGCAACATCATGTCGCGTCGGTCTCGGAATGAACTTAGATGAAACAAAAATAATGTTCAGTGAACATGTTCTATCGAGACTGTTAAACGTCGAGAGCGTGGCACTCGAAGTTGTATATCTATAATAATATGTATGTCTGATATGTAATTTTCTGATTATGCATGCGGTGCCTTATCTACTAATGATTAAAATATATCTATTTTCGTATTTATGTCCGAGGGTACTCTGGCAGAGATTACTATTAGCGATAAGATCGCCTTTTGTGGATTTCATGTCAATGCAATTAAAAGATTTATCTATCTCAATTCAACAATGTAGTTCTATTTATATATATATACATTAATTTTTATCATGTATATATATATATTTATATGTATTATTGTAGCTGTATCGTTATATATATGTTTATATTTAGAATGTGTTACGATGGTGTTATATATTTTCTAATTTTTAGGACTATAAATATCAACTTTACATGTCATGTCACCCCTTTTGATTCTCTCTTTGCCCAAACGTTGATTGGTAGAAAATGCCATTTATACATTTTCTCTGTGCTATAAAGTTGAAATAAATAAATAAATGTCGCATTTCATTACGCTCGTTGAATAACATTTATTAATAACACATAACTATAATACGAGGACATTAACTGAGCAAAACATTTGACGATCGGGCCAACTTCGAATCGGACCAGCGCTTCCTTCTGACTTCCATCTTAAATTATGTCCGGGACGTGATAACGAACTGAACAGGGTGGGGGCCCGGTGCGGGGGAAGGGGCGGGGGTGGGGGTTGGATCGTGTGGGGGCAATATTTACTTTAGCGACACATTCGTACGTATTGTTTTATAGGTCTTATTGTGACGGCTGATGAAAGGTTTCTCTTAGGAGGAAGGTTTTTCTCTAAATAGTGTTAAAGTGTTATTCTGCAATAGTGTCTGAAATACATTTAGCGGGAATTATTATTGGATTGTTTGAAGACTGCTAAAATTACACTAAAATCATTATTTGAAAATTATACTTTATTGCACACCAAAAGGATAGAGTGAAAGTGATACAATAGTTTGATAAGTGATACAATAGTTTGAAAAGTGATACAATAGTTTGAAAAGTGATACAATAGTTTGAAAAGTGATACAATAGTTTGAAAAGTGATACAATAGTTTGAAAAGTGATACAATAGTTTTAATAAAACGGCATATAAAAGGTAGCCTTCCTTCAGACAACCTTTGGGAATGAGATGTATTGTAAGTACTATTAATTAGATGGTGCTCATATTATTAATATAACATTATAATTATAATTGCTTAAAAAAATATGAAATAAGTATATTTATATACTATATAATATAATGTATTATACTTACATACCTATACATTTTTATACTTAAATAATAATATTGCAATACGGAGTATTTCATGGACGATCAAATCCAAATGACCACCTAGTGGTAAGTGGCCAGTGGACATTTCCGAAACATGCCAACAACAGTCGACAATGACGAACTTTGAAACATTCGCATTCCGCAACCTATCTTTGGGGACGCAGGGACCAGGATTCCGAAAATATTTTTTTTCCAAAAAACAATCATAGTTTTACTCCAGATACATTCCTAAGTCTTCAAAGGTAGGCAGTGCACTCGGGTGCGTACCAACGTTTGTCATTATGGCCCGATGTTGACACGTAGAAAAAGTTTACTTTTGTTGGAATACACGTAACTTGCACACATGTATACGAGTCCACTCATTACACGTTTATCTGTGTGGTTACGCGGACGGAATTCGTTCCGACTTCCATTCGTTCAGTTCACGAACGAATGAATTATGTGACATTACGTGAGTTATGGAGTCAATATAATATTGATGCAGCCGTCGTAAATTATATTAACGGTGAGTGAAGTGAATACCAATCGCACAGTGGGCTCGCATAAAAGGAAATTGAGAAATAATTATTGTAAGGGGGGGGGGGGGATTTTTGCATGTAACGAACGCATTGAAGGAACAAATTGCTTTCAATTGTATTATATCGTCTGTCACATGCTCTAATCTTATTTATTCCTTGTTTGTTGTTTCCAAAATTACTTCCTGCATTCGAAAAACGTGTTTTCTATTTCCCAATCCGTTTCCATTTCCTCTCGTCACGCGTCGGGTAGGTGGCGCATGCGGCTACGTGGCAATGTTTGTTTTTCTTGACTAATACTGGCATGTATTATGTATAACGATGTCAGGACCATCAAGACAAATGTCTGCTGGTCTGCAGTCTCCTTTGTGTAAATTATATATTTAATTTATTAATAAATTGTGTAAGTGTATATTTATATATATACACAGACTGTTTACACAATCAAAGCTTACAATCAAAACTTTAATTTCTCTAAATTTAAAACAAAGATGTATTAATAACAAAGTAACAAATGTGTAACAGAGAGTGGGTCTGAAATACATTTTTTTTATTATCCTAACAAACATTATTCAAGAGACTTGTTGGCGGGAACTCTCCAGTTCCCGCCAACAAGTCTCCGAGTGAAGTTGAGTCTTTGCTTGGTTAATTATAAAAATTGTGCACTACACGTCTTGTGGTTTATCACTATCAAAGTGTTTTTGTGGGTATTGTTTTTGATAAACAATTTAAAGCATGGGGGTGGGTGTTTCGTGTGCTTCCAAGGAGTCCTCTTCTGTCCACAGTAAACCTACTATCGCTTTACTGAACGACTCCTGACTTACTTCGACGGGACTGGACATTGACAGAAGATGTTTTAGACGTTGAAATTATTTACTACGGAGAAAAAACTTAACACTGGCAGAATGTCCTAATTGCACCATTGCCACATATTAAGAGAAAAAAAAACATTATTCAACCATTAGTCCATTATACATAGTTTCGCCAGACTGTGAGCACATTATGTTGGGCACGATTAAACTCCATTTTTTTACAATTCACTTTGCACGGCGTTTACCAGATTACAACAAGTTTAATTTAACACTGATTAAACAAAGAAAACATTTTTAATAATTTTGAAATAATTTAAAACATTTAAAATTAGAGCAATTGTGAGTCTGCTCACACTGGAATTTCTTGTGATTATTTTATTAATTATTTACTTCAATACAATATTAATTAACATACAATTAGCTTGAGAACCACAAAGCAGTACTGATTTGTACGTATCCTGCACATTAGTCTATTATGATTACCAGCAGATATGACCGACTGTAATTTGCTGTCGTACTAAACGTAATTGTTTGGAGCGCTAAATATTATCTACTAAGAAAACCTTTTTTCAATCCGTGATGCGCTGTTACAATGTCACGTCGTGTGTCACTTTTCGTTTTTTTAAAGATAGTGATGTACTTCAATATACTGAACACCCATACAGGAGTAAAATGTTAGAAGTGTATGAATTTACTAATTAGATTACTTTTGTGATTAAGTCTAATATTAAGCTGTGACAGAATCAGTATGGTAATTTACGATTAAGATTCTTAATTAAGATTTTTAAAATAGTATAAAGATAATCAATTCATTTTTATAATATTATCGGTAAAAAATGACCTTGAAGCGAAATTGGATTCTGATTCTGCTTGTATCTACTTTGAACGTGTTGTTTTACTGCATAAAAATGGAGAAACGTGGACAAACCTTAAATAGCCAATGTTACGAGCTTATAATTAAATTACAGGACTATATCGAGCGTGAGTCGCTATATGGCGGACCTTTGGCGTCTGTCATCCAAGTGCGCGTTTCTCAGGCTCTTGGAATCAGTATAAAAACACATTTCAACATCAATAAGGAAAAATTACAAATACAATACAATACAATACAAATACAAAAATACAAGGAAAAATACATCAATAAGGAAGCCCATCTGGAAGTGAGGAAAATGTGTTACAGACACCAAAGAAAAAGAGAAGAACAAAGCCCGTGATGGATGTTGACAATTTTGATGCAGACGCTATCAGAAATCATATTTACAATTATTATTCAAGAAATGAATTTCCGAATAGATGCTTTGTCACGTCGGGGTCACCAGTTTGGCCTTATGGTGAGGTGCGTTGATTGGTATTTATTTCACAGTTGTTTTGTTTAGGAATGTATGTGGCACCGTTAACTGTGCGAGCTCTTGACTACTACTGCCGCGGCGCGGCGCATGCGCAGAACTCCTGCGCACCGAGCCGGCCGGCGCACGCGCGGCGGTTTAGCTATAAGCGCCGAGCGAATCTACCTTCTTGGTGTATCATCATTTTATATGTGCCTCCACCACAGTGTCATTAAAAGAGGTTGGCTTATTTAGTAGAAGAAGGGAATTGTCACAAATATCAAACAAATTGGTATTATATACGAGAAAAATTGTCATGGAAAGATTTGACATAATACTCAAAAGAAACCAATTTTTAAGGGAGGCAAAGTAAATTACAAATTGGGAAAACATGGTGATTATCGACGAGACGTGGCTAAGTGCGAACCACACGGTTTTACGCTCCTGGACGGACTGCACGAAAGCTTTCACATCTAAAGTGCCAATGGGTAAGGGAGCTAGACTGATTACATCTGTCACGGCGGTTCTGCTGGATCCAGCTTCGTGGCGAACGCGTTGCTGGCTTTCGAATCA
Source organism: Sesia bembeciformis (assembly GCA_943735995.1). Classification (NCBI taxonomy): domain Eukaryota; kingdom Metazoa; phylum Arthropoda; class Insecta; order Lepidoptera; family Sesiidae; genus Sesia; species Sesia bembeciformis. The sequence goes on along the minus strand of OX031028.1, from coordinate 1,110,460 downwards.
AATAACACTTCGGACTACCATGAGGAGATGAGCTACATACGGCTCCACCATTCCATACTAATAAAATGTTGAACCTGCTAAAAGAAGCTCGTGAGATGGTCACAAAAGGCGACTTGGCGAAAGTAGTTGACAAAACAAGAAAAATAATTTTGGATGACTATAACCGTGCTATTAGGATTGATTCCATAATTGACAATGAAATAATTATTCAAGTAACTGATAGCGACGACGATAGCAGTAGTTCACGTGATTCTGATTCAGAATAGTGCAAAATACTCAATTAAACATATTTTAACTACAATGGCATTTTTTTTATTGCCGTATTCCCTATTCCACCACATCAACGAAAGTAATATCATTATCTGTTAATAAAAGTATTTCATGCTACTGTTACGATTGTCTATAGTCACATCACTAGTTACATTAATCTGATATATGTCAAATCGGTAATCTGTCGACGGCGTAACTTTAACAGATATTATGTTCGATAACTTTTAGTGTAATCCTGTATTAGCCTCAGTTTTATTTCCTTTAATTCGTGTCTATATATACCTACTCCGTTGTATCGCTGTAGGGTTAGTTATAAAAATAAATATAATATATAAATAGAGGATTGATTTGTATCAATTACAATGATATAATAAATTGAATTAGGCAAATTAATAATTATTTAACAGGATAAAATACAACACTAGTTTAAGGATTTATTAATTATATAAGTAATGAAAATATTGAAAAAACGTGTCGTTTAAAGTATTTTAAATAACACAGGACGACGTTCTCAAAAATGTATAATATTTAACGAAACAAATAAGATTAGCTTTCTAATTTCTAACTTTTACGAGTATATAGCAAATCGGGTCTCAAATCGTAAAATTGAAATTTTTTGCTTATCTTTTATTTCTACTCGACATTTCAGTACGGGCTACACCAGCCGTGGTCACGATTTGACCCGAAACGTCGTCGAGTAGAAATAAAAGGTAAAGAAAAACCTTTAATTTTACGCGTTCAGACCCGATTTACAATCGAAAAAGACTATATCAATTTTTAGTTAAGACAAAATGTATTGTATTAAACATTTAAACGCTAAAATGAAAAGAGAAAAAGTATTGAAATAACTTTCGATCCTTTCTTTGGTATAAATATAAACAAAAATAAAGAATGACATAAAAGGACACGAAAAAACGCCAAGTAAATTACAACTGATATCAACCCTAAAATTTTAACAAAAACCCCAATGTTTCTAACACTTTCATTCTCCGTCAGGGGCCGAAGAGACCAGACACGACGTCATCGCGATAATGTCAAAAGGGTTATTCCGCAGAAAAAAATCCTTAAAAAAACCTTATCTGTGGCTGTTTTGAATTTTCCGGCTGTCGAAATAAATTGGGTCAAAAAATGCCAATTGTCAAAAATAGATTCATAAGCAAATGGCACCTTTTAATGTCATTTTAAGACATGTCCAAACTTGTTTCCGTTTTCAACCTTCCGCTGCCCACGTCAAATTGTTTCCAACTAGTTAAATCGGATTTATTCGTCCTTTCGCCCCGATTTATCAGCAGCACTACGGGGAAATCAATTGCTACTCGAAATGTCACTCATGTCAACAATTTAAAGTTAAGCGGTCATCGAAGACTGCCGATTTATTTTATATTTTTCAGACAAAAGTAGTATTGGGAGTTGCCTGAGAGTTTGTAGAAGGGTTATATTAGTAAGTCGTAAACTATTTACATATAGACACTTTCTGACATATCTTAGAATACACGATCAATATAAACTCTTATCGTTTCGGATAAATAGAGTGAATACTTTTGAATTGTACAAGCCACTAGCGGTCAAAGTTTAGTATTTTATCTTTATAATAGCAACTTACCCATCTTCATTTTGGGAGATCAACAAGTAAGTATAGTACGTCCACTGGGAATTGATAACATTCCATCTTGAGAAAAGGGTTTGTTAGCAACATTTAAAAGACAATAAATAATTATGTACCGATGGAAAATATGACAGTAGACAGTGGTAAAACTTACGCAGAGTTAGACTAGAGCAGTCTTGATGTTTGGGGAAAAAATTGAATGCTTCAAAATTGTTTTTAGGGATTTTTTTTATTATTTTAACAACACGTTCACTGTTTACACTAAATATCATTCCGAGTCTGATTCAAATTAATGTTTAATACATATCGATCTATCTATTGCGATAAGTAGGCCAAAAACTGGACCTACGAGTATAGCCTTATTTGAACAGTGTTATTCTTGTTGCTGATATAATAATATATATACTACACTAGAGACCCGCCCTCACTTCGCTTCGGTTTATTAAATTTAAAACAATCGGAATAAGATATTTTCCTGCGGTGAAATGGAGCCTATATTTTAAGTTAGACCTCTAGCAATACATCGGTGAAAACTGCATTCAATTCCATGTAGCAGTTTTTGCATGATGCGTGTACAAACATACAGACAGACAGACAAAATTTCTAAAAACTGTTTTTTGGCTTCTGTTGCACTAATAAAGACCCCCCCCCCAATATTAGTTTTTTTTTCAATATCTATAATGTACAGACATCAGCCTGTTACAATTTTATTATATGTATAGATATCGATAAATAAAAAAATAAAAACCAAATAATAATACCTTTTTAATTATCTTATATATTCTTATCATATAAACCCGATCACTAACGCTGTCTTTTTTTTTAAACAAAGAGGACAAGCCCGTCCTCTTTGTACATGATGTACATGGTTTTGTTAATCCCCTGTTTGAAATATATATGTATGTACTACATTGTACAATAAAGTATATACCATACATAATGCGATTGTTAAATTAGGTATTTGAGAGAAAACAGATACATTAAACACAAAAATATTTCGAATCGATTAAGGAAATACAATAAATAATACAAATTCAGATTGCAATTTTCCTACTACCTCGAGCCCAAACACAAAAGGTATGTATGTTTCCGGAATAAATCTTCAACTAGAACGAATTTCAAAATCCTTCAACCAAACAAACTAAACACAAGACTCAAGACAAAGCCACCCCCCTCCCCTCGCGAATTAAAAACTGCAGGTGGGGTTGTCCGGCATTGATCTGCCGCTGACGCCGGACCGATGGAGACGTCACATACCCCCCCCCCACCCACACACCCCCACCCCCACCCACCCGTAAGGACGTGTGGACGTGCTTACCGATGTCGAATTGATAATGCGGGCTTCAATGTCTCCTTATTTATTTATTTGTATTATTTTATAGTAGGATTTTAGAGGGTTAAACCCGGATTGTCATTAATTTGTTTTTGTTATTCTGATAGTTCTAAGTCGCAATAATTACTTTAACAATATGATTAAAATTTTGAATATATTTACTAAACGAATTTATTTACTGAATTTACTTTATCCCCCGTTTTTCTCCTCTTTGCAGTAAGATTTCCAAAAATCTTCCCTGGTGGATACGTATGTCATTAAACATATCCGCTGTGCAAATCTCATGTCTCTAGCTTCAGCGGTTTAGGCTCGTCGATGTTGAATCAGTCAGTCAGGAAATGTCTTTTTATATGTACAGATAGATTACTTAATCCTACAAAAGTGGGTTCTAAATGCCTGTAAATCATGTAACGTCATCATGTAAATTTGTCACTTATTAATTGTCATTTATTAAAATATTTTTATAGATCCGTTTAATAATAACGATCTGCGAGGGCAAAACGCAAAATGCTTTTAAAAAAATTGAGGCCAAAATTACAAATTATCTTCTAGATAAAAATTGTGCATTTGAACAATCACAAGCTTAAAAGTATTATTATAACAAGGTTAAATAATTTTGACTACGAAAGCGCAGAAAATCAATTTTTTTTAATAGAAAAAGGCGGCAGACATGCATGCAGACCAGACCACCTGATGGTAAGTGGATATTGTAGCCCATGGGCATCCGCGATACATGCCAACATCAGTCCAGAATGACAATCATTGGCACACCCGCGGATGCCCTGCCTACATTTGTGGATTAAGGAATGGATTGGGAGAAAGGGCTTCGAAAATGGGGAGGGACACGACAGGATGGGATGGGAATGGACTGGCATATCTGACTCACTACCGAAACATGTACGTACGTTGGGGAAATACGATAAAGTAGGAAATGCAGTACATTTCAAGGTAGTCTTTTGTGTGAGAGACAGGTAACGTGACCCGTCGAGTGCGCCCAGCGGCTGTGGAAATGCAGCATGCACTCTCCCCCTACAACACTTATTCTCGCATTCAGTTTATTAATGAAATACTTACTGAAGGCGTTACACTCTTAACACTCAACTTTCTACCCCCAGAAATAGTCACATATTACACAAACCCACATCACACATACATAAATACATTCACGCACACAAACACAAACATACACAGGCAATGTAATTATCACCGCTCCTATCTACATAACACATTCTAATATACAAATTTTTTTAACTTGTGGCAGCATTGTGTTTTCTTTATTCTACTAACTTTATTAAACTAAAACTGCTAAATACTGCACATTTTTAAGTATGTCTACTGTACGTTTAATTTGATGATTGTTGGACTAGATAGAAATGGAACATTGTACATATTGGGAAGGTACTGGCTCCTGAGATACAGGTCTACCCTGAGATACGAGTTCAGGAGTCAGAGCTTCATAATCTTAGTGTGTAATACTATATGTCAATCGGTTAATCAGTTAGTATGTAATTGAAGTAGTTTGTATTAATTCATAAATAAGGGCTTTGAAAAAAAATACATATATTTATATAAAAATAAGACGTTATATCCTCGTTCACTTAAGCTTATTTTAACATTTCTAGATATTTCTAGATTGCGGCTAAAATTTAAACTAACCTTCCATAGCCTGTAAATACCAAATCAATACACTGATTCAATCCCTCGGCATTACGTAATCCGAAACAATGGAAGTTAATGAGTAACAGAAAAGGACTATCTATCCCAAATCATGTGACCAACTATTCAGGAATTAGTCAGGAGTCGGTTCGTCTGCACCGTTCACCGCGTCCGGTCCGAGTGGGGTGCCCTCGCTTATGTATAATATGGGATAGTTCAAGACAGTTATGGGAGAAAATTAAAAAAAAATAACACAAATCAGACTATTCACGATAAAGTACATAGAAATTATCTGATGACTTAATCGCACTCGGTGTGTGCTACGGACGGTGATCAAAATTACAAACAACATAGGATAGCCCAAATAAATATGAATAAAACAGAAAGAAAAAAGAGTAAAGCCAAAAAGATCTAAGCATTTTAAATTATAGTAACTAAATTAAAAAGTATTTAAAACGACAAATTTACATATCTCCGATTCTGAAAGTGTGTGGATTGATACATACCTACTGAAACAGTTAGCTATAATTATAGGCTTAGAGCTGCTTATCGTTTCGTGTGGGACGGCGGGAGGGGCGATAACTATTTAACAAAAATATCTTCAAACTTTCAAACCCTCTCATAGTGGTCTAAAATTGTATAGCTCTTTATAGCTCAAGGTCAAACAATGCAATTGCTCAATGCAATGGTTAATTGCTGTCAAACAATGCATCGTCCTTTTGGGTACTTGTCGATTCAAGAAGCAATACATACAAAAGAAAACTAAACACATCTAGTTTGTAGTTTCTAATCTAATCTAATATTTTCTAATACTAAAAAGTCTAAACCACACAAAATGTCTTTCAAATAAAATCATCATGTACACCCTAGTGATCCCGTGCCGGACACCCGTCTTGCAGCGTTTGACTGGGCGAAATCACTCAAAAGTTTTAATGTGGCTTCCGTTGGGACGAGTCGCCTCGATGTGTGCGCGCCTTTATGTTGTCCGCGTCTATTCACACGCAGTGAGATGTCGCGTGTTATATGTGTGGGTGAGGGTTATTGACCTTTTTAAATGGAATATGGGAGGTGTGATTTTTTTTTTTTTTTTAGTAAGACAGGTAAATGAGTTAGAAAAGTTGTGTTAGAAAACAACTTTTATCTTTTATCATCCTAATAATAAAGGCAAATACTAAGTTTCTATATAATATATCACATTTGTTCTATAAAGTAAAATATGATATTTCATATTTTTATATTACATCTAAATTCTTTGACCCAAAATATAATAGAGAGAGAGATAAAGCTCCTTATGGCATCGAACCTTAACCCGTAACCAGCCCTTTTATAGTCCATTGCTGGACGCGGGCCTCCGTGACCGACGTGAGGCCCTAAAACGCAACACTGGCCAAGTGGGTTGTCAAGCCCACTCTTTTAGAGAGAGCTGGTGGAAATAACTCAGGGCTTGTGGTGACGGCTTTATTATCCTTTAGTAGCCACGACATCCATGAGTGCATGTTATACAATGGTTCTAAAATAACTTCTAAAATAGAATGAAAGACAAACTTTCAAAAATACAGCTTAGTTTCAGTATAAGGAACATATAATACCACCGACAAAACATTCTCTAACACCTATAAAACTATAGAAATGCAAAATTGAAACGAAAAAATTAATTGAACAAATTCAATTTCTAACCACGTAACTGACAGAATCTATCTGCTAATACCCAATTATCTGCCCCCCTGCCCCCTCCCACTGCCCGAAAACCTGTTCTCCCCCTATGGGGTACGTATAAGTTAGTTTAGCGGGTGGACAGTCCATCAACAGTAACGTAATAAAGAGGGTAGATATATTTATACATTACAGCGTTCTTTGGTTATTGACGTGTTCGCGAAATGTTTAGGGATATTCTGCCTATCTGAACAATCGTCGTCAACAAATCAACCTAACCCTGAATAACTGAAGTATATAATTATAAATGATTGAGAATGTCATCACCGAATCGAAGGCTTCGTAGATCTCCTATATCTTTATTGAGAAACTAACCTAACCTTTAATTTTGATGTCATCCGTTTACTGCTCATTGAGTTCTTTTCCTACTTTATTAATTCTCTTTTAGACATCGATGTTGATAAAAGCCTATAATGACCGACTTCAGGGTCCCCAGTAACTCTTTTATAGGTAGTAAATCGTTAGGAGTTTCGGGCCACAATACACAACTCTGTCTGAATGAGGATTGGTTGCTACACATACGCCAAATCCTTGTTCAATTCTCAATTATTCGGGTTTCCCAACGGTGTATTCGTTCACCGTCAAGCGAGAAATAATTTAAAGAATCCGTAATTATGTAGAAACTCAATGGCATTTAAATAGTTCTAAAATGTCATCTGTATTTACCTGTTTTAAGGAAATAAATTGAATTTGACAAAGTGCCCAGAAATTTGACAGGAGGCCCATCTCCAGCAGTGGATACTGAAGGAGCTGGTTGTATTGCGTTGCAAATTTATTAGCAACAACTCCAAATTCACAAATCACAAGTAATTTCTACAAGTATTAAATGTCGAGAACTCAAAATCAAAATACAACGGTAAACATAAACAGAAATGCCCCTCATTATCCAACAGACCGTCAATCAGAACCGTCACATCTAAGGAGACTACAGTTGACTGACACCCTTGTCGGTGGCAGACTGGACTGTCCACACCCCCCCGGGGGGAGGGTGGCGGGCGACCAACTTGCGATGTCAAGGAGGGTAGGTTTTTTATTAGGGCGTTAACGGGAGGATTATGAAACGTAGATGTGTCTGGTTTAAGGCAGACATTTTCAGGTGAGGATTGGAATATTCTAGAATACTATACAAAGACAGTACCTACTATACAGTGACTTGAAGTAAAGGAAATGGTGAGACAATTAAAAAGAGGGGTATTTAGCCTTTTCATCACTATGACAGTAGAGTTATTTCATCCACTGATGAATGACAAAGATAGCAATAACTCGCCACGTCAAATATCAAAAAATTGTACCTAATTTTTTAAAGTTTGAAAAAATATTTTTGTTTTTTTTCTTCGCTCGTCGTTTATTTTAAAAAGTAATAATTTCATATCAAATATTTGATATTAGAACATAGCCCAACATCAATACATTATTAGAAGTTCCATTATTAGAATTAGAACCAGGGCTACCCAGGGGTATTTATTTTCGACTCTCATTCGTGAGGTCACGAGATCAAACCTCGCTCGACTCGTACCTCGTAGCATTTGTAAATTATTCCTAACAGGAGGGGTGAATAAAAACGTCTGGAAATCCACGTCCAAGAATAAACAAGATATCTTGAACATTCATCCAATAAGCTGTACTGGGTCCGCGAGTATTTTTTTTTTTGTTTATTATAGACTAGTGGGCGGACGAGCAAGCGGTCCCATGTGATGGTAAGTGTTACCGCCGCCCATGGACACCTGCAACACCAGGGGGTATGCGGGCGCTCCGCCGATATTGCAAAATCCTATTCACAGCTCTCTTGCAGAACCCCATATCGTGGCTTAATGGAAGGATCTCTCGAGGCAGTTCGTTCCACAGCCTACAGTTTCATTATGTCCCGAAATCCCCTTTCTACAAGTACTTTTAACTAAAATAGATAATAACTTCACATACCCACACGCAATGGGCATGAATATTCACAAAATGCACTTATTACGACCCTCGGGAGCCTGGGATCAGATTCCGGGATCCCGGGATGATTGGCAATCCCGGGACAGGCAGGGAACGCGACAATTTTAATGGGATCACCTGTGTAATGTAATATCCATTCGCGAGAATGAGGTGCGTGCTCAAAGAATAAATTATTGGTGTCTTTTACTTATTAAGACGTTCTTGAAAAGATCTCGTTTATATTTTTGTCATTGTTTATCGATCGATGGTCATCTGCGATATTAGCCACTTACCATCGTAGGCCTGTCTCAATAAAAAAATAAAAACAATTTAATTAATAAAAATATTATGATTACCTAAACTTTTCATACTAAACGGCCCATGGCAGGTGTAATGTTTGTATTGGAGATCAAAATTTTAAAAAATCTTTGTCTTTGTTCAGTTATCGATCTAAAAATATAAAAAAATGGCCGTTAAGTTGAACTCGTTTTAAATTTCGCGTCAAAATAAATAAATATTTTGATGCTGCATGGTATGCGAGATTAAAATTATGACGAAAATAAAAAAAAAAGTAATTTTGTTCGGTTACTATCGATATTTAATAACTCCTCAAAATTATGGCCGCAAAGTTGAAACCGAAACACTCTAAATTTCACTCCAAAAAAGTCAAAACATTTTTATACTGCATCGATATTGATAGTATTGTTTGTAATATAATTCCACAATTGATCACGTGATCTCACGATTTTGTCCCATATTATGATAAGTACGCATATTGAGTTAAATTAAATCACGTTTTACCTTTTGTACTTTGGCCCCTGCGATCTATTCATATCGTAGACGACTTACCTGTGAAAAAGAGAGTACATCTGTTAGAATGTTTCCTAAAAATAGTTATTTTTTTCTTTTATGAGCATTTACACATTCTGCCAGTGTCAAGTTTTCTTCGTTGCAAACAATATCAAATTCTAAAACGTATCCTGTCAATGTCCAGTCCCGTCGAAGTAAGTCAGGAGTCGCTCAGTAAAGTGACAGTAGGTTACTGTGGACAGAAGAGGACTCCTTGGAAGCACACGAAAAACGCAGTCCTGTGTTTTTATTTCATTTATCACAAATATTACGCACAAAAATAACCATTTTGAAGTTTAACACGTTGACTGCCACGGTAATTTTCAGAAATCTGGCCAAATTCAAATTCAAGAAATAAAATATTATTTTATTTCTTGAATTTCAGTTAATTTTTATAATTATATTTTTTGTTCGTTTTTTAATAAATTTTATGTTCATGCAAGCCAGCATTGATTTTTTGTTCTTTTCCCAGAAGCCATCTATCGATATTAGCACTGATATATTCCGAGTTTAATCGTAGCTGCACAAAAATGGCATGTAAACAAGAACGAGATATCTCGTAGTTGGCGTCCTAGAAAAGAACGCAATCTTCGAGTTATATCGTAGTCGGCAGTCAACGTGTTAATAAACTATCACTATTAAAACACAAAACGCAATACAATTTTTTACGCACTATCAAACAAAAACTCAACTTCACAAAAAGTGCTTTATGATAATTGTTCTGAAGTTAAATTTTGATAAAGGATGACTTCTTCTTTTCTTATATGTAATGGCAATAAAACCATTAGCGCATTGTGCCAGTGTCAAGTTTTACAATTTTACAATACAAGGATTACAAAAACAATTAGATATATCCTTTTTAATAAACTTTCCCAGTTGTAATAATATTAAAGGTGTAATTTCTCTATTGATATTCGCAAAAATATTATTATCTGACTCCCTTTCACGAGGATGTTTGGAAGAGATTGCTATAAAGCGATAACACCGGGAAGGGGGAAGGTGCACGCTCCAATCCAATAGCCACCGGTCTACCTTGAAATTTACTGCTATTCCCAATTTAACCCATTCCCCAATGTACGTACGTGTGTCAGTAATGAGTGATATATGCCAGAGTCCATTCCATCCTATCCCTCCCAATTTCCCCGATACTGTCTCCAATTCCGTTTCTACATGCCCAAAGGTAGCATTCTACGGCCTTAAAATGCTGCGCTGGCCAATCGGATTGGCGAGTGTACTCATTTAGAAATGGTGTAGTTCATCAGGGCTTGTAGTGGCGACTATGTTATCTCTTAGTCGCATTTTACGACACCCACGCTAACAGACGCGGTGATGCTACATAACATTTATTTAAACGTAACATCTTACACAAATGACGTGCTACGTAATTGATTAAATATGTATAAATACACACAGTTACCGATAATTGGAAAATTACATAACATTTAAATTTTGAGACGATCTTAAAAAAATTCGTACATGTTTAAAAAAATCCAGATGTTCATCGCGAGAAGCATTGTTTTGTAGTGTATCTACCGTTATGGGGGACATAGTCGACATGTGAGATCGGGTCTGGGTAGTCCATTGGAATTCTTTATAGAATGAAGTGGATTTAATATCGGATGGAATGTGCCGCATTGAGAGATAGTGTCCGACGATCCGGACGCGTCTTTTGGGCTGGTGACGTGCGATTTTGCGACTGCGATTTTGTGACCGATTATTTATTATTTTGGTATCCTTTAGTCTCCTATTACGACACCCTAGGGAAGACACACCAATTAAAAGATGACTACAGGCTAACATAGCCGCTACCACAAGCCCTGAGGAACTACACCACCTCTGAAGGAGTGGACTCGCTAACCCGCTTGGGCAGCGTGACGTTTTAAAGTCACATATGGTATCCCTCATATCCAAGATAATGTCTAAGAGTAACTAAAAAACGGGCTGGTTATGATATTATTGTTTTGATTAGTCAAGCGCGGCTTGACCCAATAGGACCAGAAAATCGAAGGTTATATACAGACTGTAATAAAAAATACCTGCACGCTCTTAGCATTGAATTTATTTCGTGGAAACTAACAATTTCTTAAAATAGGACTAGGACTCCTTAAAATTCTGCAGTTTTTCACACGAACCGTAGTTCATTCGCACCGCGTACGTTTACTCGCACCGATATACATAGATGCAGCAGGTATCTAATAGTAGCGGTTCGACTAGCAGCTTTTTATGATTGGAGTATGTCGTGCTGTCGTGCGTAGTAGCATGTAGTTAGTAGTATAGAGTAGTAAAATCAGAGACGTCATTAAAAAAAAAATGTGGAAAATACCAAGTTTAGAAGAATGTCGTTGTATTTACTACTGAAGCAAAACTGCACTGTGTTATTTTCAACAGATAAACGTATCACAGACGAGCCTTAGTGGCTTTAGTAGGCTGCAATTAAGATCACATTATACAAAATATTGCTCCACTGTTGTATATGTTCTCGCCATCGCACGGTCTTCTCTTGTTCTTCTCATTCAGCCACCACCGGTAAGCTTCTTCAAGTCGCCGGTCCTTCTGGCCAGAGAGCATTGCACATAATAGAGGGACACAGGGTATGGTATATTTAATGTAAAATTATATTATGGCAATAAATAAAAAAAGAACTAATTATTTATCTAAGCAAAATATTATAAAGAGTTCTTCAATCCTTGCTCTGTAGAAAATTACTCCAAAGTTTAAGACGTAAATTACCCAGTTTTATAATTACGTCCAAGTCTTGAATTGCAACATTTTTTGCGTTTTTTCCGCGACACAGTCGCAAGTGTACGCAGTACACACTCAGCTACACCAACCGTCACCTTAACCCTGCAGCGGCCCCCGGAATTTTATAACACATCCCGTCCCCGGCCCTCTCGTGATCGAATTTTATTTTATGTAGTGAGGACTCTTTATTGGGGCCAGTTAGGTCTATCGATGCGTAGTTATGTTTTATTTAACGTCCACTGACTGGATTTGCATGGGTTTGATTCTCTTTTTACGTCGCCGATAGTAAATATAGATGGGTAAATGTTATGCTCATACTACTTCCGTGGGCTTTTTTGCCTATGGAATTGCAATACATGAGTATTACACGTATTCTATAAAGGAAATTATTGGCTTTGTTTTTTTCAATATGTTGAAGGTGACAAGACTTGGAAAAAGTGTGATAGGCTGGTGACAAATTTGACAACACAACCTATTGATGTGACAATCTTCTTAGTTCTAAAAGTTCTTTATAAAATCTAATGACTAAATGTAGACAAGACATTTACAGTCGTGCTAATAAATATTTATCATTTTAACTGACGTTGCATCACTTGACATCAACTATTTGATGGTTTGCTGCCTTTAAATTAGAAGTGGCTTTAACCAATATGGCGACGTTAGGATATATGTATCCTCCTTGCTTGATTGGTTAATTAAGTTTCCAATTAATGTTTTCTATTATCTCTAGCTCGGCGGCAAAGGAGAACATCGTGAAGAACCCCGCGTACCCAAGATCCAATTATGTGTTTAAAGATCCGATAGTTACATTCCATAGCATCTTTGAAAACACAAAGTACTTTATTATCCATAATTAAGCTGAATCGCGGGTATTTAAGTCATTAATGATTTCAAAGAAATTGCATTTATAGATTTAACTTTCGCAACTTTTATTTTAACAAAAAATTTGTTATAATTTTATTTTTACAAAGCTGTTGGTAAAAGAGGTTAGAAAGCTCTAAAATGTAATATTTAAATATATCTTTGTACGTAATAACAGTACTAAATGTTACGCTTGAAGCTGAATTCAAAACACTAGACACAATATAGAAAAAGAAAAAAACAAATCGGGCAATCCATGTCAGCGGCGCGCACCGAAGTCAAGACAGACCCTGTAAACACGGGCAATATTACACCACCGCAATCTCGTATCAACCGACCAAATAGCTGGGATGGTTATGTAAATCGGCCCAGGCCTGCGCTTATTGTATACCTAATTTGATTTCTTTTGCAATACCCTGATAGTATTCAACGAATATTGGACGTACCTGCCCATCTAATATCGTCCCCTGAAATGCCAGCCGCGACTGTAGGGTTAAGAGATCACTGATAGAGGTAGTTTTGCTGGGCCGAGTTTTTTAAAATATTTACGAGGGTGTCACTGTGAGAGGCCGAGTTTGTTCTGCAATCCAATTTCGCGTTATGTCTTTGGGAGTTACTTATTTTCTGGGGGAGTATGGAAGGGTCAACGGTGTGTTTTTCTTTATAACAATTAATTAGGAACGTGTGGCGTTGGCGGTAGAAACGCAGATGTTTCGGATAAAATTGGATGCTGCGAAGTTTTGTTTAATATTTAAATCTTTCATGAGCGTATTTTGGAAGGTGTTTTATTTTTTTTTAGAAAAAGGATTATCATCTCTTTGTAAGTTCATTTTGAATTCGGTTTGTTTGTGTGGGGGAAGCCTATATCCGGCAAAGGAGTCACAGACTGATTATGACGGTAATGATGATCGTTATTGCAGTGTACCTACTTGTACATTTATTGTACCTATATAAATTATTTTAAAAATAGGGGTTTAAAGTGATTTAGATTCAATGTTATGATAAATAAACAGATTGCTACAATAAATTTATACTAACTGTGTCCGCGACTTCATACGCGTGGAATTTTGATGTTTAAACTCTAAATTGGGATATCTTTTATTCCCGTCAGCCGATTTCGATGAGACAAAGCCTATTCGAAGCGCCAAGCTATAGAAACCTCATGAAACATCATGAAAAACCTCATGAAAAAGTTTTGAAGATTAGCGTGTTCGAACAGACAAACAGACAAAAATTTTCAAAATCGTCTTTTTGTATTCTGATATTCTTCCTTCATCGTCCCCAATCACTTATTGGTAAATATATTCAATGTACAGACACGCTGGTTCTACAGTTTTATTATATGTATACGTAGATAAAAGTCTAATCAAAAATTAGATAGGCAGTTTACGGGATTAGAAAGTGACAAGACTTGAACACCTATATAAAATTTGCTAAAAAACACCCAATGACCTTCCGGTATAAACACGACACAACACAGTGAAAACCACAAAGAAGCAGACGGACAAGCAGACAAGACGTCATCCGCTTGAAAAAAGGCAGATAAACCCAATGGTTTATCTGCCTTTTTTCAAGCGGATGACTTCAACTCAATATGTATCACATCAATATGTTCACATCAATATGTGTAACTTTGTATGACTTCGTTACTTTATTAAAAGTACAGACCATTTATTAATGGTGGTTACCATTAAGAGCAGGGCAGCAGCCACCGACTCCGCAACTAATTGAAATTGGACACGATCATTTCCAAACTTTAAGAGATTTTCCCGTTTCCCGCCAACAATTGGCCAACTAAAAAGGTTACACACACAAAGACTTGCTAAGTAGTTTACGTCCACCTGTCACTTGACGAGAGGGTTAAGAGGAATATCTGAAAAAAACGCTTTAATTCCTTCTCCAGAAAAGGCGGGCAATTTGGACTTGTCAGCCGAACTGACGCGTTTTAAGCCAAGTCCGTATTAGCTGCCAATTAGGAAGAAGTGACATGTCTACCTATTAGGAGCTTAATTTGCTCAGTTTTCTGGATATATCGTTTGTCATCAGCTTTCGTTTTTGTTTGAGGATGCTGTGATAAGAGCATAAATATTAAGCATTTTTTTAATATAGAGTTCATGGTTTAGTTTCTCCGTTCATCTTCTCTAATACTTCCAGTTTTCTGTTCCATTTCGGTGTATGTATCATATGTATGTATATATTTATGCATTTAGGTATGTATATTAGAATCGGTATGTTGACGTGGCAGTGGACAGGTCATTTTTGCCGCAGGACTGATAACTGATGGGGTAGAAGAGTTATTGAATGAAGGCCACGTACCGGGAAACGCAGTGAGGGACGCGCTCCGGCCACGTGGACTGAGGACTTGAAGAAAGTCACCGGTTGTGGCTGGAGAAATTAGTTATGAGTTATGAGAAATTCGTCGGTGGTGGTCGGATGAAAAGAGCTGAGGACCGTGTATGGTGGCGAGCCTTATATCCAACAGAGGAGACGTACAGGCTGATGGTATGGTATGTATATCCAACGACGTGCTCTCCGAATTGGCGACGATCCTACTCTCACAGGTGGTCTAGAAGCGCTCGGCATCCGAAGAGATGTTGCGTCTCTATGCGTTTTCTACCGCCTATATAATGAATGGGGAATATTCTGAAGAACTGATCAATGTGATGCCAACTTCCGGTTTTTACTATCGCACTGCTCGTCATCGTAGTGAGGTTCATCCGTACTTCCTTGACATAGAGTCGCTGCGTACAGTTTCATACCAAAGTTTCATCGAAATCGGATGAACGGTTTAGGAACGCATAGAAGACGAACGAACGAACAAACAAACATTATCTATACATATAATAAAATTGTAACAGGCCGATGTCTGTACATTATAAATATTGAAAAAAAACTAATATGGGGGGTCTTTATTAGAGCAACAGAAGTCAAAACAACAGTTTTTAGAAATTTTGTCTGTCTGTCTGTATGTTTGTACACGCATCACGTAAAAACTACTGCATGGAATTGAATGCAGTTTTCACAGATGTATTGCTAGAGGTCTAACTTAAAATATAGGCTCCATTTTACCGCAGGAAAATATCTTATTCCGATTGATTTAAATTTAATAAACCGAAGCGAAGTGAGGGCGGGTCGCTAGTTTTTTATATAATAGATTATTACATATACGTACATACAAACTTACACACATACATACATATACATAAATCTAGTGATTGAATGGTAGAAAATGCCATACGACATTAACATTGGTACACGTGATTGTGCTGAAGATTAATTAAAATAAATACCTTTGTAAAGAGGTTTTGAAAATGAAGCCATAGGTTTTGAATCGAATTGCCTCAAGTCTTTCCATTATCTTACGACATGGAACTTATGAAATATGAAAAATATACACCTATATAAATGTTAAAATTGACCAAATATGACAAAATCTCCTAGAATGTCACGCCATAGAGATAATTACTCAAGACTTAATCGCCAGGTTCTATACTCCCTTATGTAGTTAAATAAGTTAACTGTTATTTGAGTCCGTGCCAATGTTAATTCGTGTTGACTAGTGGGGGGGGGGGGGGGTTGTGGAAGCACGCCATACAAACTGTTCAACTTTGTAAAAGTCATTACTACTTTGTGACATTAATCTTGTAGTCTAGTTAGGTTGACATAAGAATAATGAATTTTTGTTTAGGAAATGCATGACTGAAAATGCAAGGCTTTGATGCAATTCTCATGAAAAATGATTCAAGGCTTTGATTTTTTTTTTAATAATCATTTATACTTTATTGTACACGCATATATTTTATAGTACGGTCGCAAGAAGTGATTGTTAAACCAATAAATTTTAATTTTGCCGTGTTATAAACACGGTCATATTTGATAACGTGATATCATTGAATTATTTATCATATTGTCGATATTTGACAAATTATATTGTCGTCTGCCGTCTTCGTCCATAAAAATAATAATAATGTTATGGTAATGTATGCTATTGTTTAACAACACCTTGTTAAACAATTGTATGCAATTGTTTTTTAATTTCTCGGCATGTTTACAATTGACATTAATGCTATGATAATTGACATTCATATTTATTCTTTCAATGTGATTTTGTTTAAATCGTTTTTGTTTTTATTTCGTACTGTTTATTCCCATTTCATTTGAAGTTCATAAGATGACACCCACATTGCTGGAACATTGCAATATAAGCGCTAATCTTCTGGTAGGCATATGTGCATGCCGCCATCTATGGTAATGTGACTTTCAAATATACCTACTAATAACATCTCCTGTAATTACATTGTGCAAATTAATAATTTGAATTTGAACAAAACAAATTTCAAACATAATCCTTGACGCGACATCGGCAGTACAAGCAATAAGTTTTCGTTGAATTCTGATGTCGCGTGCACTTCGCTCCCGCCCACGGCTACGTCCGGGTGTGCATGTTAAACCCTATTTACGGGGCAATTTACTTAGTTTTATTTTTATTTTAGTTTTAGTTTTATGGTTAAAAAGATGTTATAATAAATTCAGCAATTCAGAAACGTATTACTTTTCATATTCCCCAACAGTATATATATACATACTTATAGGTATATACACGATATCTTTTGAAAAGAGAAAACGATTTTTAAATCATATATTTTTGCCATTTTAGATTTACCATACCATCAGTCTATGTCCCTTCATTGCTGGATATAGGTCTCTCCCAGGGTTCGCCACCACACACGATCAACCAGCCACCTGAATTTCTTCCAGTGGACGGTTATCCTGACGCGAAGGCGTCCCACACTGCGCTTCTCGGCACGTGGCCTCCATTGGACAACTCGTCTACCTCATCGGACATGGACATGGCCAGTGTGGCGTTTCGAGGCCTTCAAACCTTTTATTTTGGATTTATTCTAAAAATATATCCTATGACACTCCGGTCATTAAAACGATTTGATTGAAGTCAAATTACACATAATACAATTTCACTAAATCAAAAATAAAATAAACATCAAAAATCATTAATTTTCTTCAAACTTCTCAATTGATATAAATACTACAACGAACTCCTTCAAAACTTTTATAATTGCAAGAAATGCATTCAACGAAATAGGTTGAATAGCCGATTGGAATGTTTCCGAACGTTCGGGAATGTTCTCAAACATTGCGAGAACAAATCAACACAGCTGTAACTGCGACGTCAACTTAATTAAAACATCGAAAGTTCGCGATTTAAAAGCGGCGCGGGTCGGGTGCGGTCACACTGACGCATGAGTAAAGGGAAATTGTAAAGGTTCGAAGATTTTCCTTCACGGAAAATTTTCAGCAGCATACTACCTACTTGATAGAGGTTTTTGACATTTTAGTTAGAATGATAATATGAAAGCCCACGCGAAAAATTAACTACATCGGAATGATTCCGACATGTAATTTCAATAGACTAGACTATTGAACTACATATTGTGACTATTTAGTCACATTAAAAAATTCCGGAACTGGCCACTTACATGAACAATATTTAAAAAGTAAATACAATATTTGAAAATGGAACTCTTTGGCTGTAGAATAAAGTTTGTTTCATCTACCAGTCATTTGTTTTTTCATTGTGGCGTCATTTTATAAATTGCGTGTCTGCATTACGATGGATTTAACTCGTGAAAATTTTCGCTGTATGATTTTCTATGATTTCAAGTGTAATTTGACAACTCATCAGAGCCTCGCTCGGCTTCAAACTGCTTTCGTACAAAAGTGAATTGTAAAAAAACTCTCCTAAAATGTTTTGAAATGGCATTAGGGTTAGGGATCTATAACGGAGCCAGGAACAAAACAGCACGAAAGTTATAGTAGTTTCATTAAGCACTATATTATTTAAAGGTCTTTAGCAGCCATCATATCATATTTACAGAACGACATAAGGATAACTTCTTTTCATTATATTTTAATTTATTTTTAAAAGATAACATTGGAAAATTAGAGACTATGACGGCTATTTAGAAAATTGCAGTCATTTTATTACAAAGTATTTAACAATATAAATTTACACCTAATTACAATTCATGCTTAAATAGGTAATTAAAATAAGCGGCCAGACTCCATTGGCTCAGTCACAGGTTAGGTGGAGAGGATGGTGGAGGATCGGGCCGTAAAGCAAGTTTATGCGGGACAATCAAGTGATCGAGGACTGGTCGGACGTTCCAAGTTCCGCTGGAGATAGCAGCGGAGATGAACCGAAAAAGATAGCGTCTCTTGGTGTCAGAGGCCAAGATCCACTTCGGGTCGCTGAGCCAACGGAGTAAGTAAGAAAGGTAATTAAAATATGTCAATAAGCTTAACAAGAATTACCTACAATATTTTAGTTTACATCTTTAAAAATCTTTAAAATTTTCAGTATACTGCGTATACTTACTTTAAAGGAGAATTTTATTTTCATCAAAAAAGTACTTCTCTCTACTTCAATACCATTTAATCACGCCGATCCCTTTAACCCTTACGAAATACTCGAAATAAGAGCAAAACAATTAACCCCTTTTCAGCTTCATTCGGGTCTCACAGACACACATCAAAGAAGTCCTCACGTATGCACTTGATCGGACGCTGCACTAGAACAGTATTAACAAATACCAGTATAGCATCTTTATACAAGCGCCTAAAACACCGGTCACGCACACAAACCCGTTGTCACGCAGTTTTAAAAAGTAGATAATTTATTTCATACGAATTAATGTTATTATAACTCGTACACTAAAATTGGACAATACTTTAAACCTGTTAAATTCTAAATCACTAACGGGACCATTTTTAAAAGATTTTTCTACATTTGCTAAATAATTAAGAACATTCGCCTGTCATTGTGGATTACGTTTAATAAAATTGTGCTTCAAGTTTTCAGATTAACTGCCATTTACTTAAATTCTTTGTAATCAATAAAAGAGAAATTGTAATATATACGTAAATAGTTCAAAGTGAAATCGAAATTCAATAGTAAAGTCAACGTGAATCGATTAGAAATACTCGAATATTTCTCTGGCACATTGATACAAGTAATTTCTGTATCAGTTCATATTTTAGTGAACGCGAACGGCCGCTGTGGTCGCCTATAAGAAAATGACGAGGAAACTGACGGAGAAAATAATATTATATTTAAATTATTAACTATTATTTCTAAAAAATAAATAAATGCATGGATCGGAATATACTAATAGAAATACATTTGTTCTTTTAAAATGAGATACAAATGACAACTCGTGTTTCGCTCAAAAATGTCCGAATATTTAAATAAGAATATTGAATTACTCTACTGTTTCTTATCTCTACTCAATCGTGATGCCGTCCATCGATTGTTAGAGGGTAGTGGGTGGGTGGGGGGAAAGAAAAGCTTTAAAAACAGAGCTAGAGGCGTCTCCACGACGGCCCAATACGTCCCCGGCCGGCCGTCGATTACTAACTGCATACGGGTCGGTACTGTCGGCAAATGAAGCGGGAATTCTATTTTAATTTGCATAATTTTTAAAATAATTCATTAGTACCATAAGATTTAGAAAAATGGACTTTGTAAAAACCTAGTTAACTTATTACAATAACTTATAAACATTCGAAAAGCATCTTGTATATTCATATACATATTGTATGTATATTATGATGAATGTAATTTGAATCGCATGTAATGATAGCCTGTAAGTAGGGGAACCAATTATAATGTAACCACTACTTTTTATATCTATATACTTGTTCATTGTTACCCCTGTTGGTTATCCAAATTAAATAAATATAATATGTACGGTAGGCCCATGAAAATGTTATGCAATTCCAAATATAATTTGACAAGTTACATTTGCAAGCAATTTTTAAAATTGCTATTCAATTTTTTAAACATAAGTTCTAGGCTTATGTTTTAGAAAACTGAAAATCAACTTTGAAGTGCTTAACATTATTATTAGCCGACATTACCTTACATTTACAATTTAATTCTACCATGAAACTAGCAAAAGGAGCGACTACTGTCAAGCATAGCTTGCTAGCAATCATCAACCTTTGCCCTTAAATTGTTCTCTTTTCTTGTACTAGTGGCCCTACTGGCCCATGCCGCATTCATTTATTTATTTATAATAACAAAAACAACAATTAAATGTTTAAAATATATCTACCTAATAATGATACTCAGCCCCATTGAGGGCTAAAAAATGTGCCGCTTGTGATTTGATAGCCCTCACTAATGGATTCCAAACATAGTCCACCGAAGTCATAGTCAGGTGCGCTCGAGAAGCCGAAGAAATAACATCTCTCCGAAAGTGAACGCAGCCGCCATTGAAGATGTCAACCGCAGTTGTTAACGAAAGGTTTGGAAGAAAGAGAAGAGATTCCAGAAGACCTCGGCCAAGTAGCCCGGAAGATTCAATTAATATGGACACCGGCCGAGAAAGCCTACACTCCACTATAGTCCACCGAGTTGAAAATCATCAAAGAGGACGAGATGTGAGATTATTTTGTGCATTCTTATTTATTTTCCTACCTAATATTAATTTTTTTTTATATAATTACGTTAACAAAAATATGTAACACATTAATTACGAAAAATTAAGACAAATCAACTACATATAGACATTTAATTTTGTCGACATTTGTTAATGGCAAATAATAATTATTAATAATTGTTATGTAAATGGGTTACTCACGATTTATTATTTATTTATTATAGCCGATATTTGAGTCCAGTTACATGAACCGTGGTCACGGCGACACTGCGCAGGCGGCTGAAGGTGTTGTTGCTGTTGACAGACAAATCTGTCTACCCTCCGTCGTGTTCGTTTTTGATTCACCTACCCACACTGAACTTGCTTTTGTTAATTAAGTTCCTCGCACACTATACTAACAATATCACCACACACACGCGAGTTTGAAAACGCATCTACGTTTCTGGCTGTGCAAAGTTCAATCACTAGGTCCCATGTACGTGCTAACTTATATATAACTAGCTGTGCCCGGCCACGCGTTGCTGTGGCTGCCCAACAGATGGCGCTAAGGGTGGACAACCCTTATCACTAAGGGGTATGAAAAATAGATGTTGGCCGATTCTCAGACCTACTCAATATGCTCACAAAATTTCATGAGAATCGGTCAAGCCGTTTCGGAGGAGTACGGGAACGAACATTGTGACACGAGAATTTTATATATATAAAAAATAAGAGAAGAGAAGATTATTATTATTAGGGTACATTAGTTACAAAAGATGTTTTTGCTGTCGCTACCTTGTAGTTGAGTGCGCACGGAAACACACGAGTCGGGCGGTAATACAACATTCGTTATTTTTCGCCACCTTCGTATTGATTAGAACTCATTGGCGCCGGTGCATATGATGTACGATATGAATGCGATACGTGGGTGCGGCTTATTATCCGACTGCGGAGAAGAGGGTAAGCTGGTTTCGCGTTCCATTAGTAATAGCGCCACACTAGGATTCCCTGTGTCGAGGGTCCAAAGAGATACACAAAGGTACACCCAGACCCGAACAAACATGTGTCTTTAAACAAATGAACGTCCGATCGGGAATCGAATCAGGGACATATTAAATAGCAAGCAGGGTCACTCACAAGGTTTTAAAAACAAATGAATTGTTAGAATTAATCCTATGCTACACTATATAAATATAGAGGATAAAGTCACCGTCTTTGTTGTTCACTGCTGGACTTGGGCCTCCTCATATACATTCAAATTCAAATTCTTTATTCGTATTAAATATACATGATACAATTTGTAATCAGCTCCGACTCCCAAACTAGAAAAAATCTGTACCTTGGGAGTCGGTACCTTCTCAAAATAAATGTTTTAATACAAGTCCAATTTTTCTTTTCACTTTTTTATCATAATAATAATAAAGTCAATTTATTTAAGACATTGACATATTTTCTATACGGTAATAACATTATCTCGTAAACGAGGGATGTATGCGCTTAAAACGACGCGCTGGCCAAGCGGTTTTGCGAGTACACTCGTTTAGAGGTGGCTATGTTGTCCCTTGGTCGCCTTTTCAGACACCCACGGAGAGATGGGGTGGTGATATTCTATAGCGGGCCGACACCACATGGTGGATACAGTAAGAAACTCAAAATACAGTGGTAAACACAAAATAAAAGGTCGCTCAGCGTATACTGTAAAGTGATCGCCTACACAGCGCTGATTTTGAGCCTACCCGTGCCTCTTTATTACAAAAAAATAAAAATCTTCTTACCTCGAAAATGATTCACTTTGGCATAAGGCATTATAGGGTAAATTAACTGCAAACAACCTCCTCTACAAGCCCTTAACTGGAACAGGTCGAATTACCAATAACCCTACATATATTAGCTCTCATATATATTAGATTCGCAATGCATTCTTTACATTAATTATTTTGGAAAGTTATTATTTTTGGAACCACTGAATGCAAGGGTTCAACTCTATTGTTAACCCTCACACAGACTAAGAATTATACCAAAACTTCTCGTAGTAAATCATAAACACATTAGCATAAACAACGCCGTAAACATATCCCAGAAGTGCAAGCGGTGACGTGATCACGTGACAGCTCGTCGCGGGTACGCACGTGACGTCACTAGCGGGACAAACACTGGGTTACACAAAGCAGGCGTCAAACTGGTTATTCTGCTCTACATTTAAGTTCATTGTATTTGAAGATAAAATTAAGATTGAGGTTCATTCTGTTTTAAGATCAGCCTAGTTATTAAGCCCAGTTAGTAGTGCCATCTGTATAATAGGTCCCAGGTTAGATTCCCAGTCAGACATTTATTTGTGTAAAGACAAATGTTTGTGGCGTTATTATTTATTTATCATTTTCTTTTACTAGCGTTAAATTCTTTCTGCACAAAACTAATTATATAATTTTTTTTTGAGCCCTGAAAAATATTGGATACTTAGTTGTAATACTAAAATTCTAATTAAAAATACTAAGGTGTGTATCACTCAAAACCTATAAAATCAGTATACTAAACGTACCAAATCGACATCAGCCAGTTGTGTCCCACATAGAGGGTACCAGGGTTGCACCACGTGAGTCTAATGCAATTTTCATTTAAAAGCCATGTGAGTTTCCTTCGATATTACCGCCAAGGTATAATAATTAAAAAACACGACTTAAGTGGAAACTCAGTGGTACAGGCCGTAGTTCGAACTGACGACCTCAATAATACCCCAAAGCTATCACCGCTAAAAATTATGCCTGCCAGAATCTAGGCTAAATCATAGAACAATTACCATAGGATAGATTCTCATAAAGACGGATTCTCAAAAGGACAGAGTACAGTCTCGTCAGAGAAAGTCTGATTAAGTTACGTTATTTTTAATTCACAAATCACTATAAACTAATGATGTACCTAATCCTGAGGACATCAATGATAGCTTGTCTTAATTAACTTGATTTGTTCTTTTTTGAACTTCAAAATATCCCAATAGACGGGAAAGTGTCACAAGAATTAAATTATTTTTAACTAGCGACCCGCCCTCACTTAGCTTCGGTTTATAAGTATTTTTTTCAAATTTTCAAAATGAAATATAGCCTATATTAGACACGGATAATGTAGCTTCCTATTTGTGAAACAATTTTTGAAATCGGTTCAGCAGTTCCAGAGATTACCTCCAACATACAAATAAACACACAATTTTACCACTTTATTATATTAGTATAGATTAAAATGTGAAATTCACGGATAATAATTGATCATCTCAAAACCATTCTAAGACCATAGAAAACTATCCAAAGACTGTCTTAATACCTCCCCGAAGCTATCCACAAAACCCTTCACAGAATAATTCCGAAAAAACATAGTAATGAATATTCTCAAATAAATTTATCTTAAACATTCAGGTTGACTGTACGCTTTCTGTCTTTTTGAGAATCTGTCCTCATACGAAATCGTCACAAATATCTGCATGCTAAAATTTAACTTCACCAAAGACAAAAATATAACTCGCACTCCCCCGAAGAAAGCATTAACACGTCAATCGTGACAATACAAACGTGACAATCAATAACAAACACGAACGAAATAAACTAGAACTGAACGTTGCGTCAGAACTACTGAACTTAGTCGCGGGCTGTCATCGCCGTCGAGACAGTTCTGTGGAATGACGTGACAGGGCTCGAGGAGCGATGGTCTAGAACACAGGGATTGGCGGGCGTTTCACTGTTGCATAGTATAACTGAACTAATATGTAGTCATATTCAACGAGGTTGCTTAGGGGTATGACGTGATAGAATTACTTAAAGAGGAACAATCTATAATACATTTTAGCGAGTGGCCGTGTTGATGTTTCGTTAACTTATTGTCTCAGTTGTGTTAACTTACCACACTGTCTGCTGTATCAATGCTGTACTGTACAGTAACGTGCTGTCTCAACAGTGAGATATGATCATCGTCAGGACAGTCCAAGGGAATGACGTGATAGAATTGATTAAAAGTACAGTGAACAATAATACAAGAACCGGGGAATGAGTGCTAAGCTGTTGTGTTAACACAGCTCAAATATTGTACTATGATCGTCGTCAAGGCAGTTCGAGAGAATGCAGTGACAAAATTATGAAGAAAACCTATGTGAGGACGAATTCTAAGAACAATGGATGTAGAACACAAGAACTAGCGAGCGAGCATTGGGCTGTTTTACTGCAGCTGAGACAGTTGGCCATGATCATTATCAAGAGAGTTCTGGACAATGTGACGTGACAGAAGTGACACGAAGAACAAAACAAAGTTCATAACATAAAAAATAGCGAGAGAGCGTCAAGCCAATATCTTAACCTGCATTGTAACTAGTTTTTTTTTTTTTTTTTATGTACGAAGGCGGCAGACGAGCATACAGTCCACCCGATGGTAAGTGGATACTGTCGCCCATAGACATCCGCGATACATGCCAACATTAGTCCAAAATGAGAAACGTTGGCATGCCCCCGGATGCGCTGCCTACCTTTGGAGATATAGGAATGGATTTGGAGAAAGGGTTGAGAAAATGGGGAGGGATAGGATGGGATTGGAATGGGCTCTGGCATATCTCACTCACTACCGAAACACGTACGTACATTGGGGAAATACGATAAAATGGTAAACGCAGTACATTTCAAGTTCAAGTACATTTCTGTGAGAGAGGGGTAACGTGGCCAGTCGAGCGCGCCCAGCGGCTGTTGGATTGCAGCGTGCACTCTCCCCCTCAAAAATCCCCCTCAAAGTCAACGTAAATTTATCTATTAACGAGGCAATGGAGACTGATGCGACAGAAGATTCCAAAAACTGTGATTCCTGACATGAGAATTAAGAAGAGAACGCGTGGAAATGGTCTTTCAGAACAATATAACATATTTTGTTATAGTTGAAGTCAGTGGGCTGTCATTGAGACAGTTTATGAGAATGAATACGTGACAGGAGCAATTCAAAGAACAATGGTGCATGATAAAAGAACAAACCGAAAACTTTGTGGTTAATGTGTGTCGTGAAGATTTTTTTGAAAAATACTATATATTCGAAAAAACGTAGTTACATTGGGATTTAATATTTACAAAAAAAATGACTTGAAATGATCGTTTGCCTATTTTGAATATTGATTCATATTTAGTCTTATATTTTGCATCTTCAACCCTAAGAATAACTTGAAGCCAAGTGGCAACAGTCGCTTTTGGACACCTGAGACCCAGTTGTCGATGCGTTGGCTTTCTTCCAATAAAACTGTTCACAGCTTTTCTGATTCCCATCCGTAGAACATTACAAATGTCTTGAACATTAACAGATTTTAGTAAATACATATTTGTAGCTAGCTACTTTGGTCTTATTATTTAAGTACTTATCTCATGCTTACATCACAACAAACGTTTTAAAGTACTGTTACAATATTTTCAATCTTGCCGTATTTGACATCATTCCACCTGATGATCATAAGTACGAGAATAGCGCTAGAAATAATGTCCGTCATTTGCAACACAAGAGAAGCCTGAAACCAGGTGGATAAGTGGAATTATAAGAAATACTCTATTCATCAGTACCTCGGTATAAGACGTCTTACAAGTTAGAAGTCACCATATTCTCTCGTGATATGAGGTTAAACTATTGTTAGATTACTTTTTGTAAATGCAATAGACCAATTGGGGATCTGTAAGGCTGGTTTAGTAAATAATAATAATAATCGTGTTAGGACAACCGGTTTTTAATTGGTATTCATGTTAATGGGGGAACTGTAGATGAAAAAAAATAAGAAAGACTATCTTCTTCGTGATGTGGGTTTCAAGCAGAGATAAGAAGAGAGTGGTCTCTTTAATTTCCATCTCTTATAAAAGTTCAATGGATAAACTATTTCCAGAACCTAAAGTATACAGAAAACGCTTTGTAAACCTCATCGCTTGTCACTTGCAACGTTTATTGGTAAAGCGTATGACGAAGGTAACTGTAGAAGAAAAATCCAAGAAAGACTATCCTCGTCATTGTGTAGATTTAAAGCATGGAGAAAGAAAGTGGTCTTGTCATCTTTATATCGAAGCTAAATAGAAAAAATCTTCCCACAACCTACAAATCAGTATACAAAAACGCTTCGTAGAGATCGTCGCTTGTCCCTTGCAATGTTTGTTCACCAAGAGTCTGAAGTGAAATTTCCAGTAGAGCGGAGCAAACTTGGCGACGTGGCCGCGACAGCGATGCTCGCGTCATCCCGATGCAAGTTGATAATGCAGCTCCCGGCTCTGAGCCCCTCATGCCCGTGACGGGTGACATGCGACAGTTTAATTTATTTAGATTTCGCGTTGTTTGTTTACGGAAGAATGGGAATGAACGCTGATAATACCTTTGATAAGACCCAAAATGTTAATGTGATTAAAAAAAAAACAGGTAAACGATGATGATTTGTTTAAAACTCAGGGAAAAACTGCTTTTAGGCAAAACTGGAGCCAAAACAAAAGCTAAAACAAATGAGAGTAATAAACAGTCAATATACTTGTAGACAAGTCTTAATCCTAACTCTTCATAAATCCTAAATCTACAAAAGTGGGAAGAGACTCCGCTGATATACTAACGTTATTTAGTTTTGACTAAAGTTGGTATATTTCGCAAAAGTCTATGAGCGACATTATCTATGGAATGTATTCTTTTTAGATGTTTATAAGAATAATCATAAATATGTAATAATAATAATTTATTATTTAATAATATAATTAATGATGTAACTTTAAGTATAATAGTAATAGGTATAATGTAACATTTGCTGTGCTATGTATGCCTTCATTGTACTACAACTTGAAGATTAAACTGCCGCCTTCATTCTATGAAGAACAGTGCACATAGCTCATGGTAATTGTATATGGGACATACTCTATAGCTTGGTATTAATATGCACTTGACATGCAATTATAAAGAATAATTGCATAGAACAAATGACTGAATTGAATACAAAAGTAAAGCCAACTACAAGGATTTAATTTTATTAAATGAAAAAATAAAACAAAATTTGAAACTTTTAGCCAAGCAATTAATTGCCTTACAACAGCCCAACCACATAAACATAAAGGTACACTGACTGCACATAGAAAACAAGAAGCCAGCACAAAGCTGCAGAACTACCGAACATAAACATCAACCAGCACCATTGTAACAAATAACGACGTAATATCAAAACGGAGCTGGCATTGTGAAGCCGTCCATCCACCGTTCTTCAGGCGAGTGGATGGCGCCCGACTGCACCCGTGACAGTCATTTAAGACAGTGACGTGACTCCCCCACCCACCAGCGTCCTCGTACCACCCTCGTCCCACCCGCCAGATGGATTGATATTGCCGCAGTGAGCAGACGTAAGACGGAGCGATTGCATACGGAAAATAAAAAAATATATATGCAATGGCATTCTAGAAAAGTGTCGGTAGGAAAATTCGTAGAGAGAAATTAGAAATTTAAATTTCTCTGACTCATAACGGAACCTTTTAAAACCTATTATCGCATTTGTATAATGTATTAATTACAGATAGACAACTCAAGTTCGTGAAATTGCATTGGAAACCAAGCGCGTCACGAAACGAGTAGATTTTATTAGTGGGAAATTATTAATCGTTGAAATGAAACATCTTCCTAGTCTCGAGAAGTAGGAGATTAGCGCCAACTTCGAGCACTCAGTGACGGACAGCTTGCGTTATCTATTCCTCTATATATGTGGTCTGATCGTCACAGGCTTATCCTCGCTATCATGAGAAAGTCTCAGGCCATAATCTACCAAATGATCTAAAGGTCTTAAATAGGCTTCATTGACAAGCCTAACTGGCCGCTTGGACGTTTGGACACAGACAACGATATACCAGACAAGACAAAAATACAATAAACTGATATATTTTAATTTTAGAATACACGACGACAACCATAAAAGTCCATTTAATATACCAACATTAAATTTTCTGGAACACTCATCCTTATTAGATAAAGTAATCTCTGGAAAAGAGAATAAATTTCCTAGGACATTTATGTATTTATTTAAGGTTCATTGCAGAAGTAATTGTACAAACAGAAATAGGGACACGGATGCATTTTTGGTTTAAATATAAACATTATTAATAATAGCATACACTTATAAAAATATCCTAGAAACCGTCTTGTAGTAATAAATGGATTTGTTATAGCTGTGTCTGAATTGCTTGTAGTGGTGATTGTCCGTACGCATAAAAAGAGACCTTATATCCTTCAAAATATACTTTAAATAACGTTGACAGGAAAGTTACTTTTCGCTTAGACGTACCTTTATTTATAATCAGACGCGCGTTCGCGAGTTGCAATAGCTACTGAGAATCATCATATCATATCAAAATATCAAACGTTTCCTTAATATCAATATCAATAGGTATATCAAATATCAATCTTCCGTTTTCCTATAATAGATAAGATTTGTCACACTATCATCTAAATAGATCACTGACATGAACCTGCAAATACTGGACCAATTTTGATATCAAGTGTCCTACAACCTTCCGGTTGCAGAGCACTGAAAACCAGTAAGTAGATTAATGCTAACAAACAGAGAATTAAAACACCAATTAGGCGTGTTAACATGCAACCTAGTGTTACATGTTAACACATAATACAGTATGAAACACAATTACTTTAACGATAATAATGATGGTGATATAAAGATAAACCCACTTTAAAGCATCCTGCGTTATTTTCCTTCAAATCTTTTCTTTTTTCCAAATAATTTTAGAGTGAAATTTTCCATATATAAAAAGTCTTCAATGTACATATCTGTTTTACTTTTAATTCCTAAATAAACACAGACATTAAAAACTGCAAACTACCTCATCTAAAATACGAACCATTAGATATCGCATCGCCGAGGACTCTTCAAGTTGAAAAGTACGTCGTTGGACGCAAACGAGACGCTCGGCCGGCGTGATGGCGATCCCGAGACAGTGACGTGACACGGTGTTGCCCACCCCCTTTCACCCCCTCTCGACACCCTGTGGGCGCTCGCGAGCGGGTGCATATTGACCCCCACCCCTCGGATAATAAGGGGGTTATGGACTGGAGGAGGTTCGAAGTCGTTCGGGGAAGTGTGTACTTTTTTAAAAGTAAGATGTACTAGTTCTTTATTTATACCACTGTCAGATTCGGATCGATTTTGCAAACAGACAAGTAAAACTACACTTTATCATTTCATTTATTCATAAAAATGTTAAGTCGAAATATATCACATATCAAATAGGGGAACGACCGGCGCAAACGCAGTCGTCACTTTTTAAGCGTCAGCCTCCTGTCAGCCACACGTCACGTCGTTTGCACAAAATTAAATGCCCCTGAAAGACGTGCCGTCAACTTCACCGGACAGCGGCCCTCATCTCGGACGCCTGGTCACCTTCTCCCCACCCCCATCCCCCTCGTTACCCCGCCCGACGTCGCAGCAGATGGATTGATATTGCTCCACGAATGCAGGTGGGCAGGCAAGCCGATCTCAGAACAATGGCGATTTATAAACTTCTGTCTTATACTGCAAGTTAGTTGTTGTAAGTTTATTCGCTTAGTTATAGTATCTGCACTTTATCATACTATGTATAATAGTTTAATATTATGACTGGCGTTTTTCCGCGGTCGCATAAACCGTAATTATAATGAAATGCTGCTCTGAAAATAATGTTTAAATTATTTTGCTTTCCGTCGTCAGTCGTTAAAGTAGCCCGTAAAAGTGTTAAATGTGGCCTCCCAATGTTTTGCATATCCGAATTAAATTGAAATATAATTGAAGTAATTAAAATAAATTAATTTAATTTAATTAAATTAATTTAATTTAATTAATTTAAATTAATTTAATTAAATTAAATTAATTTAATTAATTTAAAATAAGTAATTAATTTAAATTGAAGTAATATGACATCTGTGCGAAATCTTTACCGGCAACTTTTGAAATAATGGAAAAGATAAAAGTAAGAAAAAGGACATAAATACGTTTTTAAAATCAACATGACACACGCACATGCCAAATAAAATCCGCTTTCCATTCAACAGCGACGCAAAATAAATGAAAATAAAACTTTCAGCTGCCCTTTGAACGACAAAAACACCTCTCAAACTTCATAAAATGACAAAATTAATAGTTAAACTCGTTAACGAGAGTCGAAAAAATTGAAACACCTCGCATCCCTCTTACACTCTATAAAAACAGGACAAAGACACATGTCCCCCCTTATTATCTTCAATTAAGAGGCCTGATAATGTAGCGTGACATACGTTCGACGTGTCCAATCTTTGTTGACCTCTCAAGGTTCTCTTAACTACCCCTCCGTTCCCCTATAAACCTTGCCATGAAAAAAGTGAAAAAGCTCAGCTTAAAATTGGCGACTCGTTGCGACAAATGTCACTTTTCGTCTCCGGCACTCAAAAGTGGAATCTTTCTCGTCGAATTAAGAGTTACATGAACTGGTTTGGAAAGATTGCACGTCAGTTCCTCGTGAGTGATGCACGGAGGACGGTGACGGATGGTCAGCTATTACGTGTGATTAGTGGATACGGCACGTTTCACGTAATCACAGGGAATAATGAGTCGTGATAGACATAATCATTCCCGTCGGCCGGAGTTGACGTGCTCGTCGTTTGTCGTCCGAGAAAAAATGGTAGAAATGTGGATTGGAACGGTCATTTATTAAGGAGATAAGTAATTCCAGTCAGATATTGTTAAGTGAAACTTTGTCTGCCACATTACACATGATTTTAATAGAATCAATTGTGTGGAAAATTTCAGTTAACAAGCCTGATATTTAGATGGTGACAATATCGAAGTTTACACAAAAGAATTTTATTGAAATAATAACAACGAATTGATAACGAAATAAAGACACATAAGCAGAGA
Source organism: Sesia bembeciformis (assembly GCA_943735995.1). Classification (NCBI taxonomy): domain Eukaryota; kingdom Metazoa; phylum Arthropoda; class Insecta; order Lepidoptera; family Sesiidae; genus Sesia; species Sesia bembeciformis. Next base: position 1,078,184 of record OX031028.1, on the reverse strand, counting down.
TAGTTTTGACATAAATGACAGGAAAAGGTGGCCTTAAAACGAAACAGAGAAAAATAAAATGGAGACAGTTTAGTTCAGTAATGAAATACAAAGGAGTGACGCATTTTGAATTTTCTCCCAGGACCTAATACAATAAATATTTAATTTAGTATTATGAATTCATTAAACTAATCCATATATCGATTGATATTAGTTTACAACATCCCGTTGTAGCGCACAGACCTCCTTTGCAATTTTGCAAGGGTTTTTGGCGATAATGCCTTCTAAATTATTAAATCTTATTAAACAATTTTTACTCAACTAAAAATTCAGTGGTAAGGATCGGGTTTCAACTTCAAGACCTTAACGAGAAATAGATTAGAATATCACCGTTCCCTATAGTATATTAATTACTAAATTTATTAAGCTAATACATTTACTAACGTATGAGTAAGCGCGTCCAACTCATAAAAACACAAACCAGCAATTAGCGTAACATGATTCCCCTGGCACATTAATCAAATTATCCACGGCAGTGTGACATCAGCCACGCCATAACTCACGGAGGTGACAGTTATTCGTCACTGTGACGTGAGTGCGTCATTCCCCTGTACACCCGCCCTCATTCCCACTTATCTTCAATCTATTGTTCCGACTGATATGCCACAGTTTTATTAGCTCTTGAGTTGTATATCCACCACGGCATTCGAATGGCTTTAGTTAATGTACAAAATTATGAAAATTTTAATGTACGGACAATACACTACGGTGACACTGAATATTTCAGAATTTCAAAAATGAAATCAGATATAAAGATGGAGATTGTTTAATTGCTTTTCGAAGTATTCTCTTGATTGACACTTTTTCATGCGATGAAACATGTGTGAAGCATTTAGCCCACGCTTCTTTAGGGGCCTCTCCAACAGCCATTTGAAAGGCCATTACTGCCTCTTCTGCATTCATAAAACGTATTCCTCTGCGTTATCCTTAATTTTAGGGAATAAATAAAAAATCACAGGGCGCAAGGTCGGGGCTGTATGGCGGATGACACTACATTTACAGTACATACTCAAAAATTGCTTCGTTTGTCTGGCGGAGTGAGCTGGGTCATTGTCATGATGGAGGATTATTATGTTTCGTGGGCTAGACGCCCACGAAATAAAACAAATGACAGCTTCGAAAACTTTATGGAGTCTGACAAGCAAAGAGTTCTATTACCAAAATTCGAATTTGTTTTTTCTATTGTACAGGATATTCTATTGTAAACATCCAATTAAGGGAATAGATAATACTAGCGACCCGCCCTCGCTTCGCCTCGGTTTATAAGTTTTTTCTTTTTAAATATTTTTTTTTCAAAATTTAAAAATAAAGTATAGACTATATTAGACACGGATAATGTAGCTTCCTATTTGTAAAGGATTTTTTGAAATCGGTTTAGTAGTTCCAGAGATTACCCCCAACATACAAACACACAATTTTACCTCTTTGTTATATTATAGTATATGTAATAGTATATAGAGTAGGATATGTTATATCTGCTTGTCATTTTGGTATTTAATACTTGTTCTTCAGATGGTCCCTTAGTGGGGATGTTCCTTCGAACAGATTGTATTTATTTTTAATATAAGTACAGAAATAACGCTCCGCCTGTGTAATATCCATTTAAATAAAGACAAAGGTGCAGTTAATCAAAGGTGCAGAAATGGACAACGGCGAGAACAAAACACCGCTCGACATTTCCTTTTTAAACCTTTTTTCTTCAAATCTAGACTTACTCCTCTGTAGGTGCAAACCGCTGCTTCGTGTGTTGTCTCGTTTTGCTCTTCTTAGGTGCCCACATTAATTCCTTTTGTTCTATACTGTACTTTTTTGTTGACCACCGAAAGAGGCTTTTCCATTTTGTCTTTAGTTGAGATTTATATAAAAACATGTATGATTTAAGTAGAGACAATATAGTTAAAGGACGCGCCACGAGCAAAAATTCTTCCGGCTCGTGGCACGCGTTTTAGACTGATAAATTCTACGATTTCGAATTTCAACATTTTGCAAAATTAAATAGTTTGTGGATAATTAAACATTATTTATTTTGAGGGGCAGAGTGCACGCTGCAATCCAACAGCTACTGGGCGATTTTTTTTTATCCATTATTCTTTTCCCAAAAGATTTGGAAAAAAAATACTCTAAACTGAAGCGAAGCGAGGACGGGTTGCTAGTATCCAATATGTTTTGTGTGTGAGCTGTAGAATTTTGTATGAAGCTGGCCATTTTATCCTCCAAAGACAATTGCTCAGTGTTTAAACTTTGTAGAAGCATTACATAAATAAATTATATTCTTTTGGTTGGAAGCGTACGGATCGCCTTTACAAACGCCGACCTGACGAGTGCAGATGTAGTCTACGCCATGAGACGGCGAGCGCTGAGTGATAAGAGAAGCGGTTTCGTATCATTTGTTGTTAGACAGATTCCGAACAGAACTTGTAGGAAATTCTACTATATATCCACTAATACTAATTCCAAACATTTCATAGTTTCAAATAAATTCAAGAAAATGGATCAATTTCATAATAAATTGGTATTAATTACATTTGGTAAGATGTTGGGAACTACAACTCTTGTATGAATATTTTTTTAAAACATAGTAAACATCAATATTTACCTGAGTGTGCTATTAAACATTTTAGATTTTTTGAATATCTTTACAAATCTAATAAAATCGATATATAGGCTGTAACCGAATTTTTTACGGAGACTAACGGAATTCTTGACTTTAGTCTTCGTAAAAAATTCATGATTAAAAAATTTAAAAATTCGTAATTCATGATTTTAATGATTCCAAGTTCGTTGCCATGAAAATTTCACAAATATTTGCAAAAAACTTGTTGATTTTTCACCAAATTTTCATACAAAAATGCTGAACACAAAGCCGGATAAATTGATATTTTTACAAAAAAAACTATATATGTAACAATTATATGACAATATATACACAACAATTGTTATATAACAATTAACTCTGAATAACAAGCAGAATCCACGGTTATATGTTTCGAGAAAGGTATTATTATCACAGCCTTTAATAGCTTTTGATTTTATTTAGTTAGTCTGCCACAGAAATAGACGGTCAATAATAAAAAAAATCTAGATCACATGTAAGAACGCTCATCAAAAGGTGTTCAATTTACGTCATCACAGATTATAATAGATCAAAACCCTTTCAAATAACGCTATAGATTGCTATAGATATTTATTTAAACATTCTTTATAGCACAAAGTGACGAAATACGGACTCAGTGCGTAAAACTATCTCTCGGGCAACCTTTGGACTATGTACTCGTAGGTGCTAAACAATTAAAATTAAGTAAAATTATTATGTATAGCGATATTCAATAAAATCTCTGTAAATGTGCTCAATCTCAAATTCCTAAAACGAAACGTTGATTTAGTACACAATTGAATTTAAGATATGTAAAAAATCGCTCTCGCTACCGCTCCCGCGTTTCACCCACCACCAACGCCTTCACTAATTCGGCGACACACTAGCAATTTCCCTCCAGCGAAATAAGCGAATTAAAATCGCCTCAAAGCAACTGCGCAAAGAAACGCTTGCATACACTGGACGAGGTTTATTTTTAGCTATTTATGACGGCAGGGGAGTGACGGGGGAGCGGAGAGGGGTGAATGACGACTGGACAGCCTTTGAGGCTCGCAGGTCGTCGTGGACTGCTTCCGCGATATAAGGAAAATGTGTGAGGAATTTAGAATTTAACGTTGAAATAAAGCAGATATAAACAGCAGTCATGTTTTATGTTTTAATGAGCAATTTAAAAAGGGAATTGTTTGTTCTCGATGAAAGTTCTTTTATGAAAGTGTATTGCTTTATCTACGGTTGTACTGCCTTTCTTAGAAAAAAGGCACAAGTGTATTTTGATGACATTCGAGAAAAGTGCAAAAAAAAACACTAATCGAGAATGCAGGTTATCTTAAAGATTTTTTATCGATAAACATGCAGAGGAGCAAACATATTATGTATTACACGTTATCTATTCTGTACACACGCCATCTTCCTGTAATCAAAATAATATTTACTTTCTACCCATAGCTTGTCTGGCAGAGATCGTTTTTAGCGATAAGACCGCCGTTTGTGCATTTTGTGTCAACGATGTTTGTTACTGTTTCGGTGTTGCAACAAAGAGTTTTATAATAAATCTATCAATCAAACAATCCATCTTGTGGTAAATGTACCCGCGCCACCGCGCGATACCCGCGCGATAAACCATAAACCATGAACCATAGACACCCGCGCGATACATGACATCAATTCAAAATTTTAAACGTTAGCACCCCCCCCCCCCCCCCAAAGGCCTACCTTTGGATAGGAAGAATGGGGAATAGGAAAAGTAAAACGCGACAAGAAGTTTTACTTATCTCATTTACTGACAGTACATGCCCTTACAGTTTACTGAATAGATGTAGGTACCACGAAGTGCAATTAGTGCAATTCGGGCCACATTACTCCTCTCACAGGAAACTACTTTGAAATGGACTGCATTTCCCACTTTATCCTATTCCCCTACGTACATCTTTCAGTAGTGAGTGAGATATGCCAGAATCTATTCCCATTTCATCCCATCCATTCCTACATCTTCAAAGGTAGGCAGCGCATCTGGGGGCGAGCCAAAGTTTGTCATTGTGGACTGAAGTTGGTATGTACTGTGTATGTCCATGGGCGTCAGTATCCACTTACTACCAGGTAGACTGTATGCTCGTCTGCAGCCTATTTTACATTAAAGAGGTAGAATACAATTATTTTTATTTACCGATGAAAACTGATACCGTCTTTTTTGTAATTGTATAAACTGTTTTTCTCACGCAAACAACAAAGTATCCATAGCTCTGTTACTTGATCGCAACTAAGAGTTTGCGCCGAGTTCCCCATACTTATATGACCTGTTATGCCATAAATGTAAATATGTATGTTCTACATATTGGGTCTGACATGCGGCGTCCGTAGGAAAATTGGTTGGTGTAACTTCTATGGTTCTATCTGTTTATCAAAGTGAGCTGTTTTATCACAAACGTTGCAGCTCGGCGCCCTACACAATATTTCCACCTTAATTTGAAGTGAACATTTCCAAAAAACGTCAAAGACAACCAAAATCACATGTACCATCATTAACCGTTTGCTAATTATCGAATCGATCGTTGCTAACTTCGTTGCGATGCTAGGACGACAGGAGTTATGCAAGAACCTTCGCATTCTGGTCACGTTCCAGTACTGGCTCGGCTCCTAATTAAAAATCGAGCGATTTTTGTTAGCGACTGTACTTTGTTAACCCCCTGCGGCCTTATAAAATGTATGGACAGGTTGTGTAACCTTTTGAATAAACATTTCAAAGCAAGAATTGAAAAGTTTGCAAAAGAATGAAATAAGCTATTGTTAAGTTGATATATAATGTAACTATATTTTGTAACCATATAATGTTAATAAATTACTATTTATACAACATAATAATGAAAGATGCCAAACCCGAAACATCGACCAAAGTAAACCATATTGCGTTGCAAAAACGTGTGTAGATCAAATGTGCAACTCGACCGATCTTCGACTCGTCGGAACATGTACATTTTGGCATAAGGAAAAAATAGAAAGTCATATGGTTTGCTGAATTTTGCATTTAGCAAAAAGTGTGTGTGATGGCATTTAATATGGAAGTGACATTGTTCTCAAATTGAAGAATCGCACGCACAATACTGATTTCAGTAAACTTTAACGTGAACAGAATACTCACAGTACTTTAGTACATACTGATTATTATGACAGCCGTAAGCCATTTAATGGGCAGACTCGCTTGTCTTCTACCTTTTTAGTAAAGTAACTTCATTAAGTTACATTTGTAAGTTGAGCCCTGTCTATACATTTCACATAGGCCAATTAGCCCCCTCGCAACCCCCCGCCTGTCGATAATCGTGTAAACGGGGGAGCGAGGACGTTTTTAACATGCTTAATTAACAAATGTTCCCTACCTTGTTAGGTTTATAACTTGTCGAATTTAGTTAATTCCGCCCGGAGCGGATCCAAGACACGTGATTAAGTTTCTGAAAGATTGGCAAAGGAATGGATAATGTTATCGTTAGTACAAAGTCTAAAGTTAGTGAAAGTCTTTACGCATACCGACAATCTACTGAAAAATGTACATTCCGGCGCATCCGCGCTTCCACGATACGAAGTTGACGCGTTCTGTGCGGTTCAAAAACCGCTTTATACCGGGAACCCGTAGACTGTGGAACGGACTGCCTCAAGAGACCTTTCCATTGCGTCACAGAATAACTAATAGTACAAGTACAGAAGAATCACTTTCCTAAGAACGCTCCAGAACACCTACAAAAACGACTAAGGAATAAGCGGCTACAAAAAACCCAGAGGAGTTCCTCTACAAGGGCGGACACGCTAACCCACTTGCCCAGCGTGACGTTTTAAGGGCTTACACCTCTTACGCACAAGACAATGTGAATGAGGAGGCTCACAGCGAGCAGTGGAACGGCTGGTTGCAAGAATGTCATGAGCAAGTCGACGGAGTCTTTCGCGGGTATCCTATTTCTCTATTGTCATCGGAGAACCTAAACTCAACCCACCTTAAAATTTGCCGTCATCGATTTGCTGGCAGTTCAGTATTTTTTTGCTTAGCATTTAGTTATTTCCCATAATTAATTAAATACGGCCGTGTGGTATACGCCGGCTTTACAATATCACCACCCCATCTCTTCCCATGAGTGCCGTAGAAGGCGACCAAGGGCGACATAGGCTGATACAATCGTAACCTTTTTGACTTTGCTGTAATCGAGTAAAAACTTACGCGAATAGAATGTCCAAAAACAACGCTCTGTATACAGAGTACACATTTAAGTGAATGGCCTCCAGGTACCGACAACTTGAGTGTATTTCTTTATCCCCCCATTCCCCGCCTGTCCCCCTTTAGCATCCGAAGCTCATGCTTACAAACTGTCGCATTACAGGCCATAGCTCCGCGCTACGCAGTGTCACATCTACTTGATTTATCATACTGATCTTTGCTACATTGAAATAAGAGATGGAACTTTAGGTAGAATTCTTTTTACTGTTATGTAAGGTAAGGTGATTTTTTCTGTTTCTTTGAATGAATATAAAGTTATTTTCCTGATGGTTTTGGTTAAATTTTCTTTCTTCCTACAAGACTAGTTAATTATAATAAATAATTTATACTAGCTATAGAATAGCACCATCCCATCTCTTCCCGTGGGTGTTGTTAGAGGCGACTAAGGGATAACAAGGCCGCCAGCACAAACTCTGAGGAACTAAAAGTGTGGACTCGCCAAGCTGCTTGGCCAGCGTGGCGTTGCATAGTAGCTTCTAGCCGCAGCTTCTCTCGTATGCTCACGGAAACCATTTATACAATCATACTTGTATAAATGGCACATTTATACAAGGAGTTTCTCGAACGGTTCGGGCGACATTATTGTATACGATGGCAAGAAGACGGCGGGCGTGCATATAGTCTACCTGGTGGTAAGTAGAAATTGTCGTCCATAGACATCCGCGATACATGCCAATATCAGTCCAGAATGACAAACTTTGGCACGCCCCGGGATACGCACCCACCTTTGCAGATTAAGGAATAGATTGGGAAAATGGAGAGGGATAGAATAGAATGGGAATAGCCTCTGTCATATCTCACTCACTTCCGATAAACGTAGGGAATTGGGATAAAGTAGGAAATGCAGTAAAGTAGTCTTCTGTGAGAGAGGGGTAACGTGCCCAGCCGAGTGCGCACAGCGGCTAACATGATTTTAACAGGAGTTAAAATAACAACTTGCTGTATTTTTTATGACAAGCAATGAACTTATAAACAGCCTGTAGAGAGGTATCTTTATGACACTTTCAAAATATATCAAGTAAGGATACATTTTTTTATCAATAACTCAAAAATCGAGATTTTTGTGCAATGACACTCGAGCAATAAATGAGCGAATAATAAAATCGTACAAAGCCGTACATGAAATATTTTTGGGAAAAGTCTGAAGTAACACAGAGATACAGAGCTCAAAACAATAATTTTTAGAATTTTTGTCTGTCTAGCTGACCGTGTGACCGTCTGTCTGTCTGTATGTCTAAACGTGCATCACACAAAATCCACTAAGCGGATTTTAAGGGAACTTGGCACAATCATAGCTTATGTCCCGGGTTAACATTTAGCACGTTTTTCTATCCCAGTCCGTTTTATAGAGTTCCCGCGGGAATCAATTTAAATTTCACGCGAACGAAGTCGCAGGCATCGCTAGTTTATTATGTATTATTTATGTACGTACATTTATGTACCTAAACTACAACTGCATCCGCGTTTCGTTTTCTGTTTGATCTGCTGGTTGACTCGTAGATAATGCCGTTAAGCATTAAGTCCACAGGTTGCCTGGAAGAAGTCGCTTTAACGATAAGGCCGCCGGTTGTACTTTTAATAACTTGTATGTTTTTGGTGTACAATAAAGTGCATCTATCTATCCACCTTTTGTATATGTCAAACACGTGTGCAATGAAGTTTAAGTAAATAAATTAGCATCTGCTTGTGACTTTTTTCGTTATTTTATGCAAACTAACATTTTATTTAGTATTTGTTTGGTCTATTTCCTTATCAAGTGAATCGACAGCAATAGAAGTAAAACAATGCTGTATACAATAGAGGTCATTCTGCAGCACTTAGAGGCGAGCTTCCAATCGGGCTGAGTGAAAACTGCCATAAACGACGGGGGATAGTCCAACCCGAGCGCTGAGTATACGGGTGACAGATGTGTAAGTAGGTATGTACAGATGCATTACGAAAACATTGGCCATCGGCTAATCCGGCAACACCCGCCATTAACGTCTATGAATTACCATACCTCTAATTATATACTTTATTATTACGAGATAAATACAAAACTTAATGAATATGTCACGAGTCAGTGCAGAAATGTATGGAGCTGTTATTTTCCCTTGAAAAACTAATAACATTATATCTTTACTAAACAAGTCACTATATTGCTAGATAATCGAATTACATTTTTTCCTACTTAGGTCTTATTTATTTATTTATGTATATTTGAATACTAAATAATTAATTATAATAAGTATCTATATTGTGTAATGAATGCAAATATATAGTTTATATTGCTTTTGTTAGCCTTTATTTTCTTAAATATCAACATTTATATCACAGCACCAAATCATCAGTCAAACGTTACAGATCATTTAGCAGATTTTGGTTACCTCCTAGTGGTATGTAGTCAATATCTTCCATGTCATAATTAGAATAATTGTAGTCTTCAGCGTCACTTTTAGAATCATCAGAACACTCTGAAGTATTAATTATTATCCTATCCATAACAAACTCATCCATGGCATGTTCACATTTTCTATATTCATCTTCGCATTTGATTGCGTGATCACAAACTGTTTTCCATTCATCTGGACCAATCATATCATTTTCTTCCAATAACAATTTATTGAATTCTTGAATTGAATTTCTTCAATTCTTCGGCATTATTTATACAAGCGACTCTTATAGTAGACTGTAGTGAATAATGATGTGGACAGGATACCTTTTTGAAAATTAAATATAAAAAGGTAAATAAATGGGGTCGGTAACAGTTGATAAAAAGTAAATATATCTAATACGTATAAAATTCATTATCTATTGAAAAAAAAATATTTTGGGGGTATTAGTAGCTCTATAATATTTATGAATTCTACGTTTGCCGAAGATACCCGAATATTCCCGATGCCCATTGTTTTCGTGCAAGATCTGTACCAATTAATTTTTGAACTAGCGGTGCCAGCGAGTGCGAGTGAATTTCAGTGATTCCCGTGGGAACTCTTTAACAGATCGGGATAAAATGGACCGTTAATATTAACCCAGGTCGGAATTTCAGGAAATTCTGTCCAGTGGCTTTAGCGTGATGCGCGTTCATACAGACAGAAAAACAAAAATTCTAAAAATGTCTGTTCTGGGTTCCGTGCCTATTGTTCGTAAAGTACATAGGTAATTACAGTGAAATTTTTTTGATTTCATTTGAAATTTTTTTTTTTTTTAAAGTTTTAAGCAAATATACAATATGCTATTCCCAAAAATATTTTTAGGTACCTTATCATACCGTCTGCTTGTCTCTCCACAGCTGGATATAGACCACTTTTATGACTTACCACCACACGCAATCACACCACTACCAGAGATTCATTTTATTTTTTGAAATACAAACTCAAAAATGTATACGCAAATAAAACCCTAAACTCTAACACCATCGTATAAGTATGTCGCATCAATTAGTAAACTGGCGAACCGCATGACAATAAACCCGACTTCCACCGCGACATGCGAAAACTTTCAAACGTCAAAATTTAAAGCAATTCACAAGAGAATTGAGGATAAGAAAACTGCACAATTCCGCCATTAGCCGTAACTTATTATAGAGAAATTCCTAGACTCGAGCGACCAATCGCGTTGAGTGAGAATCGCTATAAAGGAAACGGTTAATAGCAAGCACGGAATTAGGGAACGAAACGGAATTACAGGGGAGAATTCAGTCGCCGTGTAGGTAAAATAGGTGTGTCGATTCTACTCGCAGGTACATTTTCATTCTTTGATCGTTTTTGCTTCTAGGTACTCGTGTAGGTGAAATGGGTATGTCGTTACTGTATATATTTCAGTGTATATTCTTTGATCATAATTTCAACACGTGTTATAGCACGCAGTACGTGTTATATATATTAAGGTGGCAATTAAAGAATGTGATTTCATTGGGGCCCTAAGTTTTATAAAACTTTAAATATGTTCTCCTATACTTCAAATTGTCAAGAGCTACAATGCTTTATGCAAAACAATCGGTGACATCAATATTTTCCACGACAACATCAGGATATTCAGAAGTAAAATCCTGCAAGCATAAAATCCTTTGTTTATTTATCAAACTATTTTTTTTTTCAATAACTTTTTTTTGTGATTTTGCAGTTGTGTCTTTAACTTTAACAGTGGTGAGTACACTTGTATGGAGAGTACATATGTGTTTTTATCTTATTTCAAGTATTTAATTAATGTGTGTATGTACTTTGAACGAAATAAATAAATGTGAGTAAGTAGATTGCTATTTGTCCATTATTTTGTTCATATTTGGAGGGGGAGAGTGCACTCTGCATTCCCACAATCGGTGGGCGCACTCGACTGACCATATTACCCATCTCTCACAGAAGACTACCTGGAAATGTACTGCATTTCCCGCTTTATCCTATTTTCCCTGTGTACGTACATGTTTCGGTATTGAGTGAGATATGCCAGAGCATGAGCTCTGGCATATCTCACTCAATATGCTATTTTATTTTATTTTATAAAATATTTTATTTTTTATTTATTTTATTTTATAATGGTCCCATCCCATCCTACCCTGTCCCTCCCCGTTTTCCAAATTCATTCCTATATCTCCAAAGGTACGCAGTTCATCCGCGGGCGTGCTAACATTCGTCATTCTGGACTGATGTTGACGTGTATTGCGGATGTCTATGGACGACAGTATCCACTTACCATCAGGTGGACTGTATGCTCGTCTGCCGCCTTTTTTCCATAAGGAAAGAAAGAAATTACCCGAATATAATTTCATTACAATTGTATAATTAAATTATATTCAGATAAATATGGAAATAATAAATACGAAGGTAAGAACTGGCATCTTAAAGAATGTGGCCATTAGTGGTTGGATGAGAAGACCAAAAAGCCGTGTGTGGTGATGAACCTTGAAATAGACCTATATTCACCAGTAAAGAGACACAGGCTGATGGTAGGTATTAAGGGTGAAACACAAATATTCATGACATACTTTTTGGTAAAAATATCGATATTATAGGTTTTCTTTTAATCAAATAAACGGAATTTATAATTTAAGTCTTCGGGAATGGATTGGTTGGAGTCTGAATTTTAAAGAATATAAAAAAAATGTTATAAAGATCGCGGCAAGAAATAGAATTTAAAACTTTTGTTGTCAACATTTATTATTCGTGACTGATGTTGGCATGTACTGCGAATAACCATGGGCGACAGCGTCCACCTACTACCAGGAAGTGTCTCTGCCACCATATTTCCATGAAAAATGCACTGACAGAACTACTAGTTTCGTTTTGATTAAATTAAATATAACCTTGATTTGTTTGTCAAAATAATATAAAGGTTCAGTGACACCGAATATCCACTATCCTACAACAAATTACCAGCCTAACTACCATCTACACCCATTACGGCGAAGACACCCAACACTATTAAGATATCAATCAATCGAAAAGCGAATACAGTTTCTTGCTTCAAATGGTCGACAGCAATAACATTAGCATCGAAATGGTCACGACACATTCTCATAGAAGATCATGAGATCGCGGTCACTACACGATCGGGCGTGGTACAAGTGTCACGAGGAGCGTGTGTAATTATTAGGAAGTAAGGTTCAGAATCTTACATTTATTTGAATTGGTTGACGGGATAAATATTATTTGAGTTTGTGTGAGTGCACACTGGTTGTGTACAGTGCGAATCATTTCAACAATCGGATTGGACAATTTGGCACTCACACAGATGCAAAGCCCATGTCTCGTTGATTTCACTGCAGCACGGTGGGCCCATGAAAATGATGAGAAATTTCGCGTAATATTCGTTTAAAAGAAAAGAGTTAGAATAAGGGAACCCAACTTTGAAGTGTTCAACATTATTATTGGCAGATTGTAGTGTTTCAGGAGTGAGTGGAATATGCCAGAACCCATAGTATTCATAAATATCGACAATAGACAACATTTTATTCCGACATACACCAAGACATATATTATAATATGGTATGTGATTATTGCAAACAATTTTCAAATAACTTAACTCAGGTATAGACTACAACTGAGAGAGATCCAATCACATGTGGTTTTATTAATTATTTCTTATCAAAATCAAATATCAAATTGAATTTCCCAAAAAAATAAAAAAGGGTGCATTTCTTAACAAATCTAATTTGGCACAAAAATGTTTTGACTGTATCTGCGTTAAGTATACCAAATCCGTTCAATAATTCCAAAACTCATACGATATATTGTTGGATAGAGCTAATTAATTTCTGTCTAAACTTTTCTAAAAGTTATCTATTATTAAATTCCGCTATCTCTCTTCCCTTGCACCATACAAAAAGCAACACATTTTTGCAGCGTGACTGATCCTTTCTACAATTACATAGAGTTTGAATTACACTGGCGACATTCAACACCAGTTTCTATTGTTTTGCTTAACATAAGCTACTACTTGTGGGGTGACCATAAAATTGTTATCGATGGGACAGTCCATTTGTGTTAGACTATTAAGGTTGTGATGGTGTAATGGTAATACAGTTATGTTAAATTGGTTGTGCAGTAATGGTATCTGGTTTTGATGCAAGCAGAAATTTCAATCCAAGTCATATATTTAGGAGTGAATATCTACGTGAATTCACCGACACAGCTCGTAGAATCAGTATGCTCGAAAGTGGCAATGGGCAGATCAATCTAATTTAGGATCAATAATTATAATCGAAGGGGTAGACGAGTCCTCGAATGAAAGCCACGTAGCGGGAAATACGTAACTTGTATTAAAAATACAACAAAGTTGTACAAAACCTAATTTATCATCAAAACAATAAAGCAAAGATATAAAACGAAATTCAATTAACGAGAAACTGATTTCACTAGAGCTCCACCGAGATTCGAAGCTGGGGTCAAACAGTACACCATAAATCCTATAAAAGACAGCTAATATATTGTAATAGTTTTCTCATAATTCGACCGATGACTCGAAATTCTTGTATAAAGGCTCATTTACACAAGAAGAGGTTCTCGATCGGTTCGGGCGAAACTTTTATACGATTCTCTTATACGACCAAATTACATATAAGTCTCGCCTACAACTGCTCACATGATGATTTTAACTCGATAATAACAATGATCAGACGATGATAACAGTTGCTTATACCACCTTTTGACCGATGTTCGTGAAACTGGAGTTAGAGAAACTCTCCTTGTGCAAATGAGCCATAAATCAAGTCAGAAATGACACGAGTAGGCGGACTACGGATTTTTCTATAAATAATAAACATTATAATGATATAGCCATTGATAGTCAAAAACAAATATCGAAATGTTGATTGTGAAGTAATTAATTTTGATTTTATGGGCTTTTGTTAATAGTAATGGAAATATTTGTGATCAAAGCCACCTACGCCTTTTAGTTTTGTCAACTTTTTAAACGGTGATTACAAATTGTGAGTTTAAATTTTAATTTAAAATATTCTATTAACAATAACAATAATGAGATGAAGGATCGATTGTGTGGATCTCAGACAGAAAAATATGGTTAGATGCGTGGAGATTTACAGGATGGAGGAGAGAGACAAGAAATAGAGCTAATGGAGCCAACACCCACAGAGGGTTGTTGTAGCGTTAAAAGAAGTATAATAGCCGTGTGATGTCGCAAGACGAGCACTACTCCATCTCTCCCAGTGGTTATCACAAAAGGCGACTAAGGGATAACATAGCCGCTAACCACAAGCCACAAGGAACTACACTGGGTCAGTGTAGTTAGCCAGTGTAGCCACAAGGAACTACACTGACCCGCTTTGGCTAGGGTACCGTTTTAAAGCCCATACATTCTTGTAAATTACTTGTAAATTTACTCGTCTCTCACTGGAGACTACCGCACTATATTTATAATAATAAACTCAATAAAATAATGAGAAACTCGAAGTATTGTTGTTTTGATGATAATAAGAAAAGAATTACGTGGAATGTCTCGTTATTTCTCAACGATATGCAAACTGTAATATATGTATTGATTATTAGAATTATAAAATAACAAGCTATTTCTAAAGCAGTTGATACACAATAAGAGAAAGGTACGTAGAAATCTGACCGCAGTTCCCTATATAGATTCGCCAACGGCTGTCCGTCTGTCTATCTAGGCGGCGTAACTCAGGAACCGCAGTAACCGACCCGTTATCATTATCAACGATCTGCGTCTGACGCTCAATAGCGGAAGATTGAAGATATGGTTGACGTATAACGTGTATCATATTTATTGCGGGTATTATCTAATTGTAATGCAACAGTTAGGGAAATTTCTTGAAAATATTGAGTGGTTTTCTTTTTTAAATAAATAAATGGTTTATTTTGCTACATTTGAGACATTTTAAATGAAGCCCACACTAGGACAACCTCTATCGTGGTATCAGTTGCCCCTCACAGAGACTTAATGGCTACAGTAAATTAGTATACATTATATAGGTGAATATAATTACAATGTAGTATAGAATATAAAATAGTAGACAACTCATAATACTAACGATTTATACGACTTTTTATAATTTGATTTAACCTTACAAGGGTGACGTAGTATGTATAATATGTAATTTAAAACAAATGTTAGCTAATGTTTAACGGTATATGTGTGTTCGTGCGCGTGTGTATGTGTGTGTGTTACGATGTATGACTGTGTGTGTGTTAGCGCGTACATGCGTGCGTGTGTGCGTGCATAGAGTCTGTATGTTCGGAGAGTGAATGTGAAATTATAGGTAGGTGTATTGCTGTAGGTAGATAGGTGCATCCAGTCCTGTGACACTAGTTACTATGGAAAAGTCAATCAAAATTGACCTAAAATGACCGATGTCACGACCAATCAGAACGATTTCACTATTTCAGAAAACACTTCTAGTTTTTGTTTAAACATCGACGACCAATTAGCGCAGTTGGGCAGTACGACTGCCCGTTGTGCAAAGGGTCCCGGGTTTGATACCCGGTCGAACATTCATTTTTGTTAAAGACAAATGCTTGTTCGGCTCTCAGTCGTTTCTTTGTCTATCTTGTCTTTGTGGCTCTGAACCAACGACACGGGCAATCCTGTGCGATATTGAGCGCGTGTTTGTCCTAATGCTGATATCAGTTTACACCACTGCTGTCAGAGGCTAGCGAGTTGTAGAACTTCTTGAACTCTAGCCAACAACATACTGTTTGTAAGTAGGTATAGCTACAGACGTTGAATGTTTTTTTAAAGATTATTTCAAAGGTTTACACCGGGTAATTTTGGAACTACTGAACTGATTTGGCTTATCTATGAAACTATTATTGGGCATGTGGTCTCATATCTATGAAACTATTATTGGCCATGTGGTCTCATATCTATGAAACTATTATTGGCCATGTGGTCTCCTATCTATGAAAATATTATTGGCCATGTGGTCTCATATCGATGCAACTATTATTGGCCATTTGGTCTCATATCTATGAAACTATTATTAGTCATGTGGTCTCATATCGATGAAACTATTATTGGCCATGTGGTCTCATAACGATGAAACTATTATTGACTTGGTGGTCTCATATCTATGAAACTATTATTCGCCATGTGGTCTCATATCTATGAAACTAGTTTAGAAATGCTTTAGAGTAGTACCACCACATCTTTAGCCATGAGTGTCGAAAAAGGCAGCTAAGAGATAACAAAGCCGCTACCACAAGTGCTGAGGAACTACACCACCTCTAAAAGTGTGGATTCGCCAACCCGCTTGGCCTGCATAGCGTTAAGACAATGCGCACGAGGGGGCTCCCGTATTGTTGTGTCAAATTTCATTTCAATCCGTTAAGAAATGTATTCTCTACATTGTCCATAGATTTCATTATAGAATTCAGAGACAAGATTTATAATCTTTCAAAAAAAAAACACTTATGTTAGTCAATGCGGGAGCCCATTAAGAACAAAAACAAGGGCGAACAAAAGAATTTCCATGGACGTCCCTCAATCGGGATATAAATTTAAAGGGCCCTAATCACAAATCACTAGCTTTTCCGTCTGTAACACGCAGGGTGCCAGCTGTCGCCAACCCTGCCCTGATATGTATCTTATTATAAACTAGCTTGTACGCGCGGCTTCGCTAATGTGGGAATTCGATTTCTGATAGAATATACTTGTGCAAGGCAGGAATAAGTTGATAATTCCAGATATTTATTTATTTTTTTATTACGCAGTGTGACAAAACGCGGGATTAATGCTTGGAAGCATTATCTCCCAGTCAATCTTTGGGCTATGCAGAATTTTTTTTAATTATTTTATTGAGCACAAACAGTACAATTGTACATATGAATACATAAAAATTATAACTAATTGATATAACAATTAAGCTACCACAAATTACCTATTACATAAACATTATCAAGTAACATAAACATAAAAGGGATAATACATACATTCTGATTTTCCTTACAAAAGTATTATCGGGTGCATGCAAAGTGCATGCTTGCAAGGCCGATAGATAAATGATTTTTTGGCCTAGTTACATCGGGAAAAAAGTATATGAATTAATTGGTATATGAATTCCTAATACTTAGTCGTGGACACTGAAAATATATTTTATTTAGCAAATAGGGGAAGTCAAATCTGTTGTTAGGGAGTTTGTGCAGAAATATTTGATCTCTTAACAGTGCGTCGGCTTTGAAGACTGTGTATACTGTCATCACAGAATATACTATTGGACTTAAATGTTGAACTAGTGTGCGCTGTGGGGCTTCCAACGAATCAGTTGAAACATTATAATAAGGGTTTCAAATAATACGGCGTATCCTAGAGTTGATCCTTTGAATTCCTTACCAACTCTGAGAATAAAACATAAAGATCGGAATGAGATTTATTGAGATTTATTCAAAATGAGATGGCGCGGTAGGTGCAATGATAAGTAAGTTTAAATAAAACTATAGTTAACAATAATTAAATTATTTTAACGTATTACGCTTTTACAAACAAAATAAAACGAATAGAAAATAATTATCAATTGATATCGATTTATCTATAATATATATTTTTTCTCCATTAATACTATTTATTGGTAATAAATAAAGCCCTAAGAAACTACACCACCTCTAAAAGAGTGGACTCGCCAACTCGTCTGGCCAGCGTGGCGTTTTAAGGCCTTACATCCCTCATGCACAATGTGCAGGAGGGGGCCCATGTCCAACTATGGATACTGAAAGGGCTGGTTGCATTGCATCGATAGTAAAATACTAAACCAGTAAAAAAAATTTCTCAAATTATACAAGAAATGTAGGTTAATTTTAAACATGTCTTTGACTTATCCTTTACTCGTTATAAATTAGGTAGCTACAAAAATAATCGTATTTTTATTGTCATCTATAACACTATCATTACGTTAATAAATAATTACGTTTAAAATAACAAACAATAGAGAATGCCAAAAGAATTATATGTATATCCGATTTATTCTTAAGACAGAATGTTGAGCATCCCTGCTAGCTGAACTATTGCGGTGCAAAGAATACTTTATTATAATTAGACAAATTCTGATTTTCAATTGACTGTGTATACATTGCAAATACACATACATGTGTATACATTGTGTATACTGTGTATACATTTTTTCATTGCAAATGAAAAAAGCATGTTGTCTTAAACATTTTGTCCTTACAAATGCAAAATGTAACTACGGAGCCGTCTTTATAAAATAATTGTTTTTCTTGTTTCTTACGTTTTATGTAAACATTCTCATTCAATAAAGTAAATTTATCTCTATAGATAGCTATACTTTATTGTACACCAAAACATATATAGAAATATATAGTATTACAAGCAAGAGAAATATATTAGTCGTACAATCGGCGGATTTATTATTTATTTTAACATAAAAATTAGATGTTAGAGCATGTTTATTTCTAAACATAATCTCGAAACGAAATTTAAATTAAAAAAATCTCAAGTTCAAGTTATCCCCTGAAAATTTAATGCTTGTGTCTACTTTTTGTGTGAACATTTTGGCACGCGCTCTACCGGCCGTGGTCACAGGATAACTGAGGAGGCGGGTATTCGGACCCGATTTACAATATAAAATGTGTACTAAACGCGAACGTCTAAAAATTTATAAAACCATTTTTAATCGCCGCGGCTAGAAAGGTTGCCGGCCTCTGCTCGAGAATCAAGATGTGTGCGTTACCGTGCGCCGGCGCATGGTTGACAGATTTATGTGGGACGCGGGAGATCACGCTCGGGCTCGAGCGGCCAGCTTCATTATGTGAGAGATTGCGTGCGAGATTAGATAATTAACGCGTTTATGTTCGGCGCGGGTTATGTTACGATGAATAGAAATTATACAAGAAGCAGATAAGTCCAGGGACAAATCCATTGGAGGTGGGTTGATATGGAGTGTATCAAGTCCATGCCGTTACTTCTTACAATAAGGAGAGCGGGATGGGGTGGTATCTATGGTATTTTTCATAGGAAGACGACAGTCGAGCAACAGTCCACCTAGTGGTAAGAGGATACTGTCGCCCATAGACATTCGCGATACAAGCCACCCTTATTTTTTTTATAGAATAGATGGCAGACGTGCGGGCGGCCCACATGATGGTAAGTGGTCACCACCGCTCATGGACATCTGCAACACTAGGACAACTGCAGTCCGGAATAACAAACGTTCGCACGCCCACAGCTGTGCTGTCTACCTTTACAGATGTAGGAATAAATTTGGAGAAATGGTAGGGAAAATGGGGATGTATAGGATAGGATCGGATGGTATATCTCACTCACTACCGAAAAACGTAGATAATTAACCATCCTGTTTCAGCCGTTTGGTGTCGGTTTTCAATAGCACAAGCCCATCTCTCGTGAGTGTCATAAAGGCTACTCAATGATAACTAAACCGCTACAAGCCTTGAAGAACTACACCATTTCTAAAAGAATGAAATCGCCAATTCACTTAGCCAGCGTGAGGTTTTAATGCCACACATCCCTCATGCATAAGGCAATGTGCGTGAAGAAACTCATGTCCAGCTTTCATTTGATAGATTTTATGTTCGTTCTTTATGAGAGTGAAATGCAATTATTCTCTATTTGGTTTCATTTGTCTTTGCTTTCAGTTACATTTCTTAAAAAGTTCATTAATAACATATCCGTAACCCAAACCATATATGAAATTTCATATCCGTATCTGTAACCGAAACCGGTAAAAGGGTATATATCAGAATCCGAAATATCATATCTCTAACAACCCTAGTAATAAAATTATAATATTACTAACTTCTGCCTGTGGCTTGTCTTCTTTCTTTTAACAAACCGACCTGTGACCAAACCTAAAGCAATGCGAAAACGGAAACCTTTTGAAAAATAAGATCAGTTATAAGAAACAGTCAAAGATAGGGCTGCCACCTTCGGAATGCAAAAAATAGGGCAAAAAAAGGAAATTCAGTTATAATTAATTTAAAGTAAAATTTGTAAATACTGTCAAGTTATAATGGAGGTATATTCTATTAACGTTCTCGACGAGATAATATTAAATTACTAATAATAATTAACAAGATAAGCTTATACTGTCTTTGATACACAAAGCAACGTTTAAATTATACCTTTGTATTTGAATCACAATAATAATATTTTCATTAGTCTATTAATTAATGTTAACTAGAGTTAGCTTGATATTTAAAATTATACTTCCAGTTTTTCTGATTTTCGAATGCTTGATGTTACAACCGCGTTGCCCGGAGATTTGGGATGCTAACCATTAGAATGGACAAGCATCCTTCAAACCCAAAGACTCCGGGTCAAACCCGGAGGGGTGGCAACCCTAGTCAAGAATTATCGTCCCGAACCACAAAGTTATTGTAATCTGCCTCTTAAATAACAGTCTATCTCACAATTTTAATTGAATCCATACATAACTCAGTAGATAACAGAAAACCAAGTATCTAGCAATCAATTCAAGATTAGCACAAACCGTTGATATTTGAACTGTTGCAATTTATCCGCTTTCATATGGAAAGCTGCCTAACTCAACACGACTGGCCCTAAATAACGCCAAATAGGTCTATACATCCAGTTTACCTTATCTGCGACCACAGAGTATCATATATTTGAGGCCGTGGGACCTCGAGCGACAGCGACAATGCTAGCTAGAAAATAACACTCGGCGACTACTTAGCATATTGGATTTATACATAACAAATGATGATCATTCGTCATGGATCGCGGCGAGTTCGGATCGAGTCGGCACGCAATCGTAAATCCAGCTCAATACTGACGTTCCACTCGCACAAATCACTCAAGCTCGCATCAGAGTCGCTCGTAAACAAGTCTGCGTGGTACATTCATTAATCATGAAGCAGCGCATAAGAAGTGGCCCCGGGCGATCGTCATTGGTCGATTGTAAACGAACAATTATTCAAATGGCGCGTCGCGATTGGTCGGCGGCGCATCCGTTTTTTCGCGCTGACAGCGTGATGGATCCGACCCTTCGACTCTTGCGCAGGTTAGTGTTCATTGTATGTATGTGTGTAGTTATGTGAGTGAGTAATCGATCTTTGTCAGAGACGGACATGTTTTCGTAAATATCAATAAGTAACAAATGTATTTACTAATATTGAAAAAACTTGTTGCTGTTGCTCTTTATTGTACCTACTTATAATAAATTGTTACAATAAGAAGTTACAATAATACCGAAGTACAAAGACGGATTTATTCCTAGAAGGAAAGTATCTTTGTAACAACAAAAATGAGTGATTTTATAACTTTTGTGTGTCATAACCTCATAACAGATCAGATGGTTAATTTCTCAGGTCACAAGAAAAATAATCTCAGGTTAATTTGTTCATAATTACAGAACTATTTTGTTATGTGTAGGAAAAGGTATTGCTACAGTTGATCACTGAGTTACGTATTTGTACATATACATATATTTATATACCAGCTTTATATATGGGTCGTGTCTGCACTTTAGAATAGCACTTTGGAATCTCTTCCCGTGGGTGGCGTAAAAAGCTACTAAGTGATAACGAAGTGGCTACCACAAGCCCTGAGGTACTACAAACACCACTTCTAGACTTAAAAAAGTGATGACTCGCGAGCCTGCTTGGCCAAGCGTGTCGTTTCAAGGCCATATATCCCTCTGGCACAAGACAATATGTACGAGGAAGCCTGGTTACGATTCTGGTTACCCGTAAAGGCTAATATATTCTAAACTGTTGCTGTGTAGACCTGATAAATTAAAAACCCTTTCGGTAACGAAAATAATGTCGCGGGTTTAATTTTACAATATTTTTATTATCTCTTATACACTCTTTCCAATGTTCCATATAATCAACTTCACGTTAGATTTCATAGAATTTAGCCATAGAGAGATAGACAGATGTATCCATTTTATTGTACACTAAAAACATACAGAGAAATACAAAGTACAAGCCTTATCGTTAAAGCGATTTCTTCCAGGCAACCCTTGGGTGCAATACCACTTCATAAGCAAACAAACACGAATGAAATACGCTTATAGAAACGAAATAAATATTAATGGCCATACATTGATACCCGGAAATCTGTAGTCCGTATCGATACGAACACTAGTCGTGGCGGGGAAATAGTTGCTCGCACCTGATTGGCCGACGATCGTGCGCCCGCGCACCCGTTCCTACAGTTACATCTGTCAAGCACTACCCGCGTCATTACCATTTTATGGTGCCATATCGTGTGCTAGGTCGTAACGTACTGAATTGTATAAGATGCAGTGTGGAATGAAGGAAACGGGTGATAGTTTTCAATCTATTCATATAATATATTCATATTCTGAGGGGGAGAGTGCACGCTGTAATCCAACAGCCGCTGGGCGCTGTTGGATTACTGGGCGCTGCGCACTCAACTGGCCACTTTACCCCTCTCTCACAGAAGACTACCTTGAAATGCACTGCATTTCCCACTTTATCTTATTTCTCTAATGTACGTACGTGTTTCGGTAGCTGAGTGAGATGTGCCAGAGCCCATTTCCATCCTATCCCTCCACATGTTCCCAACCCTTTCTCCAAATCCATTTCTATATCTTCAAAGGTAGGCAGCGTATCCGGGGGCGTGCCAACATTTGTCATTTTGCATTAATGTTGGCATATATCGCGGATAACTACATATGGGCGGTAGTATCCACTTACCACCAGGTGGACTGTATGCTATAATATATATAAATATATGTATATATATATATAATCTATAGGGGTATATATAATAAAATATTGTCAATATCTGTATATGATTTTATTTTGAGTTGCGATACAACAATTTTTAAAATGTCTGTCAATCTGAACGCGCGTCACACGTTGACATAATTATAAGTTTTAGTTAATTAGTCTATGGATTAATGTAGTCCTTGCTATGCAACTTTTGTTCTTAATAATAATATCTATGGACATTCATTCGGAACTATATTCTCGGTTGTTAATTCAGATTATATCAGATTTTTACGAGACGTTGTAGAGACGTTTTTTTTTAATTATACACCTTCATAATTTTGAAAATGTTGAATCGATTTAGCCCATCTAAGAACATGACCGAGATGTAGGTGTTTCAGATTCGGCTCCTCAAATAAATATGTATTTATAAAATTAGAAAATCGTGATTTCCTTAATAAAATTGCCTTAAAGCAAACGTTTGTGCGACTGGGATTCGAATTGGAGACTTTCTCACAGCAGGTGAAGCCACAACCAATCGCGCTAATCGGCTGTGAAATATTATAATTTTTAAGGGCAATTACGTCCTTTCCGTATGCACCGGGACCATTTTACGGTCATCTTTATAGAACGCGTTGATCGCGAAGCGTTGAAAATATTTAGACGCCATAAAGTTTTATGGTTCATATATACGATAATAGTTTAATGGGGACGTATGTAGATCCGTAATGAAGCCGGTTTTATCTGGTTTTAACCGCTTTTTACTTAGGCGGGCCCTTTGAGGGCTTTCTTGTATTATTTTTAGTGACGTTTAATTGACACGAGATGAGTGTAATAAGTGGGTGAAACATTTGTATGTTAAATATAGAATTTATTTATTCTTATTTAAGAGCGAATGAATAACTGTCAGTTTATCCTTTGTATATATCACTAGCTGTGCCCGGTATGCGTTGCATGCCCGTCAATTTTTTTGCACATAATATATAGTCTATGTCCATCTGGAATAATGTACCTTTCAAATGGTGAAAGAATTTTTGAAATCGGATTATTAGTTTCGGAGATTACCTCCTACATCCAAACTTTACCTCTTTATAATATTAGTATAGACTACCAGTTGTTGCCAGCGACTTCCCTCGCTTACTTGAAAGTGTGTACTTCGCATAATGTGCTTATGGCAAAGATCATTGAACATAAGATATATATTATGTGTGTAAATTAACAAACAAAATTATGGAGTCTCTCAAAACCAAAATCCAAAGCCTCTACTACAAGCTTTGGGGAACTACGGCATCTCTAAAAGACTGGACTCGCCAACCAATTTAGGCAGCATGCCGTTTTAAGGTCATACATTCCTCATGTACAAGAGGAGGAGGCTAGTTGGGACTGGTAATAAAATTATGGAGTCTAGTGTAAAGCATTCCTTGTTTTTATTCTTACGACATTTTTCCAGGTGGATGGTGGACGGTCTCCATTTTGCTTGTGATCACTTACCTGTAACAAAAAGATGGTGTTCTTGTCAAATGTTTTAACATTAACTAAAATGTTAGAAAATTATCTACTGCGAAAATCTGTTTGTAATGACCATTTGTACTTGTAAGTTACGATAATAAATGCCTAATCAAATAAAAATAAAAAACTTAATCAAGGCTAACTTAAAATATAAAATATCTGTAACTATATTAATAAATAATAAAAATCAAAAGAAATAAGTTCAGTCCATTATTATACTCATATATCTATACTATATATTGAGCATGTTGTAAAAATGTATTCACTGCGGTAAGGTAGGAGGTACACTTGCATTTATTAATATTATTGATTTATTAAGTTTTTTAAACACATATTTATGTCTTGCATTTTTACATCTCATTGCAGAACAGAGGTCTTGCTTAGAAAATCACAGCCATAATCTACCACGTGGACTCATTGCTGATGGATACGCTTGCAGCAGATTTTTTTTAATTCTGAAACGTGAGTTTCCTAACAATGTTTTTTACTTCACCGCCGAGGTAGTGATAATTTTAAATAATCCGTACTTTTGAAAATCATTTTTACGTGTCAAGGATTTTAATCTCACTATTAATAAGAGTTGATGATAAATACCTCTAGGCTATCATATTTAGATATCTATCTATATATATAATAAAACTGTAGAACCAGCGTGTCTGTACATTGAATATATACATTGGAGGGGGAGAGTGCACGCTGCAATCCAACAGCCGCTGGGCGCGCTCGACTGGCCACGTTACCCCTCTCTCACAGAAGACTACCTTGAAATGTACTGCATTTCCCACTTTATCGTATTTCCCCAATGTACGTACGTGTTTCGGTAGTGAGTGAGATGTGCCAGAGCCCATTCCCATCCCATCCTATCCCTGCCCATTTTCACAACCCTTTCTCCAAATCCATTCCTATATCTCCAAAGGTAGGCAGCGCATCCGGGGGCGTGCCAACATTTGTCATTTTGGACTAATGTTGGCATGTATCGCGGATGTCTATGGGCGACAGTATCCACTTACCATCAGGTGGACTGTATGCTCGTCTGCCGCCTTAGTACATAAAAAAAAAAATATTTACCAAAAACTGATTGGGGGCAATGAAGGAAGTGTATCAGTACACAAAAAGACGATATTGAAATTTGTCTGTTTGTTTGTCTGTTAGAAGACGCTTATCTTCAAAACTACTGAACGGATTTTTATAGTTTCCACAGGTTATGGCGCTTCGAATAAGCTTTGTTTCATCGAAATCGAAATTAAAATACAAACTAAAATTTCACGCGTAGGAAGTCGCGGGCACATCTAGTACCTAATAGATTAAACTCTTTACTGCACACCAAAACAAAATAAGACAGTAAGTAACTTATATTGTTAAACACATGAAGTACCAAAAAGGCGGTCTTATCGCGAAAAGAGAACTCTGCCAGACAACCTTTGGGTTTAGAGGAAATAAATATTTGAATCACAGGTATATGGTGTGCAGTATACATAATTACAATTATAAACTGACAGACACATAAACGGCACCAAGTCGCTGGACGAGCCCCGAGCCAAAAGTATACTGAGCAAATATTTAGCTATCCCGATTTATAAAATCTAGACTGGTTCATAATAAAACAAAAAATAATGAAACAAAGAGAATTACAGTCAGTCGTCCACTCGTTTGCTCTAGACGCATCCAAATGTAGGTACTTGTCACAGACTATTTAATGCAAGACCACAGTATGAATTGATTCACCACCACACAGTGATTCAGAACCACAGAAGTGATTCAGAATTTTTGGCAATTTAAAAAAAAAATGATCTCATTAATCACAGAACTTTTTTATTTGTAAACTTAACACAACCAAAGCACGCATTCAAAACTTGAATTTCTCTAAGAAAAAACACACAGTAACACGTTTATTTAAAACAAAATACATTCATGTCATGACATATTTAATATCTCATGACATATTTTAATATTTTGTTATCATATTATTTTTAAAATCTCTACCCGATGGGATGCCATGGGATAGGTAAGGAAGGAAATGACATATAATATGTTACCATATGAAATGACATAGGAAATTAGCTACCATATGGAGCTAAAAGGCAACAAAACGCATTTGTTACGATTGTTTCAAATATAATTTTAAATGCTCCAACCTTTAAACATGTAGATTCTGTAAACGGTAACAACAACAAACGTAACAACGTAAACAGCACGTTGTATGTAGATTCCCTTCTGATTATCATGGTTGTGGTGTTTAGATGCAAGCTCGGGGTGCAGTTCCTTATGCCGGATGCAATTTGTCGCAGTTTCTGGGCCGTTGGGTTTCGCGTAATCAGATTTTTGGGTACTTATTCTTTGATGGAAGTGATGCTCTTTGTTTTAGTAAACCCAGTAATGATTTCTTAATGCGTATATTTTTATTTCTTACTAGCGACCCGCTTCGCTTCGCTTCGGTTTATGTTTTTTTTTTTTTTTAAATTCCAAAATAAA
Source organism: Sesia bembeciformis (assembly GCA_943735995.1). Classification (NCBI taxonomy): domain Eukaryota; kingdom Metazoa; phylum Arthropoda; class Insecta; order Lepidoptera; family Sesiidae; genus Sesia; species Sesia bembeciformis. Next base: position 1,051,195 of record OX031028.1, on the reverse strand, counting down.
ATATAGCCTATAGACACGGATGATGTAACTTCCTATTTGTGAAAGAACTTTTAAAATCGGTTCAGTAGCTTTAGAGATTACCCCCAACATACAAACACACAATTTTACCTCTATATTATATTAGTGTAGATATACGTATTTTTATAATTTGCCAGAGTACGAATGTTCAAGAGTCAATGAATTGTATCATATAATAATTTTATTAATATCTTCTCTCAGTTCCAATGTTGTATGTAAGGCGGCTTAATATTTCAGATTTAGCCATTTTAGATCAATCTACTGCGTATATTTTAGTAGCTGTAGACTAGAAAAACGCCGATTTTGAAGTTATTTTAAATGTTCCAAATGGCACAGAAACAATCTTTGAAGTTTAAGACAGGGAAGTAGAGTATAATGGGATGTGGGATTCTTTATTTCATTTTAGTCCTCACTCGATGACCTCGACATATCTTACTCAATCCCAAACATGCTCCTCTCGATAACGTTGAAATGATTTATTTAAAAAAAAAAAACAGAATATGTAGGTGCCAATGGTGAAGCACCTGCCAATGGTGAAGCAAAAATTTAGATATTTTTTAAGTTTTCAAAATTATGTACTCCTGAACATCCTGTATCTGGTACCTGACTAGCTGCGCCGAGAGATCAAAGTAGACAAGCAGTGGTATGGCGTGGGCAGAGCGTGATGATAAAAAAAACTTGTCTTGTATGTTATGGTACGATTTGGCATTGAATATTAAAAAAAACTGATTAAACCAACGCGCCAAAGAATCCCCAACACAGACACTACAAACAGACACACAGACACACACAGAGACAATCATCTCATTGTATTGTCTATTCTGTGTAACTTTTCTGCTGACCATTTCAATTCCAGTCTTCCCGTCGTCTGTCGCTTCCACAATTAAGTAAATACGTCTAGTTGTTTTGGTAATCATTGTCGAGTTTGGGATGTGCCGCAAACATTTCAACTTTGAAGACAATTACCCCTACTATAGATACACTCATATTTGAAAATTTAAATAACCAATCAGCAGATACGTCTTCCAGAAAATTCTGTGACACATGAAAAGAGACTGACACTTTCTGAAACCAATAAACTAATTGTTCTACTTTATAATGATTATTTACAATGTACTTATAATTATAATATATTTATAATGTACGTGAACTTTATATTTGAACTGAATATACGCATAAACTGTAAACAACGGTAATTGTAATTAAAATCATGTCTTAATTCAATTGATTAAAAAATATAGTAATCTAAAGTGGATCCATGCTAATTACGAAAACTTCAAACTTCATTTCCCACCACGCATTTAAAATTTCGAGCTATGACGGTTTTTAAGCGTGTGATTTTGTTCTACGACTTTTTTAAATGTTTGTTATTTAACATTTCGCTAGTCTCAATATCTAAGAAACTAGAATCGACAAGTAAGGTCCCTTCTCCAAGATAATGTCACAAAAACTTAATTCTTTAAATCAAAAAATCGATTCGAACTCGCCTTCTATAAACTACACAACAAATGGTAGTGGTCATGTTCTCTGTTCTCTTCTGTCCGCTTGTTAACGACGTACGGTTTTCTGCCGTGAAAACATACGATCATCGGTGTTAGTATCAGTGGCCCATAGGCCACAATGAAAGCTTGTTGACTCACACGGCGATGCCACGGCGCGACGGAAAACCGCGAAGACTGACGTGATGACGGCGAGATATCAAGCAATGTTGTATGACAGTCTACGGGTTTAACGAATTGTTAACGACACCGGACGTTTTGTTCGTGATTATTAGTGATACGAGTTTTGTGTTATTTTATTTATATTTCCTTACCTTAGCACCGAAAAAAAAATTATAAGTAGTATATTTTCTTTTTAGCTTTCAAAATTTATCATTTGTACATGCCGCCACCGCGACCGGCGGAAAACCGTGTCTCTACGGCGCGGCGAACTCGCCGTAACGTAGGAAAACAGTGTCGTTAACAAGGGGGCTTAGATCAATACACATTAACTGTGCGACTTGTGGTACATTACTTATTGATGCCGAAGCAAAAATACATCGGCACGTCCGTCGTCTATACGCGTTTATTTATACTGTGAGAGGACAGCACAACTTCTATTTTAGAAAGATCGTGTCGTATAGCGAATTAGCACTGAAATAACGTGTAAGATTTTATGGTTTGGATTAAAAAGGGCATCTTCCTAATCAATCTAGGATAATATAGGCTTTTATGGTTTGGAATAAAAAAGACAGCTTTTTAAGCAATCTAGGATAATATAGGCTTTTATGGTTTGGAATAAAAAAGACAGCTTTTTAATCAATCTAGGATAATATAGGCTTTTATGGTTTGGAATAAAAAGGCAGCTTCCTAATCAATCTAGGATAATATAGGCTTTTATGGTTTGGAATAAAATGACAGCTTTTTAATCAATCTAGGATAATATAGGCTTTTATGGTTTGGAATAAAAAAGGCAGCTTCCTAACCAATCTAGGATAATATAGGCTTTTATGGTTTACAATAAAAAAGGCAGCTTCCTAATCAATCTAGGATAATGTAGGCTTTTATGGTTTTGAATAAAAAAGGCAGCTTCCTAATCAATCTAGGTAGGCTTTTATGGTTTGAAATAAAAAAGGCAGCTTTTTAATATGAATCAATCTAGGGTAACAATGTCAAATAATATATAATATGTACGTCTAAATAATGTAAAACAAATGATTTAATATGGCCAGTTCCCATAACTTAGCGCATTAGAAAAAAAAACATTTAAAGGTAGAAATACCACGTTTGTATTCTTATCAAAGAATTTCCTACTCCTTAAGTTAAAAAACATGAAACATGATTAGTCATTTTTTTAAAGAATGTACCCACAGCTGTATGCGAATCCACACAACTTTAGAGTGCTATTAGTTGTTATGTGTTATAGATAGTTATTATGTGTTAAGGAGGGGGGAGAGTGCACGGTGCGATCCAACAGCCGCTGGGCGCGCTCGACTGGCCACGTTACCCTTTCTCACACAAGACTACCTCGAAATGTACTGCATTCCTACTTTATCTTAATTCTCCAATGTACGTGCGTGTTTCGCTAGTGAGCGAAATGTGCCAGAACCATCCTATCCCTCCCCATTTTCCCAACCCTTTCTCCAAATCCATTCGTATATCTCCAAAGGTAGGTCCAAATCCGGGGGTCGTGTAAACGTTTGTCATTTTGGACTACTGTTGGCATGTATCGCGGATGTCTATGGGCGACAATATGCAATTAGCATCAGGCGGACTGTATGCTCGTCTGCCGCCTTCGTCCATAATAAAAAATAATGATAGAAACTTATATGCCATTCGCAGTTTGTTTAAGTGTCTATACGTAGTATATGACAATTGCTGTTTAAGCAACTCTAAATATTTATTGATTGCAATCAACTGTATACAACACGATATAACATAGGTAGTTAAAAATAGTTTCAGCAGTTGTATCCACACTGGACGTGCAACATGCATAATACTACATAATTAATTACATTGATATTAGTAGACAAAATTACAATTTTATAAGCGTCACTGCTTATAAAATTGTAATCTAATATATAACCGAAGGACACAATCTAAATATATAAATAAAAAATGTAAACGTTCGTTTGTTCAAAATATTAAATCTCCGAAAGTGCTTGCTGTGAAATTTTGACACAACGTTGCATACGAATACGGGCGTATTTTTATATACCCATCACAGGGTAAAACATGCTTTTTTACCCAAAAAGCAGGTAAAAACAGGGCAAGCGCCATCTGCTGGGCAGCCACAGCAACGCGTGGCCGGGTACAGCTAGTTATTAATAAAATTAGTTTCAAAATTAACAATAGATGTCAAACACAACAAAATGTCAGCAATTACTAGACGTCGCAAATAAATATAATATATAATCATTTTCGGTGTGTAATAACAATTTATTATACGTAGATTAAATAATGTCAATTTTACAATGAAATATGTCAAAACGTATAAAAGAAACATTCGATATGCTCTGCAAAAACATAAATATTAATGACATAGGTAATACGATGTGTCAATTGAATACAAACTTGTCCGTCATTTGCAGTTGTCTGCATATCTACCCAACCGTATATAGAATATTATATGCTATCCACAGCAGTCTGCGATGTCTGAAATGCTGTGGCCGTTCACTGACTAATGATAAATGAATCTAGCCTAAAGTATGGCACTAAATCGGAACAGTTCTTCATGACGTAACCACCATTTAAAATTCACTATCTTAAATCCAGCACTCAGAATGCTTAAATATCTAGTCAGATTGTAAGTTAAAATACATGTATCCTCAGCCTTACTTGAGCATAGCAAGATAGCACGTAAACGCAACCTGTCCACGACAGATGTCTAGAAGACACACCGCGATCTCGGCGCATGACACACAAAGGGACACAAAGCGTTTGCGTGTGTGAGTGAATTTATTGACTGCAACCACTGTTGCTGCAATACTGACTGGTTATTACAATGCTATTCCGATGTCACCTGATACAATTTGACATTTAACTGAAATACTGTACGTCATAAGATTACAACGATAAGACTTCCATCGTCACCGACTCGTTTTTCGTCCACTGCTGGGCCAGGGCCTCCGCATGCGCACGAAGGGCCTTAAAACGGCACGCTTGTCAAGCGGGTAGGCTAGTCCACTCTTTTAGAGTTGGTGTAGTTTCTCAGGCACGACACTCGCGGGAAGTGACGACTACCATAATTGTTTACATAGAACAAAGGTGGCAGATGAGAAGGAAGTCTACCATGTGGTAAAGTGGATATTGTCACCTAAAGACAACCATGATACATGCGAACGTACGCGATAATTCCTTCGTTCAGACATGGGCAATATTAGTTGACCGCTTCGAGTAGCGATATACTGCGTATAGCGACCTTGGCCCAATGTTAACAGTATCGCTTACCCAACCGCAAAAAAAACCCGTGCCTAGGCGATATTCGCTGCCTCTGGCAAGTTCACGCGACTGGCGATACACGTACAAAATACTCTGTAGCGAATATCGCTTATATCTGAACAGGCATATAATGGTACGGGTATGTACAAATCAAAATTATTATTTACACAAATGCCGTTATACACATATTATTTACACAATTGAACACAAATTAGCATAAATAGATGTAAGTACATACGTTAAACACAGTACAATAGTAATTAGACAAGGCAAGATGTTCGCAGCGCGGGTCGCCTTGACGCGCGTACGTGCAATGATTACGAGTGGGGAGGAGTCGCTATATTATATATTTTTATTTGGAGAAATAATTAAATGAGCATCAAAATAATACTGAAATCGGCGATAGGAAATTTAAAATTAGATTAAGGTGCTCTGGTGACCACCACATGTTTGGTAGGGGCAGAGTGCATGCTGCATTCCTACAGCCGCTGGGCGCACTCGACTGGCCACGTTACCCCTCTCTCACAGAAGACTACCTTGAAATGTAGTGCATTTCCCACTTTATCGTATTTCCTCAAAGTACGTACGTATTTCAGTAGTGAGTGAGATATGCCAAAGCCCATTCCCATGCCATCCTCTCCCTCCCCATTTTTCCAATCCAATCCTTAATCTGCAAAGGTAGGCAGCGCATCCGGGGGCGTGCCAACGTTTGTCATCCGGGACTGATGTTGGCATGTATTGCGGATGTCTATGGACGACTATAGACTCAGAACTGTATGCTCATATGCCCCCTTTTCCTACAAAAATAATAATAATGCTCTAATAATAATAATAATAATAAAGGTGGGCCTTTGCAGATTAAGGAATGGATTGGGAGAAAGATTTAGGAAAATGGGGAGGAATGGGATAGGATGGGAATGGGCCCTGGCATATCTCACTCACTACCGAATCATGTACATACAATACGATAAAGTAGTACATTTCAAGGAAGTCTTCTCCGAGATAGGGATAATGTGGCCAGTCGAGTGCGCCCAGCGGCTGTGGGAATGCAACATGCACTCTCCCCCGCTGATGTAACTTGACACGTTAATAAAATTGATAGTCATTCAGGCTCGGCTAACTCTATAACAGTATTCTAAATTGCGCTACGGATAAAAATATGTTTGTTCTTTGTTTCCGTCTATTTATTTTTTTATAATATAAAAATGAATGTTTCTTTGTTAGTTCCGTATGCGTTCCTATACCATTCATTCGATTGTGATGAAACTTTGGTGAGTTGTTGTGCGCACGCTCGCGAAGATTTCTGAATTAGTACTTGAAGACCACGCGAACGAAGTTGCGGGCAACAGCTAGTTACACAATAAAAATCATGTTTTAAATTACTAATAATTATAATAATGATTACTAAAATCTTTTACTTACTAAATTTGCTTCTGTTTTTTTTAAATTTAAAACAAAAGCTACAGCTTGTATTTTACAAAATATATACGTACTTTTATATTATGCCAAAGGAGCCTTTATAGATTAACATTACAATGCAACACGTTGCCTTACTTTCGCTAGGTGAATCTTTAGTTACTAAGTTGCATAATGGACTTTTGCAAATTAACATCTGGTCACATAAGCTATATACATAGATAAAATAAAATTAGAAGTATGTACCTATTCCAAATCATCTCCACCGCATCTTTTGTTCAATGGCAGCTTAATTCAAGTCGACGTCATCGCGTCGACCTCCGAGACAATTTTTGCATTCTGTCACTGTTTGCTTTGTCTGTTTTCATTATTTTACTAAATTAAAAATGCAATATATGATGGCCAATTCATTTTTCGTGCAAACTAATTCTGGCATCAGACCTGTCAAAACATTCTACATCCTAAAGACAATTCTGCCATTTTTTGTATGCTGTATTGCTCCAGTATAAATAACGAAAACATTGGGCTGGATGAAAAAAGTGCTCTGAAATTAATTCTAGCCAAATGTAGTTAACGAAATTAAGTAATTACATGACATCCGCCCGTAACGTCCCGCTGCTGGACACAGGAGTCCCCATCGGGCCGTAATCCGCCACGCGGGCCCGGTGCGGATTGGTGGATACAAATGCTCAAATTCTTTTTTAATCCTCGAGCATGCATGCGGATTACCTCACTATTTTCTATTACCGTCGAGTTAGTTAAATACAATTTTGAAAATCGGTATTTAGATGGAAACTGGCTATTATCATCCGTATTAATGGCTATCATCGCTGTGACTAGATCTATGACTACATGTGTCAACTCTGTAATTATATATAATAAATAATTAACAAACACATCGTTATGTACAACTACATTTACATCCACAAATAAATGCATCGGCATTGCTTACACCGGCATCGTGCATCGGCTTACAGTGTACACTACTGAGTCGAGTGTGACCAGTAGCTGTGGAATTTCAGAGTGCACCCTCCCTTCCTCTCCCAATTACACAATTACATTATAACTATCTTATGGCATAAGAATAGTGAATAGAATCTAAATATTGTTAGAATAAATTTACATATCACCAATAAGCAAGAAACGTCACAAGGCACGTTGTACAATCGCGGCAAAAAGGCATTAGCCGTCCGGTCGACTTGATAAATATAAATCGGCACAATTAGCGTTGATTTATCCACCGGCCGACGGATTAAAGTCGCCGATTAATACCAACATCTGCGGCGATCGATCGTCCGGCGACCTTTAACTTCTCTCCGTGACTGTACTTATCGGTTGACGACTGGATTTATACGGTTCGATGGTGGTTGTGTTCGATATTTGAATTGACAAATGATGGGGCGCGTGGGACAGTAGACTTAGACAACGCAAGCTCGTGAAATTGTATGGAAACAAAGCTTGTCACTTTAGTGATGAAAAACCACCCATCGATGAAATGATTCATCTCCCGTGACTTTTGACGAATTTTTACAATTGATTATAGCTCAATTATTTGTGTTTTATAAAAACGACTTTATATATACGGGTCGGAATAGACAGAACAAGTAGCGTGAAAATTCGGAGCATAGCGCCAACTACGGGCACGCAGCGACGGACAGCTTGCGTTATCTATTCCTCTATATCTGTGTGTAGAATCAATCAATTGTAGGAGAAAGGGAAAGGTATGATATGATCCTTACATGTGTGATATGTTATGGTCAAAGATTGGCATGAAATGTTAGGATTTTTTTGAAAACATTTTTCAATTATTTAGCCAATACCTATGTGTAGATTTGTCAAAAATAAAGAATGCTAACTATAACAATGTTAATGTAACATATACTATCTTATTGTACACATAATAATATCTTGTAAGCAAATTCTTTAAATTTGAATTTAGTCTTTCAATGTCATCAATAAAATGATATATGAAAATTTAAATAGTATACGAAATTTTCAAAAAGGCGCCCGAGCTCCTCACTTTCGTGGGCATTCATTCTCCTTTGGCGCTTGGAATATAATAGTTATAATGCATAATAATTGTATCCATTTAATGAAACGGGTCTGATGCAGCCAAAAAAAATGTTAAAAGTAACTTTTACGACTCCAAGATACTAAATCAATCGTCATATTTTCACTCCCTCATTGTGTTGGCTAATAAACTATCCAGTGGAAGGTATCTCGAAGTTTACGACTGTTTTTGACATATTTGTGACGTCGCAGAGATCGGGGCGGCCATCTTGGATTTATAGATTCCGGGCCATTTCTTTTAAATATAAGCGTTTTTTTGTTTTATGATTTAATGTAACATCAATTTGTTTTATTAGTGTTGTTTATGTATAAAAACATAAAAGTTTCTCTAGAGAACGATTTATTCTCTACGAAAAGGAATAAGTGGAATTTTAGAGCCCTTTCACAAGTGAGGAGTTTTTGTAACGATGTTAAAAATGAACGAAGTTAAAAAGACAATTCGTAACATTGTGCTTTATATCTGAAGTAAAATGAAAATGGTTTCGAATGCTTCTCATCATCAATCCATCATCAATATTTTATTTAGATTGACTACTTAAACACTGTAATTGATTTGGATAAAGGGTACCCTAAATGTTGACCTGGCACCTATGCTATGCCGATGTTATCCTATGACGAGTTTCATTATTCCGAGTTCCGTCTAGTGGTTTTTACGTTATGCGCGTTCAGACAGGCAAAAATCAAAAACTTGTTGTTTTGGTCTCTGTATCACATGTATACTACAATTACTTTTTTCAAAAAATATTTCATGTAAGTACAGACACGGCTTTGCTACGTTTTTAATACATGAATATGTTCACTTCGTACAAGGTTATGTATGTCATTGAATTTTATATAATTATAATTATTGAATTGTCATCATAATTTTGGTATACCTATAAATAATAATTAAAAAAAGTCATCATGTCAGAATGTATTAATTGTTAGCTTTTGATTTCAGAAATATGTCAACTTATTTTATATGCCATTTTGTGGTAGCAAAATAAAAACATTTTACTGTGCTCATGACTTCGCGCGTGCACCACGTGCGTATAATTATTCCCATGGAAACGTTATAACAGATCTGGTAAAAAGTAGCTTATATCCTACTTCTTCGTTTAATCTATACTAATATAATAAAGAGGTAAAATTGTGTGTTTGTTTGTGGGTGTGTTGGGGGTAATCTCTGGCACTAATGAACCGATTTCAAAAATTATTTCACAAATAGGAAGCTACATTATCCGTGTCTAGTATAGGCTATATTTTATTTTGAAAAATAAAGTTAAAAAAAACGAAACTTATAAACCGAAGCGAAGCGAGGGCGGGTCGCTAGTTCATTATAAAATTCCGTACCTTACCGTATCTTAACCAGCTCTTTTATAGATCACTGCTGGACACGGGCTTCCTCAAGCACATTGTCGTGTGCATGAAGGATATATAGCTTTAAAACACCACGGTCACCAAGCGGGTCACGAGTCCACTCTTTTAGAGGTGGCATAATTCCACCAGAGGTGGCCTTGTGGCTCTGTTATCCCTCAGTCGCCTATTACGACATCACCACACGGCCTATTTTCTAATTCTAATTATATTAAGCATGACCTATGTTTATTTCCATCAACTTTTACCACATATTTGTATGTTGACAATTTGACCTTGATATATTTTATCTTCATGCCCATCCATAGACAACGTTCGTAATCTACCCAACGATCGCTCTACTTCCGCGGCCGAGACATTAGGAAAGAATTTGACATTTCGCGCCAAAAATCCGCAACCTATTTTTATGCATTTCACTAATCCAACTAAACGCAAAAGTCGCCCTTAAACCATAGCAGTGAGATGTGAGAAACGAGGAATATTTGTTTGGTAACCACAAAGGTATGTTTGCGAGATTGCTAGATACAGTCGAACAGAAAACGGGCAAGTGTTGAGGACATTTACATAAAAAACGTTGACTTATTGCATATTTGTTCGTTTGCGCTCCGTTGAGTCTAATTCCTCTGGGCTGCGCTAATATTATTTATATTTAGCTTGGTAATATTTTTCCTTTATAGGAGGGAGGTGTTCCAAGTTGTTGTTTAGAGTCGGCTTTGTATAAATCAAGTTGAATAGGTAAGTACATTATCATAATAAGAGAATTATATTTTACACTTACCTACCTGAAGATTAATGATGCGGCAAGTACGACCTGCCGCATTTGCATTGCTCCATTGACATGTAATTGTTTACTGTAATCATTGCCAAATTTCTTCGTGTCAAATTTTATTCTATAAAGAAACTCCGAGCATAGCTCTCTTCATAGTACTTAGTACATAGTAGGACCACTGATTGAAGACTTTGGACTTCAAGCATTATGATATAGGCCACAGATATGGATAGATATGGATATGGTTGACTCCATCCAATGACGTGCTATTCGAATTGTCGACGATCCCACTTTCACCGGCGGTTTAGGACTCCTCAGCATTCGGAGAGACGTTGCGTCTCTCTGTGTGTTCTACCGCCTGTACAATGGGGAATGCTCTGAAGAATTGATCAATATAATTCCCACCTCGGGTTTCTACAACCGCACCTCCCGTCACAGAAGTGCGGTCCATCCGTATTTCCTCGATACGGAGTTGTCGCGTCGGAGGCTGTGGAACGAACTGCCTCAAGAGGTATTTCCATTAAACTACGATATGAGGTTCTTCAAGAAAGCTGTGAATGGGATTTTGCAAGGTCGGCGGTGGTAACATTTACCATCAAGCGGGAACGCTTGCTCGTCCGCCTACTTCAATATAAAAAAAAGGCTTGGGTACTGAAATTATATAGAACCAAAGCGTGTCACTTATTTTGTATCTACTACACAAGCGAGTCGCCTGCGCCACTAATTTCGCTGTAGTTGGCGCCTTAGGGATAGGACACCACTCACGGGTGAAGCGAAACATCTCCCTTAATTCGATTCACCACTCGTGACGGATTTTTACAATTGATTATTTACTAGTGCAGTGTTTTTTGCGTTTTGTAACAACGACGAACAGCACGAGAAGAGAAGAGAAGGTACGAGATAAGCGCCAACTTCGGACACCCAGCAACGGATAGCTATGTTATTTATCCCCTCTACATCTGTGGTATACCTAGGCTAAGAGAAGATCTGACGCATTTTCACAAATTGTACTCGGACACAAAGATATACAGAAGTCTAGAAAGGATATGTGGTATTTATACCAAATAATTTTTAGTATGCTATTGTATCCAACTAATACAGAAGAATATGTTATTTAGAAAAAACAATGGAATGTTCCAAAGATGATTATAGATCGTGTCACTACTATTAGTTAGTGAAACGGTCCCCTGGATTACTCATCACCCATTCGAAGTATCGGTTGATGTATCGCTCAGGACGCCCACTCTCTCAACGATTGGACGCGTCAACCTGGCCATAGACTAATGTGAAATGGGTAGATGCGACCTTGATGCTACAAAGCTACAGGCTGGTGACATTACCGTGTCAACGTGATTTCAGGCAGGCTTCAAAAGTACTACTAAGAAAATTGGAACATTTATGGAATATTTAATAGAAGAGAGTGGAAACGTGCTTTTGGAGAGGTCTCTATCCAGCAGTGGGAAACGCAGGTTGATAGTTATAATGATATAGTACTAATACACAATCATTTAAATGGTGACGCTTGACTGAATGTGAAAAAGAAGAATATAAATAGTGACGCCTGACGGAATGTAGAAAAGAAGAGTATGAAGACATGAAAGACAGAAAAAGTAAAGTATTTACTACTTGATAACGTATGGATGGAAAATTTAAAGTTTTTGATGATTAATAAGTTAGAAGTTATGACTTCAGCAAAACATGCGAGAAATCAATAATATCACATAGAACTTTGCAACAACTCATTATTTTACTAAATAAGTATATATTTGTAATAAAAAAACTGTTTTCATAACAAAAAATTGACTTCAAAGAGTTATTTGTACATGTTATTTGTCAATGCATGTTCATAATGCTTTCCTTGTAACTCAGTTAAACGATATCTCACAATCTTCAATGAAGTGTCGTATCTACATAATTCAGTATGACATAAGATGCGCTCGCGCTGAAAAACGGCGGTTTGATACCTCGCAACATGTCGCGACAGCTGCGCGACTAAAAATAAACTTTGGACGCGCGATTCCGCGTTTTTCACTGTCCGAGCCCGCATCAATTCCTGTCCGCATTTGTTAGCCAATGACAGATGTTTTACGCCTCCGACAGGCACGCCACTTTTTACTCTACCACCTTCACAATCCATCCTAGCTACGCCACAAAGGTGAATTTCGATTATACGCGCGCATACTTAAATTTGTCTGCGCAAGAGTTGGATGTGTTGTACGTGTCAACGTGATAATGACAGTTGCGTTAAGGACGTATTTATGCAAACCCTTTGGGAGATACGGTTTTAGAACCGCAAAAAAGAATGTTTCTGGTGTATTTTCTACATGTATTTAATCCCGAACTTCCTATGAAAAACGCACATTGAAACTAAAATCTGTGTACATCCTGGACGAATTACGCCAATATCACAGAAGACCACCATGAAACGAGTCCATGAATTTCTCGAGATTCAGCGACAGTTTCCAGAGCTTGCTTCACTTCCCTTCCAATCTCATCACATTCAACCCATAAATCTTGCCCCTTTTCTTCATCTAGTGACAGCGAGATTGGATAATATGGGAAGCATCCAGTCCTATGCCATAAAATACCTATGCCGTATGCCGTTTCTACCATCAAGTGAAATGTAGAAAATGAGATGGTGACTATATGTGATTATAAATGATCAGATTCCAATTCTTTTCAATCTTTTTTTCTTAATTCTACTTCTTGGATTCACAACGGTAGGCTGGAAATTTACAGGTGTGCCAAAATGTCAACATCGTATTTGACATTCTTTAGTAACCGCTAAACATCAGGCGAACTGTCCGTGCGCTCATATCACTTGATTTCACTGCTGGACACGGGGCCTCCAAACGCACCTTGTCTTGTCTATGACAGATGTATGGCCTTAAAACGCTACGCTGCGTTGGAGAAGTCCGAGTCCGCGAGCGAGTCCACTCTTTTAGAAGTGATGTAGTTTCTCAGGGCTTGTAGAAGCCACTTTGCTACCACAATGTTTTATCCGCGATACGCGGAGTCAAAAGTTGAAAATGAAATTAAAAGTTCTGACCTTGTAACCTCCTGTTCACCTACTCTCGATATTCCTGGGGGCCCCCGGAAGTGCTGAACAGGGATGCGCTTAATAGCGCTCTTGCAAGGTCGTCGTTACACTGCACTGGTTACTGTCTGTTATATACTATGTACACTCGCGAACGCCAAGGTCTCCCAAAAATGTGCAGCCTACTTGCACAACAATAGATTGCGATCGTACCGCATAAGGATCAATGGCCGACTCGTACGGCGAAGGGTCAAAGGCTAACTAACTAACGGGCGACCCGCGCCCGCGCAGCACGTGAATTCACCCCTCACCTCGCAGCCCCCGAACAATACCGAACAAACCCCCGTCCCATGCAGAAGAAGTCTGCATGCTACTCCACTGGCAGGCGAGAGAGAGAGGTGACCGCTCTTTTCAGGATTGAGCCACCCACTAGGACCTCCGCAACCCGGGGTATTCCATCCACTCCGCGAAACAAATTAACAATGCGGCCCCGGCGCCAAAACAACGGCGGCAAATTAGCATCCTTGATTAAAACGAGGTCACCGATGCCTGGTGGGTGGGTCTTATCAGTCCATTTAACGCGCTGTTGCAAAATGTGCAAATACTCCAGAGACCAACGTTTCCAGAAACTCTGGGACAATTGTTGCAACAATTCAAAGTGCGACAAACGATTAGAAGCTACCCCTGTAAATGGGTACTCCGGCAGGGCGTTAAGTGGCTGTCCTATCAAGAAATGACCTGGAGTTAGAGCCTCCAAGTCGTTAGGATCTGACGAGAGCGGACACAAAGGGCGCGAGTTGAGGACGGCCTCAATTTTACAAAATACCGTTACTAGTTCCTCAAACGTTAATACCGTTTCTCCGATAACGCGCCTTAGGTGAGTTTTGGCTGATTTCACGGCTGCTTCAAAAATACCTCCCCAATGGGGGCAGCTAGGAGGACTAAACTGCCAGGTGATGCCCCGGCAAGATAGGGACATTCCAAGATCTACCTGGTTAGCATCTAAAAACTTATATAAATCCTTAAGGTAGTGGTCAGTACCCCGATAGTTGGTTCCGCAATCAGATCGAATTAACGCTGGAAGTCCGCGCCGGCTAACAAATCTACTAAATGTGGCAACAAATGCCTCTGTACTAAGAGCGGAAACTACTTCCAGGTGAACAGCCTTGGTTGACAGACACACAAAGACGCACAAATACGCTTTCTCTATCTTCGCTTTTCGAAGTCGCGACGTCTTGACCATGAATGGCCCGGCAAAATCGGTGCCAACTCCGGCAAAGGGTCTGGTTCCCTTGACTCGAACTGCAGGCAAATTTCCCATCATGGGCTGCAGCGTCGCTGCCTTCAATCGATAGCAAGGCAAACAACGGAAAATTATGCCACGGATGGTCCGTCTGGCTGACAAAATCCAAAATTCACGCTGCAAGATGGCTAACAATGCATTGCAGCCAGCGTGAGAATTTGCAATATGTCGGTGAGTCACCAACAAATGCACTAAGGGCCCACCTTTGGGCAACAACAATGGGTGACGAACCCCAAAAGGCAAATTGGCGTGACACAATCTACCACCAACACGGAGATATCCCTCAGCGTCGATAAAGGGGTTGAGCCTTGCAACGGCTCCTTTGAGTTTAGGTCTGCCACTCTGGAGCGTCTCAAGTTCTAAGGCGAAATGTTTAGTCTGCACAACGCGAATCCAATGCAGAAGGGCCATTTGGCGTTCTTCTGGCGTGAGAACAGGAGACAGCCGCTTTTCCTCCGGATGCCGAGCGTTATGAACGAAACGCTTTATCCAGGCAGTCACGCCAAGTAATTTGGACAAGGAACTGTAGCGATCGAGCAGAAAATCAATGCCCTTGAGGGGCTCAGTCAGGACACTCGATGTGAGCCAACCAATGGGGGGAGGAGTTACCAAGCACTGGTAACGTGGCCAATCAACTTCAGAATGTAACAACCACTGGGGCCCCCACCACAAATGGTGGTGAACCAGATCCGGCGCGTCTAAGCCGCGAGAAGCACAATCAGCCGGATTCAATTCCCCTGGGACATGTCTCCAAATTAAAACCGTCTCTGAATCTTGGATCTGTGATACTCGATTAGCTACAAAGGTTTCTAACGTGTGCACCGAAGTTTTCAGCCAACACAGAACGATCTGACTGTCAGTCCAGGCGAAAACTGTTCCAATGTCTACACTACGCCCGAGCGTAGAGCACACGTGATTTAATAAGCGGGCAAGAAGCGCCGCACCACATAATTCTAACTTCGGAATTGTATGTCGAGTCCGTATAGGAGCAACCTTGCTCTTCGACATAACTAAGTGAATTTTTGTCTCCCCTGTGGTACTTACAGTGCGTAAGTACACCACGGCTGCATATCCACGCTCGGATGCATCACAAAATCCGTGGAGGGACACTGAGCATTTCCCAACAGGAAGGAAACATCTAGGTATTGCAACCTGATTGATAGCCGGGACGGATGAGAAATACGATTCCCAATCGTGTAACAACTCTCCCGAGAGAGGCTCGTCCCATGAGAGTCCCGCAGTCCAAAGCTTTTGCAGAAAACACTTGGCCTTAAATATAACCGGACTGATCCAACCGTTCGGATCAAAAGTCCTGGCTACGGTGGACAGAACTGATCTCTTAGTCCATACCTTAGAGGAGGTTAATTCGACTCTGTAGGTAAACTCATCGTGGACTGGCATGTACTGCACTCCAAGGAGGGCTATCAAATTCAAGCTATCCGCATTCTCAAAGAGATGAGGGTCTTGTTGGTGGTCCTCCGGCAAACCGGAAAGGAGATCCGGTGAGTTGGATAACCATTTTCGCAACTCATAGCCACTAGTTCCCAGAAGCCCTATCAATTCATCTCTCAAGGCCCGAGCCTCTTCGAGACTAGATGCTCCGGTACAAATGTCATCAACATAAGCATCCGTCTCCAAAACAGAGGCTGCGCGGGGAAAATACAAACGCTCGCGCTCCGCAAGCTCCAACAATGAGCGAATCGCAACAAACGGGCTAGATTTTATGCCGTACGTATTGGTGTTGAGCTCGTAAATCACCATCGGATCCTCTGGATGCTCACGCCATAAAATCAGCTGATATCTCCTATCTTCTGGATGGATCAGCGTCTGACGGAACATCATTCGAATATCCGCTACAAAGACTACTTGATGCCTCCGGAAGTTGGTCAGAATGTCTGAAATGTCCTTTTGTAATTTAGGACCCGCATGCAGACATTGGTTCAGCGAGACCCCGGTGGTCGTAGACACTGAACCATCAAAAACCACCCGAATCTTTCCGGTAGGGGTCTTTAAAACCGCATGGTGGCTCAGAAAATAGTGCTCACTATGTTGCCAATCAACGGTCGACACCGACATATGCCCCAAATCCACGTATTCTCGCATGAAGTCGACGTACTTCTGACGAAGGACTTTATCCTTGAGCATGCGACGCTCCATGGAAATCAAACGTCGTTCAGCAACGTCCCGAGAGCGTCCAAGGGCAGGTCGAACCGCTAAAAAAGGCAAACGGGTGATCAAACGGCCCGAGCGAAGGCGACCAGTATTATTCTGGTAGAACAGCTCGCATTCCATTTGCTCTGGGTTCACCCGGGAAGCTGTAGGGGGCTCTTCCACCTCCCAAAATCTCTGAACCGCATCAGAGAGAACTGAACCTACAGCTACATCATCAAACTCTTGGGAATTGGCAGTTGTTGACACTGGGCCCATTATTACAAACCCGAATGAAGTCGGCACAGCGACTAATCCGTCACGCTGTAAAAGCCGCTTAGGTCCACACAACAATCTTCCAAGGACATCCGCTCCAAACAGGAGATCAATCGGGCCTGGGGTGTGGAAGTCAGGGTCTGCTAAGTCCAAGCCTGACACTACACTCAACACAGCAGACGGTAATTCTTGCTGTGGCAAATCACCAATCATCTCTTCCAACACAATTGCCGACGCCTCAATCTCCGGGTGAGACGAGGTGACAGGTGTACAATTAAATTTTGTGTGACCGATCACACGCACCTGCACCTTACCGATACCTCGCACATTGTAGGTACCGGTGTGGACGCGTAAGCCTAACTTTCTCGCCAAACAAGATGACACAATGCAGCCTTGGGCCCCCGAATCTAATAGAGCACGAATCCTCATGTGTCCCTTGGGTCCTCGTACCATAGCCGAAATAGTTGGCATGAGTACGTACATCGATTGAACGGCTGCAGTTGGCGAGTGGGCAGGTAATTCCTATAACTGAGGCCAATTAACCCCGGAGCGCTCCACATGCGCTAACGGGTCCCAGTTATGGTATACTGGTCGGCGATCCACCTGAGTCCGTTCAGGGGTAGTGTTGCCCTGCGAGCGTTGGGAATGCGGCTGACGTCGCTCCAAGCGCGGTCGTTCCGCTAAAGGGGTATAATTGGTAGGAGCACTGCTCCTTTGAGGCGGCAAAGATCTCCCGGCAATCACAGCATAATCGCGACGGCCGCCATCATCAACTCTTCGAGGGGGAGTTACCCGGCCCCCGCCCCTAGGGGAAGTGGAGCCCCCGCCCGTGCGGGGGGAATGACGGCCTTCAAACCTAGGAGGGGCCCGTGACCCTATTCTGGGTGCAACCACCCGACCGCGATTAGCCTCCCAGCCATGACCGTCACGACCATCCCTATGGTCGACGCCATTCCGATTGGCACATAGCAGGGGGTGATGTCGGCCCAAACAATGCTGACATGAATGCGATCTAGCAGGGCACTGCTGAATTAAATGCTCTCCCAAACAACCATAGCACCAGCGGCGCTGAAATGCTATGTTCCGCCTACCTCGGACCGCCAGACCCTCAAACCTTCTACACGAGACCACCTTGTGGCCCTCCGCCTTGCAATATAGGCATCTTGGTGAGGTGCTGCCAGTGGCGACAGCATACCGTTGTCTGGGGATCCGAACATTCCGCTTAGACAATTCCCGTCTAGGGGGCGCTTGGGAAGTGGACGGGATGGGCGCATCCGAATTATCCGCCAACCTACATTCGTCCTCTAAGAATTTTAGCAAATCTACGAATTTGGGCAAATATGTTGCGCTATCACCACCGTATTTATATTCAAATCGGGCCCTTAGCTCCTGAGATAGCTTACCCAACACAATGTGGACTAAAAGAAATGACCAACTATCCACTGGCAACTCAAGTTTACCTAAGGTATTCACCGCCCCCAATAACGGGTTTAACAATTCTAATCTTAATGAAGAAACCCGGGTGACCTTAGGTAGTGCCAGGATTAGTGCCACATGTGTGTCCGCCAAACGTCTCACGTTCTGATAACGTCGGAACAACAGCGTACGTGCCGTGATATAATTTTCATTGTTAACATCCAAATGTTGGATAAGACTGCTGGGTTCTCCCCGAAGAATCGAACGTAGATACGCCATCTTTTGGCTATGAGTTAGATCCTCCCTGGAGTCTACCAAACTATCGAACAGATTTACAAATCCGATCCACTGTTCGAGCCTTCCATCAAAATGTGGGAGATCCAAATTGGGAAGCCTGCTCAACAACGCCGGAGGGGTTGCCTTCCCCTGCCCAGAATCCGACGGCAGACCTCCAGTCTCCTCCGAAAGGGAGACTGCCCTTTCAGTGATGGAATCAGCTAACTCATAGCACTGATTCACATCGGCCTCGATCCTATCCACAACCTCAGAGCCAAGATCCGGCGAAAGCTCGGTAAATTTCGCGTAATGTTGGCCCAACTTATCCAACCGTGCCGGTAAATCCTGATACCTTTTTATTAAGGCACCATGACGATCGGGTCTGTCAATCAGACTAGCGGCCGAAGCCAACCATCGGAGTATCGCCTTTATGTTTCCACTAATGGACAATGCTGACATGGTTGTCACTAAATGTAACAACAAGTGTACAAACAAACAAATAAAATTAATATACAGTATTCAGTTTAAGGATAGTGGCCTAACAAACAAACAGGCCACACCTACAAAGCAACAATAAATGATACAAAACAATAATCCAATATGTAATAGATCCCTGTTACCATATACGTAACTTACAACTTGTTATAAAAAGTAACCACTGCGAGAAATGTTAATATAAACAAACAAAATTCCATTCCAAGTTAGTAAGTGCTCAATACCTATCCGTCGCAGGTAACCGAAACAAAACCGAGTCACTAAAAAAAGGAATGTTAAGATTAAAAACACTTGACAACGGGTAGACCTTGGGATACGTTGCTATTAACAAAGAACTTTTTTAACTAATGTTTACGTTTCACAATATAAGGTCCATATGCACAACCACGCTCTGCTACCAATGTTTTATCCGCGATACGCGGAGTCAAAAGTTGAAAATGAAATTAAAAGTTCTGACCTTGTAACCTCCTGTTCACCTACTCTCGATATTCCTGGGGGCCCCCGGAAGTGCTGAACAGGGATGCGCTTAATAGCGCTCTTGCAAGGTCGTCGTTACACTGCACTGGTTACTGTCTGTTATATACTATGTACACTCGCGAACGCCAAGGTCTCCCAAAAATGTGCAGCCTACTTGCACAACAATAGATTGCGATCGTACCGCATAAGGATCAATGGCCGACTCGTACGGCGAAGGGTCAAAGGCTAACTAACTAACGGGCGACCCGCGCCCGCGCAGCACGTGAATTCACCCCTCACCTCGCAGCCCCCGAACAATACCGAACAAGTCGCCTTTCACGACATCAACGGGCAGTGATGGGGTGGTTCTATTTTAAAGCCGCCCGATAGCACGTGGTTTTATACTAAAAATAACCATTCCTATTTTAAAATAATTCCCAAACCATTGACAGTTAACACAATGTCCATTTCTATCATCTCTGACTCTCTTAAGTCGCATCCGAAATACACTGACGCGCTGAAATGTCGCGTCATAACCAAGATGGCCGCTAAACATTCCCGCGCTAATCGCGTGATATATCAGTTGGCGCGACTTAATTGCGCTCACGCACCTATGACAGTCGGCACTTTGGCCCATGATCCACTGCCGTGAGGATAAATACATACTCGCACACCATTAATGAAGTAGAACGGTAAGTCAACTTTGTGAAGACACATGAAATTGCACTCTAGCAAATTTATGCAATATTTAAGCGTTTGACAATGTGGTGTGACCACGGGTCCGTCGCGGAACTGAAGGCTCAAAGTACGGCTGAGCTAGCAGCATCAGTTTTCAATGTAAATGACAAAACAACATTAAGATATTTCTGCCGTCCACTAACTAAAAGGCGGCTAAAGAAACGCCGATTTTGGATTTTTTACAGTGTCATAAAGCTGACAATTCTCTATCGGCCTGTCTTGGAATTATGTCTCTAATCAGTGTTAAAAACTTTTTCGTAGCTGTTCACATTTCCTAGACATCGATTCTCACGTTTTTTTGCCAATATTTCAACACTTAAAGTTTAAGATATTGGCAAAACTGAGTTGGGTCGTCTGCCTGTTTGCCACCTAAAATTCAAAGTTATCACTTAGCTGCCTTTTAGTTAGCGGACGGCAGATTTGCGTGAACTCGGTAAAGTAAAGAGGCTCACAAAGTAGGTACCGTATGAACTAAATGAAATCCAGCTGTAAACACGCGTTGTCGCATACACTCACTGCCTTGCTGAGTCGACATCAAAATGAGGGGATCCTAATTCAGATTGTCACCAGCTATATAAATCGATCTTGTACGATAATCGTAAATGTACTCGTCACAGTGGTTGGATCTACGAGTTGCAACTAAACAATGACCAAAACGAAATACAAGTTAAAAGAAGCTCATATTTACAGGCTGGTCGTCCTGTGCCAATATAGCCAATATAACTTCTTGTGGTCCAGCACAACAGTTAATGCAGATGTGTACTGTGAAAAACTGCAAACCATAATGGAGAAGGTCACGATCAAGCAACTAAGGTTGGTCAATTGCTCTTCGTCAATGCTTCCGCACGACAATGCACTAGCATACACTTTACAGAAAACAGTCACAAAATTACAGGAACAGGACTGGAGACTCGCCTTCCTCCATTCTTTAAGGGCCTACGGTGGTTGGTAGACGAAATAATTCTTATATTAGCGGTATTAATTGTCGTCGATATCATTGTTGGCGAAAAGAAACAAAAATACGTACTATGTACAACTTATTACAAAAGCTCTAATTATTATTATACTAAGCTTGTATCAATAATTATTAATAATATAAGTTTGGTGTTTTACATAAAGCTACGTACCTCTTTTAGGATGAATTTTTTTTTTTTGATTGTATTATACTACCGGTTACGAAATTAAAAATACATAATTTTAAAATAAGTCGTATCTGATTGTACCAGTTTTCGGCAATTTGCTATGAAAAGTATTGAACAGAGAAATTGTTGGCATTTTGCGACGACGCAAATTTATAAAAAGTAGTCATAATGCGATTTCATGTATGAAGAATTAAAAATGCCATCGAATGTATGTAAACATTGAAAATTCGACAAAGTGCGAGAGGCATTTTGCTACGAAATCTTCTGTTCTATCACATTTTTCAAATAGCGTCCATGTTGGCTTACTATACCGCCGATATCTCTATTGTGCTAATCCGCGAACGGATTAATTTATAGTTAGATGAATCCGCGAACGGATTAATTTATAGTTAGATGGAGAGAAATATCTTCTGCAGTTTTAGTACCGCTTTAGGCTGTATGAATGATGTGATGAGAAACGAAGACTTGCTCTTTGTAGCGTTATTAGTGTTGAAAGTAACATTGATAATTATAAGTATATTCCGTTTATATGTGTATAACTGTGAAATATAAGTCTCTTGTTTTGCAGCAGTCCTTAAAAACTACAATCCATGCGTTGATGTAGATAGTGTTGCCATTAATCGATTGAAATTTTTATCGACTCATTAGTCGACACTCTTGATTTAAATACACTCCCCAATCTTCACTAATTAGTCGACACTCTTCATTTAAATACACTCCCCAATCTTCACCATTCCTGAACCTTTTTTTCCTAATTTACTCCTAAAAGGTAGGCAGCACATTGAGCGGTGATAGCCTAAGTATACTTATTCTCTCTCGTGAGGTTGTGAGTTCAAACCATCCACCCGTACCATTGAATTTCTACTTAAGTTCGGAGTTTTAAAAAAAAATATTACTATCTTGACGGTGAAAGAAGAGATTATGATGAAACTCACATGTCCCAAATTAAGAAAAGGTATTGAGCATGTGTACACGCATATAACATGAAACCCCTTACTGATGTATTAGGAGAGTCCTATGCCTTGCAAGGGAACGTTTAAAATGCTGACATCCGGCAGTACATTGCGCAAATGATTCAATGCAACCTGTGGGAGCTCGTTTCCACAGCGCTGAATAACTTGCCCCTGTCCTATTACAACATATCCAAAATGCTTTTAATTCCTCATAGTAAGTACTTCTAAAAAGCGACTACAAAAGCTAAGTCGTTAGCAAAATTAGTCACTTGTCATGAATATATACAACGTCTATGACGCGACAGGGCGCGACAACTGGCGGTTAGACGCGCCAACGATAGCAACAGTGACAGCGAATAACAGTGATGCGAAGTAACATGCGAGCGCTGTTCCGACCTCATTGCGGTATATCATAATGAAGATTTTAAGCATGAATAAATAATAAATAACCTTAACAGGAGATCTGGCATTTCAAAGCAGTTCAAAGAAGAAAAACGGAAGTCAGTGAGATTTCCTAATAATAATAATAGTCTTAATAATAATAATCTTTATTTCAGACTAATTCAGTTCATACAGAGATTAGTAAGAAGAAACACGTAGGTATATCTAGTGTTAGTACATAAGTATTCAAAATAATCCAGTCTGCATGTGACACGAACCCTCTTAGATATATTTAAGAAAAATCTTTTCAAGTTTCTGATTGAGAAATGTTATTTACACTGTTGACGAGTTTTTGAATGAATAATAATTAATTAATCATCTTAATCTTAAATTTTTAGACAGCCATAAATTTTTAGTAATTTATTATTCTGA
The DNA here is from genome assembly GCA_943735995.1 of Sesia bembeciformis. Lineage (NCBI taxonomy): Eukaryota > Metazoa > Arthropoda > Insecta > Lepidoptera > Sesiidae > Sesia > Sesia bembeciformis. The sequence goes on along the minus strand of OX031028.1, from coordinate 1,027,594 downwards.
TCAATATTGTATGATTAGTATTTAATTAGAATTATATTTAATTATTTAATTAATTTTTGCACGTCTGCTGAGGTAGAACATAACGGGAATTATCTATAATGTAACGTCATACTATGCTACTTATGTTCCTGCTAAATAAATTAGTCTTATTTAAAAAAACAATGAAATAAAACGTCCCGTCAGGAACGTAGATCCCCACGCATTTTTCTAAACTCCGAATGTAATTCGAAATAAAATCTGTATACCGAAATTTACCGAATACCGACGAACTGACACGATCGCGAGAATCACGACCATACCGTGTCCGAGCGAGAGAATGGCGAGAAAGAAAAAGGCGTATGGAGGGGGTAAAAATCTTACGTGACGTTACATTTTCTCTCGAATCACACTTACCGCAATCCGCGTAAAGGAACTTCGTTCCAATAAAAACAATAATGAAAAATATTGAGTCCCCGAGTAAAAATATTGAGGCATCTGTCTAGCCAGATGCAGGTTAACCCAGGTCTTAGTTCTGTAGTTTCATTTTATTGCTGTTTTGAGTTTGAGACACCTCGTGTGTATCTACCCTACGAAACCAAATTCTGCATACGGGCCTGAAGCAATTACAACAAATTCGGGATAAAGTAGCTGAAAGAACTTTTTCAAAGTAATGATATTAAACTGCTACACCGGAGTGGGTAAATAAGGGAGTCATGTGTCACTGCCGATTTACGATCCGACTTCACGCGATTAGTCGACAAAGGATCCTCCCACCTCGGTCATAAAGTCCCTGACTTATGTGCCAGAAAACTGTACAAAAAACCGTATCAACAATATGTCGTATCTGACCGTAAACTAGATAAATAGCGCTCGCATGATGCCGCTCACAAAAGTATCTAATTTAATTTTATGTTCCCGCACGGACCTTCACTCTACCTGTCCACGACCGTCATAGATTCCGATGTCATGGACCCACCAATTTATTGCTTACTATATCATCCGAACTTATGTCCGGACATAATAAGTTTCCACGGGACTAAGTTGAATTTATTGTTTATCGGCGGGCGAATGATGCCGTCCATCCTCCACCCCGTATAAATAACCGGCATTACAGTCCAAATTATTACTAATACTCACAAAGAAGCCAATCAAGCCAGATAATTCACATTTATAAAACGCCACGACAATAATAGACGCGGCATTCAACGGATCCGTGTCCCGCTCGCTGTGAGATGGTGGTTATAAATTTTAAATATTACGATGGGGCATTAAGATTTGAATAAACATGTCTCGCTCCGACGCGATCCCGCCGTAAGTCTGTCGCTCCGCGTGACATACGACAGCTGACGACGTTATTGTCACCGTGACACTGTTTAAGACTTCATTTGCATGAGGCGGGCCTCCTCGCCGTGTGCGTGGGGTGGGGTGCCCAATGCCTTAATGAGGTTTGATTTGCGCAATATACATCTACAGGCCGGTGGCCGGTCGCGTCGCGGGCATATATCTTCTTAGAAATACGAAACAAAAGCGGCCCATCCGTGCCTTACCAGAGATTTATATGGACGATATCATTCAGCGGTGCGGACGTTCGCCGCGCAATCCGCGGCCACAAATCGCGAGCGACAGCCTACAGGTAGCAGGTCGCACGCATTGTTTCCTGGAACCGAAACTACGAGACGCTATCGAAACGATTGATATACGATCAGCCCGAAGAATGTTTTAGTAAAATGCACCAGCTCTCGGCTGAATATCTAATAGGGCCTGATTTGGAATAATTTATTGGGGAGGACCGAGACAAAAACAGAACATTATGGGGTCGGCACGGGTCAGTTTCGATTTTCGATATACTTTCGCGACCGTTTACCTTTACACAATATCATAGTTAGTAAAGGGCGGTCAGCGGTCGCTTCTATCTTTATCTTTTTTCGGTACCCTCTCCTAACGAGGGTTTGCGATCAGCATGGCTATCCTCACGCGAGAGACTGCTGTTCGGAACAAAGACTTGGTGCTCATCCTGAAACGTTTTCTAAGATTTCTGAGCTAAGATGTCCGTCTTGTCAGGTTTACGGAAATCGTGTACTAGAGGATCGTCCTATTGCGGTATTGCGTCTTCTCCATCCTTCTGTGCGGTGTAAAATCTTAGACCCTCACCCAGACAATGTGTGAAAGATTGGAGGCATTTAAAATGTGGGTGTGGACAAGGATGTTACGAATATCATGGGTGGATCGGGAAACGAGACGGTTTTGCAAATAATAGATAAGGGTCTGGAGGTTATCAAAACAGTTAAAGTAAGAAAATTGTAATTTGGTCACGTCATGCGCAGCGATAGATACCATAGTATACTATCAGCCCATGTCTCTCCACTGCTCTTTTTATTGGAAAAAGGCGGCAGTCGAGCTTACAGTCCACCTGGTGGTAAGTGGATATTGTCGCTCATTTACTGTTGGTATAGGCCAGAATGACAAACGTTGGTACAGCCCTGGATGCGCTGCCAATCTTTGGAGATATATCTGTCACTACCGAAACACGTACGTACATTGGAGAATAGGATAAAGTGATAAATGCAGTACATTTCAAGGTAGTCTTCTGTGAGATCTTTTGCAACTAGTAATGCAGTATCGTTTCTATAGAATATCATAATAGCAGTAAGGAAACAGCGATTGAGAGCGATCATTAATTACGCGAGGTAACAAGCGGCGAGCGGGGAAAGGCGACGTCGGCGATTTATCCGCGCGATCGACTCGTTATTTAGATCGGTTGCCGCGCGCGACGATAGACGGCGGGTGCGGGGCGGCGCGGGCGCATATCAGATGCACGACCAGCGTAAGCGACGCCGCCGTGCGCTATCCACCGATTTACGTGGCAGCGAATCACCACTACCTCTATTATACAATATACCTATTTGTAGCTTTATGTTTTTGCTAGCGCACCGGTCCGAAGCCCCAGTCGACTAATTCCCAGGTGCAAAAAATGAGACATTGGTGTTTATTTGAAGATTGGTCTTAGTATTTAGTTCTACATTCAAGGTTATTGCCTTATAAAGGCAACAGAAACACTGACCTTCCGTATGCTAAGCGGCTGAATGTGACAATTCTACCCGCCTCAAGAAACAAGACACAAGTGCATTTTGATGACATTCGAGAAAAATGCAGTTTTGGTAAAATTTTCATGAATTTAAAATCAAGCTTTAATCTTGGAATTCTGGATAAAATAAAAGGAATAACCATTGTTTATTCTCTTTGTTGATTTTTAATTTCTGAATATAATATAATGTTACTGTAGGGGGAGAGTGCGCGCTGCATTCCCACAGCCGCTGGGCGCACTCGACTGGCCTCGTTACCACTCTCTCACCGAAGACTACCTTGAAATGTACTGCATTTCCTGCTTTATCGTATTTACCCGATATACGTGTTTCCGTAGTGAGTGAGATATGCCAGAGCCCATTCTCATCCCATCCTTCTAATCTCTTCTAACACTCTCCAATTCCTAATTATAAAGTGCAGTAAAAATTGCAACCCTTAATATAAAGACAGCTGCACACTCGCGTCGTGTCGCGTCCGATAGCGACACGGCGCGTACTCGCAAGTGTCGCGTTAATTAGACCGGCCCAAGATGGAGTTCATTAAGGCTAATTAATTGCTATTAAGGCAAGTGAAAGTCAGTAGGTGCCCTATGTCGAAGCTAAGCTTGAATAATTTAAGGCATTCGTAATGTTTCGTTAGCTTGAAACATGGTACGGCTCGAGAGAATGCTATCCGCGACCTGATACAAACGACCAGTGGCGAATACTTACTTAAAATTTGTTTTTAATTAATAGCCCAGGGGTATCTATTTATACTAGACTCAAAATTCCCGTGATCGTGGGTTAAAATCTTAGGCCCGTACCACCGAGTTTCTACTTAAGTACAGAGTTTAGAAAAAAATGTCTCTGCCGGCCAGGAAAGACATCGTGTGAGTATGTGTATCCACCAATCTGCACAGGGCCCGCGTGGTGAATTATGGCCCGAAATCCGTTTTTAATTATTTGTAACAAGTTTCATATTAATATGACAATAAAATTATTTTTTGCCATAAAAATTTTCATATCCCGTTTCATACCTTTAGGGGTTGAGTTTAGAGAAATCCCTTCTTAGTCAGTCAGGATATTTCTCTTTATGTATAGAAAGGATCCGTCTTCTTCCGTACTTTATACTTAGTACATATTTCCTTGAGTACACAGAATACTGTGTACTCATGTAGTGTATTGTATAATATTATGTACTTGATAATAATTAACTACATAATACAATACAATTAACAGTACATAATACACAGTTGATAATATATTTCTTACAATGATCGATATAAATTACAGCCTTTGATTCGACACGTCAGGGCTAACCAGTGACTCTGATGCATTTAATTAATTACGCCATACGTTTCCACGACAAGATATCGACTAAATAAAGTGGTCCCATAAATATTCGCCTTGTAAAATTGTACAAGATCCGCGTCCGTTTGCAGGAATACGCTTATTTCGATATTAAAGTTAGGACTTCTTGGATATTATGCTATGTAATATGTCCTATGACATTCAGATCTTTTAGATAGATAAATAGATATACTCCAGTAAACTGTTCTATCAATCTAGGACACTTAAAAGTGACTCCAGATTGAGTACTTTAACATCAATCTCGATACTCTACCTACGTAATTGATTCCATTGACAATTCGAGTTAGCCTACGTATCGAGTGACATCTATAGAGTTAAAAATACACGGAAACAATTATATAAATTTAAATAACTAGTACTCAATACCTACCTATATCTAATACCTAAGATAGAGGCAATAGTAGATATTTTATTGTGCATTAAAACATACAAAAGAGAAAAACAAAAATATAAGTAATTAGAAATACAACGATTTCTTCCAGGCAACCTTTGAGTGGTAAGGAGAAGCCTTTAGACCAACAGTAGTAGGTGGGGAAATAATGTATCTATGTATATAAAGGATAATATATCCGCTAACACAAGAGCTGATGAACTACACAATAATGGACTTGCCAATCCGCTTGACCAGTGTGGCGTTTTAAGGTCAAACATCCCTCCCTCATGCACAAAACAATATGTATGGGGAGGCCCGTTTCCATCAGTGTACTATATAAATGATGATTATGGTCATATAAATACATAATAAGTATATGCATTGATACAGCCTTGATACATACACATATTTACAATTAGTCATTAAAGAAAACTGTTAATCTGCGAGATAGTGTTCGTTCACGAGTCTTTTAAAATTTGCCAGATTTTTTTTATTATAGACTAGTGGGCGGACGAGCAATCGGTCCCACGTGATGGTAAGTGTTACCGCCGCCCATGGACACCTGCAACACCAGGGGGTATGCGGGCGCGTCGCCGACCTTGCAAAACCCTATTCACAGCTCTCTTGAAGAACCCCATATCGTAGCTTAATGGCAAGACCTCTTGAGGCAGTTCGTTCCACAGCCTACGGGTTCGCGGTATAAAATAATTTTTGGACCGAACAGTGCGCGACACCTCCGTATCGAGGAACCCCCTACAATTAGTAATCAGATATTTACATATTTATATTAATTGAATCTTCCGGGGCACTTGGCCGAGGTCTTCTGGAATCTCTTCTCTTTCAGATTCCAGAAGACCTCGGCCAAGTAGCCCGGAAGATTCAATTAATATAGACACCGGCTGAGAAAGCCTACACTCCACTATTTACATATTTAGTAATTATTAAATTTAGAAATAATATACAATAATAACATGAGATATAAAGCTTTAATATTTTCACTTTTTTACCACATCCATTAATATTTGCCACTGAAAAGCGTCCGTCCGTTCACACTTCCATTATTATATCCATATAAGGTCGATTATTTTCTCTTGTTAAGGACTGTCAAATGAAACTAACTATATTGTGTTGTTTCGGTATACAAATAAACGACATATAAAGTTTATTCTCCAATCCTTTCTACAATACTCTTATTTATCTTTACCCACAATTTGACAGTCATCACGATTCTCTTCACCTGACGCCATATTCCCATATCCTACACTGTTTTACCGACACTATGATAGCGTTACCGACAGCGCGGAGCGCGGCAAAACTCAAATGAAAAAAATATATTTCCTTTACATCCAAATAATAATTTCTTCCGTCATTTCACACGCCTTAATGCACTTAATCATTGTGCATTATAAATAACATTTTATAAACAGTCTCTCGGTGCAGGTAAGTGGCAATGCAATTTTCTCCGCCGTACATCATCTGACGTATCTATCACCACTGCTATCAATCATCTCAATCTAGCCGTTCAACCGCGCTCGAAGCTCCTTGAGACGGATAAATACAGCCATATAGATTATATCCTAGACTATGTTTATTTATTAAGCTTGAGCACCTGGTGGTAAGTGGTTACAGCAATATTGGAAAACAAAACCATTACATAGTTTATTAAAAACATATACAATACTCCAGTAAAAATGTCCGTCAATTGAAAACGGTTCTTTTGCAAATTACAATCCCTTAAAAGCTGTCCCAACCCCGTTTTCGATCGATCCCATTGAATTTTTCACAGAATGCGTCATTTGTACAAGATATTAAAAAATGGCTTTTATTAGTGAAAATTGTGTACATTTTTACTGGACTAATAGGCTAACGGTCGAAATCTCTAAAATCTTAGCCAACCAAGCATTCGCACGACTACATTTTTTCGTACATAACCGAGTTATTACTTTTATTAAGTTCATATTCGCCGCTGTAACTGAATGTATAGGTGTGTTCTCAACGTTATATTTGCGGTCGGCGCTATTTAACAGCTTACTATGTTAAGTGTTGGTTATGAACCGCAAAGGAAGTTTGTATTTGTGTGAAGGCTTGATTTGCCGATACTGTATATTCGCTATAGAAAAGAAATTATACATTTTTTTCTATATTGAAAATAGCAAAATCTCTACTATTTATTCGCTTTTTTTTCGGAAAAAAAAAATATTATTAAATTATTAAAACTTATTATTAAAATATCCATATTTTAAATTAACACATTAATCTACACAATTCATTATGGGCTAATTGTTTATGACTTCCATATATCATTATCTAAACATATGGGCATATAAATCAAAGACAATAATACATGTCTATGCGACGCGTAATGTGAATTGTCAAATCGTGTCATTAAGTGACGTTCGTTACGCGTCACGCATCATGTATCAAGAACAACGTGACATGACGTGACCACGTGACGCAGATAGTGTGTGAATACCTTAGGAATGGTAATAAAAATTGATTTTCAGTCTATACTATCTATACTAATATAATAAAGAGATAAAATTGTGTGTTTGTAGGTATGTTGGGGTTAATCTCTGGAACTACTGAACCGATTTGAAAAATTCTTCCACAAATAGGAAGCTACATTATCCGTGTCTAATGTAGGCTATATTTTATTTCGATATTTTGAAAAAGAAAAATTTTGGAAATAAAAACTTATAAACCGAAGCGAAGCGAGGGCGGGTCGCTAGTTATGTAATAATTTCATTAAAATATATGTAAAATAGTTGTTACAGAATATAATAGGCATAATAATAATAATGATGAATTCCATTAATTCCAATAATGCGTTATTAAAAAAAACGCCCGGGTGAAAGCCCTGCCCTGGAATGTTCCGTATTTCTAGTAATTTTAAAATGACAGACTGAAATTAAATAAGTCATATAATATTTATGGAAGGCGTTTTTTTAGCTATAGGTATAAAATGACCTTATATTTAAAAAAGCCGTAAAAATTCCTCACAATAATTTTAAAGAATGCTCTCTAAAATTTCAGTTGTTACATACAAATATTAATAATTGAGAAACAAAGTAGTCTCATTATTTAAAACTACGACAAAATCTGTAAAAATAACTAAAATAAGTCATAGTAATCATTTCTTTACAGTGTCTCAAAACTATCTATAATAAATAGGTACAGCACAGCATTATTTATAAATATTTTTATTGATTAATTAATAGTTTATCCAATCTGGAAATTGTTTCATTATTTATATAAAAGTACGGGCAAATTAAAAATGACAAAAATAATTCACAGTAATTTAAAATGTCCAAAGAATAATTTTATTCACATTTTTTATTGTATAATCGCTAGTTTGTCCCTTCTAAAAAATAATTCAGTTATTTCTGACATATGCATTTCGTTTAGTCTTTTTTAATGTTCAAAGAAGTTTTATTATAATTAATGAGAATGACAAATAAAAATCTTTGTTTATAACAATATTTACGTATACTTTTATTGATCAAGAAATTAATATAACAAATATTAATTTATTTACGGGCCCTGTCAAGTAGAAACTTGAGGTTACCCCTAAAAAATACAATGAGGTAGACTAGTCCTTGAAAACTGGAGATAGAATTATTTCTAGCTGATCCTATAACCTACTGATTCGAGAAACGAAACGATTGCGCGTTCTAGCTTCAGTGAACAGTGCCATCTGTTAATATATAAAGGTACTGATTTGTGCTATAGCAGTATACATGTTATTCCCAACTAGCAAAATAACATTTTCAGAAAGCACTATATCACAGAAAAGTGATTTACCTATAATATAATAAATAGGTATCTGTCATGATAATTTGTTGTTTATTGCAACGACACAGTTACAACACAATTGCCCGAGTTTAATGAGAAGGGGGGGGTCCAATCCAGCGCATAATCTCACGTTTTTTGAATTATTCATATTGGTCAAATACGAAAGAATAAAGAAGAAAACCAAAAAATAATCTATATTGGAATAAGCAGAAAAGATCCGTTGTCATTAGATTCCATTTAATGTAACTTAATACATTTTTTTTATTTTTTAGAATAATATCTACCAAGTCATTTTGGTTCCCCGTGAAAGAAAAACTTTGTTTTATTCCCCATTAAGCAGAAAAGAACCAAATGGTGGTTCTTTTTCCTGATGTTTTTGATCATGGAGACAGCAGTAAGATTATAATGATCTAAATTATTACTGCTTACAGGTAACAGGGACTACGCATGTATAAGATCAAAGTCACTCTTATATTATAATGTATAACTTCCATACAAATAATAGATAAAAAACAGACAAAAATTTTGCAAACGTAGGTACTTGTTTTCAGCGTAGAAAATTGACTTACGTTAGAGCCATCGAGTGAGGGCAAACAGCCCTCAGAATGTATCCTTTCGATTCTCTTCTGCAGTACAAGAATGTGTTGCAGTGACTTCCATAACAATTTTTCAGGAGATGATGAAGAGAAGAGCTTAACAAAGAGTTTGATTACATTTATCAATTCTAAATTCAGATTGATTCAGATTACTATGTATGATTATTCCAGTAAAAAGAAGGCGTAAGGTGTGTAATACGTGAAGATTCAGATACGGGTTAAATAGCTTAAATCAAAAAAATAAAATACTCAAAAAAGGAAAAAGAAATAAACATGTAGGTTCTTTTTTATTTGAAGAAGGTAACAGACGAGCAGACAGTCGACGTGGTGGTAAGTGGATACTGTCGTTCATGAACATTCTAGGTGTCTTCGGCATCAGGTGTCAGGTCTAGTGTTGGGTGTGATGACATTCTAGGCTGATGTTGGTATGTATCGTGATACATGTATCAGTCAAGAATGGCAAACGTTGGCACGCTTCCGGATGAGGTGGCTCCTTTTTTAAATTTGGGAATTTATTTGGAGAAAAGGTTGCGAAAAGGGATAAAAAGGACAGATAAAAGAGGATGGAATGGGAATGAGCTCTGGCATATCTTACTTACTACAAAAACACGTACTGACATCGCGAAAATGGGATAATGTGACAAAATGCAGTAAATTTTACGATAGTCTTCTGTGAGAGGGGTGTGACTTGGTCAGTCCAGTGCACCCAGCGACTAGGGGATGGGATAGGAATGGGCTCTGGCATATCTCACTCAGTACCGAAATACGGACGTACATTGGGGTAAATAAGATACTTTTCCGCGAGAGAGGTAAATATAAGTCGAATGCGCCCACCGGCTATGGGATTGCAGAGTGCACCCTCCCCCCTCCCAAAAGTCAAGTAATTAAGTATAATAATACTAATCTAATAAAATTATATTCTAACAACAAACAGCTATCACACGCGAAACTGAAAGATATTGTATCTATAATGCATCTGATACCAAAATACATTCCCCAGTTATAGACCATTTTTCTTATGTTTTATTTTATTTATTTAAGATTTACAGATGAAGTGTACATACAGAACAATTTATTGGTGCCATAGAACTGTGTGAGTTCATCGCGACACTGCACATTCGCTTGAGAATAGTTAGGTAAAATTGATACTTGTTAGATCGGTTTTATTCTACATACTTTAGTTATACAGGTTGCCCAAACTTGTAAGTTATTTTTATGTATTTTTTCTTTTACCTCTAATCTATTCATAATACTCGGAATTGTATATTTTAGTGTTCTCCTCCCATATAAATTATTCGTTATATTTTTAATAAACGTATCTGGAGATTCAAAATCCTATCAAAAGCTGTTAAAAGTTATTTCCATTTATTTATTTACTTAACAATAAATACAGATTACAATAATTACCCTGTTACAAAGGTTGCCGGTTGGGATCAATAGACTATTCTATAAACTTTCTTTTCTTCATTTTATTCACAAGGTGAACTCAAAACGTTTGCAGCAGCACTGGAGATGCATTCTGAAGTGAAACAGTCTGATATTACGGTTCATTAGCATGGGAATGTGTCTCCCGTTGAGTCCCGCCTCTCTACTACACATAATATATGGAAAACCAGAATGGAATCTCCGATTAACGTAAGGCCAGTTTACCAGTAAAGCACGCTTTGGCCCAATAGGGCCATTAATACAAAATAGAGCAATTGAAGATCAGAGGGCATATATAGCTTAATAGGTTAAATAGTGGTACCTGCTGATCTGTCAGCAGATGTAATTGGCTTTGTCAAAGTCAAGTAACTGTTCGCTCGGAAAACCGCGTTCGCTCCGCACCCACCCCACGCACACATGCCGCCGACCGCTTCTACACATCAAGAACCACTTCTGTTCTTTAATATTCCGTGTTTATATATATACGGGAAAAAATAAAAATACCCTCCTGCATACAAGTTGGTTAGTCTTCAACAAGGCTAGTAATGAAGGAAACTATACTCGAAAAGTAACTCTTGAATTTCATTTCCATTTTATTGTTGTGCTTAAACCATATTTATTAACCCGAAGACACCCGTTAGAGTGCAGTCGGAACCTTCAGCAAGCAGCGGGGAAAATGAGAAAGTTAAAAATGGTAACGGTAAAACCATTTGTTTGTCATCATTTGTTCGTCATCAGGTGTTTTACTTAAATGTCTAAACACCACACTTCTGGATATAGATTTCCCCTGAAGCTCGTCACCATACTACTCTCCTCATTTGGCCACTACCGGCGAAAAAATCTGTACGGACCCTAAACATAATTTTGAAAATTATTTACTGTACTTATTGAAAAAGGAATCCCAAGTAGAATTAAAATAATTTCACACACTGGACATATTTTTTTGTAAATTTTAGAAGTCAAAAAATTATGTTTTCTTATTTATAAGAACCATTAAATCTTTCGGTAAATTAAAAGCAGTAATTCCTTTCAAATTATTATTGTACGTGTCTCTGCACCAATGAGAGCATATTAAACTTCTTTCATGATACTTATTATTACTTTAAATTCTTTTCACCGTGCTTTATTTCACAAGTCACATTACACAGTGCACATAACTGGAACACAGACGCATTCAAGGTGTCTTCTTGTGGTTTCATCGCCATCAAATGACGATAGATCGCAACAAATCATTGTACTTTTAAAATTCAAAAACAGCAAACTACAGTGAGCTCAGTTGAACTATAGTCTCCCCAACAGTGTGAAGTGAGATTATATCAGTATCAACTGACACTAGATCAGTAGAAAACGGTAAGACAACTTCGATAAAATACGCACGACCAACGTGTCACGCACACCAACACGCTGTCTGTGTATTACAACACAAACTGTCGCAAGATTCGTTTGATCGCACTGTTTTATTTGATATAGCATTTGTAACATTAATAAAGCTCGTTAATAACGATATTTGAATATAACTTTTTTATACAAGTAAGAGTATTTCTGCAGTAAGATATTGGTCTTGATGTATTCAGTGACAGTATGCCGAAATTTAGAATCAAATCAAATCAAATCAATTTTACTGAAATTTCTTATTGAATCTGATTTCTGATTCATTACCTTACGTATTTATTACATTATTTCATTGGGTACATTGTTTCACAAACTTGTCCAATCATAAATTAATTATATTTGTAATTACCTTTAATTTATAAGTTTTTGCGCATGCGCCTTTAAGTGATGTACCACGTAAAATATTGTTACTTATAACTGTTTGCACAAGTAGTGTGTGCACATTGTTGGCGTACCTTATAAATAAATAAATAAATGGCTACCATCGTCTATGGGCACATACACCAAGGAGATGCAGATGCGTTACCGATCTTGTTTAATGTCGTTGTGGAAAAACCTCGTGGTTCGCTCTACAACCTATAGTTTCGCGATATCCAAAGATTATATACTTAGCAGATCACAGTTCGCGGCACCTTTACACTCATACGTGTGTAACCGAGTAGCAACAGACTGAATTTTTACATTTAAATCTTCACATTTTGGCCACAATAATTCAAAATACAGTATTCTTTTAACAAACTTTATCGAAATTGTGTGGCGACACTACTCGGTAAAAATGAAAACAGACTGAACTGACGTGATGCTACGCACATTATAAAACATCAGCTCCTTCAAAAGGGCTGTGAATAAGTTTCTGCAAGGTCGGCAGCGAACTCGCATCCCCCTGATGTTGCAGGTGTCCATGAGCGGCGGCGACCACTTGCCATCTTGTGGGCCGCCCGCCCTTCTGCCGCCTCTTCTATATAAAAAAAAATATATGGAAAGATGCTGTTTACAAACACACTTGGAATGCATTACGCGGCGTTACGCAACGTAAGCCAAGTGTGTCTAAAAGAAAGTCTTTCCATATTAATGGGAATTGCTGCATTCAGATCACGCCAAGAAAAGTATTGGTTTCGCGTAACGTCGGTCATGTCGCACGAAATTCGTACGTTTGTGTTTAATACACGTTAGTGTGGAGTTACCTTACTCGTTATACCGTGTATTCCGGCAGATCGCAACAAATCATGCCGTAAAGAGGTTGTCTGTCAAGCAGTATATCTGTCGAACGCAGATAAATCTATTGACGGGACGGTATTTATTACAGTGAGATATGGACTCCAAAGTTTTTATTTCATGTTTCATATTCAGTGGTGTGCATCTTACATAAGCAAATATGCACAGCTTGCCATTTAATTAATACTTATCTACGCTAAACCTACGCCAGCATGGACGAAGTCACGGGCGATCGTTAGTCTTATTAGTACTCCTCACATTTTCCAATAGATTAAAAAGGATAGTTATATAAGATACCTGCATATGGCCACTTCCGTTAATTAAGTTTCAAAACATAGTGGGGATAGTAGAGCGCGTAGTGTAGTGGAATTAGTACCTGGTTTTACCCAAGTACCCGGTTTTGGACAGCTCTCCCCTATTACTTGTTGCTCATTTATAGAAGGAGAGTTTTCTAACATCGGTCAAGAGCTAGTATATGTTATCGTGGAGTTTCTATACCATCATGTATGTACAGTTGTTGGCGAGAATTGTATGTAAATAGTTTGGTCGCATACGAGAATCATATACAATATTCGCGTCCGAACCGTTCCGAGTAATTCTCCTTGTGTAAAACGAGCATTCAGAGTATCTATTCTGCCCGCCTTGAAAAAAATCGCATGTGCATTTTGAAGACATTTTAGAGAAAAAAAAACTTTCGCGTTTTGTAAACATTTTGTATTTTACATGGGATCTGAACGCGTAAAATTAAAGGTTTTATTTATTCTTAATTGCACAGGCGGACTTAATGCTTAGATGCATCATGTCCCTGTCAACCTTTGGGCTCTGCAGAGATGGCGCGGTACTTACAATGATAGGTAAGATTAAGTAAAACTGAATATTAAGATAATATTTAGTAAACTTGTATATTGAGTAAAACTGATTAAGTGTTAATAGGAACGCATGTTAATTAAATACCATAATGTAAATAAACATATACATTCATGTACATATATATACATACCATACATAAATACATAACTACAGAGAATATACGATAAATAATACCTCTTTAATTGCCATGTGTCTAAGCAATATTCTCCATTTTCCCTGAAAGAAAAGACTCAGCTCCCCGAGTCTTTTCTGAAAAATTGCCCGTGAATGAATGTGCCTTTCTAATACTGAGTTTTTACTGGTTTTCGATTTCCAATATTACTTGACTATTACTCCCATATTAAAGGTTTTTATTTACCCTTTATTTCTACTTGACGGACTTCTTTCTCTCGTCTTCTATTTATACGTTTCGGCACGGGTTACGCCAGCCGTGGTCACGAGTTGATCCGAAACGTAAATAAAATCGAGTAGAAATAAAAGGTAAAGAAAAACCTTTAATTTTACGCGTTCAGACTAGGGTTGTTAGGGATATGATATTTCAGATAGAGATACGGATACACTCTTCAACCAGTTCTGCTTACGGATATGTTTTTAATAAACTTTTTTAAGAAATGTATCACTAACTGAAGGCAAAGGAAAATAACACCAAATAGGTAGTAATTGCAACTTTACTATCAAGGAATTGATTAACAGTCACATTTGCTGCTATCATCGAAACAAAATTGTTTGTAAATAACATCCGAAACTTTTACTTTGGATTCAATTTTTAATTTCGAATATTCTTTTATTTCGGACATTGGATAGTTTCGATAACGGTTACGGATCTCCATAACAGCCCTAGTTCCTACTGAAGACCTGATTTACTATATAAAACGCAAAAAATGTAGGTACAATTGTCAATAATCTAACATCAATCTAGGAACTAATCAAGTTCTTATAACGCAGAAAAAATAATCATTGAAAATTATCTCTGTTAATTTGTAATTTACGAAGATCATGTTAATTGTGTTCTAGTTAAAAATGTTACTTATCAACTCCAGAAGACTACAGGAACTAAAAGTGCTACTTACACACAAACGACAGTATAACCTCCCCCCCTCGGTTTATCTTTATTATTAGTCTGCCGAGCAAAATTATGACGACTGCAAAACGTGCTCCATACTCCTCCCACTTACAAGCCGCGGCATCTATCTCTCTCTAACTTTGCGCTATGCAAGTGCAGTGATTCCTATGATGACCGCCGAGGGACAGTAGGTTTATAAGACTTGAAGTCAAGTTTGAGTTCGTACGGTCTTATCTTACGGTTATGTTCCCGGACGGGCCAAGTTCGGCGGATGGGATTTTTAATTTGGAGCGTAACGTTTGGGATTTTGTTTATTTGTTATTTGAGTTGTTTTTTATGGTTTTGGGTAGCGCGATTTTTTTTATCCTTACTATACTTTTTTGCGGTGATAGCCTAGAGAGTATCTATACTCGGACCACATTTGTGTGATCGTGAGTTCAATCACTCAGTGGCCGTACCACTGAGTTTCTAATTAAACATAGTGAAGAAACTCGCATGCTCGAGAAAAAAAATCTGGAGCATGAGTATCCACTAATCCGCACCGGGTCGGCGCGGTGGATTGCAGCCCGAAACTCCCAAGTGATTTACTAGCGGAGGCCTGTGCCCTGCCGTGAGACATTAAAAGCCAAACAAGTTTTTTGACCGAAATATAATGACAAGCAGGCGTAGTCAAGAAAATTATAAGTTGACTCAAATCAATTATTAGTAACAAGACTTACTAGCTTTCCCAAATCCATTTCGAAGTCTCCAAAGCTGTGCAGCACTCATTAGAGGCGTGCCAACGCTTGTCTTTCTGGCCTGATGTTGGCATACATCAAGGATGTCTATGTATCCAAAGATGTATCCACTTACCTCTTTCTATTAAAAAAATAACATTAAGTGGGACCGACTGCAATGGAATGTTATAGGCATTTGCCTAACAATCCCTATAAAGGTAACAAATCTCTTTCGCTGAACTACAGAATTAACAGAGCCATCTCAACTATTCCGATTTTGCAACTTCATTCCTAAGAAATATCCCCAATAAGCGGTAACAAATATCTGCCCACACTTGCGATTATTCGTCGCGATCGGTCGCTTTGTCAGTCGCTGATTAAAATCCGCTCGTGAGTAATGAGCCACTTTTGCGCGGGAAATGACTAATGTCGCTATCAACCGCGCTTAGTTCAAAGAGTTAATACTTGTATTCAACGTCTGTTATAGGTACCGAGGGTTGGTGGAATGGGTTTAAAAATACCGGTTAATACTGGTTAACTATTATGCGACGTTTCATAAGTCTAGTTTTTGTATAAAGAGTCGATTTTTAGCAAATTTTCAGAATTTTTGCAATTAATTTACCTACAACATTCGCGTCTCGTTGGTGTGATTACAAATGTATTTTACGCTCATAAACAACTTATTGCGGTCATCTTAAAGTTTAATTTCGTTACTCTAACTGAAAGAACAGGGGGTCTACCCTGATTTTCAAACACCGAAGTTTCGGGCCCGACTGAAGTTCGAAGGAATGAATATAACCCAACTCCGATTTTCCTTCGGTCAGAGCTCTATATATTGACTATCTTCAAGTATTTAAAAAATATCTCCCTTCTTTAATAAGGTTTAATAATTTAATATAATATTTAATAAGGTCCGTTCGCTCAGATAACTTCGCATATTGCGCATGGCAACAGTCGCCTAATCAAACTATAAGCAACAAACACAATCATAACCGGGCAGCCGTTTGACCGACCCACGTGATTTGTGGTTCGCGAAAGGGACCTCTGTGCGTGACGTGCCAATTGTCTCCGACTTGCGGTCTGGTGTAAATTACAAGCGGACGCGGTATAAATGAAGAGTTACATGCCGTAACCAATGTATAAAAATAGAATAAATATATCATTTATTCATTGCCATAGATATACTCACAGATATAAAGGGACAGATAACGCAAGTATCCGTCGCCGCTGCGTGCCTGCAGTTGATACTAAGCTCCTATTTCTCGCGCTGCTCGTTCAGTCTCGTTACGACCCGTGTCGCTAGCAAGTCGTTGTTACACAACAACAAAATGCGCTAATATAACTATTAGGTTATAATCAATTATAGCAACTCGTCAAAAGTGGTAAACTGAATCAAAAGAGATGTTTGGTATCATCTCAGAGTGGTTGTAAACCACGAAAATTTACTCGCTAAAGTGACACGCTTGGTTTCCATACAATCCGAGAGCGTGCTAATGTTTATCATTTTGGACTGATGTTGGCATGTATAGCGGATATCTATGGGCGCTGCGTGCCTGAAGTTGATACTAAGCACCTATTTCTAGGGCTGCTCGTTCAGTCTCGTTACGACCCGTGTCGCTAGCAAGTCGTTGTTACACAACAACAAAATTGGCTAATATAATATGTATGGCGGATATCTATTGGCAACAGTATTCATTTACCATCAGGTGGACTATATGCTCGTCAGCCGACTTCTTCCTATTAAAAAAAAACAAATAACTAAGTAAAATGCTTAAGATTACATAACCCAATAGAATTGTGCGCCTCCATTTGTGCTGGACGGGCATCCGTAACAGTAACCAGACCGTAACGGAAGGACCAGACAACGATAAGCGCCGTAACAGTAACCTGCCCTTTTAACGTTCACTCTTGGACACGGACCTCCACATGCACATTGTGTTGTGTGTGAAGGAAGTATGGCCTCAAAACGCCACGCTGACCAAGCTAGTTGGCGAGCGCACTCTTTTAGAGGTAGTGTAGTTAGTTCCTCAGGGCTTGTGAAAGCGGCTTCGTTATCCCTTAATCGCCGATGGGGTGGGGGCTATTCTAACGCCGGCCGACACCACACTACTCATCATTTAAAGCTGTATAACGCCTGATACTGTGTCGGAAACTACGGTCTATGGTGAATGGTCTATATTAACTGTCATAGTGACAGTATGTTTTCTCGCTTAACATAGTTGATGGCGTAGGAAGTATTAATTGGAAATGGTTTTGTTTCATATTATTAACAAGCAACAAAGATCGTAAAAATACACCATTTATATATACTTTTCTGCAATACTACGAATATTTCATGTCAACGCTTCAGTTTATAACTAGTCCCATCACCTTCTGTCACAAGCAGCGGTTTGTGTAAACGCTCCTTGATACCATAAAGCCTTAGAGCGTTATATCAATATGCTGTGTGAATATGTGGTTATAATCTAACATAAGACAGCTTAAGACCACAGACAATATAATAATATTTGGAGTAATATTTGTGAGGGGGGTGCACGCTGCAATCCCACAGCTGTTGGGTGTGCACTCGACTAGCCATGTTACCCCTCTCTCACAGAAGACTGCCGTAAAAAGAAAACAGTAGAAGATTTCCCGTATTTCGTAAGTGAGTGAGATCCCCATTTTTCCAATCATTTTTCCAAATACATTCCTAAATCATGTAGCATGTGTTGGCATATGTCCACGGGCGACTGTATCCACTTACCACCAGGTGGACTATCTATTCGCCTGCCACCTTCTTTCTATAAGAAACCTATTTATTCCCAATTCTACTGCATCAATTTTCACTTCCCCATCCACTGCTCTTTTTCAAATCAACTTTAATTTCCGTAATCACACAAAATGGGTAATGCACGTCGAATGTGACTTCACTAATTGTTATAGAGCCATTATCGCGGCCGGCCAATTACAGGCGATGCATAATTATGACGTCATCAGATATTGATGGGCTTATCATCGACGTGCAGCGATGACGATCTCATTTGCGGTCTGGGTAATATACTACCCATCGAGACGGAGTTGAAAAACACTCTAAACACCTTTATTAAACGCTCTACCCATACGAAACGGTCTATTTTGTTCTAACATAAATATACCTATATTTCAGTTTTGGGTGATGTAGTTCAATCACAATTAGTTTGTTTGAACGCATGAAAAGTTCATGGTTGACGGCCGGAAGTGCGTCTTGCGTCTCCGATTACAACCAACTGCACCATAAGTATCTACTTTCTCTTTCATAAATATACCAGCGGCTAAGTATTTAAATGAGCGTTTTCATTTCCTCTGCTCTCACTCACTCCACTCCACCTTCGTTCTCCTAATAACCTTTTTCTTAACATTCCTTTTCACCATTCTAGATCATATTCTTTCTCTTTTACTATACAAGTGGTGCGTTTGTGGAACTCTTCCGCTCAACGTAGAAGGTACTCAATCTATCTACGTATCCAGCTCAGAAGTCAAACTAAACACCATTTAGCTTTATAATCTTTTATTCAATTACAGACAGATATATTGTATATAGTGTATGTATATATATATATATATATATATATATATATATATATATATATATATATATATATATCTTATGTATATGTGTATTGATATGTATGTATTATATGTAATTTATGTGTACTGTACACCATCTACCTGTGATTGAAGTATTTATTACCTCTCGACCCAAAGGTTGTCTGACAGAGATCGCTAACAGCGATAAGACCGCCGTTTGTGTATTTCATGTGTTGCAATATCTGTTACTGTCTTGTTTTGTTTTGGTGTGCAATAGAGATTTTATTTTTTTTATAGAAAGAAGGTGGCAAGCGAGCATACAGTCCACCTGGTGGTAAGTGGATACTGTCGCCCATAGACATCCGCGATACATATCAACATTAGTCCAAAATGACAAACTTTGGCACGCCCCGGATGCGTTCGTTGCCGACCTTTGTTGAAGAAAGGGTTGGGGACGTGGGAAGGAATAGGATGGGAATGGCCTCTG
Organism: Sesia bembeciformis; assembly: GCA_943735995.1. NCBI lineage: Eukaryota > Metazoa > Arthropoda > Insecta > Lepidoptera > Sesiidae > Sesia > Sesia bembeciformis. The sequence goes on along the minus strand of OX031028.1, from coordinate 1,007,707 downwards.
GCATATCTCACTCACTAACGAAACACGAACATACATTGGGGAATATGATAAAGTGGGAAATGCAGTACATTTCAAGATAGTATTCTGTGAGAGAGAGTTAACGAGGCCAGTCGAGTGCGCCCAGCGGCTGTTGGATTACAGAGTGCACTCTCCACCTCCAAAGAGCTTTATCTATCTATATATCATTAAATTACATGATTAAAACATGACTATCTAGATAAAAATATAAAATTTTAAATTTAAGAACTATGTTAGTACCGCGATGTCTGACTTGTAGGAATGGAAAATCAAAAAAATTAAATCTTTAATCGCCACACCACCCAGTCACCAATCGGGAGGTGTAATGACATGAAAACTCTTCGTCCCAATATCCCCATTCTCCAAATCCATTCTTGTCTCTCTGAGTGCAGGCAGCGTATCCACGGGCGTGTCGCGGATGTCTATAGATGACAGTATCCACTTACCATTGGGTGGACCGATTACCGCCTTATTTGTCTTATAAACGGGTCTTAACTCGGTCCTAAACTTATTCATTTTACTCGAACTCGACGGCTCGCGGCGTTAATAGATAAATAATATGTCAAAAACGCGAACATCTCAAAAGTAAAGTCTGTCACCACCTTTCTACAAATATAAAAAGCTATGCACTGAATATATTTAACGTGGCTGATACTGATACAAGATACTTTTAACCATTTCACTTGAATAGCATCCAAACACATAAATCAATATTGACTCTAAAATATTATAGAAACTAATCACGCATAAGTTATAAAACCGCGTTAACAGGTAATTTCCCGTGGAAACGAAAATTCCCCTCACCAGTGTATAAATTAATAAAACACCATGCCTATAATGGTAAAAACACTTCATTTAATATTGAGCTTTATGATGACTGGCGTACAATTCAATATTATTAATTTTATGTGTTGATTTAAACCGTATTCCGAAGTGCAAAAGGTTGAAAATTAGTCGATGTCGAATTGAAAAATCATAGAGCAGTTATACTGACAGAGACTACTAATAATGTGCCGGAACAACTATTTGTAATGGTGGGTGTTCACTGCTAGCGTTAAATAAAGTTTAAAACATTAATATTCATAAAGATTCAATGCTTTTAAATTATTTATTACAAATTTAATATTTACCCAATATGCAAGACCAAATGAGATGGACACTAATTTCAGTTATTCAAAATAATTCACCTTTATTATATATATATATATATATATTTGAAGGCAAAATTCAAAAAGTAAAATGACAGAATTCATAGAGCTATAATGTTATTATTGAGGGCTAGGGGCTCTACGAGTTAATTATAGCCTAGGATCACTGCGACCAGTCCTAAATTATTGTGATCGCTACCGTTTTTATAGTTTACTGACAATGTCTTTGGCATGCAGTTGCAGACATCGCAATACTGCAGCTATACCATATAACATAAAATCAATATTTAAAAAAAAACTTGGTATGAGATGTCTAATTTTATTACTTTTTCAGGCGTTTTGTCTTCACATAACATACGCGGACATGTTCTCTATATACAATATTTTTACCACTAACTTTTGAAAAGTATAACATTCACGAGTACCTACATGTATATAATCAACTCTGTCAAAGTGTCTTTTTGTTTAAAAACACCACAAGTTTAAGAAGAAAGCATTATTATTTATTGGTTACGAAATGTATTTTCTGTTTCAAAAAATAATAATTTATTAAGATTACCCGTCATTTTCTTGAAAGGAGTATTAAATACCTATTTTAGATTGTACTACTAAATTAAACTCGATATGTTTAGTAGTTTTCGAGTTATCACGAAACAATACTGATAGGTTTCCGAACTGATAAAATTAATTTTACAGTTCAATTTTGTTTCTCAATTCTGTTTACTATAGTAATAAAATTAGTATTGAATTGCTAAAAATATAATATCTTAAGACATATGATATATTTACACTCCGCTGACACTGAGACCACGCATCAAAAATATAATACATGAAGAGGCGTTCGTTATGCGATAGTGTGAACTGTCTGAATATACAACGGTGGTAAAATAGCTTCCAGTAAAAGATGTGTTCGACCCGCGTAGGCGCAGGTCAGCTTTTTGAAGGCAAATCAAGATATTTCTATGTGCGTCTGTGACTATGAGTAAAATTGTTTATTTAAAAAGTCCTTTGATTGTGTACATAACAGATACAATACTTATGTTTTAGAATGGTCATGTGGTGTCAGCTGGATTGGTTATAGCACCATCCCATCTCTTCCCGTGGGTGTGATAAAAGGCGCCTAAAGAATAACAAAGCCGCTACCACAAGCCCTTCTTCAACTGCACTACATCTAAAAGATGTGACGGTACGGTTTATGTTACGGTGACATTTTTGGTCACGTCATGCGCAGTAATTGATATAATTTCTCGCAACTTATAACGCAGGGTAAGATACACGGTCTCAGAAATCTTATGAAATGGTTCGTTTCTCGTGTATGGATAGCCATGTTGATCGCCAAATTCCGTGAGACGATGGCAGCGTATTTGAGGGCGTGGCAACATTTGTCATTGGAATGATGTTAGCATGAATCGCGGATGTCCGTGGGTAACAATATCCATATACTACCAGATGGGCTATATGCTGGTCTGCCGCATTCTTTCTATATAAAAGAAATGTCAAAACACATCTTTTCCTCAATTATTTGTTACCAGCTAATAACATCCTGTAACATTCAATGGCTTTCTTTGTATTTGAACAGTTCTTTAGGGCAATATCGGGCCAATATTTGCTTGACTGATTTAAATAAAAACCCAGTACGGACCAAAGTTTGAACTTACAAACTTCATTACCATTATCTAACTCTATTCATCTACAGACTTCTCCTTAGCACCCAAAGTTTACCTGGAAGAAATTGCTTTAGCGATAAGGTCGCAGGTGGTACTTCTAATTACTTGCATCTTTATATGTCTTTTCTGTATGTTTTGGTGTACAATAAAGTACATCTATTGAACTTAAATGACATTCCATAGCAACACCAAATGGATTTGCATATAAACATCTAAAAAGGAATGCACTCCCAAACACCTGGAAACTGTTGACCTGCGCAAACTTGCAATCCATTTCCTATAAACGTTATAATGAATACGCTAATTCACAGCTGTGCGGTTGCTATGCGCGGTCGCATGCCAGGAATGGCAGGGATCGCGAACGATCATGAGTCACGTGCGTCGCCTCTGTACCGTGCATTGCACTGTCACTGGTGTATGTTATTGAGAATTTATTGCATTTATTTGTGATTATCGAATAATTATGTGTTTAGTGAATGCAATTTTGTTAAGAGTTGCCACTCTCTGTGTTAAAAGTTTTTATATGGATAGGTATAAAAAGAGATACGAAGATTTTGACATAGATGTGCCGTCATTTTTTAAAAGTGAAGTTCAATTGCTGTAACAAGCCACGCTGGCCAAGCGTGTTGGCGAGTCCACTCTTTTAGAGGTGGCGTAGTTCCTCAGGGCTTGTGGTGATTGCTTTATTATCCTTTAGCCGTCTTTTACAATACCAACGGGAAGAAATGTGGTGGTTATTCGAAATCCACACGACACAACTTGCCCTGGAAAATCGTTTATTATTAAAATTACAAAACGAGGGACACTAAGCCCTCCCTGATCAGTAGATTAATTAGGTACTATAGAAAATCACAGAAGACTACCTTGAAATGTAGTACTGCATTTCCCACTTTATCTTATTTCCCTTGATCTTATCTTCATACGTGTTTCGCTAGTGAATGAGATGTGCCAGAGCTCATTCCCATCCTATCCCTCCTCATTTTCCCAACCCTTTCTCCAAATCCATTTCTATATCTCCAAAGGTAGACAGCGCATTCGAGGGCATGCCAACGTTTGTCGTTTTGAACAAACGTATACACTTACCATCAGGTGGACTGCATGCTCGCATGCCGCCTTCGTCCATAAAAAAAAAACTTACCAATAAATAATCTAAACGCCAGAAAAAAAATAACATACCTGTAACAAAAACATAAACAAGTTGTAAAAATCTATAGCTTAACCGACAGCGCGGAGCGCGGCAAAACTCAAATGAAAGAAATATATTTTCTTTACATACAGAAAAATGTATATCAAATTTAAGATTAGTTTAACGTGCAAATTCTATTTTATACAAACATTAGCGAACCGCCCTCGCTTCGCTTCGGTTTCGTTAAAACAATATTAAACTATACCTATAAACCTTCCTCTTGAATCACTCTATCTATTGATGAAAACCACATTAAAATCCGTTGCGTAGTTTAAAAGATCTAAGCGTACATACAGAGGGACAGACGGCGGGAAGCGACTTTGTTTTATACTATGTAAAGATTTTGTAAAAGTGTAATTATTTTATGTAAGACGTGGTCACTTAGATATATATATTATTAACGCCTTTATTGTCATGATTGTCAAAATAGGTATAATACTATATTAAAAAAATATATATATCTTGTGAAGTAACACCACTCCGTTATTTTAGTTCAAGAGCCTTCACGACCGACAGCTAAACGAACTAACTGAAACCCTCGACAAATACAAATAGTTCAAATACAGCAAAATACAAACGAAACTTAAAACGGGACATCAAACACAACCCTTTGCACAATCATTCCACCCGTTAATCCCCCTAATACCTCCCCTAATTCAGTCCTGAAAAAAGCCTTTCAATTCAATCGTGAGACAAGAACCTTTCAAAGGTAGAGATGTGTTAAAACCTTATCCCGGCCTTTAATTAAAGCTTGGACGGCAGAGTGGGGGGTGGGGGGGGGGGGATACCGGAAGCGACGTGGCGGCCATTTCACTCGGGCTGTCCACTTCCGGCGTAACGTATGGACGGAGCTACTTCATTTCGGACTGACGAAGGGAAAAAGAAAATCCAGGTGGTCCACGTATCCCGACATAGAAAGGCGTGGATATGTCGTTGATAGTTTATTTTTTTGTAATGGTGTAATTGTTAAATTCGTTATTCGGAATAGATTTATAATGGTTGTTAAAGAAACGGCCTACCCAAGAATAAAAACTAAATATAAACAAAAAAAACTTGAAGAATAATATGTAATGTTCACGAAGTCGCAATAAGCCATATCTGAACCTAATGGATCACTTATTTAATTATACTAGAAACTCGTGTTCATTTTTTCACGGTCATGACTCCCCATAATTCTAAGAGGAGGCATGTATTCTACAGTGAAACGTTACAGGTTGATCAATCGATTATTAACCGCAATTACTGATTGGAATGTCGCAAATGAGCTATATCAATTATTGATGAATGATGATTGATTGGGTTATTAAAATTCATAGATATTTACGCTGAGACAATTCTCGGGAGTATTTAAATTTTTAGTACACATTAAGATACTATATAATACGAATACTTTATATTTTTTAACAAATGAATCCATCCAATTAGAATACCATAAAATACCAATTGCGATAAAGTATTTAAATAAAGCACTTGACAGATATTCTCAATAATTACTTACGGCACTTAACATATACGACTAAAAGATCAATCTATACTAATATTATAGAGGTAAAGTTTGTAAGTTTGGATGTAGGAGGTAATCTCCGAAACTACTAATCCGATTTCAAAAATTATTTCACTAGTGAAAGGTACATTATTCCAGATGGACATATGCTATATATTATGTGCAAAAAAATTGACGGGCATGCAACGCATACCGGGCACAGCTAGTCGTAAATTAAAGTAAATATTGTGCATCCAGCTGAAGTCATATTTACCCATAGATACATAAAAAATTTAACAATACCAATGGCGACTCCATCGTACTCCTAGTCATCAAATCCACCCTCACAATCGAGCACTCGTTTAATTGGCTCGCATAACTTATAGGTTAATATCAAATAGAGTACACTGATTAATAATCGAAGTGTTGCGATCGGGGCTCGATTTAATTAGCCTGCCTCTCCGTGTCCCCACTCTAGGGAGATGGGATTTTTAAAAGCAGGGTTTAAGTAGATATCGTCGTTTCAATTTTCCTGTCCGTACTTTTATTTTTAATTAATTGTTAATCAAACGAAGTGATTCGCCAACGAACTAATGTCACGGACATAACTCATAGAATCAATTTTGTTAAGTTTTTTTTTTGTATAGAATGTGCATTCGTTAAAATTTCCTATACCTACCTGTTTAATAACTGTCGCCCATAGACATCCGCGATACATGCCAACATTGGTCCAGAATAACAAACGTTGGCACGACCCCGGATGCGCTGCCTACCTTTGGAGATATAGGAATGGATTTAGAGAAAGGGTTATGACAATGCGAAGGGATAGGATGGGAATGGACTCTGGCACATCTCACTCATCACTGACACACGTACGTAGGATTAGGGAAATATGATAAAGTGGGAAATGCAGTACATTTCAAGGTAGTCTTCTGTGAGTTTCGTTTTAAAGCAAATAAACATTACATTCATTCTTTCGTACACTCAATTAGCATGCTGAAGTCAAAATGGGCAGATCTTACTTGCCGCAGGGTAGATGATTCCTCGAATGAAGGTCCTGTGCTGGGAAGCGCAGTGTAGGACGCTTTCCGACGGGTTCCGTGGAGCGACAACTTGGAAAGTTCCGTGGTGATGGCTGGATGAGAAGAGCCGAAGATCTTGGGAGAGCCTTACAGTACTATAGCATATATTAAGCATATTTTATCAGCGCTTTGGTCCAGACAGCGAAGTAAGCTTCGATTGCCAGTAATAAACGATGTGAATGTAAAAATAATCGGTAAATTTCTGAAACTTCCCAACACTAAATTTTTCTTAAAATTGAGAACATTTGGATAATTTTCCGAAACTTACCCATCACTATGCATTTATTAATTTCAAACATAATATGCATAGGCAGCCTTAGTATAATACTTATAAACTGCATTAGTAAGGAACAATCGTATTTTATTCCTATAACTAGCTTCTACTCACGGTTTCGCTCGCGTGGACTAAGCACTTGTAAGAAATTTTTAACATTTGTAAAAGCACCGACATGATGAATTTCACGGATGAAAATCCATCTAGTAGTCTTTGAGTAATTCTAATAAAAGTAATCTTCAGAGGTAGGCAGCGCATCCGGGGGCGTGCGAACGTTTGTCGTGGATGACTATGGGCTACAGTATTTACTTACCATCAGGTGGTCTGTATGCTCGTATTCCACCTTCATCCATAAAAAAACCTCAACTTCCTGGTGTCATACGGAGATCAAACATATACCAGTTTTCCTTCTGGATGCTTAGCATACATTAATGAAAACCCGATCAAAATCCGTCCAGTAGTTCTCACGTGATGCTCAAACAAACAGACAAACAGAAAAATTTTAAAACTACTGTTTTGTATTCTGTAGCTTCTAAAGAGACCCCCAACTTTTTAAAAATTAAGTCTATTTACAGACTCGAACTGAATATAAATATAAATTGAATAAATTAAATATAGTTTCAGAATGTCCCACAGAGTTCACATACGGGTCAGTGCACCGGTAACGTCTCACTCTATGTTTATGGCTCGGTGTTTACAATCGCAAACCATTGTTCTTTGTTACAATCCTGCTGGTTAATGAGGTCTAGTTTATGAAGGAGCTATAACTTCATTTAGAGGTATATGGTTCTGTAATAGCAGGTTTTTATTTAAAAAAAAAAACAAAGTATTGATAGCTGGAGATGGTTGAATAAACGTACATGTTTTATGTCTAAGGACAAAAGGGACAAGATACGTACATATATTATCAACGAGTTATAATAATAATAATTAATTATTATTATATTATGTTGATCGCATATCGCATTGAGCGAGTGCTTATTATTATTAGCGAGTTATTCTTATCGCGGTAACAATTAGCCGCTGTAGCGATAAAATCCGACTTGAACGGTAGTTTAGATATACTATATTGAACCGTATAGACTGTACAAGCATACGAGCGGTCTGTGAACTGCACAACAATGCCGTGTTAAAATGTAAAATACTGCATTGTTTTCCATTAAATATTTTAGTTAGAACGTTGAGGGTTAAAACAACTAGCAAAATGTATCCACTATACCACTAAAAAGTGATGCGGTATGGTGGATACGCATCCACGGGGTTTTTTTTAATCCTCGAGCTTGTGGGATTGCTTACGGCGATTTCCAACAGTAGTGATTTTTAATTTATTTATTTCGCAGTTAATTAAGGCGAACGATCGAAAATATGGCGCAATCAATAAAATTAGACAATATAATTGATAGTCTAGAGTCTACAAAATTGAGATTAATTTCGATCAAGAACAAAAATGTTTTTCGAATATCGATCTACTTGATATTAGTACTTTTAAGAATATTTATAATACATAATTAATCTATGACTTAATAAAAGCAAATTTTTGTAGCAGATCACGATATCTTTTTATGACTAATCTCAGAAATATTCTAATTCGTCAAAAACCTACGCCCCGCCTCGATTAATAACCACGGATACATAAATATCTCAACTTTATGGAAGCGCCAACTGACACCTGACCCACTAATTAAATATCAAGGAATATGTTACATCCCACGCTGCGTCCGGCAAAAAAGTGTACAAGTTTGTGTGCGTGGGTTTGCATGGATAAAACTGTCAACCATAAGTACAAGTTTGCGGTGACGTGGTGCGATGAATGAGGGGAATGAGGACGACAATAAAAATAAAACTTTTTTTTTTTTTTAAGAATTAATTTCAAAATGAAAAGCATAACGGTTTTCATGCTGTGTGGTGTCACCCGACTTTAGAATAGCACCAACCAATCTCTTCCAGTGGGCGTCGTAGAAGGCGACTGAGGGATGACAAAATCCATTGAAGGATAGCATAAGCCTTAAGAAAGCACACCACCTCTAAAATAGTTTACTCGCTGACCCGCTTAGCCAGCGTAAGGTTTTAAGGCTATACATCCCCCTTGTGCACAAGATAATGTGCATGAGAAGGCCCATTTCCTTAGCGGACATAATGCCTTAGCTATTTTCTCTAAGTTTTAGAAAAAGATGTTTAAACAAACGTTGTAGTTTCATGAATAGTATTCAACAATATGTCACTCGTTTGTAAATTTGTATATAAATGTACCTATCTTTTTTTCACACGCTGCTCGGTCTACATTCAACTTTGAATGGCTAAAACATTTTTATTGTAATTTTGAACACCTTTTTATAACTAACGTAATAACCTCGTTAAAATTATCATGAAAATATACTTCATGAAAACATAATTGAATTAACCTTTCTTGTCGCAATCCGGTTCAGTAATATAAAATCTCCATCACTGCACCTTCCCATCTCTGACAGCTCGTCTATCAACTGCGCTTTATTAGAAGCCATATAAAATTGCCGCTTCCAGATTAAAGCCTGCGCTCACAATATATGGACGTGCATATTTGTTAATGTCGCATCCTGTACGATTTTATATCCTTGACACTGATTTGCGGGACAACGACAATTTAAAATGCATTTGTTTTTAAGATTTTTGTAGAGATAAATTCATAAACATTTATCAGTTTGATATTGATATAATAAAAGATGACGTGATTTAAAGGTGTTTTCCCATGACAAAACTTTTAAAAAATCAGTTTTTGGTAATACCTAAATTAGAACATATATTTTATTTGAGATATATATTTTATACAGCATTAGTATTATATTGTATTACTAGCTGTGCTAGCGACTTCGTACGCGTGGAAATTTAGTTTTTAAACTCTAAATTGGGATATCTTTTCTTCCCGACTTCGATGAAACAAAGCCTATTCGAAGCGCCAAGCTAAGCTTAATTAACCTGTGGAAACCTTATGAAAATCCGTTCAATAGTTTTGGAGATTAGGGTGTTCAAACAGAGAGACAGACAAAAATTTTCAAACTCGTCTTTTTGTAAACTGGATACTCTGGATACTTGGGATATTCAATCTACAGACACGCTGATCCTACAGTTTTATTATATGTTTAGATAGTTTTATTAGTATAATTTCGTATTATTTTATTGCATAACCTTTCTTGTGTCTGGAAGAGATCGCTTTTAGCGATAAGGTCGCCTATTGCTTCTGTAGAATATTATGTTTAATATAATTAATTAATTACAACAGAAATGCAGCAGTGAATGGCCATTCTAACAATATAACAGGAAATTATCAACCTTATGGAACCTTCCAAAATTATAAATTAAAACAAAGTTTTATGATTACTTATCATTAAAATTATTACACTTTCGAATAACATATTTTACAATATTGTCCATTTATTCATTCATTCGTTCAATTCATGTCAAGCAGATCGGTACAGATTAAGCGTTTATTTCACTCTTGAATACATCCTCCAGCTTCTCTCCAACCCACGTGTATCACATCGCATCGTATGACATCGTGTCATGTAACAAATAGCGCGGCATGGCATGGGTTAGCAATGGCTGACATCGACACATGATGGCCCATACACTACGTTCCATTGTCATGAGAGTCATGAGCTACTCGTTTTATTCACGCCACCAGGACGTGCGCGAAACATGTGGAGTTATCTTAACGGGTGGCGTGAGTTGTAAACTGTGAGCGGGGAATCCGCTTACAGCGATTACACTACACATTCGATTCACACAGAGGCACATACAGACCTATTTACGTAAATATACATATTATTTTATTTATCAAGACAAACGCGTTTGTTACATCAAACACAATTGCATTTCCGAACGCAATAAAGAATGACATTTCGGTCCATATTATATAATACGTCATATAATTTTAGAGATGCAAAAATAATGATTGCATACAAAGAACATCACCATTAAGATAAGGCGACGGTCATCAGCCTGTACTGGGGCTAACAGAATGTACACGTGTATAATAAAAAATTCACTGAGAAAGACAACACAACACTGTGCGACACAATCCTTCAGTTTATCACTTGTACCACACAACTCACGTGGGCGTACAGGGTTCTTTGGGCGATCTCAAAGAGATTCGATTTTATAATAATATTGTAAATTCTAATATTGTACTTAAATACGTATTCAGTGTCCTGACATACTTTATTGATCATTGTAAAAGTATGTCTGTCAGTTCATTCAGTTTTTTTTACAAGATTTCGACTAGATTGGTAAATAGGTGATTTTTAGAATATTTTTCTGGGATGTTGGAACTCACAGTTGTATATGGATGAATTATAGATGTACATCGTTGTGTACCTGATGTCAGCGCTCAGCTGCTACTCGCAGTTTTGTAAATCACCCTAATACAAACTAACACATATGGATAAGCACTCCTTGATAATAACGCGGTAGTTCTCGGCTACAAACATACAGACGTTATATAACTTATTGCATACAGACGACATGACAAATATACCTGATTATTATACAAGCGTGGACTTATTAGCCCTACGCCACTGTGAACGCAGATAGATGGCTGCGATAACGTGCGTTCTAGGTTCGATTCCCGTGAATTTGTTATAAAGCTTCCGGGATTGTTGGATGTGTTTACGGTAAGTAATGTTTAGGCGTTTGGAAAACTACGTCAAATCAAATCAAATAATTTATTTGCAATGCGAGTAATAAATAAGAATAAATGGTAATTAAATACAGCAGATCATCACATTAGACAGAATTGTCATTTAACATAACAATTAACATAATTATAGTAATAAATCATAGAAAATTACATTTTAAGTAAATATTATATGCAAAATGTAAACGTATGTCAAAAAAGTATGGAAACATTTTGTAACAATTAATATGTCAACTGTTTTACGGATTATAATAAAGTCTATATTAATGAAAGGCTCTAGTTTATTTACAATAGTTTATTACAATTATGAATTTACAAAGTCTTTACAAATCCATTCTGCCTGTGATGAGCTGATAACCTCATTATGTGGAAACATTACCGGTAGAGTTGGTTCTCAAGCTAAAGTTGCCCAGCAAGCAATGTGGAAAGGGCTATGCATGGATTTTTTAAAGAATAAAATCTAACTGAGATTATTATTAATAATAATAATTATCTTTATTGTATAAACAGACAACAACCGTACAACAGGGAAACAATATACGAGTATACGTTGACATAATTATTCCTTTTGTGACGATTTTGAATCATCTCAATTGAATTCTATCATTTAATAACTTTAATGAACCACAATGAATGATATAATTCAGAGGGTTGATAGACTTTTTTTACAGAAAGAGGGCAGCAGATGAGGAGACAGTCCAAATGGCGGTAAGTGGATACTGTCGTCCATGAACATCCGCGGTACATGTCAATATCAGTCCAGAATGACGAACGTTCGCACGCACCCGGATGCAATACCTTACTATGGAGATGAAGAAATGGAAAGGGTTGAGAATTAGAAGCAGAATGTTTACAACGATGATCGATGGGAACCCACACGGACACAGCATGATGACACGGTCTGATAGCGGTATACGAGTATATTTGTCATTTATATTTGATGTACTGAATTGTGACATTTCATTATTTGCATAGGTCAGTCGAGCATGCGGAGGTAGACCGTATGGTGAAGTCATTACCATAAACTAATTTATCATTATTATTTATCGATATTACGACAATTATTTATTGTTACCGTCAATACATAAATATGATTGCATGCAATGAGATGACTGATATTTACGATTGAATGGATTTTCCCGCGGCCATCTTGAAATATTGTATTTAAGGTTTCCATGCCTTTGTAACCTCGTCGGTGTTAGTAGATATATAAAAGAAATAAAATGAAACTGGCGTGTGGCATAGTTGTAACATTTTACATCTTTCCACTGCTGGATCTGAGCTGATGTTGTCATGTGTCGCGGATGTCCATGAGCGACATTATCTACTTACCACCAGAATGACTGTGTGCGCGTCTGTCACCTTCTTCCAATATAAAAAAGAAAGAGACAGTTGCGTAAACGCTTCATTTGTACCCACGTAGAATCCGTCCGCTCGACAGTACACGCCCTCCCCGCACCTACCCTGCATCCACCCCGTACACACATGTAAAGTGCCGAGCGTTACGCACACGAACTACTTTCTCGCTTCGGTTCTATGTTTATTATCTCATATATTTTCTGTACTGCTATTTTATATGCAATTAATATTTATATAAAATTACTATTTTGAAAATATATACTTATTAAACGTTTATTGTACAAAATGCTGTTTATAGCAATTCCTTACACAAGGTGTAATGGAACCTTTCCCAGTCTGAAACTAAGTTAGTACTAAATGATTCTAAGTTATTTACCATACTATTTTATGTCGTTTTTGTAAAAATATATATTTGTGGACTTTGTAGCAAGTAGTATGAAATAATTTGGAAAAACTAATAGAAATTTATTTTTTAGCAGTGATTCGTAAAAAATTTTTCATGCCCCAATGAACTCTGTACAAATTTACACAAATTTTGTATCTGTACAAAAATAGTATAAATATGTTCCCTTTGCAAGGTATATTTATCCATTTAGTGTCAACGCGAATGTTTACCTTATTTATTGTACTCGACGTTTCGGTTGGGTTGCGTTGTCAGCTCGTGACCACGGTTGGTGCAACCCAACCGAAACGTCGAATAAAATAAATAAGGTAAACATTCGCGTTGAGACCCGGTTAAATAGATATATATGTGTGAAGAACGCATAAATCTCAAATGTTATATTCCCGTATTGTTATTATGTTATATTATATCCCGTAATACCGCGCCGTATTTTAAAGTTGTCTCTTTGATAGCTCTGTAAAAATTAACATTTAGGAATTTTTGTAAATGTCTGTTACTGTTATTTTACTGCAACTTATGCGTTTGAAAGGAATTTGTTTCCTTTTGAAAATATTATAATGCCACATTCAGTATATACTGTTATACAAATCTAAACAAGATTTAGAGTTGAAAACATAAAGCACAATGCACACTGGAGATCAACAACAGTTTAAATTGCACCTATTTTATTGTGAACCATTTTACACAAGCCTTCGCTGACAGTATAAATTGAAATATACTGCGCTTGTCTCCTGCCTTCACTTAACTTGAAGTTTATTGCAGAAAAACTGTGCAAAAACCGGCGCGGGCGCACCATGGGCGTATTCCGCGCATAAACATCGCGTCATCTCTCCCCCCGCGATATGTCTGTCTCTTTCTTGCCATGTAAATAATGAGAGCTTATTTATTATGTCTTTATCTCTCACGGTGCATTATCCGTTTATAGAATGGTCACTGGAACGCGTTTTCCAACAACGGATCGTTTTAGCTACGTGCTATTGGTTTTGAATGCAACAATGTCGTTAGTGAGCGCTGTATGACACAATGTGACTGTGTGTTTGTAGTTGGAAGCAATAAGATTGCAGTCTTGATTGTTACGTCATAGTAAATGATTGCTGTTTGAAAAGGTTTAAATAATTATATAAGTGTATTCATTATGTATGATCCCTTATTTGTAGTTCGCATATTTATGTATTGTTTTTAGACAAGAAATACATATAATAAGAACTTAAAGCATAAGCGAGTATAATATACTCGCCTGAATAAATAAATCTCTAAATGATATCCTTTATTTAGGCGCGGCAACGTTATATGTACAAAACGTGGTTTGAGTATACAATTAACATAAAAACTTATTTACGCTAAACTGTGCCACAAAACAGGATGAAAATTTAAAAATAAAAAACTTGAAATTAGAATTTTAAAATTCGTTACATCGATTGAAAAGGTCTAAAGCAAATACAAAAGTGAAGGGGATTTACAGATTTTTAAACTGTTGTTCGTTGATTAACGGTACTTACCCGAGGAATTAGACCCCGGGTATAATAATTTAAATTTGAATTTAGGTAAATGTATCGCTATAAAATGTCCAAATGTGTTTCAGGGAATTGTTTCATAAAACTATTGTGTGATCACACATACGAGTTATGGGAGCATTACGGTCAACGTTTGTCCTTACAGGGACATAAAGAATATGACTCTTCGATTATGTCGGGGCACTCAACAATATCCTGTCATTGCACTTTGCCATGAATGATATTATGTCAGAAGAACAAGTCCAGGGCGCGACGACGATTTAGGAAAGGAATTGGAGAGAAATTTGAGAAAATGGGAAGTAATAGGATTGAATAGAAATGGGCTCTGGGATATCTTAGTCACGACCAAAACTATGTGTTTTGGTCAGTAGCTCTTTCTCAAGGATATGCGGATGAACCGGCTGAAGCGAATAAAACACTCTTAGATTGGCCTCTCCATTAAATAGCCGGTAGGGTATTATGTAGGATGAAATGTACTGCATTTTCTCATTATATAGAAATGAACTGCCAGCTGAGGAATTTCCATCAAGCTACGACATTGGGGCTCTTCAAGAGAGCTGTGAACAGGATTCTGCGAGGTCAGCGCGCACCCGCAAGCCCCTGGTGTTGCAGGTGTCCATGGGCGACGGTGACTACTTGCCATCATATAAAAAAGTAGAATACGTAGGAATATGCTACATCTCTTCAGACACTGAGCGATTCTTAAACGCCTGCCGTATTTGTTGTAATTATTGAAGCTTTTCATTTACAGACTTCACCTTAGCACCCAAAGGTTGCTTGCCAGAAATCGCTTTAGCGATAAGGCCGCCGGTTGTAATTGTATTTACATGTATTTTGTGTTTCTCCGTATGATTTGGTGTACAGTAAAGTATATCTATCCACCTATCTATCATATTCTTTTCTTCCTATTCGTACTGGCTAAATATCCTATTAATATTTTTTTACGAACAGATTACGAATGTATGTATTATAATACTAATTGAAAATCGCAATTACTTATCTAAGACGGCATGTCGGTAAATCACACGGTAATCAGTAAGGGTAGGTAATTAACGATAAGACGCGCCTTTGCCGTGCCCGTGTATCGGATGTTACAGTAATAGGTCTCTTATGGTAGGACAGGTGTACACCGAGAGCAATTTTCTTATTTTTCGCCTGCTGCTCTCCAACGCCTAGGGGATTTTTTTTAACAATCAAGCCACTCTTGGTGCAATGGAACAAGGATAGAACAGCCACTAATACAACACATGTAACATGTTGGCTCGCAGGTTTACACGTTGTAGGTACTAAAGAAGTTAAAATAATGTTGTTTATGACGTTCTGGTTTAGATATACGCAGAAATCGTTCAGTGCCCTTCGTATCCAGTATAATAATCAGGTGTGTTTGCTGAGGCTCGCACGGACTGCTTCCATGCAGTTGTGCGAAAAAAATCGCCTCCCTGATACGCTGCGTGCGGGGCAGCACCAACGACATTCTAAGCATCTTATCGGATAAGTTGGACTGTCCCATATTCAGGCATCGGGTTGGGGTACATGTACGCTAACTCAGTGTCTCACTATGGGACTATGATATAATTTTAAAATTATTCATATTTATACAACATTTTCTATGAACATTATTAACCTGAAGAAAAAGAACAATGAAAAACCAAAGTGCATACATAATATAGCGTCAGATCAGTAATACTTTAATTGCATATTTTTGGAACCATGAGGTCCGTTTATGACAATAAGTTTATAAAACTTTCTAATGTTTCATACAACGTTTCATTCTTTTACACTTTATTTAAAGCCCAGATAATTAATATTTTTACAAAAAAATATATATTTTATTTTATAGTATAAGGCGGCAGACGAGCATACAGTCCGTCTGATGGTATGTGGATAGTAAGTGGCTCATAGACATTCGCAATACATGCCAACATCAATCCAGAATGACAAACTTTGGCACACGTCCGGATGCATTGCCTACCTTTTGAGATGTAGGAATTGATTTGGAGAAAGGGTTAGGAAAATGGGGACGGATAGGATAGAATGGGAATGGGCTCTGGCATATCTGACTAGTGAATAGGATATAGTGGGAAATGCAATACATTTCATTAATGAACATGCACTAATTAAATCATTAATTAATTCAGAATCATAAGTCGGGATAGATTCAGTTACATTTTGTATAAAAGCGCAAAAATTCAATTTTTAACACATGTTTCCCTCTATCGTCTTCGATAACACAACATTTTTAATCCCACAAACAGTGTAACCTCAATGTATCCGCAGCATAACTCTCGCGCAGATAATAGCAAGTTTTATCGGTGCGCCGGCGCATCCACTGCTCCCGCACCGTTTACCAGCAATAAATTACGGCGAAATGGCCGATAATCATCTACCACGGATTTCATTATACTATCCACTACTTATTAGGAAGTTAATGTTTTGCACTTAGTGTGTCCGAGGGTTTAGTACGGCGTTGTTTTTCATATGAGTTATTATGTAACTAGACTGTTTTACGATTTAAAAAGTGCGTCTTGATAGTTGTAATCTTTTCCGATAGGTGATTGTTATTTATTTTTAAATGGTAATAAGATGGCAAGTGAGGATATGATTCAATGAACCTGATGGTAAGTGGGTGTTGATATACAAATCAACATTAATATTGCGAGATATGAAACTACACTTATTAAAACATTATGACATTAATAGACTTCAGTAATGCCTTTAATACTGTTGATTATGATCTATTACTTGATGTACTACGTTCTCTTAATACATCTTCACCGGTAATTGATTGGTTTCATAGTTACTTGTATGGACGTCGGCAACGCATACAAATTGAAGATAAAATTTCTATCTGGTGCAACACCAGTGCAGGCGTCCCTCAAGGTGGCGTGTTGGGTCCGCTCCTATTTGCTATTTTCATCAATTGTTTTCAACAGTTTTCCTCTTCCTACCACCTATATGCAGACGATCTCCAGATCTACACGCAAGTCTCAGTTGATAATATTGATAATAGCAACCATTTCAGACAGTGATTCATACGGCTTAGCCGTTAATCCATCAAAAACTCAGGTGATTATTATTGGTAGCCGAAGTTGTTTATTTATTATTTATATAGGCATCACAGAAGCCTTCAAGATTTGAATGTGATATCGAGTCGCTCTAATGTACTTAACTATTATTACTTACTATTATTATTTATTATTATACTATTACTATTAATTATACTACTTATTTATACTATTACTTTGAATGCATGTTTATAAATGTGTGTACGCTATCGCCGCTCAATGTTCAACTTAAAAATGCGTCTTTAGTAATACTTTGACTTTGTCGTTAATCGTGTATTTTTCTTGCAGCTTGAGGCAGTTCATTGAGCAAATGTGACTAATCGACATGTATTGTCACATTCTTTCGTACATTATTGACTTTGGGTAAATGGTTTATTAATTGATGGTTGTTGTTTTTGATACAGTGGGATGGCATGGGATGGAAATAGGCTCTGGTTTTATATTTTATGAGAGAGACTTTTCTAAATTAGGCCATTCGAAAACGCCTAGTGACTATAGAATTACAGTAGCTACCATACGTCCCTTTAAATTCTATAGATACAGTCAAATTGAAGTATTTCTTCACTTGTAGTGGAAAACTGCCTTTACATAGAACACAGAAAACACCACCTGTTCACCGTTAAAACACCTACTTAGTGACTAATAATTTTCCTAGAATATTGCCTGTACACATCGGGCGTATATTCACGCGTTGTCGGCAGGAGACTCGGCATACGATTTATTACATTGCTCTTTATCAACGAAATTTCAATATGCCTTATAGTAAAGGATTAAGGTTCAATATACAATAGTGTTTGTTGCAGCTATCCACTAGACTCTTTACCGTTATAGAGAGATGTTTCCAGGTTCCCCGGGACATAAAATGATGGTACGCATAAGGATTTGAAGTGGGATATCTTGTATAATCAAACGCCTTATTGCGCCCTTTAAGGAAGTCTTGTCCGTTTGAATCGGCTTTTATTGAAAACAAGAAATCTGATTGAAACGCATGTTGTGCGCTAAGAGTACTCTCTAAAAATATCTATTTATACCCTAATCGTATAAGAATGATTTTAAATAAACGCACATCTTTTTTATAAATTGCAACTGCAAAACTGTATACAGTTTGTCGACAGTAAACAAGCTCTCATAACGCAATATGTAATAAACGTAAATAATTATATATTATATTGTGGATTCATTGCTGGAGGTCTATTCACCAGTATATCTGGTGGGAAGACCCTCAGCAATCTACAGCTTAACTAGCCTATCAAAAATATGTGTTTTAATATATTTCTTGTAACTTGTTCGTAACAGTGAGTGAGATATTCCAGAGCCCATTCCCATCCCATCCTATCCCTCTTCATTTACGCAACCCCTTTTCCAAATCCATTCCTACATCTCAAGAGGCAGGCAGCGCATCCGGGGGCGTGCCAACGTTCGTCATTCTGGACTGAAGTTGGCATGTAACGCGGATGACTATGAGGGACAGTATCCACTTACCACCAGGTGGACTGGTGGACTGTAAGTTCGTCTACCGCCTTCTTCCTATATAAAAAATGCAAGCGAACCGCGTAGCCACTGTCAAGTCCCATCGGCGGTTTAAAACCAAATGATCCCCCAACACAGCCAAGACTTCATTCTAATTTTAGACCAAGAGTCGAATCTGTTACACAAGTTCACAGAGCGCAACAAGTCGCTCCACAGGTGCTTCCCTCTCCTCCCCGCTCATCTTATTACTCCTCCCCCGCGTAAGAGACAGCATTGTGGGTTGAGATTGATTGATTCGGAGGTCGCGGATTCGTGGTTCTGAAGGTTAGTTGAGATTATTTCTAATACTAGTTGTTGCCCGTGACTTCTTTTGTTTTTAATTACATTTCAAATGTCGCTCGTTGAGAACAGTTATGATTATCCTTTGATTATTTTAAGTTATCTATTACATATAATAAAATTGTAACAGGCCGATGTCTGTACATTATAGATATTGAAAAAAAACTAATATGGGGGGGGGGGGGGTCTTTATTAGAGCAACAGAAGCCAAAACAACAGTTTTTAGAAATTTTGTCTGTCTGTCTGTCTGTCTGTATGTATGTTTGTACACGCATCACGCAAAAACTAATGCAAAAAAAATATCTTATTCCGATTGTTTTAAATTTAATAAACCGAAGCGAAGTGAGGGCGGGTCGCCAGTTTCTTATAAAACTTGACATCCTGTGTTTTATCTCCCTAACACAAATTTGAAAAAACGGTAACGTATATTTCCAATTATTTATATTGTACAATTTTTATACCAAATTTCAAGTTAAAATATAATTGCTGAACATTTATTAATAACTCTTTCAATAGGAACTGGTCCTATGTTACCTAAAATTTTATTATTATATTGATTTTTATTAAAATTTTATTGATAATTTTAGAATCAGCAGTTAGCATAGAGTCATCAAATACATTTTTCTTTTAATAAAACCTTTATTAAATTTCACACTCCATTTCACTCCTTTGGGGAATGAATTTCAAGGAAATCCCTTTCGAGAAAAGTTTTTCTATTATTTATTACTTTATTTCTTATTATCAAGTAAAAATAATTTAATTCTGCAGAAAACATCGGGACAAAAACCAACATGTCCGTAAAATTATCCACAACACCGCACTGGGCTCTCATGGTGAATTAAGGCCCGCAACCCCCTAGTGATTTTACTAGTGATTTTGTGATAAACAAATAATTTTTCATTTTTTTATTACATGGATTGGAATAAATATCAGTTGGAGCCATTTGACTCCATCGAATTGTCAACGATCTCACTCTGACAGGCGGTCTAGAACGCCTCAGAGTCCGGAAAGACAATGCTTTCCTATGCCCGTTTTACCGCCCGAATAATCAATTGTTCAATTTGATGGTACCTTTGGGTTTTTACCATCGCACCTCCCGTCATCGTCGTGCGGTTAAACCGTACTTCCTTGACAAAAGTCATCGAGACACCGCGAACCTGAAAGTTGGCGAATGCCAACCTGTTAATGACAAGCGCGAACCGCTCGTGTATGTACAGTGATTATGCGCAGTAAAGCGCTTGAATTGCGCAAGATTGCTGGTTCGGATCTCGGGGTAATCTTTGATATTAAGTCATTTTACCAATTACGTTTTTTATTGTGGCGGTGTTATGTCAAAAGCAGCATTGATACTGATCAATGATAAATTTTATGAGCAAAATATAGTTTCCAACTCGCGCCTGTCTGTATGTTCTAAATAAACTTGAAACTGCTCTTTATATGTAGCGTGTTTTTCTGGAAGGGTTTACTCCACTATATATTAAAATCAATTTGGAAGGTTTGGAAATGAAGCGGGTGTCGTTGGACACAGTAATTAAATTAAAGTAACTCCAACTCAGTGGCCCACACTAGGATTCCCTGTGTTGTGGGTCCAGAGACACATTTAAAGACGAACACACCATTAGTCTTTAAACAAATGGCTACAATGGTTTAAACAAGAGGCACTACCAATTGGACTAATAGGACCTAATTCAAGTTGGCAGGCCAGCATACAATCCACCTGGTGGTAAGTGGATACTGTTGTCCATAGACATCCTCGATACATGCCAACATCAGTCTAGAATGACATACCTTAGATTTGAATTGGAGATTTAAAGGAACGGATTTGAAGGAAGGGTTGGGAAAATGGGGAGGGATAAGTTGGGATAGGAATTGGCTCTGGCTTATGTCACTCTCTACCGAAACACGTGCATACATTGAAGGAATAGGATACAGTAGAAACGTAAGTAGTAAGTGGGATTGCAGCGCGCGACCACACCCTCGCTGATTATATTTGAATATTTGTCATAATCAGAATAAACGATCAGATAATCACCATTTAGTGTTTATAGTAATCATGATTAGTGTTACTCATAAAATATGAGACCTAAAACGCACTCTCCTATTCGGTTAAAACTACCACAGACTTACCAAGTCGTAACTCCTGTCGACACAAGCGTACATCGGGACATCGGCCACTAACGAGCGAGATCGTGACTAGTCTCCGGGTCGATTCCTGGGCAGGTGCTTGTGAGCGGTGTTTAAAGTCCGGTATTGTGTCGCGGAATTCCATGACTTCATGTATTTAATATTTTTTGTTATTGAATATATAGAAAACAGAGATGGAAAGATACATTTTTTTAATACGTAGAGAGAGGCCTCTCCCAAGGTCTGCTATCACAGTATCAGCTCTTCTCCACCAGCCACTACTGGCGACATTCTTCAAGTTGTCAGTCCACCTGTCCGGTGAGAATAAGAAATAATAATCTTGAATATGAAGTTTTTAATGTGATTAATAAATAAGAGGAATTTATTAAGACCTCAAGTTATCAACTTATTGCAAAGTTATATCGATAATTTCGAGATAGATAATAATAATAATAGATAATAACTAACACGTAACGTACAACATGCGGCCTTATCCACAAAGCGATCTCTACCAGGTTACTTTTGAGCGGTAAAGAGAAAACAGATATGAATATCACAAATATAGGTCTATATATATTGATATATTTTTTTTTATGGACGAAGGCGGCAGACGAGCATGCAGTCCACCTGATGATAAGTGGATACTGTAGCCCATAGACATCCGTGATACATGCCGACATTAGTCCAAAATAACAAACGTTAGCACGCCCCCGGATGTGCTGCCTTACCTTTGGAGATATAGGAATGGATTTGGAGAAAAGGTTGGGAAAATGGGGAGGGATAGGATGAGAATGGGCTCTGGCATATCTCACTCACTACCGAAATAAGTACGTACATTAGGGAAATAAGATAAAGTGGGAAATGCAGTACATATCAAGGTAGTCTTCTGTGACATAGTAATCAGTATATATATATATATATATATACTGATTTAATGCACTGAAGTTTAGCATTCAAAGTTTAAGCACATGATTATATATATGAGCAAATGTCCGTATACAGCGCAAGTTTCATACAAATTCGACGCGATAGGTACACTACTACATAACGGGGTTATCTATGTGTGCGTGACCGCTCACCGACAGGATCATGTACGCGCTGAGGGGACAAACTGGTTCAATGAGAGGACAAACAAGCGTGTCGCACGCGCCATGCGTTCTCTTATTATATACTTTTTTGTTTATGTTGACTTATTTTATTATTATTAAAAAATGTGACTAACAACACAAATGTAGAAAAATTCAGTTATACTTGAAAAGATCTGAACAGGCAATAAATATGTTAAATTCATTATTTAGTCATTGTAAAGATTATAATGAAAGCAATGGACGGATTGGATATCTTATAATTCGAACGGAAAATTTTGTGATTTTTTCTTTATTAGGGGTAATTGTTAATTATGGTAATGATTTTAAAAAAAAAATACAGATTACTTTTAAAATACCATGCGAGTGTTTCCCAATAAAATATTCAAAGAAATTTTATATTAGACTAAGAATTTATCACATCATTAAAAAGAATAATAATTTGGTTAGGTTAGGTAAAAACAAAAATTTTAAGAAAAAATGTTTTACAGTAAGTTGTAATTTAATTGTAAATATTAGTTATTTATTGTTTTGTATTATTGATTAATAAAACTCAGAATTCATAAAAAATATATTTTTATCTATGCGTGTAAGTCCCTACCAAAGTAGGTATAAATATTTAGCGCCTCAAAAGAGCTGTTGCTCTGTTCGAATATTTACTGATTGAGTGGGGTTTGACGGTTAAAAACTAAGGTTTTCAAAAACGTACAAAATTCGCTAAACCAACTAAAATTCGACTTGGAACTTCAAGAGAGAGATATTTCCTCAACCCAATTACCTCTATAAGATAGACTACACACTATCCGCGTGAACTATCACGAGCGTTATACATCATCCGGGCGCGCAGGCGCGTGACATTTGACTTGAACTGATCTATAGGTTGGCTTTTGATTACTGGCTGATCCGGATCGTGGAAAGTAACAGAAGAGTTTCAAGTGGATTTAATTTATGACTAAAGTGGACTAAAGCATTGTTTATATGCATTTAACAGTCTGTACATTAGCAAATGGAATTTCGAGAATATTCCAATATAATCAATGTAACTATATGTAACTAATTGTATCGATATAGCTTTGATAACTGAATCTTCGCGCATCGATTCAAACTCGTAAACCAGGCAATGTTTGCCCTTTATGAAGAAAACAGCTTGGACGAATCTTGGGCACTTTGCACCGATTGATTGTTGATAGTCTGATTAACGTTTAAAGCCAAGTTGGAGATAATTGAAAAATTCATACTTAAGTAGAAACTTCGTAGTACCGGCGTTCAAACCCACGACCTCGCGAATGAGAGTCAAGACTGGTTACCCCCTAGGCTGTCACCGCTCTTATAGGTATATAACCGGGTGCCGTATTCCTCCTAATTAATACTGTTTTACGATACATTAAAAACTTCAAAGTATTTTAATGTCCCGACATACCACTATTGCTTGAAAATATAACTGAACCTAAGCAGGCATCCCACGGTAAACACTATTGAAGGCGCCCGACGTCTCCCGCCTCTGTTATTGATACAATTTATCAACGATCGAGCGTAACGTGTGGTGCAAGTTGTTACGCGGTAACGGCACTCTAACCACATCGTACAGATAAAATTAACGTTAAGTAGAGTTTTATGAAGTTGTGTATATTGAATTTAAAAATATCGTTTTTAAAAAAACTTAGTTTTTAGTTTTTAAAAATTTTAAAATTTAAAAACATTTTTTAAATCAAAAATATGATTGATTTAAAAATATCAACTATATTGTGTGTAAAGAAAAAAAACACCATATTATATACGATACCGAAGGGGTCGTCAGCACATGCCGATCGCAAGCGCAAGCGCTAGTTTTCAGCACCAAGCGAGAGATTTTTAGAAAGTCATGTTACTCGGTTATTAACAACTTTTCTAGATTATTCTTTTCTCTTAATCATTAATTATCCAATTTCTTTCTATTAGTTTATTTATTTCGCCTTCCGCCTACAACTTGCTCCATATTTGCAAAGTTGCGCGGGTAGTGTAGTGGAGTCGCACCGCGTTACCGTCATACAGCGCGTAAACTTTCATACCTGCGAGGTGTGACTTGTGGCCCGCAGCTGTTACATTTAATTTTAGTGGCCGTCACCGGGTTAGTGAAGTATTTTAAGGTAAAATGTAGTCGCTTTATGGTAACCATGTCGCTAAATAAAAATTAGTAAATCTATAGGTACCTACATATAATAAAACTGTAGAACCAGCGTGTCTGTACATTGAATATATTTACTAAAAACTAATTGGGGGCGATGAAGGAAGAGTATCAGAATACAAAAAGACGATTTTGAAAATTTTTGTCTGTCTGTTTGTCTATTCGAACACCCTAATCTCTAAAACTACGGAACGGATTTTGATGGAGTTTCCACAGGTTAATTAAGCTTAGCTTGGCGTTTCGTTTCAATCGACTGAGGGGAAGAAAAGATATCCCAATTTAGAGTTTAAAAACTAAAATTCCATGCGTACGAAGTCGCGGGCGCAGCTAGTAAAGAATAAATGAGCTGATCCACAACTGTCATTCTTCGCGTAAACATCTATACCTCAACTAGCCATGTTAGCAACTAGTGTGGGGACACTCGCAGAAGACTTCCTTAAAATATACTGCATTTTCCACTTTAACCTATTCCTCCAATATACAGGTACAGTCAGTATATGTTTTGGTAGTGAGTGAAATGTGCCAGAGTCTATTCCCATCCCATCCCATTCTATCCTATCCTTTTCCTAAATCTCTAAAGGTAGGCAGTGCATCCGGGGATGTGCCACCGTTTGACATTCTGGACTGATGTTGGCATGTACCGCGGATATCCATGGGCGACAGTATCCACTTACCATCCAATACGATAGGACACGATGGAACGAGAATGGGCTCAACTGATCTCTGGCCAAGAGCCAGAAGTTGGTAGCGAATGACTCACTACCGAAACAGGCACGTATTGGGTGGATACATTGGGGGAATTGGATAAAGTGGGAAATGCAGTACCCACATGCTGCGGTAGTCTTCTGTGAGAGAGGGGTAAGTGGCCAGTCGAGTGCGCCGAACGGTTTTGAGATTGTAGCATGCACTCGTCCCCCTCCTATAAGTAAGTAAATGTTTTATCTATCTGTCTATACGAGTATTATAGCGAATATGAAATAACCGATCACGACCGACCTTCTCGAACTCTTCTGCATCTCTTTCTCGATGTGCCGTATATTCGTATATCGCCCGTAACTTTACGATTGATTAGTTTAAGATAATAAACATTGTGCATGTGAGGTCGCCGAACCCATGAAATGTAACAAAATATATGGGAATTAATTAAAAATCAGTTAACAGTCCATAAACATGTCTTCGCCCACTCTCACGCACTTGCCCCAATTTAAACGCCTTTTAAATCTTATGATTACTTTTAGAAACACTTCCCGGGACACTAAAATGACGCTAATTTGACGAGTAGTTTGAATGTAGTTTCATTACAATTTCTATCCAGCTATATGTATTTTATTATTCCAGTCAGCTGTGCGCCATTTTTTGATACACAGAACGTGCTGAGATGTATGCCCATTCGGCACACTACGTACATTTTTTTTTTGTTTATGGACGAAGGCGGCAGGCGAGCATACAGTCCACCGCAGGCGAGCATACAGTCCACCTGATGGTAAATGGATATTGTAGCCCACAGACATCCGTGATACATGCCAACATTATTCCAAAATTACAAACGTTGGTACGCCGCCGCATGCGCTGCCTACCTTTGGAGACATAGGAATGAATTTGGAGAAAGGGTTGGGAAAATTTGGACGGATGGGAATGGGCTCTGGCACATCTCACTCACTACCGAAACACGTACATCTTATTGGGGAAATAAGATAAAGTGATGAATAAGGTAGTATGTTAGAATAAGAAAATAATATAAAGTTGTATTGATAATAAACTTGAAATATTTATATGCAATGGCAATGCAACCAGCCGTAGATTTCATATAATCACTAGCTGTGCCCGGCCACGCGTTGCTGTGGCTGCCCAACAGATGGCGCTAAGGGTGGACAACGCTTATCACTAAGGGGTATGAAAAATAGATGTTGGCCGATTCTCAGACCTACTCAATATGCTCACAAAATTTCATGAGAATCGGTCAAGCCGATTCGGAGGAGTACGGGAACGAACATTGTGACACGAGAATTTTATATATATAGAGATAGAGATAGAGAAGAGATAGAGATAGATTACTTAGAAGTGTGTTAGAATATTTATCAACGGGAATTATATAATATATATAACTAGCTGTTGCCCGCGACTTCGTCCGCGTGGACTTTAGTTTATAAACACCCTCTTTACCTTCTTAGGGGTATTTGATATTTTCAAAAACGGTCACACACATTATTTCTTATAGCTTATTTTTTAACGAACAAATGTTCGACGTGATTCTTTAAATTGATATAACTTTTTTATTTATGAACTGATTGAAATAAAACAAACACCAAATTTTAAGTGAAGCTTACCACAATAGATTAGTACCGCACCCAAATCGGTTAAGCCGTTTCTAAGATTAGCGCGCACAAACGCACAGACAAACAGACAAACAGACAAAAATTCTAACAATCATTGTTTTGGGTTCTATTGCGTTGATAAAGGCCCCCAATAATATTTTTCTCATATATCTTCTATGTACAGACAGCGATCAGTTACATTTTTATTATATGTATATAGATTAGGAGCAGAAATATTGAAAGTGGCAGCAAATTGATGGCAGCGATTTTAAAGGTTTATATTCTCTGGTGATAATAAAGACATGGGAATTAGAAATTATTTATTTCAGTTATTCAAAATTCAGTTATTCGTTTCAATACAAGCCTTATACAATTTCATTACATTGAATTCTTAAGGTTTTAATTAAAAAAACTTATTTATATTTAACTAGCGGCGCCGGCGACTTGGTTCGCGTGAACTTTAGTGATTCCCGTGGTGCCCTAAATGTTACCCAGCCTATAAGCTGTAACTATGCTAAGATTCATTAAAATCCGCCCGGTGGTTTTTGCGTGATGCCCGTTGAAACACAAAGACAGATAAAAATTCCAAAAATTGTTTTTTTTGAGCTGTATATCACATGAACTTGACACTGCAAAAACTTTCTAAAAATATTTCATGTACACGTACACGTACGTGTGTCTGTCTGTACACGGCTCCATTACTACATATGTGTAGAAAATTAATTATTACAATATAGGTACTCATATATACATACAAACAATATCGCAATATCGCACATTTCTTGCAATATATAACTCGAAAAACATGATTTTCAAGGAGAACAGTATTAAAATGGCAACTTGCTGTATTTTTGATGACAAGCAAAAATAGCCAGTGAACTTACAAGCAGCCTGTAGTGAAGGTATTTTTATGCCATTTTTACATTAAAAAATATATCAACTAAGGGTAAATTTTTCATGAATAACTCAAAAAACGAGATTTTTTAATAATGACACATACTCTTGCAATAAAATGAGCGATATGTTGTAGATCTGAACTCTTGTTTAAACATGTTTTTGTAAAACAAACACATTTTGTTTCTGTTACAGAATAAAAAGTTGTTTTGATTATTTTCTACGAAACATTAGCTAATTAAATACATTCTACTCGTAACGTGTTCTAAGACAAGAAAATAATTTGGCGATAATGCGAATGAGAATCATAATTGACTGCCGGTAAAAGATGAACTTATCTAAACACCAAATAAGATTTAATACCTTTGTCAGACTCCATTAAAAGATAAGAAAGAAGGATAACGTCTGCGTTATGTTATATTTATTCGTATTGTTTCTATTGGCAATTCCGAAACAGTAACTCACGTCACCCATAACAATATATCGATGCGAAACTGTTATTGAATCGATTGTCGATAACGATTCCTTGAAACCGAAAATAGTCTGGCAAAGTTATGTTTACCGTTGAGGAAAATCCTACTCGTAACAAGCCCTTTTATCGTCCACTGTTGGACATGGGGATCCTCATTACACATTGCCTTTTGCTCGAGGGATCTAGGGCCTTGGAACACCACGCCTAGCCGAGCGGATTGCATAGCCCATAAAACTAATTTATCGTCATCGTCGTGTGTATCAGACGTATATTTTTTTATATGACAATATTTCCCCATTATTGTCTGTGTCTGATTCACCATTATTTTCTTTTAATTTTGAAAACGTTACCGCGTTTCATGTTCAAAAGTTCGGAGTATTCAAGATCTTTGTCCGCGTTTCTGACTATTTTACAAATGACAGCCCTACGCTTGCTGTCAATTTACGTATTTACTCATAGTACCTACGAGTATGGTATATCTTCTATTAGTGCAACGAAGCTTTTAACGAACGTGGCCAAAAAGGGAAATTGCCGCCATCTTGAAACGGTCGGTCCAATGACAGTGTGACACATTGGATGATGTTGTTATGAGAGAACACAATTACGCACATATTTTTTGACTATTAAAACCGTGTTTTTTAATAAATTTTATGTAAATAGACACATCACTAGTTTTTTTTACTTAAATACCCTATTTTTGTGATGTTTACAAATGTTTGGTTAATCTAATTAATGTATAACTTGGAATCCTCTTCTGCCTTTACCCTAAAATATAGCTAATATATTTAACCTGGCAATCCATAGCCGATTATCATGTCGTCCACCAGGTTCATTCATGGCCCTGTCGCACTGAAATTTATGAATTAATAAAGAAATTTCCTGACTTATCAACGCCAAACGGAAATTTTAGAAGCAGCAAACAGTAGCTTCCTTCAACAGAAGCTAGAACAGTTGGACAATAGCTTCTTTTTATGGCGTGCCTAAAGACTTACTAAGAAGGGATTTCACTAAATGGGGCACTAACACGGTGAAACGGGGTATTTGAACAAAGTTTGAATGGCAATATTTTATTATAGTCCTATGAACTTGAATATTCTACAATACGAGTAACACGAGCTTTCTTTAAAATTGTGTCAAGAGCTAAAATACAGCCTGTTAAATTTCGTATTGAATTAGTCAAATGTTCTAAGGCGGCGTAAAATATTTTTTAATTAAATTCACTTCATCGATATACAAATAAGTGATTTTTTTTCCAAATATGTCGGAACAACTAAACGCAATTAGAACCATACGAGCGAAGCCACGAGCAAAAGCTAGTTTGATATTTTCCACACGCACAAATTCAAAACCAGAAGTTCTATTTTCAAATGGAACTAAATTTCAAATTAAACTGACGGGTAGGCGATCCGCAAATGTATCTTTGTAATCGATTATTTATAGACTCGCCTAGGGATTTGAATAATTTAAATCGATATTTCGGTCGTACTAATAAACATGTCACATCTCGAGTGTGTCGACCCCTCACTCGATCATAAATCGTTTAATTCGAATGATAATCGTCTTGTTAGGCATTAATCAGACGAATTTACGGGCGATAGTTTTCGTCAGGTATTTTGTATTTTCTTATAATGGATTTTTTTATAAATTATTCATTTCGTAATTAAAAGTGGGTGTCGTGCTGATCGCGGTCTAGTGATCCTTATCGCAGGGTTTCTTAACCTTTTTGTAGTCACGGACCACTTTCAAAATTTCAAAAATCTTACGGACCCCTTACAAATTTAATTGTAGGGAAAGAAAACAAGGCATTTTGAAAAAATGATTAACGCGCGACGGCTGTTAGTGAGACGCAGCTCCTCCACTGAGTAGCGGTGACCAGCGAGCGAGTGATAGCTACCTACCTACATGGACCCCCAGCACTCATGCCACGGACCCCAGGTTAAGAAACCCTGCTCTATAGGTATTATCTACTTGAACTTCTTGTAATCTAGCACAAGAGTTACTGCAGATGTGTATTATAAGATGGAAATGACGATGGAAAAGCTGAATGAAAACAACCGAGTTTGGTCAATTGTATTGTTCTTCCCATACATACGAGCAATTATAAAGGGCCCGTAGTCACTGCGTATCCATAATGTTCCTAAGATAACTGGTCCTTTAAGCTTTTCTCTTACTTTAAGGTCTAACCCTATATCAAAATACAGGGGTCCAAGATCCATGGGAGGCTTTGCAGTAGCACCACCCCGGGGTCCAAACTCCATGCTCCCATGTAATAGCACAACCCCATTTCTTGCCGTGGGTGTAGTAAAAAGCGACTAAGGGTTACAAAGCCGCTACCACAAGCGATGAGAAACTTACGCCATCTCCAAAAAAGTGAACTCGCCAACCCGCTTAGCTAGAGTGCCGTTCTAAGGCTAGACATCCATCATACACGAGATTATGTGCTTGAGAAGGCCCATGTCCATCGGTGGACGCTAAAAGGGCTGGTTACGATTTTACTGTGACATTAACTGTGAAAAATGGACCTTATTTTCTCAGACATTAAGACTATAACATTTTTGTACCTTTGTATCTTAAAAATCGGATGATAGAGCATGGTACTACTTAAACAGACCTTTGAAAGAACAAAATTATAAAATCTTAACCAACCACAGTTTTTTTTACAGTACAGCAGAGTACTGTACAGCATACAGTCCACCTGATGGTAAGTGGATACTGTCGTCCATAGACATTTGCGATAAATACCAACATCAGTCCAGAATGACATACGTTGGCGCGCCCCCGGATACGCTGCCTACCTTTACAGATTAAGGAATGAATTAGGAAAATGGGGAGGGAGAGGATGGGACGGGAATTGGCTCTAGCATATCTCACTCACTACCAAAATACGTAGGTACATTGGAGAAATAAGATAAAATAGAAAATACATTTCAAAGTAGTCTTCTGTGAGAGAGGGGTACCATGGCCAGTCGAGTGCGCCCAGCGGCTGTGAGAATGCAGCATGCACTCTCCGCCTACCAAGTAAATAGTCCATATGGACACTAAGGTGAGGTGCCTTTGCACAGAGAATTTCATATATACCTATTTAAATGAATAATTACTGTATCTACATACAAGTAGTTATGCACCGAATCAAATATAAACATGTGCATACATATAGGTTTGTTTCCGCATATATTATACTAGCGACCCGCCCTCGCTTCGCTTCGGTTTATAAGATTTTTTTTTATATATTCAATAATTTTTTTTCAAAATTTCAAAATAAAATATAGCCAATATTAAACACGGATAATGTAGCTACTTATTTGTGAAAGATTTTTTGAAATCGGTTCAGTAGTTCCAGAGATTACCCCCAACATACCTACAAACACACAATTTTACCTCTTTAATATATTAGTAGGTATAGATTAATGTAAATATATTTTTGACATAGGTGCCAAGACCAGCTACCGTTATGTTAATTTTCAAATTATCTCTGAATATTAAAGATATTTATATGCAATGTTTGAGAATGCGATTAAATACTACAAATTAAAAATTAGTTAGTGCTACTATGGGATATAAATATATATCTTTTTTACAGAAAGAAATGGAGGCTGTATATTTTTTATTTTTTAAATATGTATCAATGGATTCATATGCATTTTAATGAGTTTGATTATATCAAATTAAAATTTGAATAAAACTCGATATATCTCTAACATTCCTTTCTAAATATTTATTGAAACTCGTATATATACATATATATATATACATATATATATACATATTTTATATATTTAGTATATAATTTTACATTGATATATATTTTAGTATATAAATGAAACAAATATAGAAGGTAGAAAAATAACTAGGGTATGTAAATGTTAAATTTAAATCAATATTAAAATATAAACGTAATATGTGTCTATTATAATAAATATATAGATACAAATATAGTGTATGGTGGCGAGCCTTGTGTGAGATAAGTATACATATAAGAAGTTGTATTTTAGCCTAGCGGTCTTTGCACCGATGTATATATAATACGGGTTATATTCATACAGGTTTAATCATAAATTATTCATAAAGTAAGATATTTCAATTCCAGATTCAATAGTAACGCTTCGGAAGTTACATCAGCAGAATGTCGCTCATCAAGTTTATTTTAAAAATATCAAAAGTTCGTCTGGTTTGTTAGCTTAATCTAAAACATAAATCTTTAAATTATGACTAAACATTAATTGGCTCGATGTGTTTAGTTGCGATAAGACATTGTCTATTTTAAATGGGGCTCTTCGATACATACAAATGTTATATTTATATGGGACATCATGATTTTTTTTTATTTCATGAATCAGGTGCTATACGTGCCAAAGAATCACGTGACGGTAAATTGTCATTACCCGGGACATGATCAGTGGTGTGGGTCGATTTCAATACTCGGTATTAGAGGCAGCATTTAAATCTCTAGCCATATACTATATTATATTTAATCGAAACGACTTTAGAGTAATTCCCGTAGTAACTTAATTATGGAATGAAAAACAGGTTAAACCTAATTGTTAAACCGGCACAAAGATATAACTATGCCAAGTTTCATTAAAATCTGTCCAGTGGTTCTTACATGATGTCTGTTGAGGTAGACGCCTCAACATGCATCATGCAAACATCACTGGATTTTTTCTGTGAATCCAAAAATTGTTTCCTTGGGCTCTTTTATCTTTTTTTTATATTTATTTACAAAGAACACTCATTTTTCAAATGGAAATTGTAGCCATGTATTCTAGCTTCGCTATTTACATTGTAATCATGTTTCCTTTTTCGAAAAATATTTCATGTGCAGTTACGGCTTTGTTGCGATATTATCTACAAAGTATTATGAAATAACGAAAGACGTCAACCAATTTAAAGTATATAAAAACCGTTCTGGCCAAAAATAAAATTTGTTTTTAGAATAAATTGATGTTACAAACATGTAAAGTATTGTTGTACTATTTAACGTTCATAGCCGCCATTAGTCGGTAGAAGTTAACGAACGGGCGCCTAGATATACTAGAAATGAACTACCTATATGTTATGAAAAAAAAACTTATAGTAAAAACTGATAGTCGATTTTACGCTTCCCATTGATCGACCTGTTTTAAATTTTTGTGTTAATTCGATGACACGTTGCTGTATGTATAGATTCTCATTAGGATTGTCTGTAACATTAATACGTCTTCCCCTTAACTTGGTACGCTCGGGTTTCATTCACAAAGTGGCGTTTAGCAGGATGCTGCCACGACGGTTCACATTTCGAGGTCGGACTTACGACTGAGTAGAATACCTACTTATGAGTCTTATGACAACGGTAAATATCAGACAATTAGGCATATATCGTATGCAAGTTGATAGGCCGTTTAGATACAGTCTTTAATTAGAATCATTGTACAATATATTGTCACGAAATAAATGTATAGATAGAAAATGAATTGTTGGAGCGGGAGTGCTTGGTGACCATGGTGCTCCAGGTATTTTTTTTATAGACTAGTGGGCGGACGAGCAAGCGGCCCCATGTGATGGTAAGTGTTACCGCCGCCCATGGACACCTGCCACACCAGGGGGTATGGCGTATTGCAACAAGGGGGTATTGCAAAATCCTCTTCACAGCTCTCTTTAAGAACCCCATATCGTAGCTTAATGGAAAGACCTCTTGAGGCAATTCGTTCCACAGCCTACGGGTTCGCGGTATAAAATATTTTTTTAACCGAACAGTGCGCGACACCTCCGTATCGAATAAATGCGGATGGACCGCACTTCTGTGACTGGAGGTGCGGTTGTAGAAACCCGAGGTGAGTCCCCAAACTGCCGACCCAACCAGCCGACCAGCAACCGGCTTCAGTTGCAGCGACGTGGCGTTAAAATAAGCGAAGAATACCTTTAGCACTCAACAGATTTAGAACCAGTTAATTATTTAGTAATTGAGGATTATGTTACATTTGTAACACAACCGCGTTACATAACATAAACTTCGATATATTAAATAATTTACTCACATTCCCTCTTCGAGCTCGAACATTCTCCTACAATCAGTGTAACCTACTAGTCACAATTAGGGCTGCCACCCTTCCGGGTTTGACCCGGAGTCTCCGGATTTGGAGGACATTTGTCCGGGCTACGGGTTAACATCGTGAACCTCCGGGTGGCTGTGACGTTGAACATTCAAAAATCTTAGAAAAAATAGAAATATGATTCGTAAACCTAGTGAGGATCTAGTGAGTGAGAATAACTCTAGTGAGGATCGGACAAATGCAAAGATACAATTTAAAGCGTCGCTGTGTGTATGTTTATCTTGTGGTAATTTTATTCGTAATTTAGTAATAACTGAAGTACTAACTTTAAATTAAAAATTCACTACTATTTCCTGTTTCGTTTTTGTCCCATTTATTTTAATGTCCGTATTTAGAGTATTCTGAAGGTGGCAGCCCTAGTCACAATGTAGGTATAATATAGTCAAGAATGTAGAATGTAATGGCCGGTAGTGACTGGATGAGAAGATCAGAAGACCATATGTTGTGGTGGTCCTTGGGAGAGGACTATATCCAATAGTGGGGATGACATAAACTGATGGTATGGTACAGTGAGAAATGTATATCGTATAAGTAAATATTTCATATGTATGTATGCAATGTAAATGTGAATTGAGAATGCAATGTAAATTGAGGGAAGAGTGCACGCTGCAATCCAATAGCCGTTGGGCTCGCTCGACTGGCCACGTTACCCCTCTCTTACAGAAGACTTTCTTGAAATGTACTATATTTAGCACTTTATCTTATTTCCCTAATATACGTACATGTTTCGGTAGTGAGTGAGATGTGCCAGAGCCCATTCCCATCCTATCCCTCCCCATTTTCCCAACCCTTTCTCCAAATCCATTCCTATATCTCCAAAGGTAGGTGCGCATCCGGGGCGTGCAAACATTTGTCATTGTGGACTAATGTTGGCATGTATCGCGGATGTCTATTTGCGACAGTACCCACTTACCATCAGGTGGACTGTATGCTCGTCTGCCGCCTTCGTCCATAAAAAAATACTCTGGTGTCAGCCGGTTTTAAAATAACACCACCCCATCTCTTCCTGTGGGTGTCGTGGCGACTAAAGGATAACAAAGCCGCTACCCCACGCCCTCGGGAACCACACCACTTCTCAAAGATTGGACTCGTCAACCCGCTTCAGCAGCGTGACGTTTTAAAGACATACATCCCTCATGCACATGAAAATTTGCATGAGGAGATCCAAGTCCAGCAGTGGACGAAAAAAAGGGCCGAAAAAAAAAGAAAGTATTACGATTACATAATACTTTCTAGAAAAAATATAATTTTGGTTCTGTTAGTCAGAAACTGACCTCGGATTCGTGACCTACAATCAATTTTTATAATCCAAATCAACACTTTCCAAGAACGCTCAATAAGTGAAACGTGATCACCAAGTCGTGTGGGGCCACACAATCAGCGATTGGCTCGTTTACGAGCCCGCAACAACTCGACCAGCTGTTAACGCACTTTTATTGACATCTAAACGCGTTTTATAGCCGCATGCCTTCCTAAATCTATTTTATTCATGATTTAATGCCGTAATCGCGACTCGGGAGGCCTAATCGCGAGTTTTACGGCCCAGAACAATAATTTATTAGTCTCTAATTGAAAAAAAAAGAGTAACAAATAATTTAATGATTATTTTATAACGATTATATAATACACGCTTGCATATTATAAAAAAAAAATATTTATGTCATTAAAACACATTTATTTCAATATATTAAAACTGTTTCCGGTATCCATGAAAAGACATGACTGAATTCACTGAAAATTTTAGAACTTTCCTAACTTTTCGAAGTGGTGTAGTTCTTCAGGGTAGCGGCTCTGATTGAAAATCAGCGTGAAGGCTGAACCGTCATGACTTCATGCGGAGTCAAAGTCCCACTGTCCTGCTGCACCACAGTTTTTGTTTATTATTATTTTCTTCCACTTTTTATTCCTTTTGTAATTTTGTTTCTTCTTAAATTAAATACATATTTTAGATACGTCTTTTTATAGAAAGAATGTGGCAGACGAGCATACGATCCACTTGGCGAGAAGTAGATACTGTCGCCCATGGACATTTTTAATCCAAACCACAACAGCTTATACCTACGATATTTCAATACAGATTTTCCACTCTTATTGTCTACTTGTATAACTTGTATAACTTCTAAGATAGAAATTGTTGTGTCTATCCGTTCTCAGTAGAATTATTTGTCTGTATAATTAATTATTTTTTATTTATTTGAGACCAAAGTAGGTTTTATACTTTAGTAATCAAATGACGTTCGATAATTAAGTCACTTGCTTATCACTAGGTTGATTATTTTTTACATTTTTCCAAATAGTCTTCTGCAGTAGTGTGTTCTATAGAAAAGTCTATAAAGAACCAACCATAAAGTATCTCAAAAAACGCCAATACGTCCGCTCCATTAATGACCCTAAATCGTTCGCGTAAAAGTTTTACCAGTGATAAAATCAGTTATAAAACTGTATGAGGCCATAAATCCAGCGATCTTACTAACCGCTTAAAGACGGGAGCTATTCTTAAGTCCATAAATCAGGCAACGGGTCTCCGCGACCCCATAAAGATTAACTCTGTTTCGCTGTTTAGTAAACACTACTTTTATACAGTTTTTCATATAATTTTATGGTTTCAGTTTATTGATCGATAAACTTGTTTGTGGTGTTTTTGATATAAGGCTTATTTCCACAAGGAGTTTCTCGAACGGTTTATGCGAGAATATTGTATGTATACGATTCTCGTTTGCGACCAAACTTCATACATTTCTGTCCTGCAACTGTTCATATGATGATGGAAACTCAAATGATAACAGTGATCACGTGATCATAACA
Source organism: Sesia bembeciformis (assembly GCA_943735995.1). Taxonomy (NCBI): domain Eukaryota; kingdom Metazoa; phylum Arthropoda; class Insecta; order Lepidoptera; family Sesiidae; genus Sesia; species Sesia bembeciformis. The sequence continues at coordinate 970,082 of OX031028.1, read as the reverse complement.
GTTGTTTATATTAGCCAAGTATATTATTGTCCAAGTATCAAGTTGTTTATATTAGCCAAGTATATTCTTGTCCAAGTATATTTCCCCTCATGCGTGAGTTCGAACACATCGCGAGGAAACTCACGTGCTCCAGAAATTAAAACAAAAAATCTGCTGTGTGTGATCCACCAATGTGAGTATTTGGGCTCGCGTGGTGGATTATGGCCCGAAATTCCCCAGTGATTAACAAGGAGAGGCCCGTGCCCTGCAGTGGGACGTTATAGGCCGATACAAGTACAAGTACTCTTCCTGTGTAAATAAGCCTTTACCGTTAAATTATTAAGGCGGTTATAAAATCATATACCACCCATCCATTGTTCTAGTTCCTGTTCGAGAATAATAATTAACTTGTATAAAAATTTCACGTGAATGATTTCTAGCTGCATTTGTTCGAGAGATATCGAAGACAAACTCTTCGATATCTCCCGTGCGGACTCCTTGCCGCCTCCTTTTTATAGCCTTTTATATTTTATTGATCTATACATATAATAAAATTGTAACAGGCCGATGTCTGTACATTATAGATATTGAAAAAAAACTAATATGGGTCTTTATTAGAGCAACAGAAGCCAAACAACAGTTTTTAGAAATTTTGTCTGTCTGTTTGTATGTTTGTACACGCATCACGCAAAAACCACTGCATTGAATTGAATGCAGTTTTCACCGATGTATTGCTAGAGGTCTTAAAACTTAAAATATAAGTTCCATTTTACCGCAGGAAAATATCTTATTCCGATTGTTTTAAATTTAATAAACCGAAGCGAAGTGAGGACGGGTCGCTAGTCTTAAATAAAAATCTACATGCGTCATCTGATTTTTTGCTCCATACATATACCTACCAGTTATTATGTTATACGAAATAAACCGTTTTGCTCACGTAAACTTGTATCTGTCAAGCTTCCACCCTCAATGCAAACCAGGATACATTTGAAGGATTGAAGTTTGACACCAACATAGTTTGGTCGTATATTTATATCTCGGTTAAAATAGTAGATGAGTCGGATCGGTTTAATAGTTACAAATTACGGTGGAAACTTTCAATAAAACTAAAAAAAAAAGAAATCTACGCTAATATACCTATCTATATATACCTAATGATTTTATATTTATTTCTGCACGCCAATTCTGGTAAAAGTAACGAGCTTTGTATAATTACACACATTGGAAATAAATAATTTGATTTGATTTGATATATAGGTATTAACCTGTTTTTAAATAAATCCTTGCACTTTCAACACTGACCGTCTCTTGAAAACTGACATCCTTTGTTCTACTTTTATTCATATTTTTGAACTAATGTTGGGATGTATCGCGGATATCTATGGGCGACAGTATCCACTTACTATCAGGTGGACTGTATACTCGTCGGCCGTTTTTTTTTCTATAAAAAAACACATTATTATATATGTATTATTAATAATTATGTAGTTGGTGTTGACTGAACAACATCAACAAGTGAACAACTGGCTCAACAAATAAATATTGTGACTATAATCAATTTAAATAGATAATAGGTATATAATAGTAGTGGTTCGATTAGCAGCTCTATATGAATGGAGTGTGCAGCGTTGCCGTTCTTAGCAGCATTCGTATATTTATATGATTGCATTAAGAAAAATAAAAAGAAAGTAGCTTCTACAGAATTATTCACGCAACCCTCAAACCTGCACGGTGTCTCACTGACCACCTATCAAAAAAACCACGACTAATCGCAAACGTCAAACTCATTCCCGTGATTTATACCAATCACCGGACGACAGAGGCCGTAAACAAAACTGTCAATAAAAACTTAAAGACTGGAAGTCAAAAAGACCCTCGTAAACTGTTAAACCCTCACGTTTATTGTTAAGCCGTTTGTGGGTTAACAATTGTTTTCTCACGTACATAAAAACCGGCAGTAAAACTTGTGTCGGTCAAATGATTATCGGGCATTAAAATTACTGAGGATGAAAGAGTTGTTTCGGTTCATCGGAAGGGTTAACAAAGGGCTACTGTTACAATAACAGCTACTTACACGTGCAAATCTATGCAATAATTCATGTCATTGTTTTATAAAAACCATCACAAAAAAGGAAAAAAATCTTATACACGCCAAATTTAAAAACCAGCACAAACACAAAATGGCGATTTTGCCCGTCAGTTCTTGACCAGTCTAGGGCGGCATGGTCCAACAGGACCATTAATTAACCAGGACAATTGTAATACAAAGGATTCAATATAATGGGACCACGAATGTGTCCAATATTGACCAGTATAAAATACAAAATTCAGATAACATTAAATTCTTATCCATAGTATATAATAAACATGTGGCATAGTATATAGTAAACTAGTATGTAATAAGCCAAAAAAGAACGTTTTTGTCGGTCTCAGTTGAAACTATAGTGAAATCCTTAAAAAAAAGTATTTGAGAATTTTTAAAAAAGTACTTAAATTAAGTATCAATCTTTACAATCACATGTCAAAGCAAGTTTCAATTAAACAAAATCTTGAAACAACGAAATTATAAGTTTAAAAATATTATTGTGAATAAAATGATGTAACTTAAAACTTCGTTTGTGACTTCGAATCATTAACTTAATACAGAGCATAATAATATAAGACAATAAACAGAAAACGCATTTAGAGAATTAAAATCACTATAATTTACCAGTTAATTATTCAATTTGATAGTTTGTTATAAACGCACATTAAAATTCAAACATTCAAGGAAAATGTCCCGGGAATTTTACATTTAACACGACAACAAAAGAGAGAAAGAGAGAGGTATGCGCTTGTAAATCAGTCACCCAAAGGCCCATAAATTAAAACTAAACTATGCCGGACTTTTTATTATTTTACCGAGTAACAGTTATTGTGTGCGACACGCCGATTTAGGTGCTGGTCGCAGCTGCATGGAAACGGTAGCAGTTTTTGGTGACAGCGTGTGTGGCCTCTTAGACAGAAGAGGACGTTGTGTTAATTCGCAAACCGGTGTCGAGCGCGTTAGGTTTCACTTTTTAACGAGAAGAAGTGATTAATAAGCAGCTGATACAAAGGGGATTAAAGATTAAGTCTTACTCAGTAAGCAGAAAGAACAGAAACAAAATTGAGAGTGTGAATTGGATACCACCAATCTGCATAACTGATCGGAGCGATAAAAATATATTTTTTTACAGGAAAGAAGATTTTGTGTTTGTGCGTGGATTTATTTACAAGGCACGTGGACTAGTACTCAAATATAAGTAAAAATTGAAAAATATTTCTAAGATTTGTAGAAGACGCTAAATTGAGTCGAATGGCGCAAAAATATCAAATATGCATAATTGTATCCAATTATGCATATCTGTATCGACACTGCTGTGCAATACACGTCCCCAGTCAATAAATCATAGTGTAATTATATTATATAAATATAATTAATTAAGTATATATGGTTTCACTAACAATATTAAGTCTATGTAAGTTTTAAAAAAAGAAAAAAAAATAGTATAAAGTGGATGTAGGATATACCCACTTTATCCTATTGGACAGTAGTCTTCTATGAGATGTAGATGATGCTAAATAACAAGTTTTTGTCAAGTTATTTTATTACATTTCAATTTTATTATTAAACCATAAATACATTTAAGATTAATGTCTTCAATTACTAATTCGGTGCGCAATTAAAGGAAACATATATGTAACGAATTTTTTCGCTCGTCCTTATTCTAATTTATGGGTCCAAATACCTCAAGTCACACGGCAATCTTATCTGATTCGCATTAATCGACAACTACATGCCTATTTAATCAAAATCAAAGCGTAAATAGAGCTGAACTGTTAATAAGTTTGGGCGCAAACTCAACTGTTACAGAATGCGGTTAGAACGCGGCGTTTGTTTATTGCCCGGATTGAACGATTGGCCGGTATTAAACCACAGAACGCAACTGACAGAAATCAAAACATTTCTATAGACCTATTCTGAAAATAGGAACTTTTTTTTAATTCCAATCTTAGAATAAAGAAAAATTAAATTGAATTCGTCTTTATTTCTCACAATTTTGTTACGTAATCTCAAATGTTGAGTTGACATATTATAATGTTATATTAGTTTATTTTTTCAGTTTAAAGCTGGTGCTTTAAATCACTTTAGGTAAGTCTTTTGTGAATGACAAAAATATGTTGTGTTTGCTCAAACGTTTGTTTAGCGTACGGTTTACTATATTCTGAGTCCAAATGCGAATTGTCGTATTTCTCAGGTTTAAGATGCGTCAGTTGTGGCGTACTGCAGTTATTGTTATTTATTACAATTAAAAATCTGCCCAGAATTTCACACTACCCAATGACTCTCCTTGCGGATGACAGCACTCTATTGTTTATCGCTGACGATAAACAATGTATTTGTTCGAAAGTCCGATTGAATAATTCTAAAGAAATACAACTCAAATAAACAACCGCTACGATTGCAACGTCCAGTGTACTCTTACACTTAAATTCTAGTTAATATATAATTATACCGTTTCGATTACACATAAAACGTTCATCTTTTATTTTTTCAAAGGAAATAAAGTCTAAATTGGAATGACAAAGAATTTTAGGCGTAATAAAACGTTTTTCAATAGAAACCGGCACCGTGACGTCACTTTGAATATTCAAAAACTAGCAATAAATACAAAGTTATGGGCATAGAAAAAATTGTACAAAACTCGTAATACATCGTAATAACTCATAGGTCTTTTTGTGCGGACGTAAGCCACCGTGAAGTCGTAAATATTATTTATTTTTGCTATTATACGCCGCTTTTGTCGGTCGTAATGGCGTAAAAGTGCAGGGCGACGTTTTGTGAGACCCTTTTGGTGTAGGGATGTAATTAACGAGTTTAATTATGGAGATATCTATCATCTTGTATTATGTGTAACGAAACGCTATACTCGTTTAGTAAAACTATATCTAATTTAAACTAGATAGAGATTGTTTAGCAAAAAGTCGTCGCTTAGCGACTAAAATTGGTTAGGTGTAGTAAACATTTTTATATGTGATAAATTATTATAATAAGGTAAAAATATTTATGACTGAAATTTTTCTTATTTCTGATGAGCAGATAAGTAGATAATGTCTACTTAATCATCATTCAAAAATCATCACCATTTTTTCTACAGCGTAATTTTTCATCTACTTTATAAGTACATTATAATGCAAATAATAATTCATTATAAGATTAAAATGTAAATGATATTAATAGTTTACAATTACAGTTAATAAATATTAATTAATGTTTAAAGCAACGATTATTTATATAACTAACTTTTATTAAGATACCTAATACAGCAATTAAACTTGGTTATGAGTATTGAGTACCTACTACATACCAATATCTTATATTATTCCGAATGTTTGTTAAACCTGTATTCAATAATACTTTTTTAAGACTGCTAATGAGTTCGTTTGAAGTTTCAAACCATGTTGAAGCTGTAAATTTCCTTCGTTATTATTATCTAGGTACTATATTTTAGATGAAATACTGTTTCGTTATGCGTAAAATGTTACTAAAGAAAAGGGTATTATTACTAAATTTTTTTTAATCAACCCATAGTCCCAGTGCTGGACAAAGGCCCCCTCTATTCTCTTGCAAGCTCTTCGGTCTGCAGCCATATTCGACTATCTATTATTTATCGATCTATAAAAATAGGGCGACTATTGGTGGACTGCCACCCAAACTTTGAGAAGGGACTTTCCATCTTTCTGCAAGCGTATTCAGTGTGCTGTTACTACTGCCGCAGAACCAATCCACGATGGAGGCTACTCCGTTATGGGGTATTAAAGATCATGCGTCTCCGTAAACATCCATCAGATCGTCAGTGGAAAGTGGAAATTAAACCACCATATACGTTTAATTTTCCACTGACAATATGATGGCCATGAAATGTGTGGTAGCGACACATACCGTTTTCGTTGGGGTTGAGCCAGCGGTATGAGGGCCGAGGCTGTTGCTTGGAGCGCATCCTAACAGCCCCCCGCTCCACCCGGATCACTCATGCTCATCTGTGAACAATAAAAAATTTGTTAACCATTAAATTTAAATTAACCACTAATAAATTTAATCTACTACATCTCACTATTTCTAAAATTCATTCCTTTGAATAAAATCCAGATAAAATGTCCAGATCCGTCAGTGTTAGAAAGGCTCAGAGAGTGCGAGTTTTAAAAAAGACTCGGGGAATATTTATTCAAAGTGGAGAATATTGCGTAGACAATGGTATTATTCAACATATATTATAGTTAGGTATATATGTATCGAATGTATGTATGTATGTGTGTACATGTTTATTTATAATACAGTATTTAACTAATATGCGTCACAATTCACTACAGTTTTATTGGATCTTAACTGTCATTGGACCTACCGCCGCCATCTCTGCATAGCCCGAAGGTTGACTGGGAGATAATGCTTTAAGTATTAAGTCTAAGCATCAAGCATTAAGCCCGCCTTTTGTCATTTTGTACAATAAAAAATAAATAAAAAGGGGAATATCATATAAAGCTAAATTAGAAATATTTACACATAAATATGTTAAAGAAATATATAACATACACAGACAAATGAAATCAAGCATCCAACAAATCTATCATTACATGTAATTGTAATGTTTTAATTACCTAGCTGTTATATATTTTTTCAATAACAAGTCATTTTATGCCCATATATATTATAGAGTATATATATATATATATGTGTGTGTTACAAGTGCAATGTTATGTATAATATACCCCATATCTTAACTTGTAATTATCAGAATTCATTAATTTATATCTATACATATAATAAAATCGTACCACAGTCGTGTCTGTATATTTAATAAGTCTTTGAAAAAAGCCGTTGTAATGTCAAGTGCGACTGATACAGAACCTTTTTTTTTTAATTTTTTCTGTCTGTACGCGCAAAAACCACTGGACGGATAGTTGTAGCTTTCATTTCAGCGTGCTTTCATTTATATTCATTGTAGATCCCACGATAATCAAGCTAGCCACACATAGTCTGACCTCTACGGGCAGTGCGTATAAATAAATAAATATGCTGACGCAATGATTGCTCTTAGTACGTCTCTAAATCTATCACTAATTATGAAGAATTTTAAACACACTAATTTTGTCAAACTGTCTATATAATTAGCCAATTTATATACATCGAAAACCAAAGGAATGTCCAATCTTGATCACTTCTTGAAAGCGATGAGTAAAACGTCGAGAATCCAAACGTACAAAAATATTCCCGATAAATTAAAAAAAAAAAACGTACCGTCATTAATATAAGGCAAGGAACGACAAGTTATCTCTAACAAAATTACCTTTTCAGTCACTATATTTGATATAAAACCTTAACTGTTTCGTATTAAAGCCCGTTATTCTTTAATTCGTTCGATATGGACTTTGTTTTACGAAGAAAAATCTCGGAAACCGAACGATAATATGTCACACAATTTATGAGACATCAGTGACGTGTTCCGAGTGATTTGAATAAGGCGGGTGTAATAAATTCGATATCATACAGACAATGTTGTAATGCGATAGGGTGACGTGCGATCCAATGATAGGACTCCGATTTATGACGTACAGTCAGCACGTCAAGACATACAAAATATTTAAACCTGTATTACTACAATATTAAGGTGTATTATGTGAAACATTGTCACGCGGTTCACTGTAGCTCAATTTCCTTTGATTAATATTGTTTTGTGAAGTATATGACAAGATACAACAAGGGCTTCGATATTTTTGTACAAATTTAATAATAAAATTTAATTCTGTAACTTATCTCAGAAACATGAATTCGAAACCTTTGCTCACACGTCACAAAATATTATATATAAGCAGAAAAAATATTGATGGATACATTACATAATACTATAGGACCAAGGGTCTAACTAAAGAATCTATTGAGGAAGCGCCCTCAATCCCTGCTTATTTATTAACTATTTGCGACACGCTCATTGGATACATCTTACATCTTTTTTTCTTCTTCTTGTCGTGCATCTCGAGTAGTGAAGATTGGCAAATCGGCTCCGAATATTTTAACCTGTCTCTGGCGAGGCGAAACAGTTCGGCGACACTCGCGATTCCAGTTCACTCCCGTATGTTACGTAGCCATGATGAGGCAGCCATCTTTTTTTGCGTAGGTAATTAAATTAGTGGAATTTAAGCAATATGGGTGTGTCATATATGTGAATGGGACGTATGACTGTCGGTAATATGAATGAAATATAGTAATTAGGTACTATATACATAAATATTAAATTAAACATTAAATGTAGCAGCAAAAATAAATGTAACAACCAGCGTCAAAATTTTCCTTTAACACTAGCTCTGTCAACAAAGTATGTAGTAGTATTGTATGTAGTGTGTAAATATGTATTTGTATGTAGTTTAACAGAAAGGAAATAGTTTTTTTTTGTAATTTATATAATAATGCTATAAATAAACAAAATTAGAACAATTAAAAACGTCCATGTCGTGTAAAATGTAAAATTTTACATAACATGGTTTTTTATGGACCCATTTTTTTTATGGACGAAGGCGGCAGAAGAGCATACAGTCCATCTGAAGGTAAGTGGATACTGTAGCCATACATCCATGATACATGCCAACATGGATTTGGAGAGAGGGTTGGGAAAATGGGGGGGATAGGATGGGAACGGGCTCTGGAACATTAACCTTAATACGTAATTTTATGGACAGAATGTGGAAGGGAAGCAAGTAGTCCAACTGATGGTAGGTGGACGCTAGACATACGCGACACATGCCAACATCAGTTCGTAATGACAAGCGATGGCACGAGTAATAAACAGAAATAATTGTTTTCAAATTAACGCCAATCATGATTGTCAATGACCCCATAAAAAGCTGTACAAAATAAATTTTATAAATTATCCAATCAAAAATATAATGGAACTTTATTTTAAGCATTGTGCCATATATGAACCAGTTGAGGAATTTATTTAATTCAGAAAATAATTAAAAATAAATGTATTAAACTTGTACAAACCATATCCGTCGACAATTTAATAAAAAAAGATATTCAGTTTAATTACTTGAGTTTTTTAATTACGTAGTGAATATTATGATTGTTTTATGTTTTGTATGAATTAAAGTTATTGAAATGCTACTGGACAACGAATGGAAGCCACGTTGTCCATGTATGGCATGAATGGGACTCCCTCCGGCCAGGTGGACCGACGAGTTGAAGAAGTTCGCCTGTGGTGGTTGGACAAGAAGAGCCAAAGATCGTGTGTGGTGACAGGCATTGGAAATACGTAATCTGATGGTATGGTAAAGAAAATGACATGGGACATTTGCTTTTTCAACATTTAGATAGGTAGCTACGTATGTACCTATTGGTCTTAATCCTTGTGTCCTAAAATTTATCGGAATACATTTCAGTAAGTCCGCCAAAAAATCTTTGATCTTAATTTACATTCCATCAATCCTTATCCTTAAAAACGAACCTATCAAGCCATGTGACCTTTGATCTTAATTTGTTCTTTTTTATATAAATAACCCTATTAGGCGCTTGCATGGTCAACGTTCTTAGGAAACTGCAAGTTCAAACTGTAGCTGCAACAGCTTACATCAATTTAAATGCTATCAAAGACCCGAGCACATTTTTTTAATCTCGTAAAGAATTAACGCGTCTTGTCTTAACGATTATTGAGCCAGTGGCTCACCCGGCCAGATCAAAAAGGACCCACGAACGTATTCCGCCAAAGCCTTATTAAGCGCCTATAAATCAGTCATGGTAATGTTGGGAGCATACGGCATAATTTTGAGGACGCGCCAGTCGAGTCAAATAGATAATACTTCAAAAACTGAATACGCCACAGAATGCGAAGATACAGTATTTAGTTTTTAAAATTGTATTATATTAATGTTGCTTTTTGTCCTCAATAAATTTCTTACATCTTCCCATTTTTGTTCTTAATAAAGCAGTGAAAAATTCTTACTCGGTTAAGATTTTTACTCAGCAATATCATAATACGAGCTTATAATATGGACACAAATGTATTTTTATATTAAAAGATTTAGGCTCCTAGATAAACAAACGATTGTTTAATGAGGCTACATATTTAGTTGTATTATGTAATGTGTTAAATTTGTATTTGTGAAAAAAAGTAATTTATATCTTAAAGACTAGAAGATGTTCTACAAACAGAAAAATATGTACACAATTATGATTAACACATAAACAGAAAAATATGAACATAAACAATGAAACAAATTAAAAGTATAAAAAAGTAATTCTGAACATAAATCTATAAAGTGTGGTTATTAACCATTTTTCCAATAACTAAACTGTTTTAGAAGCTGGCGCGTGATCGTGATGTGCGCGCCCACGAATCCGCTCCGTATGTTTCCACGTGTATAGTGTCAATAAAGAATCGTCGCCCCGATAACAAACTTCAAGGGCATCACCATAAACTCCGCACTATACTGTTATTGGTGACTCGATTTATATACCTTTTTTTTTCTACACAACCAACAGCAATTTATTAAGTGGTCCGAGCCGAGATACATTTATTTTTGAAACAAATTCACGTGATTTAAAGTGAGTATTAATTGATCGTAAATGGATTTTTACTGTATGTACATATCAAGTAATCAGTTATTGTCATTCAAATCTTTTCTTGTACGTTGTGTTTTGATCAGAAGTTTTTTCCAAACGATTTAATTGACGATCACCAATTTCAGTGTTTAATAAAATTACATTTGTAATGTTAACAAAATTATATTTGTAAAGTTTAACAATATCATATTTGTAACATCGCGGATATTAAGACTAGTGAATGGTTAAAAAAATAACATATTTTTTTATTGACATCTTAAAAGTCAAATATAGTATTAGAGCATTATTTCTGATTAAACAGATTCTTGAAACAATTAAACATAAGATTTTAAACTTTTGTTAACGTGGTTGAACATAATAATTGTTATTCCTATTAATAGACATAATAGAACATAATAATAGACAGACTTGTCTGTCAAAAGCAACAACACCTTCAACCGCCTCCGTGGTCTCGCCGCGACCACGGTTCATGTAACGGGACCCAAATATCGGCTATAATAAATAAACAATAAATCGTGAGTAACCCCGTTTACATAACAACTAAATGTAAGTCGAAAAATCTTAAACAAAGTCAATAATTTAATAAGTCCACGTCGACAATAAGATCCTTTTGCTAAAATCTATATATATATTAGCAAATATTTTGCATAACAAATATGTAAAAATAAACCGTTCCCAAGCGAATAATTTAAACGAAAATCAATACAGACAAAAGCCTACACTAGTAAAAGTAAACAAAGTGGATTGACTTCGACATTTTGCACGTATTAATGGTAACGCTTTTACCATCGGCCGTCGAATGCACAGTGGGCAGGTGCCGTTTAGGTAAGCCATCTCGGCTGTCAAAAACTTGTAAAATATCGCCATTTCTCGTTCGGAGCCGCGGGCGTCGCGCGTCCCTCACAAAGATATCTCCTAGATTTATACAGCCTTCCACAATGGGGAAACGTTTTAATTCTTTTCATATGCGACAGATTTATGTCCGGACAGATGCGGTGTGGGACCACTGTGCGTGTTCTGATAACACTCCGCGCCCTTTGTTAAGAATTTTGTAAGACATTTTGATTTTAAGTTACAATATGCTTTTGCGAGTTATTCCTGTTTTTTGCAATCGATTGTTTTATATGTTTTTTTTTTGTAGTTTAGTGTAGTTTGTAGTTTAAAACTAATTTCAAGCTAATATAATGTAAGTATAATACGTGTGAAATACACTGGAGCGTATTCTCATCCCATCCTGCCATCACTCCCCATTTCGCCAACTCCAAATTCATTCCTAAATCTCCAAATGTGGGCAGCACATGCGTGTGCATGCCAACGTTTTTCATTATGAACTGATATCGGCATGTATCGCAGCGTCCACGGCTATAATGTCCACGTGGATAATGTTCACGGGCGACAGTATCCACTTACCACCAGTGGACTGTCTGTCCGTCTGCCACCTGCTTTCTATAAAAAAATAAGTAAATGTATAGTTAAATAAACCCTATCACTCATCAAAAGAACTCTGAAGCGTTTCGAAGCTACGAAGGCACTCACCACTGAGCTCTGACATATTTATGACGACATAAATTTACTTCGTCATACTTTTAATTATTGTCTATTTTGGAATGATTTACGAGAGTTGTCGGTAGGGGGCGGTTCTGTTAATTAAACGGTTAGTCGCGTTCGGGGCTGGCAGAATTGTAAAAACCAGGGAACGAAAGTACTTTATATAGTGTTGAAATGAGCGCTGAGCGCTCGAGCACTAAAGAATCTTAACAACCTTAAACGCAGCGGCTTTTTTTCGGTATGCATAAATACTTATGGCCCGGCCCTAGTGGCCTTTCAAAAGTCGAACCGAACATGTATAGTTTTGGGCGAGTGCAGAAGGCGCTCAGCCATGAACAAGGAATGTGTAGCAACGAGCCTAAGAGCTCCCTCGCCGGCAAACCGACGGAAGCAATGGAATAGGTTTAGGCCGTTGGTTTCGGAGCGCCCAGGCACGTGCCGATACCTGGTAATGAAGGTTGAAGACCGGTATGTGTTGACGGTGTAGCGAGGGGGACGTCCTCGTCTCCTCCGGCGGGGACGGTATACATGTGTAGTGTAAGCGTGTAGACTAAGAACCGCATTAGCAACGGTAATTGGGTCGTCGGGGTTGTTTTAGGATGTGCCGAGGACGACGGTAGCGGGGAGGGGCATTCCGATCAGGGACACAGGTTTGAACCGCAGTGGCATGCATTGGTTTCGAAACTTGATACGTCCCCACCAGTGAGAACTTATGGAATAATCTATTTCTATTTTCTTTCTCTATCTAATGATTTCCTCTTGCTACGTTTTTGTTTCTAACCTGTTCGTTCTATTTCGTCCCTTGGAGACCTCAACTCCTCCTAATTTTGCTTTCCTTGTAAACTTTGATCTTATTTGCGAATTGATATTGGGTGCAGTGTAGATATGTATGTATGTATGTATTTATATATTATTAAGCTATTTATTATTATACATATTTATTATACTATATTTATTATCGATAAGTGTATATTGAACATGATCCATCTTTTATTTTTCTCTATCCTAAGGTTGCCTGGAAGAGATCGCCTTAGCGATAAGGTCGCCTATTGTATTCTGTCATTTATTATTTGGGCGCATGTAATAACCAATTGTATGCAATAAAGAGTATTTATTATTTATTATTATTATTAATAATCTGATAAACGGTAGTGGCCGTAGATATATGTTACGTGTCACTGAAATAACGCAAAATGTGAAAATAGGTTGCTCGGTATCGAGAGTAGCAATTGATTCTACCAGTTTTTACAATAGATTATTTTTTCATGATTATTTCATAAGTGCAATTCTATTATATCTTTTATTCTACGCGTGTCGCCCGTGAAGCGTCGCGCGCGCCGCCGAGACTCCCGGTCTGAGTAGTGAACGCTACGAACGTTTTAGACAGGATTACAGACCCTTATATGTTTGTAACGTTTAATTCACTCCTTAAAACAATTGTATTCTTCGTTAGAACGGTTTTATATATTATATTTTAAATTGTTTGTCAGATTTCGGGTTTTGCTTTATTTCGATGACATATTGTAAGTATATACATATAAAAATATTATTAATCTAGGTACTTATAATTTATTTAAGGAAAAATAAGGTATACAGATTTTAGACAGACACAGGATAGATCAAACTACTTCCTAAGGTATGTACCACTAAGACAAGAAAAATTATGGTTTAAGTGACAGACTAAAGTTATATAAAAGCACAAGTTGTGATATCGGATTTTTTTGTAGAAAAAGGCGACATACGAGCATACAGTCTACCCGATGGTAAGTGGGTACTGTCGTCCATAGACATCTGCGATACATGCCAACATCAGTCCAAAATGGCAAACGTTCACACACCCCCAGATGCGCCGCCTACCTTCGCAGATTAAGGAATGGAGTGGGAAAATAGGGAGGGATAGGATAGGATGGGAATGAGCTCTGGCATATCTCAATCAAAACCGAAACGCGTACGAGGTAGGAAATGCAGTACATTTCAAGGCAGTCTTCTGCGAGAGACGGGCAACGTGGCCAGTCGAGTGCGACCAGCGGATGTGGTAATGCAGCATGCACTGTCCCCCTGCAATGGAGCTGAGATGGATACCACAGTGACAACGTACTGTGAAACTTGAAGATATATGAAATGAGCTTTTCAAGTGAAAACTCTGTCAAGTTCTCGTTTGAAAATTGCTTTTCTACTGTTTAATAAGGTTCTACGGTTCCACAGCGAGGAGCACTAACTGTATTAGCCATCGTCTGTGTACACAATTTCCACAATACATATAGTTTATAACGTTCATAATGCCTTGTAAATCAAATGGAGACGTATCTAACATCACTGATTACATCAAAGAACGGAATGCGAGCGAACTCTCGGTCCGTCCGCAGAGATAGTGTCATGTCCCGCATTGGGAAGGAACTCTTGAAAGAAACGTCATAAATCTGTCACTTTTGACGCGCCCAGCTAAATTATGGACGTGATATTGAGTGATTTGTGTGCCTTTCGCTAGTCACAAAAAAAACATAATAGGAAGCTACAGAACGGCCGCTTCTTGGAAACAAGCAACTGACCACGGGATGGTGTGACAAGGTTATGCAATAAATCTACAAGTATAACCGATAAATACTCATCTAAATATAGAAAGAAATAGAATTATATCATTGACATCAACCTATGAATTGGAATGAAAACGAAATTAAAAACATTTTTTTTTAGTTATACGTTTATATATTATTGTACATACAAAAAATCTAGATAATTACAATGATTAACTGAGGAGAAGACATACAAAAGATAAACTTATCTCTTGTAGAGGTCTCTACCGGCAGACCCGTGAACTAGAGACATTGTTCGGAATAGAACATTTGTGCGTAGTGCATACTTAAATTTAAAAAAATACAATGCAATGCAACCGGCCCCTTCAGTGTCCACTGCTGAACACGGGTCTCCTCAAACACATATCTTGTGCATGAGGGATATATGACCTTAAAACGCCACTATTACACTATATATAGTGAAATCAAATTGTCCAATCCGATTGTTGAAATAGTACTGAACGATATCGGTGTGCGCTCACACAAATAATTATTAATAAATAATTATCCTGCCAATCGGCACCATCTCAGCATATGTCCCAGCGTGCACTGCGACGCTGATTTCCGGCTACCACGGACTGTCCTACCACTACCACTACCACTACCGGCTACCACGGACCTTGAAATGTCACTGCATTGCCCGCTTTATCTTATTTCCCTAATTTACGTAGGTGTTTCGGTAGTGAGTGAGATGTGCCAGAGCCCATTCCCATCCCATTTTACCAACCCTTTCTCCAAATGCATTCCTATATCTCCAAAGGTAGGCAACGCATCCGAGGGCGTACTAACGTTTGTCATTTTGGACTAATGTTAGCATGTATCACGGTTGTCTATGGGCGATAGTATCGACTTACGTGGACCGTATGCTCATCTGTCGATTACGTCCATAAAAAAAATGTTGCATTACATTACAGCTTCTAAAAGTTTTCAAAAGCCTAAGAATTGTATAGTTTTACCAATTATTGAATCGTTGCGACAGATATTTAAAGAACTTGAAATTACCTTGAAATTACCCTATTCGTAATCTTATATACTTTGGAATTGCCCTATTCATAATCTTATATACCTTGGAATTACCCTATTCGTAATCTTATATACCTTGGAATTGCCCTATTCATAATCTTATATACCTTGGAATTACCCTATTCGTAATCTTATGTACACATGTTGCAAAAAGATAATTTAATAAGTAACACAAAAAGTACAACAGGCGGCCTTGTATCGCCAAAGAGTTCACTTCCAGGCAACGTTTAGGTCTTAAGAAGAAATATCAAATAAATGTAGATGGTTCAATTTCACATAACATAACATAACAACATATTTTATAACAAATTCTATAATAAATAAATTATAATACAAATAATTGTGTCTATATTAAAAAGCAAGTAATTAAATAAGGATACAGATTTAAGTGCTCATTTCGTCAACTGTAAATAAAATAAATTCATCAATAACGCGTCAACGAACGCAATAATGGCGGATCACGTGACGTCACCGGCCGCCATTTTGAATAAATACTTAATTATTTGACGCGGCGACGGTTTTGACAGACGACATTTAATTACGGGACCCTCATTACCTGGATATTGGCTGATATTGATATGGCGGTCGTTACACGGTGTGACACGTTTGCGATACGATTTTTAATGTGGTAAAAATAATTAATGTTAAAAATATGTTATGCCGTGTGATGTCCGCCAGCTTTAGAATAGCATGGATCGGGATCCCTTCCAGAGGGTGTAGTAAAAGTCGTAACACAGCGGCTACCACAAGCCTTGAGGAACTACACCACCCCTAAAAGGGTGGACTCTCCAGCCCACTTGGCCAGAGCGTGGCGTTTTAATGCTATACCTACATAGTGGATATTAAAAGGGCTGGCTGCATTGCACTGCCTGGTTAAAAATATGTAATGTGATGTTTTTCTATTTGTTTGAATACAAACATCGTTACCGTAAAAATATCGATTGATTTAGTAAATGAGAGTGCGACTAGATACGATAAATATGAAGGGATATAACGAATATGTGCTTTACTTTAAAATACGAAAAAATTGCAAAATGTAGACTCACTAATTTCGTAAGGTCGTGAGTTCAAATGCTTGGGGGGTACTTCGATTGTAAATAACGGCATTTCAAATCAAGTACGCATTTCTTAAAAATGAAACTAGCTTATCGGTGAAGGAAAACATCGTGAGGAAACCTGCATGCTCGAGAATAAAAACTAAAATAGAATATGTACATATATGCTCCAGATTTTTTTTCCTAATCCTAGAAAAAGGATTTCCTAAATTTCCATGAATTAGTAACGAACTTAAATTTTTATCACCAAAGCTGGTAGAACTGAAATATTTCAGTTGCGAACGAATATTCAAAGAATACTGTATCAGTGTAACCATTACTGGAGATCTTTTTCAAGTCGTCGGTCCGTTTTCAGTGTGTGTCGAAAAAAGCGGCAGATCGAATGCAATGGTGATCTTTGGAAGGGACCATTGCATCGTACTGTAACTGTACCCAACATTTTCAAATATTTGCATAACGATCACCAAAATATCGTCACGTTTAAATAGCCTTACGACAGAACCTATCGATTTTATATCAAAATCTGCAGTTTATCCTGGGCGGAATTTTATTCATAAATCATTAATTAAGATATTTCATGTCATCGCTGATGTGTTATGAGATTTATTGTTTGATGATATCACGACTCGATATTTCGTTGATTACAAAGAAAATACTCGTGTTTAATAATTAATGTGGGGTGTGACGTCGACTGAAATCATCCCAGTCGTCTTATTCGTAAACGGTCTCGAGGCTGGTACCAGCCTCGAGATCATCCTGAAGCGGTTGGGCTTCCGTGGCGGCTGGCTCTCAGCGAAGATGCAGACGGCGGTGCTGCTCGATACCGCGCATATCGTTATATATATCGTCATATGTTAGCGCATATACCGCGCCCTGAACCCCTGCCGACTGTGCTTCCGCGTCCCTCCCTCATTTTGGCTCATCGAAGGAGAGACGAGATGGTTTAAAATCATATTTTAATTAATAATATTCTTTATATCAAACAACACTAATTCATATTGGCATTAACATTACACTAATTATAATTTATAACGATGATTATAAATTTTCTGTATCTCACTGTGAGACGAAAGCCTCCCTTTTAATGAACAAGGGAGAGATTCCCAAATGTAGAGACTTAAGTGAAATCTTAAACGAAAACAAAAACATTTTTTTTCACGGTAGTCTTTTGTGATAGAGGGGTAACGTGGCCAGTCGAGCGCGCCCAGCGGTTGTGGGAATGCAGCATGCACCCGGAGCTAAAAAATAATGTTTCATTGGTTTATCTTAAAAATCAAATATTAGAGCATTTTTTCTATTTAAAAAGAATATTGAAGCAAAGAAATTTTTAATTATAAAATCTCAATTAATCAACAAATCCATGTTAATAATAAGGTCCAGATCATGTCGCAATTAAATGTTTCATGATGTCATTTAGTAAAAATAACAAATATTCTGAATGAGCATACTGTCATTTTTACTAAATGATAGAATAGTAAATCGATAGAAACGGATTTAAATGTGAGCTCGGTTTAGGTTCTATATAAAGGTACCTAAGGTTAGGTAGACTAGAAACGAAACGAATCGCGGGGAAACGAATAGTATTTCTTACGGATGCGTCCACCACAGACGATTCGCCGCAAATTATTCGGTTATCGTAAGTCGTCGTCGAAATAATTTAATTTGTGAACTTGTGATAGACAGCTCTAACGAAAAGATGTGTTCCCCTATCTAAAAAAGCACCCTACTTCATTCATATTTGCAGATTTTTCGAGAAATAACGACTAAAACACATACGTCCACTGAGACGCGCCGAGTCCCCGTAGAAATTCGCATGACGGGCAATGCAATCGGCACGTGCCCAATCGACGCAGAAAATATAGATAGGCAAATATTTACGACTCGATTCGGCTCAATTCGGCGAGCCTAATGAACACGCCCTAAACGGGACTCCATCGGCTTGGTATTGTCCTACTTAGTAGTTTCTATAATTATTCACTGCAATTATCTATATATACAATAAAAATGTAACTGACCGCTGTCTGTACATGGAAGATATATGAGAAAAATATTATTGGGGGCCTTTATCAACGCAATAGAACCCAAAACAATGATTGTTAGAATTTTTGTCTGTTTGTCTGTTTATGTTTGTGCGTTTGTGCGCGCTAATCTTAGAAACGGCTTAACCGATTTGGGTGCGGTTTTCACTAATGTATTGTGGTAAGCTTCACTTTAAATTTAGTGGTTGTTTTATTTCAATCAGTTCATAAATAAACAAGTTATATCAATTTAAATAATCACGTTGAACATTTGTTCGATAAAAAATAAGCTATAAGAAATAATGTATGTGATCGTTTTTGAAAATACCAAATACCCCTAAGAAGGTAAAAACGGTGGTTTATAAACTAAAGTCCACGCAAACGAAGTCGCGGGCAACGGCTAGTAAAAAATAAGAATATTTTGTTGATCACGGTTTGCGGCCCATTTGTTTATTTAAAAAAGTTTAATACACATTATGGTAGAAAAGGCGGATTAAAAGGCATTATCAGCTAGGTAACCTTTGGATTAATCAAAGAAATACATTGGGGGGTATTTAGTATTATTTTCGCTGCTCGTTTGAATAATTTAAGATAAATTAAGATTTAAATAAGTCAAGCAAATTTAAAATTTATTAAGCAATGTCATTTTTAAATATTTTTATAATGTTGCAATAATGTTAATGTGCAGATTCTATAACACTATCTCTAGCGTGATATTGCAACAAAAACGTACTCCATAATGCAATTCATCTTGTAATATGTCAATCCCATCCATCTTTGTACTGTATTTTCTGATTGACATAAGATCGCGTTCATTCCTACACAAAACTCAAGTCACGATAATATAAACTAGATATCAGACTGATAGTAAGATTTTAATAAAATTTGTCGATATAAGCTTATAACGTCCCACTGCAGGGTTCAGGGTCATAATCCACCACGCAGATTGAATGCGTATTGAATGGACATTATATATGCCCCAATTTTTAAATAATTTTCTATTCTTCACCTACAATGTTTTTCTTCACCGCTGTGTTAGTGATATTTGGAAAATCCACAATGCAATAAACTGGCGGCGCACCTGTATGGTGTTGCAGATGTCTATGGGCGATGGTGACCACTTACCATCATCTGGCCATCGCAATCATCGGTCATCTCTTCTATAAAAAAAAAAATTGGTCAGTCGGTAGTGACCAGTGGGTGCGGCATTGCAACGACTATTATTGATGTTAACTACGATATAATATGTATATTCCTTTATTTAATAATAATATACTTTGTTTTTTTTTATAGAAAAGTGTCGGCAGAAGAGCATACAGTCCACCTGATGGTAAGTGGATACTGTAGCCCATGAACACCCGCTATACATACCAACTTCAGTCCAGAATGACAAACGTATGACATACCCCTGGATGGCGATGCCTACCTTTCCGTTGCGGATTAAGGAATGGATTGGGAGAAAGGGTTGGGAAAATAAAATGGGGAGGGACAAGATAGGATGGGAATGGGCTCTGGCATATCTCACTCACTACCGAAATACGTACTTACATTGTGGAAATACGATAAAGTAGGAAATGCAGTACATTACAAATGCAGTCTTCTGCGAGAGACGGGCATCGTGGCCAGTCGAGTACTCGTGCACTCTCCCCCTACAAATATAATATAATATACCATACCAACAACCCCCATAACCATAAAAGGCGTCTAAGGGATAACGAAGCCACTACTACGCCAAGGCCAAATCGCTGAGCCAGCGTGGCGTTAGGTCATACATCCCTCATGCACAAAACAATATACATGAGACGCCCATGTTCAGTAGTTAACGATCAAAGGGCTAGTTACGGTTTTATTACACCTTCATTTATCAACCATACAATCTGAATGATTTTACGGCAAAACTCAATCATATCTGTCGAGTGGCACCGACAAACACTCATTAGCGCAAAACACTGATTACCTGAACAGGCGGCAATGATCATGTCATCGACATATACTTGATACCACGAGGACACTAGTCATGACCGCGGTACTTGTCATTGTTCGAGAATAGCACAGGTTTTTGACAGATTATATGGCAATGAGTTCATTAAAAAAAATCACATATTTTACTGGGTAAAATAGGATATTTTTTTTCAAATGTTCTTCATACCTGAACTCTATATACAATACTAAAGCAAACGAGAATCTCAGAGGACATGACTTAAAGCCAATACGAACCATCGCTACCTATAATCCCTACAAGCATTTGCTATCAAATAGAGTGGTATAATCATGGAATAATCTACCACAAGAAATAGTTAAAGCAGAAGGAATGACTAAATTCAAAAACTGTTTAGAGAGAAAGATGGCAGTGTATTGATATAGGCGCGTTGATATAGGCGCATTGATATAGGCGCGTTGATATAGGCGCGTAGATATAGGCGCATTGATATAGGCGCATTGATATAGGCGCATTGATAAAGGCGCATTGATAAAGGCGCATTGATATAGGCGCATTGATAAAGGCGCATTGATATAGGCGCATTGATAAAGGCGCATTGATATAGGCGGATTGATATACCGGTGGTAGGCATATTAATTGACTTTGAGTGGTAATTAAAGTTTTTCTAAAATATATTCTTTTCTTTCTTTCTTACTATAATATCGTGACATAAAGTGACCACGGTGAATGTATGGGTTTGTCAGTCGCCGTGAAAGCTTCGCACCCCGAAGAAGTAGACCAGCTGGTCCAAAGATCTGGAGAAATTTATTAATATTTACGATCTAGTTTACCATAACGACTATTCACGCCTATTCATATTACCATAGAATGACGAGGAATGCTGGAGTCCACTTACAAAATTCTTCAATATAATACTTAGCCTTTTAACGTCCCACTGCAGGTCATACGAGGCCTACGTTAGTAAATCACTAGAGGGTTTGGGGGCACAATCGACCACGCGGGTCCAGTTGATACACATACTCCAGATTATTTGTCTTTTATTATTATATGGCAATGGTGCAATTAACATATTCTGCCAGTGTCAAGTTTTCTTCGCAATAAAGAATTTCAAAATCTATAACGTGTCCGACATTACGATGGGATTGGACATCGAAGTAAGTCAGGAGTCCCTCAGTAAAGTGATAGTAGCTTTCCGAGTACTGAGGATAGAAGAGGACTCTTTGGAAGCACGCCAAAAACGCAATCCTATACTTTTATTTGATTATCACAAACATTACGCACAACAAACACTTTGAAGATTAATTATTTTTATAATAATTAAACTAAAACTCAACTTTACTCCTTGAGTTCCCGTCAAAAAGTCTTCAGATTTTTTTTTATAATTCGGGAGTTAATTTTTATAATTTACATTATAATTTGGTGACTTTTTTTTTAAACAAGTAGAAATCTATGATACCGGCCACGTACTACATCACATATAATGTAAGTACCTATCTTCCTTTTCCGATTTCAAATACAACTAGAAACATCAACCCTTCCCTAACCATCAGATGTCATCAGAGAAAATGCAACTGCAAAATAAAACCTTTACTTGCATTGCATCTAACATCAACTTTCACATCCTGGAACTAGTTTGACCGGCATCGCATCTACACACTTATAAACTAACTTATCACCTCGTTGTACCAAAGAAAATCCACACATAGGACTTGGGAATAAAGTTTAATGTGGATGCAGCGAATAAATTTGCAGCTGTATGAAAATATCGCAACTCAAGCCAACAAAATGAGGCGAAATTATGATGGATGTTGATGCCTCGTTTCTCGCTTAATAAGACGAGATTCTACTTCCTGATGCAATAGAGAAAACTAAACTTTAACTTGTACGCAAAAGGGTGAGAATCCCTTGTGGTCGTGGAGGAATCAATCGCGTCTGTCAGCCGGCGCGCGCGCAAGTGTTAGGTACATGCAATGAATGCGACAGAACTTCTTATACAAAGGTCGGTGTTCGGTTACGATTTTAATTCTGTTATGTCTGCGCAAAGAACGTTGTTATCTTATAGACCATTTACGTTGTTCATGTGGTGTACTTTTTATGACTATTCTCATCGATGTAAGCACGCGAAACGACAAATTTCACATGACAAAAAAAATCTAAGTAAGTGTACAGGTGGGTGGTTTGTCATACATAATGATAGCGTCCACCAAAACACAATAAGCTGCTTCGTACATGTTTCTAGACTGTGGGCCTCTTCAACGATTTGTAAAAATGTGTCATTTGATTTGAATTACAACAATTATCAGTCGATTTATTTGCTAATGGGACTGTCAAACTCAAATTAAGATATGAAGTAGAGTGAACAACGAAATACTCATTCATAATCTAACTACCTTTTTCTAATTGAATTTTTCATATTAGAATCTATAATTAAATAATGTGTAAGTAAACGAGAAAAGTCACTCTAACGGTTAAGTCAAGCAGCTTATTCCAAATAGCCGCCATTCATTTTCATATTCAGGAAATAACTGTCTGTCAGCTCTATTAGTTTTGTGTAAAATCATTCATTTGGTCAGATACATTCAGTGACGAGTGAATATCGTGGGGTGCGATCCTATCAGCAAGATTATTCAAATAATATGCGTCACAAATGCCATCACAGTTTATAAAATAAAAAATATCAATTGCTAAAAAATTGGTCAATATTAGAATTAATCAATAATCAATTTAGATTTTCAAGGAGCTACTGTGCTTCTTTGAAGGAGAGAGTGCACGCTGCAGTCCAACAGCTGCTAGGCGCGCTCGACTGGCCACGTTACCCCTCTATCACAGAAGACTCCCTTGAAGGCTACTGCATTTTCCACTTATTTATTATTATTATTTCCATAATGTACGTACGTGTTTTGGTAGTGACCGAGACGTGCCAGAGCCCATCCCCATCCTATCCTTCCCCATTTTGCCAACCCTTTCTCCAAATCCATTCCTAAATCTCCAAAGGTTAGGTTAGGTGCCCTGCCGCATCCGGGGGCGTGCCAACGTTTGTCATTTTGGACTAATATTGGCATGTATAGAGGATGTCTATGGACGACAATATGCACTTATCATCAGGTGGACTGTATGATTGTCTGCCGCCTTCGTCCATAAAAAAAATCTAAAATCTTGTAACATGCTATTGTTGATACTGAATCTGCCTGGCTTATGATTAAGCTGGTTACTGTTATCAAATCGGTTAAATAGTTTTGTAAATATAGAATATTTTATAACGAAAAATTAAATTTTACAATTTCCCATATAAAAACAGCTTCCAGGCGAGCGAAGCCGCGGACAAATATTAGTCTTGAACAAGTTACTACAACTTTGGCAACCCAACCAAATCTCTTACCGTTTCTTAATTGGCCCGCTAATCGCATCTGCTAATTGACTGATCTATGCCAGGCCCAGTGACACCACCGACCGTCTCCAATTATATACCTACACACCGCACAAATCACACAGACAGACAGATAGACTGGCAGACAAACTGCACTGCCGACGCTGGCATATCGTGAGGTGACGACGCGCAGCTATGATTTGCTCTTATTTCCATTATAAATTATTTATCCATCTTAATTATGAAGCAATGCTTATGAATTGATAGAACAGGTGCCACTGACGACGTGTTTGACGTCCACCTATATCAGTAGCGTGCATTTGAAATTAGGTAAACATTAGTAGCAGAATGCAGGTATCTATATAAAGATTTCAGAAGTAATAAGAAGATTAGAGATAGTAGGCGGTTTACAAATGTTAGCGTAGGTTAAGCGTAGTTAAGTATTATACTAATTAAATAAATGCTTGTTTTTTTAAATATATATTAATGGAGGCAGACGGGCCATGGACGCTTGCAACACCAGGGGGTATGTGCGCTGCCGGAGATGCAGAATATTATTCATAGCTTTCTTGACGAATCTCATGTTATAACATAAGGCGAAGGACCTCACGAGGCGGTTTGTTCGACAGCCTATGGGTTCTCGGTAAAAAACGATTTTTAGATCATACAGTGCGCGACATCTCAGTGTCAAGGAAATGCGGATGGATCGCACTTTTGTGACGGGCGGTGCGGTTGTGGAAACCCGAGGTGGGAGTCATATCGAACAGTTCTTCTGAGCATTCCCCGTTATATATATATATATATTGTTTGTTTCTATGAGATTGACGTCATCGACCTATATTCATTTTTAAGAAAGGAAGAGGCATGCTGTAATCCCACAGTCGCTGAACGTGCCCAAATGACAGAATTCTCCCTCTCTCACAGGAAATTGCCGCAAAATGTAGTAATTGTATTATGTAAGTGTTTCGACTTAGATAGCAAAAGAGCGAGATATGCAAAAGCCTATTTCTCATCATACCCCATTCCATCGAGAGAGGATTTCCAACTCATCTTCTACCAAGGAAGAATGGGAGGTTTATAACTCCTCATTCCGTTATAACATTTGTTTTTCTCCACTATGTCCAACAGTTGTTCCAAATCCTTTCCATAACCTCCAACGGTAGGCATCCAGGACTTGGCAACAATCACAACAGATTAGCAATGGTTGCAGTGACCATTATTCCACGATCTCTAACCTCTAGTGACGGAAAATCGTACGAGTATTTTCACACAGTCTAGAATTCTCAACGAAAAATGAGACTCAATCGTATTTTTTTTAAAATGCATCAAATTATCGTTACTAACTGTTGGTACGATACAGTAAGCAAATCTACACAATGGAGAACTTCAATCGATTAATTTAGCATGTTTAAGAGCGCCTGTTCAAAAGGCACATCAATACAACTATGACAAACAGACAGACGGAGCAGGACTTTATTAGTGGCCACATGAATCACGGCCCTTCCATTGTCATTGTGCTCGATGTTGACAGACATGAATCTCAATTGTACGCATTGAGTGGCTGACAGCCTCTGTGAGGGCAATCAACTTTAGGTACTTATATAGTGTTTGTTTATTATTCCTTAGCTTTTTGCAAATTGTTTTTTAATCTGTGGAAGTTTGAGTAGCTACCGCGAATTGTACCAGAGCCAGTTTCCCTTCTCATCCTATCTGATGATGGCATGTATTGCGTCTCGTCTGTCACCATCTTCAAAAAACAAAATAATAATATGTAAAATGTTACAAATTATGGGAAAATTAATTATTTTTGGGCGACATTAACAGCTTAACTGTCTCCTAGTTTCTTTGTTTTATCTTCTACCTAAAAAAACGTACCCTGTAAGCTGACTTCGAAATCAATACAACATCTTGACGATTGTTCTTCGTTCAGAAAAAATAGTAGTAAATTCTATCTAGATAATACTAAAAGATAAAATTGATTGAATGAAGAAATGACGCCGATAACGGATATACCAATTCTTTTGAATAAAGTATTTTGTGTCAATTCGAGTCCGATTTATATGACTTATATCCAGCTGTTGATAAATAAAGACTAATGATTATGAATATATCTGGTTCATATCTGGTTCAGAACAAAAATATTTTACAGTGAAATCAACGAGGCAAGAGCTCTGCATCTGTGTGAGTGGGTGCCGAATTGACCAATCAGACTGTCGAAACGGTTCGCATTGTACACTATCGGTGTGCACTCACACAAATGCCGAGCTCATGCCTCGTTGATTTCAGTGTACTACGATATTAATAACTCATTAACATATTACCTTTATCCTGTAGGTAAAGTTTAAAAAATATTATTACTTAATAAAGCATCATGAGTATTGCATTCATATTGATTTAGTACAAATTTAATAAAATGTAAAATTAAATTTGGCACGTCTAGTTATACACTACATTAAGGGAATCTGTATTCTAGCAAAATTTTATTTGATGGCATCGATTTTTCCAATATTAAGTATATCTACCAAAGGCTGCATATTATATTTTACCCAGGATATAGTTTTACTATATCCCGTACACGTGTTCTTGTCACGGAATTCTATAGAGCTGTTATTTTTACACACCAATACGACCTTTGCCGAAGTGTGGCGAAGATTCTCATGCGCATTATTTTTCTAGCCGTACTGTATGTACACTGCAAGACATAAGCTTACAACGATACAGCCGTTTCATCGCACCACATATATAAATTAAATTAAATAAAAACTGAAGTTATCCAGCAACCGGTAACTTAACGGCTTGATGACTTATAATGTCATTTAATGTCAAACAATACATCTCATTCAATTATAATGAGTAAAAATAAAATAAAAATTACATTATTTAATTACAGCATTAACTGGTAACTGTCCAGTTGCGAAAAATAAACACATTAAAACATCACAAAGGCCGCTTGACGTTTTAAATATTACCTACTCCGCGTCTACAATACTCAACGACGCTTGACATTTGCAAGCGCCTTTATCTGTCAAGCCATGAGTCGAAATTAATAATTAACTCTCATTAGTTCAATTATAATTACCAATTATGTTTTCAGCTGGCCGTGTTAAATTTTTATGGAAAAACTTATCCAGTTATCCAATTTGCCGATCTGAAGTTTGAAGCAAATCGATCTGCCAATATGACTGGTTTGGTAAATAAACCAATATGGCGACCGATTCGCGCAGTTGATAGTGACCCTGCTTGCTGTGTAAAAGGTTCCGGGTTCGATTCCCTGTCGAACATTCATTTGTTTGAAGACAAACTTTTGTTCGGGTCTGATGTGCGTTTGTGTTTGTCTTTATGTCTGTTTGTTATTGCGGGCCATTGAGTGTGGTGTTATTATTATTATAAAAAAAATTGAAAATGTTGAGAATGGAAACGTGCGGTAATTTAAAAAAAAAAATAGGTTACTTTATCACTATAATAAAAAAAAAAATAAGGTTAATAAAAATATGTAGTTGGTAAAATAGTTTTGATACCTGTCAATAATAAAATTAGCCTAGCATTGAATTCAAATATCAAAATTATTTTTTCAACTATTTTTAGTGATTCTTTTTTTTTAAATTTGCTGCGCTTTTCCAATCTCAACTATCAATTCAATTATACTGCTGCAATACGTCTCGTACTAATTTTAGGTTGGTTAATTTGATTGACGAATGTACAATTCTAATACACAGGCCTTACAGTATTTTTAAACGCGATCCAATCAATCGTCGGCTCTGCAACTCGTTAATTGTCGACTCTGTGACATAATAATGTGCTCCTCCGTGTAAAACTAAGGCCCTACAGAACAACATTCCAAAAACTATTAAAGACCTTAAAGTGTTCATACAGAAATTTTTCAGTATTCTCAGTGTGGAAGGCCAATTACTGTTTAAATGAGTTCTTAACTAATGTAAATTTTCTGAAATGTACAAAATATAGATATTTGTCTATAATTTGCCAAATTGCCAAGTCTATAATGCCAAAGATTGCCATACACAAATAAATTATTATTATTACCTACTAGCTGTTGCCCGCGACTTCGTCCGCGTGGACTTTAGTTTATAAACACCGTCGTACCTTCTTAGGGGTATTTGGTATTTTCAAAAACGATCACACACATTATTTCTTATAGCTTATTTTTTATTGAACAAATGTTGGACGTGATTCTTTAAATTTATATAGCTTTTTTATTTATGAACTGATTGAAACAAAACAAACACTAAATTTTAAGTGAAGCTTACCACAATACATTAGTGAAAACCGCACCCTAATCGGTTAAGCCGTTTCTAAGATTAGCGCGCACAAACGCACAGACAAACAGATAAACAGACAAGCAGACAAAAATTCTAACAATCATTGTTTTGGGTTCTATTGCGTTGATAAAGGCCCACAATAATATTTTTCTCATATATATTCCATGTACAGACAGCGGTCAGTTACATTTTTATTATATGTATATATAGATTATTGTCATTATTTTCATAGATTAATGATTATTGTGATATTATATGTATCTTGTTTAGCCTCACGAAGGAAATATGCTTGACCATTGATATTTAGATGAGTGTTATTTTGTGTCCCTAGAATGTTGTTCTGTACTAGTCGTGGGTATTCACGACTCCTCGGAGTGTTTCGGCTCACTTAATCCGGCTCCGCTCGCGGATCAGACACCTCTTAACGATTCCTTGCCTCCTTTGATTCACCTACTTATATTTCATAAGAGCCTGAGAGCGGCTCATTCGCTTTACATCATGTTCGTGCATGTAACTCAGAGATCCAAAAATGAAAGGAATAAATAACTCCTCGGAGTCGATAACAGGTAGCCGGAATACTTAAGAGCTTCGGATCTTTTGATTCATTGAATCCGGAGTTACCCATCGCTATTCTGTAGGTAAGATATTCCCTTTTTCCTTTTTATTGTTCGTTTGTTAGTTTCATGATATTTAAATTTTGTCATATTAATTTCGTATAATATAACAAGGCGAGACATAGAAGAACATATTTTTTTGTATTAATTGCACCATTCCAATGATCCACGAATCCATTGATCCACGGATAAATGAATCTGAATCTGAATAATTGCTCAAATTGAATTGTTTAATCGTCGGTTAACTTTCTCTCTTAAATTTAAATTAAATTTTAAATTTTCTCTCATCTCGTCACAATACATTGGTGTCATGATGCATATCTTTTTCAAATAATCTCTCTGTTTCTGTATTAGGTACCTTATGTTTAGCAACTCTGGCATGTCCATTACCGAGAGAAATAAATATAAAGTAATAATTCTAGAAATAAATATAATTAAAAGTAAAATATAAATCTAAAATTTCTCGTCACAAGAGGGAAGATTTTTTGCCGAGTGGCGTGGTCTCCCGACGTATTGGGAGGGAATTCAGAGAGACGCCAACTGATTTGTCTGTGTTTCTACACTGCTAGCTATAGGACCCTCACCAGCACACCATCATCCAACTGCCACCGGCGAACTCCTTCAATTCGTCGTTCCACCTAGCCAAAGAGCGTCTAATAATCCCGCTTCCCGATACGTGACTCCATTCAAGAACTAGTCTATCCCATCAGTTGTCGGTACTGCGATTGATATGAACTGCTCATTGTCAGTTCAAGATACTGATTCTATGAGCTATGAAGAGAATTTATTTTTATGTTGAATCGTTTTTAAATCTTATCCCGCAAAGAAACTTCAAACCTAACTCTCTCTATAGCCCACTGAATGGCTTTGAACTTGTGGATCAGACGTACCGTCAGAGCCCACATTTCAGTATTGGCATAATGACAATTCTGAGTCAAATAATATAGAAGTATTAGTTCAAATGAAATTGAAACTTTTTACAATTAATGCCAAGAAAAGTATTTTGCGACGTACACGATTCATATCGGTTAAAACCTCTAAAGTTTCAGCGCTCGCCAACCTTCGGCGCGCAATAAAAAATAATCTTCAACGTAATAAACATCGAATGATTTTATCGGGGATTTAAAATACGGTTATGCGAAGAACGCCGCGACTCAATCATAACTTAGTCGCTAATGTCAGAAGAGTGACAACCTCACCTGATTGGTTGGACGCACGCACACATACGCAAAACTAAATTATACGACAATAAAAATTTTATAGGGACCAAGCGAGAGATAATGATGACAGAAGTATATATTTAGCATTTTATACTCTGTGCACCAATATGGGATACATTTAGTTTTATATACCGTCAGTTGCTTGCATTAACGTAATATTAAATTCGTGCCCATTTATCGATAATAAGCGATATCCCTAATCGATTATATTTAATTGGATGTAAGAGGGGTTCACCTGGCGTCATTAGTTTTTATTATAAGAATCTAGTAATTAAACATATATAATATATAATAAAAAATAAAAAAGCTGTTATACCCTTTATGGCTTAAAATTAATTGATAGATGTGACGCAATAAACCACCAGCTTTGTATGAACCGCATTGCACCAGCCCCTTCAGTATCCACCGAAGAACATGGGCCTCCTCATGCACATTGTCTCGTATATGAGGGTTGTGTGGCCTTGATGCGCCACGCTGGCCAAGCGGGTTGGCGAGTCCACTCTTTTAGAGGTGGTATAGTTCCTCAGCGTTTGTAGTAGTGACTTGCTATACCTACGGGAAGAGATGGGGTAGGTGTTATTCTATAGCTGACCGTCACCACACGGCATAATACTTTCTTGCCAAAAGCTATAGTAACAAAAGTATAAATTAAACTCCTATAGCTTCCAAAATCGACTTGCGCGTTGAATTATGTATTTAATATATTAATGTACATACTTCATTTATACGCTTATAGATAATTTCATAGGAAGATAATGGATGACGGTGCGCCATCTTAGAAAAAGAGTGGTAATCTTGATTGGGGGTGCACACTGCAATCCCATAGCCGCTGGACGCGCTGACCAAGTTGCCCCTCTTTTACGGAAGACTACCATAAAATTAAAACTGCATTTTCCACTTTATCCCATTATGTACTTAGATGTTTCGGCAGTGTATGAAATATGTCATAGTCCATTCCCATCCCATCCTGTCCTATCTCTCCCCATGTTCCCAAGGTATCTCTATCTTCCCTATCTCTCCCAAGGTAGGCATTGTGGCAGTGTATCCGGGAGCGTGACAACGTTGGTTATTGTGGACTGATGTCGTACCGCAGATATCGCAGGGCAACAGTTATTCCCTATATGGATTATAGGCGCGTTTGCCACCTTCTGTAATAAAATTGATCAACCTACCCAGCGGCTAGACCAGTTCCCACACTGTTTTCTGTCGCAGACCCCTTTCTCAAAAAATATTAAACCCGTTACCCCAAAGTAATTAACTGTACTTACTCAAACTGGCGTGCACCATGTGAGCAAGTTTCATGCTACAGTTTTTTCATGCCCGCCCTTGCTTTATGTTCGAGACAATGCATTGTGCTACGTATTATTTCATGCGTTCCTCTTTTTGCGGTGTAGAGATAAAAAATCTCTATCTTCTTAATTAGGTACCTATTATAATCATAGATATTTGGAACTAAACAACAAATAGCAGTGGTACCCTTACCACTGCTATTTGTTGTTTAGTTTAGCTAGTTGTTGTTTATTTGTTTATCTTCAAGTAGACCCCCTGGTCTACTTGAAGCTGGCGTCGACCCCGACATTTTTTGTTGAAGCTGTCGAGCCCTAGAAAGTTCAAATCGACCCCAGGGGATCGATATCGAGCACTTTGGGAATGACTGGTCTAGACCATCTTTTCTCAACCTGGGGGTCGCCATCAGATTTATAGGGGCCGCAGTTGGTCAGGAAAAAACAAGCACCTAGGTACGAAAAAACCTTTTATTAATTAATTAACTATTTATAATCAAATGGTAAACAGTACGAACATAACATGAGGTTATTTACTTTAATTTTGGTCCTTTTAGGGTCGCAACACTAAATTGGTTGAGAAACTATGGTCTAGACATTTTTCTAAGACAACGATTGTTTAATAAATTACTTCAGGGTCCTTTGTAACTACTATATTCTTTAAAAGGACTATTCTATCAACAACCAGTTATCAATCATAACTCTGGTCCATCAAAATGTTGTTTTACCATCAACACTCCACCAACATTTAAGAGCAGCATTACAAAACGAAGGAGTAACATTCGAATCAAAGCACCCGCCATCTGAGCCGCGAATCAATACAGCGCTCCCACAAAAGGTGACAAAAAAAACACAACAAAATGGAAAACAAAAAAGTGCAACAACAAAATATAACTCATCTCACTCAGAGTGCACAGACAGACACGCTGGTCGTTTTTCCAAACGCTATCTTCATATCCGGACGTATGCACACGGCTAGGAAGCCTCGGGAGTCTGCGGAAACTCCCTGGTACGTCTACGCTCCCCCGCAGAACAAATTCAAGGGAGACGCGAACGGGAACGCCTGCGTTTCGTTCAATTGTTGTTTGCGGTATTACGTGTTGTAGTCTTTATCTAAAGACTATAAACAGTCTTGACAGTGGGGTGCGTTTGACACATTCGTTCGCGAAAATGTGCAGTTTATCGCGAAAAAAGTGTTCAATAATGTCGCCGGCTTGTTCCTTGTAGCTGCACAATTAATGTGGATTCGACATTTGGACGCCTAAAGTCTGAATGTTTGATTCATTTTTGTTATCACCATTGACATCTCCCTACATTTGTACAGTTTGGGTGCTTGAGTTTGATAATGAGCAAGTGAACTTTGCTGGTTGGATGTGAAAAGCGGATGTGTAGTGGCGGTCCATGGGAGAGGCCTATATCCAGCAATCGAGAAACAAGCTGATGGTATGAGTTATTTATTTAGTTATTTGGTTTTGTTTAGTGGTAAGGCCGTATTAACATACAGATAGCTGCTCTGCCAAAGAACGTTGCATTTATCCAGCAATCCAGTAGCAGTCAGGCACATACAAGTATAAGCAATAAAGTTTAGAAAACTTTGAATCTCTCCAGAAATAAAAAAAATCTCGTGTAGGTATGTGATGTGATCCACCAATCCGCAGTGGGCCCGCGTGGTGGATTATGGTCCGACAACTCCCCGTGATATACTAGGGGAAGCTTGTGCCCTGTAACGGGACGTTATAGGCTTTTTGTATGACGCCTGTTAACACAGAGACAAATATTCCGAAAATTATTATTTCGGGCTCTATATCATTCAGAAAGTACTCTTTTCAAAATTCATGTACATGTCACAATTTTGTTTATTAGACGGAAAAGATTATTCCGATAACTGATCTCAATCCTCAAGATATCAGATTCTAACCGAGACCGTCTCAATCTGTCGTATCTGAAAATGTGAAATTACATTTCAAAACTAGAGTTATCTTTCATCGATCTTCGCGTCGATACCCATGCATCGATACATCGTACCTGAGATATGGATGTTGACGAACGATATGTCTTAGACAGGGGTCACAATATAATAACCTTTTATCTTAATTTGGTTAACATTGGCAACAGAAATATAATTCAATGATCACGTCAGAGTGTACAACTCTATTACTTTAGTAATGCTTCTCCTATATGTTGATATGTGGAGTGTTGATGATGAAACAACATTTCAATGGACCAGAGTTATGATTGATAACTGGTTGTTGATAGAATAGTCAGTTTAATGAATATGGTAGTTACAACGAACTCTAAAGTAATTTATTAATGGTCCCATCGTGGGACGCAGTTTTAAAAAAAAAAATGGCGGCTTGGGACTATGTCACAAAGTAAAATGTACAGAAAATCGCATGTACAAGAAATAATTGTATGAGCCACTGTTATTCTTAAATTGTCGTGTTGAATACGTGTCGTGTCTGAAACGTACGACCTGCGATGTGACATCATTGAATTACGTATGATTATTATTAATTATTTATTACGTTGTCGATGTTTATTTAAAACTGCCAAATTAATAATAAAGGATAGCGAGCGACTCAAGAATTTGTAATTTTATTTCGTAACAAACTAAACCATCTATTTAGTACGTACCACAACAGGCTACTGTTTAACTTAAGAAAACAAAAGGTTAACACAAATCAAGCGGCTCAAACGCACCGCTTGCGTGGGCGCACACAATTTGCATAGCTTCATTAGCCCGCGCAACGCACTATCTTTCCCCGCGCCGCGTTATCTGCGCGCGTCTTAATTGCGCCTTAGCGTATTTTTTTCAACAGTTAATTAACCGCGTGTGAGGTCCAACGCCTTAATTATAATTGCGTAAGGATAAAAATTTTATTTCATTGCGTTGGACAGATGTTTTCAAAATAGATAAAACTCGATTATAAGCGGATGAAAAAAAATAGCTTTATAAACTTCAATGACGTTGCGTTGAACAGATGGGCCACCTTCATAGTTCTGAGATAATTTTATATACTATAACACTATTATATAAAATCACAACGCGATTATTATTATTAGATACCTGTACATTGTATATCCCCTTTAGCACCTCCTATATGTGTAACTATATTTCCATCTTCAATCTTATCATTGCTTCTGTTACATCTTTCCTCTTATTCTAATTATCTTATTGCTTACACTCAATTTCATTACTATATGTATATTGTGTACAGTATATATATGTACGTATTACAAGTATGCATAATGTATATACCGGCTTGTAATTGTATCAGCCTATAACAACCCACTGCAGAACGTAGAACGCAGAATGTTTGTGATTTTCAAATGAAGTTTTGAAAATTCTTTTTAATGTTTTTTTGCATTTTTTATTGTATAAGGCGTAAAAATCATCAATTAGTCTTATAACTATAATACTTTATATATTATTTATCTATATAAAATACATTCATATGTATATGTATAGATATGTATATACCCATCTATACATATACATATATCTAATCTCAAAAAGTACATAAGCTAATCATTTAGGTGTTAACCTGTATACAAAAACAGAAGCGCTACAATATAATGTTATCGACAAAAACTCAAAGCTCGCGTCCGCCATAAGGCTGGGTACAGGAATGCGCGAGTTTCGACGTCGCTCGGACATCGCGTGCGGTGAAATGCAAATAACAGACGGACCACCGGCGCAAGCGCTCTTACAACGCTTTTATTTTTACGTTCAACGCCTCGAATAAATTATAAACCGATAAAATTTAATGTAATTCAAATTCTTCAGTATAATTAGAAGGAAATATAGAGTATTTATATTAAACTCGTAATTCTATCCTGTTCCATAACGTCCTGTATCGTTTCCCTAATCCAATGAGCGGTTTATTTAATTACTTGGGCCAATAAAACGCAATAACATATATAGCTATATAAACTTAACAATTTGGATTACAAACTTAAATGGTGCTGTGATTTTATAGATTGTCACAGCATGCAAAAGATAACGACAATAATTAAATTCCATGAAAGAGCACTTCATTTACATTATATACCTACTATATAATGTATCCAATCAAGATAAACTTACACATAACGACTAGCAGTTATTTTTTTCTTCATACATGGTAATGGTGTATATAGCTCATTCTGCCGGTGTCAAGTTTTCTTCTTAATAAACAATTTCAAAGTCTAAAACGTGTCCTATCAATGTCCAGTCCCGTCGAAGTACATCAGGAGTCGCTCAGTAAACCTACTATCGCTTTACTGAGAGTTCTCTTCGACTCTTTGGAAGCACATGAAAAACGCAGTATCACGCTTTTATTTGATTATCACAAACACTACTCATGAAGAACACTTTGAAGTTTAATAAACTATCGCTATTAAACCACAAAACGCCTAATGCACAATTTTTAGAATGATCAAACAAAAACTCAACTTCACTTCTCGAGTTCCCGCTAAAAAGCCCGACTAGCAGTGGCCACTTCTGGACACGGGCCTTCCTCGTGCGCATTGTCTTGTACATCTAAGAATTTTTAAAAACTACTCCTTAAATAAATTTGTTTACAAAAAACCCAATTTATTAGTAATTGCCGTGTACACCATTCCTAACGTCACCGATCGTGCGTCGGTGGACACTATTAGCGTGCACGTTGGTCATGTAACAGGCTGAAGCGAGAGCGAATAGCGATCGGAAGATTTGGTGTTGTGGCGGGCCTTGGGTGAGAGCTACCTTTATCCAGCAGAAGAGGGACATAAGCTGATGGTAATGGCGCACTTCCATAGACGCCCAAAAGCCTGAGTTACCTAACAAATGTCAAACATTAGTTTTAATATATAAACCAAATTAATAGTTAATAGTAATATAAACTAGTACTTACAGTATAAGAAGGTAATACTCGTACGAGGATTTTGAACTTTTGGGCCTCTACATATGAAAGAGTACCGTCACTAGCTAGTGACCTAGTGACTATACCATGCTACCAGCTATAAAATTTAAAAAAATATAAGATTTCCAGATGGTGACTAACGTTTTTTAGTCTTTTCAATAGAGTATGTAAAAACTTCAGTATTACACCAATGCAACGTTAGTGAAATTAGTAGATACTAACTGACTGAAACTACGTAAAATAACTTATTAGTAGCTTTAAAATATCTTATTAGTTGCTAATTTATTTGAAAAAATATCTGAAACCGTAGCTTCCACTTTCACTTGCTTCACTTCAAATGGAACTGATTATTGATTCGGTGATATATTTGATAATTCGATAATTAGAAAGAGAAAATGAGCTCTTTCCGTTTCCATAAAACGCCTTCTCAGTCATTCATCGTCATATAAAACCTCGACAAACGTCACGTGACGAAGTCCAGTAATATTTGGGATACCACAGAGTAGAAAACAGCCCTATTATGATCGATTATCTGTTACTCACAATGTTCCATTGACATAGCTGTGTATTGGTATGTACAAATAATTAAGGCTTACAAATAATACCATAAATAGGAAAACGCTACATGTTTACGACTTGTGTCACCACCGCCTACCTGTGCGGTTAACGATACAAAGTTGTAATAAACTGTTTGATGTAACATGACACGGCTTACTGTAATCCCTTGTTCAATGTTTGTTTGTATGTACGAGCCGCATTTATGGCAATATTCAAATTTTCATAGCAATATATTGCGTAGTTGACTGGCGTGCGCAGATTTGCTCCTAAATACTATGAGGTTTTGAATAAATTAGTTTTACTGACGTTTTTAGAGTGTTAATCGCGGATGCCAAATGGGCAACAATACAACGAGGCTACTTCAAGTCGTTGGCCTAAATAAACCCAAAACGAACAGACTCGCTAACGCCAGTGACTAACGCGGCATTTTCGGGCATTTTACCCCGTTGTGGATACAAGGGGTGACCTGTACTGTGCAGAGGGATTGCACACCGCTGTGCAGTGTGCAGTGGGAGACCTGTGTTGTGCAGTAGACATGTATAAAAAATGTGGTATCTAATTTAACATTAAATTCATTTAAGTTTAGTTAATTTGTTTTCAATAAAAACCGATATTGTAGTTACTTGACAGAAAGAGTTTCGTCTGCGACCCCGTGTGTCGAACACGACAATGTTCTAATATTGTCTTTGCAACATGAAATACGACAAATATTGACATCTTTTTTGCGCAGTATTTTTATGTGTCTTGATGAATAAATGTTTATTTCTTTCTCTCCAAATAGCCTCAACTTAAACGTTTTTTTTTTTTTTTAATTTTAGACATCATTGAAAGTACAGAAAATATAATATCCAGTTTTCCGAGCTATCTCCGGATGAGAAATGCACCGCGCTGCAATATTAGACGTCGAGTTGACACCTCGAGTACGACGTGACACGACGGCGAAGTCACGGCGACTTCACGGCTCCGCGATATTAGATCTGCAGGGGACAGTCACACAGAACGGAGTGAATTTTAAAATGACTCAGACAGTATGATAATATTATGCAACCTTATCAGGCTTTATTATCGGTATTGTCTTAATGGCATTATTTAAAATTTTCTAACTTAAAATTTCGATGTGGCAACATTCTGTTTAAAATAGAAACATGCTCTAATATCTGATTTTTAAGATATGTTTCTCTTAATTCTTTTTAAATACCTTTTCTTAAATGTTACAGCTGACAAAAGAGATATAATAGATATAGAAGCTGAGTCTGATATGCCCGGTATGAGTCATATATGACTGGCTAGTTCTTCGGTTTGATTGGTGGCAAGTGGATATCATAACTATATAATTAATTATATATAAGTACTAAACATGTATAAAACCCGTGTACCTACATATTTCTGCCAACAGCGCTTTCATCGTCCTCTGGTAGACATGGGCTTCTTCATACACATTATCTTGTGGACGAGGGATACATGGCCTTGAAAAGCGGGTCGGGGAGTCCACTCTTTTAGAGGTGATGTAGTTCCTCAGGACTTGTTTGTGATGATAAGTTTTGTTATCCCTTAGTCACCTTCGGCCCATGGTCAAGATATACATACGTGGACCAACTACGTTTACGTTTGTACGAACAGAATTAATATACCTGGTCTATAGATCCGTAAATACAAATTTTCATAAACAAAATGTTCATTGTAATCAAAGATTAAGCAAATATTTTTAAACGCAATCGATTAAAAACTCAATAGCTATCAGTCAAATTGCCAAACAATAGATGACAAAGCGAATAGAGCTCCGAGCTCATTATCTGAGCATCTTTAGTAATGCCGATGTGATTGTGTGAGAGAGACGGACGATTTAAAATCAAGATGTGATGGAACGCACCAGCTGTTTAGAAACGACGCGATTATCGATAAAAATCATGTAAATATTAGGCAATACTAAATTGCAATCTACATGTATATATGTATTTGTATTGATAATAAACTTAAGTATATGCAATGCAACCAGCCCTTTCAGTATCCACTGCCCCCTCATGCACATTGTCTCATTGTTGGCGAGTCCACTATTTTAAATGTGGTATATCCCTCAGGGCTCATGGCAGCCGCTCCGCTTTATTATCATTTAGTCGCCTTTTACGACACCCACGGGACGGGATGAGGTGGCGTTATTCTATAGCCGGCCAACAATACCCGGCACAAATATTTATAATAAATATTTTTTTATCTATGTATTTAAATAATAATATTATAATAATAATTTGGGAGGGGGAGAGTGCACGCTGCAATCCAATAGCCGCTGGACGCGCTCGACTGGACACGTTACCCCTCTCTCACAGAAGACTACCTTGAAATGTACTGCATTTCCCACTTTACATATTTCCCTAATATACGTATGTGTTGCAGTAGTGAATGAGATGTTCCAGAGCCCATTCCCATTCTATCCCTTCTCATTTTTCCAACCCTTTCTCTAAATCTATTCCTATATCTCCAAAGGTAGGCAGGGCATCTGAAGTACGTTTGTTATTCTGGACTAATGTTGGCATATATCGCCACTTACCATCAGGTGAACTGAATGATCGTCTGCCGCCTTCGTCCATAAAAAAACACCTGACAATTTCTCAACATGTACATTTGATCAGTCAAACGAGGACTTGGTCCAACGGGGTCACTTAAACAATAAAACAGAACGACCAAGAGTCAAAGTTCAAATAGCTTGATGAGTTAAAATATTTATTGTCCATTTTTTCCAGAATTAAGTGTTTAAACGATTCAGTATTTACTATATGTTTCTGAAAATGACATAAAAGAGAACAGCTAACTTGTGCAATTCTAAATGAACGGAATCACGGTATATTTTTATTATTGACTAGCGACCCGCCCTCGCTTCGCTTCAGGTTATATGTTTTTTTTTTTTAAATTTTGTTTTCAAAATTTCAAAATAAAATAATGCCTATATTAGACACGGATAATGTAGCTTCCTATTTGTGAAACAATTTTTGAAATCAATTCAGTAGTTCCAGAGATAGAATGGTTATAGAATACCCAACATACCTACAAACACACAATTTTACCTCTTTATTATATTAGTATAGATATACTTTATTTAATACTAGCTGTGCCCGGCAGCGTTGCATGCCCGTCACATCAAAATTAACACAAAACAATATTAAACTATACGTATAAGCCTTCCTCTTGAATCACTCTATCTATTGATGAAAACCGCATTAAAATCCGTTGCGTAGTTTAAAAGATCTAAGCGTACATACAGAGGGACAGACGGCGGGAAGCGACTTTCTTTTATTATACTATGTAAATAAGGATTTACGGATACTATGACGTAAAATTGGAAATAAAAAAACAAGCTTTATAATACCATATAACCTAGCCTTTTGTAGCATATCCTAGCCTTTATGAGCGATGGTAGCAAAGAGATTATCCATATTCGACTCACATTCAAGAGATTTTACAGACCAATATCATGTAATGAAAGTTTCACTGTGTATATTACCGCTAAGATTGCAATTAAGGAATATATATGACGAAATTAATTTCTTCGTTTCATATCTAGGTCTATCGAAACATTTCAAAGTGGCGACGTTGTATCATGCGTATAAATTACATTGGTCGCAGACTAGGTCTTGTGGTATTGAAACTGGAAACGATTTGTTCAGTCTAATGTCAACCTCGAGTTTCTATTACCGCATCTCACGTCAGGCGCGGTCCATCTACGACATCCTTGACAAGTTGACTTCTTTGCAATGCTATCTAAGCTACGGTTAATGATTATTAGTAATAGAAATGAACAGTTGTTTTTGTAGGTGATTCCATGCAACTACACGATGAAATGAATAGACTAGATTTTAGCAAGTATGAAAATATTAAATACTAGCGACCCGCCCTCACTTCGCTTCGGTTTATTAAATTTAAAACAATCGGAATAAGATATTTTCTTGCTGTAAAATGGAGCCTATATTTTAAGTTAGACCTCTAGCAATACATCGGTGAAAACTGCATTCAATTCCATGCAGTGGTTTTTGCGTGATGCGTGTACAGACAGACACAAAATTTCTAAAAACTGTTGTTTTGGCTTCTGTTGCTCTAATAAAGACTCCCCATATTAGTTTTTTTTTTCAATATCTATAATGTACAGACATCGGCCTGTTACAATTTTATTATATGTAGGTATAGTAGTCTTTGTAAAATCAGCAGTACTAAATTTTATTCAAATTAGTTAAGACTGAAATAACCATGTTGTATACAGGATGTGTTCGAGCTATTCCCGAAGCCTAAAATCATAGATTCTGTTCATGATTCTAAATTCACTAATATATGCATGTTACAGCTTTTTCTAGAAAGTAATTGGTTTTTGGGCTCTATATTCAGCAAATTTGTATGAAAAATTCAATAAAGGCTGGGAAAATTGGATTTCTTGCAAAATAATATTGACAAATCTATGGTTCCGGGCTTTAGGAATAGTCCAGACTTAGGAATAGTAAATTTGATATATTTTAAACGGTTGCGACATTGCTCAGTTGGTGAGGGTTCACCAAGGAATGAAAGACAGCCCTCACTTCAGCAATTTATAATGAGTAACATTATTATGTACGTTACTATGATGTTTTTATTATTATTACAAGAAAAAGACTGTAGCAAATAGTTAAATTAAAAAAAAAAACATTTTCGTATACTCTGTGCATGTAAAAACTGGTTTATTAAAAAGAAGTTACCCTAATAAGGCGTTCCTTTTACAAAACCGACCGGCGATTTTAAACCGCAACCGAGCATTTTATGAGATATTCACAAACATAAGCAACAGGAGACTTCAGTGATGGCTCGGATCGAAAGTTAGACAGCAGAGTGAATCAAAGAGCAATCGAATCAAAGAGTTTCGAGCAAATTTTAATTTAGGTTTTCATTAGCGGCCAGTGCTTAAAGATTTAGTAGCAAGAAGTTCGGTAAGGGAAAATACTCGAGAGTCACACGGTGAATACATAAAACAGAAGCGTTTAAAAACCGTCGCTTTCATCCAACCAAGTGCGTCTACCGATCACAAATTCGGAGTGGATCTCCCAATAATGAGTTTCCTTGCGTTTTCGCATCTTGGACAATGGGTCCACGACAATAGCCGGGATTCGAATCTGCGTATACCTATCACCGCGCCGATTAACGCTTTCTTTGTGGAGTCTGATTACAATCGATATCAAGGAGAAATCGTTTGATCGGATATTGTGTTTTTTCATTTTCTTTTTGTGATGAAAAAACTCAAATGATTGATCCGAAATAAGAAATAAACTTGTTTTGCAGTTTATAAAGGATCTAGGAATGAAATGGAAAGAAGGTACCTACTAGAAATATCTGTCTAGACATATTTTTATGACATGACAATTAGAGATCAAAGGTTTAGATTTCTGTGTAGTCAGGAGGAGAGATAGACTATAGGGACCTAAAGGGGCGACTAGTCGCATCAATGAAATTAACTGTTATAGAAATATTATTGAAATTGTGTGGTGTCGGCCGGTTTTTGAATATTACCATCTTATCTCTTCCCGTGGATGTCATAAAAGGCGACTAATGGTGACACCACACTTGCTTGATGTTTTCCATCAATAATAACGCTCAACAAATTATGCTACAAATTAGGAACGACAGGAGCGATCATTATTTTACTGAGTGATTGACAAATAAATTTTGTCGATCGATAACAATTAAAACATTAGGATCATTTTTAACGATCGATATTACCGATAGATATTGTTGAGCAACCATTTTACGATGTCGATCGTTGAAATTTGACGATCGATCGTCGTTTTTGTTTGATGGTAAAAAATCGGGCAAGTGTGACATCACCTATTAAGGAATAACAAAGCCGCCACCACAAGCGCTGAGGAAATACAACACCACCTCTGAAATAGTGGACCCTTGTAAAGAGCAACTCGCTTAGCAAACATGACGTTTTAAGGTCATACATCCCAAGACAAGACGTGAAGAAGCCCATATGCTGCAGTGGACGAAACGCCTATATTAATGCCTATACCAAAACCAAACAGTTTTGAGCCTTATAACTTTATTTTTTCAGTCAACTAGTGACCACGGCTGATGTAACACGCGCCAAAAAGGTCGAGTAGAAATAAAAGATAAAAAAACCTTTTTTATATACGTTCAGACACATTTTAAAAGGTTAAAGCCTTATTCTGAGCCTGTCTATTTTTATAGAAAAAAAGAGACGGCAAACGAGCATACAGTCCACCTGATGGTAGGTGGATACTGTCGGCCATAGACATCCGCGATGAATGCCAACACCAGTCCAGAATGACAAAAGTTGGCACTTAGCCGGATGCGCCGCCTACCTTTGGAAATTGGATATGGAATGGATCTGAAGGGTTGGGAAAATGGGGATGGGATGGGGATGGATAGTATGGGATGGGTATAGGCTCTAGCACTCACACATTACGTACACTCACACTCATGTACACTCACTACCGAAACACGTACGAAGGTACATTGGGAAAATAAGAAGTCGGAAATGTAGTACATTTTAAAGAAGTCTTCTGTGAGGAGGGGTAACGCGGCCAGTCGAGCGAGGTCAGCGGCTGCGGGAGTGCAGCGTGCAGTCTCCCCTTCCAATGTTAGTCAATCTTTAAATATTTACATGAGATTCTCTTTTTCGTTTTTTTCAAAGTTAAAAAATATATATAGCCCCTATTAGACAAGGCTAATGTAGCTTCCTATTTGTGAAAGAATTTTTGAAATCGGTTCAGTAGTTCCAGAGATTACCCCCAACATACAAACACACAATTTTACCTCTTTATATATTAGTATAGATATAGATTACACTTGACTGACAACCACGTAAGAAG
This sequence comes from Sesia bembeciformis, assembly GCA_943735995.1. Lineage (NCBI taxonomy): Eukaryota > Metazoa > Arthropoda > Insecta > Lepidoptera > Sesiidae > Sesia > Sesia bembeciformis. Next base: position 926,258 of record OX031028.1, on the reverse strand, counting down.
TTTCATAAAATTATAACCAAAACCTGGCAACTTAGACACAAATACAATTTAATGAATTTTAAATCGTGCTGTGACATAAAAATACTCCGTCTAGAACTCAGTCTGTCTGTTTCCATTAACTTGCAAACGTCAGTATTCCTTATTTAGCCCATAAATTCGTCACCAGGTTTAGATACGGGCCAATTTAGAATATTTTTAACCGGTAAGTTATTGAGTGAAAGATGCACGGAAAACTAATATTTTCTGCTGATTTTATCCATTTAAGTACTTACAGATTCTGAGTTGAATTTAAATAGTTTTATTAATTTAGTATTATTAATTGTATTTTCCATATTATTAATATTGCGCCGTGTGGTGTCGGCCGACTATAGAATACCATCTATACCATACCATCTCTTGCCGTGAGTGTTGTAAAAGGCGACTAAGGAATAATGAAGCGGCTACCATAAGGCCCGAGGGACTACACCACCTATGAAAGATGGACTCGCCAACCCGTTTGGGCAGCGTGGCGTTTTAAGGCCATGTGCATGAGAAAGCCCATCTTCTGCAGAAGATAATGAAAGGGCTGATTGCATTGCATGTTATTATTAATTATTAGACCGAAAGTAATTAGAAAAAAATATATATAATATATATCACTAATTTTTTCTCTTCTATATAAAAAAAGAACAAAAAATTCGCCCGTTACACACGGTAGTCGGAAAGAACAGAATTTACTGTGGCGTGGGTCCCAAGATCCAAGATCCCTCATATCCATACTTTGTATTAAAACAAATGAATATCCAACTGGAATGGACCTAGTGAACTGTTATACAACAGGCGAGGGTACTGCCAACGGGGTTAATCGATGTTGCTATTATTCGTATTTTTATAAAATAATGTTTTTAGACAAAATTATGAATCTTTGTTGGTCACTTTCTTTTTATAGAATAGCGGGCGTGCCACGTGTTCTATAACAAGTAAACCCTTCAGTTTGTACACAGCTACATTATAAAGCGTGTAGTATGTTCCTTTAACAGAGCTATAGTAAGAACATAGCAGTAGATCATCTTCACACACGGTCATGACCTTGTGTATCATGGCTCATGAGCCACGGTTTGCTCGTATGTGCGCGTTATCCGTACACACAATTTCGTAAAAGTTAGAATCTCAATGTGTAATTACTAGAATTATCAACAGTCCCAATTTAATAGGGATGTCCCAATTTCACGCATGTGGGCTTCGCGTCCTGTCATTTTTATTACCCTTTGGTTAAATAACTAAAAAACATTATTTATTATCATCAAATACACACAAAGAGAAGACCTGTTTTAGCCGCGTCCGACTTTTATATTATATTATTATTATCTCCCAAAACTGACTTTTAAATTTGGCAACCCTAATAATTAATTCAATGACGATGCGGGAGTTAAACCACTGTTATATATTAACTATGACAAACCCCTACATTCCACAATAAATAGACAGCATGATTCATCATATGTTCCTATTAGCAAAATATGTCATATTTGTACCCTTTACCATTTGATTTACCGTCTCATAACCGTCTACGATAAAAGTCAACCGACAATTACAAGCCCAGGGCCGTATTACACATTAGACATTATTCAAACTCGGGACTTGCAATGTCGCCTTTGATTCATGCGGTCTTCGACTCGCATCTTTGACATATCGGCCTGTTTAAAAGCATTCTAAATTCGTCTCTAGACGCGTACTATTCTGAATTCGAATTTTCCTCATCTCTGATTGGTTTGATGTTTTGAGAAGCGATTCCAATTGTCTTTGAGTTGAAATTAAATTGATTTATGATTTTGTGTTCAGTCCGTCACTAGTTTCTTGGTAATCGTAAAGCGTGTCCGAGTTTTGGAGTTATTGACGGTTGCCTTTTGATGTGATTGTAAATCATTTCTGATATTTAATTTCGAGAAAGTTTCCACTTTAATGCACTCATCCTTCTAGAAATATAACTATGTCAAGTCTAGAAGATTTTATGATATTGTCAAACATTGATTTTATCTAAAGGGTAAATGATTAATTTTTTGAATTCACATTGGGACATTAGCTTGGCTGGTAGAGGCACTAATGTAATCAAAATGTGCAGAATACAACGCAACTTTATAGCTAACGTGATTTCTTCCAGGCAATCTTACGGGTGGTAAGGAGAAGTCTGTAGACGAAATAGAGGTAGATGGTACAATCAAGAAATAATGTTTTATATACGTACATATATACATGAAAAACATAAATACAGAAAGAACTAAGAGAACGGAGAACGAAATATGTAGTCGTATATTTGTTGGTGATAAATGTTAATAGGTTAAAAATAACATCTAATAAGGACTTTTTTAATTTACTGCTAAATATGAATTAGTTCAGCCCCGTGTGCGCCAACAAGCGCATATAGTTCCACGAGATATACAATACTCAGTAGTGCAATATTCACAAATTTATTTACGTTGCAGCACGTCCTTCAGGATCAAACGATATATTGCAGATACATATTTTTTTTTATGGACGAAAGCGGCAGACTAGCATACAGTCCTCCTGATGGTAAGTGAATACTGTAGCCCATAGACATCCGCGATACATGCTAACATTAGTCCAAAATGACAAACGTTGGCACGCTCCCGTATGCGTTGCCTACCTTTGGAGTTACAGGAATGGATGTGTTGAAAGGGTTGGGGAAATGGGGAGGGATAGGATGGGAATGGGCTCTGGCACATCTCACTCACTACCGAAACACGTACGTACATTGGGGAAATAAGATAAAGTGGGAAATGCAGTACATTTCAAGGTAGTCTTCTATGAGAGAGGGGTAATGTGGCCAGTCGAGTGCGCCCAGCGGCTGTTGGATTGCAGCGTATACTATCCCCCTCATGAGTCAAGGGCGTTTAACGTTTGTAGCGAATTTAAAATTTTAGGAAAGAAAATACTTTAAGGTATGGAATCGCAGAATACTTTTTTGTTAATTTTGGTTTAGCGGCCAGTAGGAGTTTATTTGAATTAAGAAACAAGAAGTCCGGTAAAAGACAATATTCCAAGGAATATTGTTACAACATTAATAGCCGACAATCCACATCATAACCATTTACCATCTTTTAATATAGATTTACCATCTATATTAAAAGCTATAGTAGACACTATAATAGACTGAATTCAGGTGACGACATATAATGTGTAAGACGTAGGCCTCGCCTTGTAATTATGAGCAAGTTTCGGGCTATTATCCACGTATTATGTATATACATTTGTATTTACTAGAAGAGATCAGACTAATCACTATATACATTAGATTAATGTGTATTTACTGAAACATATTTATTAGTTGTAGACGAATATGGTCTTAGTCAATTCAGTTAGATAAATCCAACTTCAGTCGAGAGGCCGCCAGACGCATTCAACTCGACTGGGGCAGCATTTGGCAGCGTAGTTTCAAGACGAAAGTGTTTCATCAGTCTTCAATTAAAAACAATCCTGAGCAGAATCAATAGTTTTGCATTTCGGGAAAGATTCCATTGAACGCTGTGATTAAATAAATATTTTACCTGTGATCAAAATATTTATTTCCTCTCTACAGGTCTTACAGGAAAGGTTGTCTTACAGAGGTCGCTATTAGCAAAAGACCACCGTTTGTACATTTCATGTGTCACAGTGTCTGTTACTGTCTGTCTGTTTGTTATTTTATTTTAGTGTGAGATAAATCTATCTATCTATCTACGTTAAATAAGACTCATATCGCATACAATTCGACACCCTTACAACAACTACGACAAAACCTTATCACCACTCGGCCCATGTGGGACAAACACGTTCAATTATTCAACAGACTTGTCCCGTACCGGGCCGCTCCGGTACACCCTCGTATACCCAGTAAGGCTGGGTCCGGAGTGCCCGCAGAGCGGGAAGCGGGAGCGATAAACGCGGCGTCGTGATCGTCTGTTTTCATAACGATGAATCTATGTTTTGTATAAGCAATGATTCATTCAAAATTTATTTTAAAAGATTTACTTGAAAAAGCTGCATTTTTTATTTGGGTTATTATAATATTCTCGTAAAATGTCAACACTATATTTCTATATCAGTATAGATAGATAAATATAAATAGAGTATCTTTTTTCAAAATTTTTAGTGTCGTGACAATTCAGAGGAAAGGGTTAAAAGTAAATTAAATGACCCCACAACCCACCTACTAATAATAATAATATATAAGGTGGCCTCTTTTATACAGGGTCGCGATCCCCAGGTTGAGAAACTACAAACAATAACTCGCAGCGGAAATCATAAACTAGGGGTCTACTCCGGAAACACGAAAACAAAAGTTTCGGCCGATACTTCGGTAGATTTTTGCAACGAAAACGCTCACTACGATAATCGGCCCAAACGAAATTCATTTGACATTTGAAACTACTCTGCCCGCACGAGACAACGATCGAAATGTAGATTTTGACAAAATATACCTACTTTCTCATAAAACGTCAATTTATGATAACAATATCACGCCTTTTAAATAATCGCAAATACCCGATACATAGACCTTCGAAGGAAGGAAAGTCAGAGTAGGGTTTTGTCCGTTCGAACTTCGATCGGCTTCGAAACATCGGGCGTGTAAAATTAGAGTAGAGTAGAGGGAGCGGCTACAAGTCTCCTGACACTCGTAAGTGTCAGTCTCAAAACACTCTTAATTGTCGCCGTGGAATGCGCTCCCCGCCCCGCACTCATACCGACCACACCTTAGCCAATGTATGTTTGAAAAATACGCAGCGGATTTCGCTGTCCCGCCCCGCGCCCACTACGGACGCAGCCTAACACCGCTCAGCGGAATTAGATCCATGTTGTTTTTGATTTATGGATGGGTACTGTTGGAGGTCGACTGTCATTTGTCGGCAAGGAGTGCACAAGGAACTGTAGTTAAGCCTTTGTCTCAGACGGCATCTATTAGAAGTTCCTATTACATTTTGTATGGATCACGGGTTAAGGTTGAGTTCCTGTGTGAGCGAAATTGAAATTAAAAACCAGGTTTTAGGTATGATGAACCTCTGAACCTATTTATCTATGAGAACATATCCTCGACACCAATAAGCAGATGATCATTATATGACCAGTCAAGCGCATCTTGGCCAAATAAAGCTAATCACACAAAACATAATATTCAAAGGTCAAAGGTAGCTTGATAGGTTACGAGTGAAATGTGCTCATCCAATCTTTCCGATTTTCCCAACCTTCTCTTCAAATCCATTCTTATATTACCACAGGAAGACAGTACATCCGGGGGAGTGCCAGTTTGTCATTCTGAACTGATATTAGCATAAACCGCAGCTGTCCATGAACAGTGTCCACTAAGCACCAAGTGGATTGTCTGCTCGTTTGTGTCACCTTTTTTCTATAAAAAAAAGTTACATAGAATTATATGTACGGTTATGATATCTTAATAAAGTCTAACAATGAACAAAGTCTGTAAAAAATCAATTAATTTTAATCGAATGCGTATACTAATTTAACCGAAGTCCGTGTAATTTGCTGTTGGAATTTTGTAAATTGCACTACAAAAGAAAAATAAACAGCGATAGCGAACTGTTGATAGTAAAAATATGTTCAGCTATTCTAAAACACAATACTAAATTCCTCGCTCCTAGCCGAAGTATTTCCTAGAAGTCCTATTATTAGTCGTTCCCACTGCAAGTGTCACCGAGTGATGCGCGCGCGCAGCTTTATGAGCGACACGAGGCTGGTCCTACCGACGTATATATTTAGGGAAACCACTTCCTTGTAAACACCGTGCTATTCACTAACCGTTTCATACCGTGAACCTGTATGGAACGAAATGCAACACGAGGACTTTTCGTTATGATGCGATATAGTGCTCGATAGGAAAAATCTCGAGTATGTGTCCGCACCAATCCGCACTGGTCCTACGTGTTGGATTATGGTCCGAAACCTCCTAGTGATACACTAAGGGAGGCCTGTGCCCTGCAGAGGGACGTTATAGGATAATGCAAGGTAAACGCCCATGCTCGTATATCGTTTATATAGTACATCAAAAGACCCCAAAATCTGCAGTTTTTGGAATGCTTTATTTCCAAATTTTAGTAAATGTTAATCGGGACTAGGAGCCTCCGTTAAAAACGTGTGTAATTTGGTAGTTGGCTCTGATTCTTCCTCGCTTATGGTGTACACGCTATGGTTTGATTTTTGATGATGCCAATTCTTCGAGGTTAGAAAAAAATTATACATCTATGCTGCCCTCAGAAGAAAAGGCATTAGTGATTTTTTGTTTTAATTAATTTTAAATTAATGAAATGTCATCAAAATGCACTTGTGCTTTTTTTCTACGGAGGACAGTATTGTATCTGTCTCTTGTATTAACGAAATTTATATATTTCTTGACCGAAAAAAATGTTGACCTCCTGCGACTTTGTCGCGGACAAAAAGATAAATGCCTTAGTTTTATAAATAGACTCTACGATTCTCAGGATGTCCTACCAGGATAAGATCTAGCTCTTGTCAAACCTAAACTTAACCTACAGCGATCTAATGCTGTTGTCTGGTACGGAACGTGCTTGATACGTTCAATTATTCAGAAGACACGCCCTGTGTAACGTGTTACATCGACTCTGTGCTTGTTGCCAATAATACATCGATTGACCGAATTGGAGACAGTCGAGCTGTTGCTGGGGAAAGGGCGAAAGGCCTGGAAACAGTCTCTTCCAGTTCACTCTCCACTGAAATAAGAACTTTCCTCGCTAACTTTTAGAGTCGATTTTGCTCGCGCGGACCGGCATCCTTACTTTTATTTGGTAAGCACAGGTATTTGTAGTTTTTAATAGGAAGCAAGCCTCGTGTACGACCCGTATTAGCAGTTCTGTGAATGTGCCAAATGATTCGGAAAAACCTGTGGTTTGGATACTGAATTCAAGATTTTCTTTTTAATGTCAATTTTATTTTATGGACGAAGGTGGCAGACGAGCATACAGTCCACCTGATGGTAAGTCGATACTGTCACCCATAGACCTCCGCGATACATGTCAACATTAGTCCAAAATAGCAAACGTTGGCCCGACCCCGGATGCGCTGCCTACATTTGGAGATATACGGATGTATTTAAAGAAAGGGTTTGGAAAAGGGGGAGGGATAGGATGGGAATAGCCTCTGGCACATCTCACTCACTACCGAAACACGTACGTATATTAGGGAAATATGTATTGTAGTTCATTTCAAGGTAGTCTTCTGTGAGAGAGGGGTAACGTGGCTAGTCGAGCGCGCCCAGCGGCTGTTGGATTGCAGCGTGCACTCTCCGCCTCCCTAAACTTATCATTTTCTTATAAATATCATAAGTAAATAGATTAAATTAAATGAATTTAGTGATTATTGTGACTTAAGCTCACGTAGGTACTAGGATATGCTGACCATTGATGTTTGAATGAGTGTTATTTAGCGTCCCTAAAATTTTCGTTTTTGTCTTAAGATATGTAGATTTTTTTTCTGTTAATCACATGAAACATATTAATTTCGTACGCCCACGTAACCGAGCATGATTTTGTCATATTAATAGCGCCCGTTCTGTACCTGTGATTCACGAAATAAATAAATCGAAATCATCAATTGTTAAAGACCTTAAGGATTAAGATACAAAATATCTCAAGGATTAAGATTATATAATATTATAAAATAACACATATTGAGATGCATCTTACATTGGCCTTCCAGTTCTTAATCCATAACACCAGCAACCAAATCTGTAAAGAAAAAAAAAACAAAATTAAAGATTTTGCAATAATCTTAGAGCACAATTAGTATGGTCCCTATGCAGAGTACAGGCTCTTCCTTCTAATCGTGTGAAGGTTTCGGGGTGTTATACCCTGTCTCACTCAGGCAACCTCAGCAACAATTAATATAATTATTGTCCTTTCTTAAAGCTATCCATAACGATATTCCATTCCAATTCATCAATCTATGCCTCTCCAAAATTCGTCATCACACTCGATTTCTCATCCAGACTATACCGGTGAACTTCTTCGAGGCATTAAGTCCGCCTGTCTGAAGGGCGTCCCACATTGCACTTCCGAAAACGTGGCTTTCATTCAAGAACTTTTCTTGTGAAATGATTTAACGTTGGAGACACATAGGCTGATGGTAGATATCATAGCATGGTATCTTTAAACTCGAGACTATGAATAGTCTCGAATAGCCCTGTATGAGAACCACGTCTCTATGACGACAAACTCCATGTTAACCGTGCAAGGTGATGAAGTAACAAGTATGTGCCTAGCCAGGAAGCGAAGCAAAATAGAGCTGGTAATTTTTTTAACCAAAACTGCGATATGTAGTTACAGACTAAGCGGTAAGATGTAGCGGATTAAGTATGTGAATTTAATAATCGTTTTTCAAAATATTTGTTAAATTTTTTTTTTTCTTTACAATTCAATATTTCTTACAACACTTTTTTGTAAAATAAAATTATTAACGTCAGTGCCTGACCACATTAAAATACCGTGTTTACACCGTGCCGTGTTTTATGCACGATTACACCAAGTCAGTAATTGAAGCGATTCGGTATACTGTAAAATCCAGTGAGATTCTCTTTATATAGGTGTGCGTACGAAATCTCCTGAGAACAAAAATATACTCGTAGGCAATTTTCATGGGACAGGTCCCATAGTTCTAAGCTAAAATTCACGTCCTATGTTTTTTTATAGAATTATAATGGAAAACGTTCGAAACCTTTGAAAATTAAACACGTGCAATTGACTTTTAAGCTTTTGTTCCATTTTCCATCGGGTGTACCGAAAACGCCCGCTTCCTGATTCGCCTGATTTTCCTGATTCCATTACACTCACATTCTATATGTGGGGGGGAATGAAATGGGAAGTAAAGAAATTAAATAAAAAAATAACGCCACATACAATGTATTCACACTAACAAACACTAGGATTCACTGTGTCGTGGGTCCAGAGACACACACAGAGACAAACACACACATACACATCCAGAAGCCTAAATAATAATTTGTATAATTGGGTAAGAAGTGACTCTTAAATTGTTTTCAGAGTCGCTCTCGTCCGCACCTTATACCACACGCCCTCCGTTCCCGCGGCCCCGCTGCTCTTTTACTGACAATTATCACGCGAGCCGCGAGTAAATCTCCACACACTCGTAAACATTTTCAAACCGAACGTACACGGTCAGCAACACGCTAAAGTACCCAAAACCATTCAAAACTAGTACTTATTAGTAGCTTGTTAAATTGTGTAAGGTGGCCTTGTGTGTGTGTGTGTAAATTTCGCGTACTGTGTCGAATTTCGCGACTATCACACATTGTATATCACTGTTAACTTGTAGATATTAAGCTTAAGGTATAGAATGCTTGCATAAAATTTATAATATTTTTAAGTAAATTTGAAAGAAAAATTTTCAAAGAATTTTTTTTTTCCGATCTTGAATTTCCGATAAAATCCGTTATATATCCAGAAATAGTGACACCATAAAACCAAAAAATATCAATGGCCAACAAGTTTTACATTTTTATATGTATCTTTATCTATATATATATAAAAGAGGATGTTGGTATATCTGATGTTAATAGACTTCGATATCGTTTGACCGATCACCATGAAAGTTGGCATATATATGTATTTCTATTGAGAAGGTTTTTATGCTATCGACTTTGTTGTAACTCGCCATTAGATGGCGCTGCAGCACATCAACTTCTATACCGTTCAACCGATCGCCATGGAAATTGGTATACATAGATATTTGAGCACGAAGAATATTTTCGAGCTATCGACTTTGTTATAACTCACTACTAGATAACGCTGCAGTACATCAACTTTTTTTTATAGACGAGTGAGCGGACGAGCAAGCGGTCCCACGTGATGGTAAGTGTTACCGCCGCCCATGGACACCTGCAACACCAGAGGATATGCGGGCGCGCATATCCATATCGTAACTTAATAGAAAGACCTCTTGAGGAAGTTCGTTCCACAGCCTACGGGTTCGCGGTATAAAGTAATTTTTGGACCGAACAGTGCGCGACACCTCCGTATCGAGGAAATGCGGATGGACCGCACTTCTGTGACGGGAGGTGCGGTTGTAGAAACCCGAGGTGGTAATTATATTGAACAATTCATCAGAGCATTCCCCATTGTACAGGCGGTAGAACACACAGAGAGACGCAACATCTCTCTGAATGCTGAGGAGTTCTAAACCGCCCGTGAGAGTGGGATCGTCGACAATACGAATAGCACGTCGTTGAATGGATTCAAATGGATACTCTCCGAGATCTTAAGAGGTATGCTCTGAAAGAGAGGTGCTACGACAAAAGGGTTTTTTTAGCGGTGATTGTACAGACTTGCGTCTTACTGGGGTTGAAATCCACTAGGTTCAGAGAACCGCAAATCGAGGCTGGATCTAAGGAGTCTTCGATTTCAGACTAGCCTGGCGCGACTCTTTTCCACTTCGACCCGAGGGATGTTGGCGCGGCCCCTGTATAAGGCGTCTCCAGTACTGTCATCTGCATAGCAACGTATGTCACTAATTTGCAACAGGTCGTTGATATGCAGAAGGAACAGAGTTGGGGACAGCACGGAGCCTTGCGGGACGCCAGCGTTAATAGACATGGTGTCGGAGCAGCTACCACCGATAACGACTCTGATGCTCCGTCCAGTCAGGAAACTGGCAACCCATTCGCATAATCCCTTGGGTATCCCGAAAGATGGTAACTTGGAAAGCAGCGATTTGTGCCATACCCGGTCAAAAGCTTTCGCAATGTCTAGGCCTACAGCCAGAGTCTTGCCTCTACTTTCAATAGCGTAAGCCCAGCGGTGTGTTAAATACGCTAAAAGTTCACCAGCCGAACGATTATGGCGAAATCCATATTGACGGTCGCTAATCAGCTGGTGATCCTCTAGGTATCCAAGAAGCTGTGTACTTATGACACGCTCCATCTACAGCAGGACAACGTCTGCGAGGTTTTGCTAGTATTATTAATGATAAAATAATATAATAAACAGGTAAAATTGTGTGTTTGTATGTTGGGGGTAATCTCTGGAACTACTGAACCGATTTCAAATAGGAATTCATTCTACTGAAATTCTTTCACAAATAGGAAGCTACATTATCCGTGTCTAATATAGGCTATATTTTATTTTGAAATTATGAAAAAAAAAATATAAACAAAGAACTTATTAACTGAAGCGAAACGAGGGCGGGTCGCTAGTTAATGATAAAACGAACTTATCCTGTGCGTGAAGTTCTATCATAATTATGCGAGCTGCTCGAAACGATTAATTTTAACTTGTAGTTTTTGTAGTTCATGTCGCAGTTTTTTTAATAACCGCTTCCCATGTTTAAGTTCACTTTTAACTCGGTATATAATCACTTAACACACTTTAGTGAGCTAAAAAGTAAGAAATTACAATTACAAAATAAAAATGAACAAAAAACTTTGTGAAGAGTAACGGCCGGTACCGCACGTAAACAGGCAGTCAAAAAGACAAACACGAGAAGTCAAAAAGCAACTTCTATTTTTTCAGATTAGGTAATTATTGTCTTTAAAATTTCGATAATGGCCGGAAAATACGAAACAATACTACAAGTTAAAATTAATCGTGAGAATTGAGCAGCGTAAGCATAATATATACTATGTATATATTATGCTTACATATTTTATACTATGAGTCCGTTCAGGTTAATATTTTTTAATAATCAATACATTAACGGTGTAATACTTTAATACTTATTTTTTGCCATTCTGTAGTTTTCCTTTCACTTCCGTTGAATTTTTCACACATACTCGCTAAATATGAAGCACAAAAAAAAACATTTTTACAAACATTGTATGTCACTGAACTTAGAATCATGATAAGAATCTAAGATTTAGGCTTTGGAAAAGATTCGATTTTACCTGTACTCGATATATACTCGATTTATTGGATATATACTCGTGTATTTATGATACAAAAAGTGCAGTAAATTTTTGGTCACTTGCTGGTGTTGAGAATTTTAAATTGTTAAAACCTTCTTAATATTACCCGTTTGATTTATAATTTGATTGTATAATTTGATATTACCAGTTTGATTGCCGCGTACTGTTCGGTCCAAAAATTATTTCATATCGCGAACCCGTAGGCTGTGGAACGAACTGCCTCAAGAGGTCTTCCTATTAAGCTACGACATGGGGTTCTTCAAGAAAGCTGTGAATAGGATCTTGCAAGGTCGGCGGCGCGCCCGCATACACCCTGGACACCTGCAACATCAAGACAAAAGCGGGTAAGCCGCCGACCTTGTAAAATCCTATTCATAGGAAAGACCTTATGAGGCGGTTCGTTCCACAGCCTACGGGTTCACGGTATAGAATGGTTTTTGGACGGGACTGTTGTCCCGTTGGATACTGTTGTACGGGACACCTCCGTATCGAGGAAACGTGGATGCACGGCACTTCTGTGAAGGGCTGTAGAAACTCGAAGTGGCAATTAAGTTGAACAAATATTCGGAGCATTCCCCATTGTACAGTCGGTAGAACACGCAAGACGTAACATCTCTCTGAACGCGGAGAGTATTCACAAATTTAAATAGTACTGATACTGGAGGTTTTACTAGTACTAGAATATATAGCAGATTGAGTTAGAGCGTAGGCATTGGACGTTTGAAGCGAATTTGAATTTAGAATAACATTAGCGGCCAATTGTTAGGGATTTAATAGCAAGAAGGTCGGATTAGGAATAAAACTCGTAACAATATTTTTACAGTCACGATCTATTATAAAATTCCCCATACACGATCAAATTTATTGTGCTATTTTAAGGATTGCGCAATGTTCTTGATGATTTCGAGTGTATTGAAACTTGTTTGGGTGCAAGGTGTGATGCAATAATATTGTGCAATGACATCATCGTGCAGTTTTATTGGGCTTGTATTTAAACGGACAGCAAAAAAATACTGGATGGGACAGTAAATCAAGATCAAATAACAAATTATTTTTGAATAACTAAGATAAATAATAATTTTAAATTACTAAGAATATAATGACAGTGTCTACGGATTCCCGCTTCACTTCACCCACGGACTCTTAATATTGTCATCTTTATAGTCACCAGAGAAGGTTCTCTTAAACCACATTTAAATTTGCTGTCACCGATTTGCTGCTACTTTCAGTATTTCAAATGCTAATTAAAATATTTCCTGTTATATTGTAGGTCTGGGGGCCGCATAAGGGCGCGTTGGACTTCTGGACGGGAACTCGAGAAGGGAAGTTGTTTTTGTTTGATTATTGTAAATTAAATTGATTATTGTAAGATCGTGGTTTAATAGTGAACGTTTATTAAACATCAAAGTGTTTTTGGTGTGTGGTGTTTGTGATAATCAAATAAAAGCGTGGGACTGCGTTTTTCGTGTGCTTCCAAGGAGTCCTCGTCTGTCATCAGTAAACCTATTATTGCTTCACCGAGCGACTCCTGACTTACTTCGACGGCACTGGACATTGACAGGATACGTTTTAGATATAAATTGTTTATTACGAAGAAAACTTGACACTGGCAGAATGTGCTAGTTGTACCATTGCCATATATGAAGAAATAAAAGAAAAATAAGGGTGCGTTCAAATATTACGTAATCACAATTTCGTTGGCTTTGAAATAATAAACAAGGTGTGGTGTATCCACCTCAAAAACGGTGTTTAATTAAAGAAAATAACATTTTTTTGACAATTTAATAATTTTTGGTGGGTAATTTAATAATTTTTGGTCATTTGATAATTTTTGGTAAATTCATAATTTTTTTTCATTTGATAACTTGATAATTTAATAATTTTTGGTAAGTTAATAATTTACGTTTCGTAATTAAAATTTGCACACCGCTTTTCGATTAGGTATAACATGCGCTCGTTGATTTAATTGAACATATTGTTCCATGTTATGCAGATAAATACATTATTATTAAGTATTATATAAAATGTACAGTCACTCGTCGAATCGTTTCCAATACCTATACCATAACTCATCCGATGACGTTCTACATGGTGACTAATTTAAGATGAAATTGCGAATTTAATTAATTTTTAGTCAACTGCCGGCAGCGAATCGTAAAAGCGTTGTAAAAGCTGATCGATTTACAGTTAACGTTTGATGCGCCCGCGCAAGCGTGTCATATCGTGAGGTATAAATTATTGTAGGCACTGTCTTGCCTGAGGCTTAACTTTCTTGAAGCTTGGCGTAATTAAATAAATCACCCAGCAATGAAATAATTTTCTAATTAAATGCCTTTTAATTGTGCCTAATTCTCCACGTTCGTACACAATTCTTCACATGTGAAAACAGTAACATGTTGTAATGTTTTCTCAGTAGGTAGGGGTTCTTATCCAGCTAAGATTCTCTTGAACTGAACTAAGTTTCAGACTTTATTGATAAACATAAAAAAGAGTTTGGGAGATGGAAGGTGCATGCTCCAATCGCACCGCCGCGGTAAACGCGCGCACCCATTTCTTTTTTCGGGGCTCTAGTGGCCTTTCAAGAGTCAACTCGGAACTAAGTGAACTCGATTGGCCAATGTGGGTAACTCTCACAGAAGACCACCGTAAAATTTCCCACTTTTCCCACTTTATCCTATTCCTCCAATGTAAGTACGTGTTTCGGTAGTGAGTGACAATGCCGGAGCCCATTCCTATTTTATCCTATCCTATCCCTTCCTATTTTTTTAATCCTTTCTCCAAATCCATCTCTAAATCTCCAAAATTAATCAGTGCATCCGAGCGCGTGACAACGTTTGTCATTTTAGACTGATTACGGCATGTATCGTGGATCAATGGAGGATAGTCCATGGGAATTACACCGCCGCTAAAAGAAATGATTGTCCAACACACTTGGCCAGCGTGGCGTTTTAAGACCATACATCCCTCATGCACGGGACAATGTGTGTAAGAAGGTCCGGCAGTGGACGATAAAAAGTCTGGTTAAGGTTACAAAGAATGCAAGCAAAGCAAAGGAAGCAAAAGACAATGCTTGGAATAGTAGCCATTGTTGTAATGTGTTTCTAATTTTATATGCTCCATGCAAATACTTGTGATAAAGAAAATTCTCTCGGTTACACATTAAAGCAGTATTAAATATTATTTATTTTTGATTAATAAATGTAACATTGATATACGTGACCGTCGACCGCTCAGCAGGCGTTCCAACATCTCCATTTTACGCCTGCACATAACACACCGTAGAACTCGTAGCGTAACTTAACAATATAAATAAAGGTGTCGCACGCACACTGACGCGTGGTTAATGAAGCGCTGTGACAGATTTGTTCACGATGAAAGCCGCGCGATCGATGTGATCCTTTGTTTTCGGAATGGCTAAATTCTTGTGGCCTTAGTGGCCTTTCAAGAGTCACCGGTCGAGCTTAATTTAGGGCGAGCGCAGATGGCGCTCAGCCAGGAACAAAATGTGTGTTGCAACGAGCCTAAGGACACTCCCGCCGGTAAACCGGCGGAAGGAATGGACCTCGGCTTAGGGCGTTGCATTGGGGGTATACCGCGGGATCGCGACTCGGTGAGAAGCGCCCAGGCACGCGCCGATACATGGTAAAAGTGTTGGCTGAGGGCCGGTGTGTGTTGACAGTGTAGCGAGGGGGACGTCCAAGTCTCCGCCGGCGGGGACGGTGTATCTGTGTAGTCTGTTAGTGTAGTGTAAGAACTGCATTGGCAGTCGATTTGATCCGCGTCACATCAAAGCATTAACGCCACGATGCTTGCAAATAGCCTTTAGTACTGCCAGACGTTCCGTATTTTTAGAAATATTTTAATTGTCCCATTATATAGAAAATATAAACTGTATCTGGTTTGTATTATTCAGATTCGTAGCTACAAAAAACAATAAATAGCCTTGATTCTGCTTGATTCTTAGGAAATTACAGAAAACAGTGTTTTCTTTCTTTGACCATTTGTTGTTCGTAGAGTAAAAAAAAATTGTAATGATGATGACTGATGACCGTTCACAGTTCAACGAAGATTCCATACTACTTCTTACTTATGCTGTGCCAATAATATATCCTATTTACATTACACTATTACACTATACGCAAGAATTACACTATAGTGAGAATTCGCGGAAATGTGTTATTTATGTGCCGAATAACGGTAGATGTTGAAATATAGTTAACTTATAAATAAAGGTAATAAATAATAAAATTACCTTTATGAAATTCTTGATACAGGTAATGAATGACCTTATGTTGGTATTAATTATCTTTATAACAAGAGATCCATTTGTTTCTACTAAGAACAACAAAAAATGACTATTTTTTGTTAAACCGAGGTTTCTCGACATGAAGTTTTTAATCTTGGCTGTACCGAGAAGGTTTCTAAAACCTGAAGTATTTTAACCATGGGAAAAACATTGACATAATAAACCGTACACGGCAGGGATACATCGATATAGCTCGATGTATAAAAAAAAAAATCTCATTTAAACACAGACAGTATAATTGTACATACTAATACATATATAAAATTATAGCAATTTATATACCAGTTAAGCTACCACAAATTACATATTACATAAACATTAACAAGTGGGATGAAAATAAAATATGATTATAATAATATATTCATATGTTTTAGAAAAGGGATAATGCAGACATTTTATTTACAAAACGATTTTTTTTTTATAGAAAAAGGCGGCAGACTAGCATACAGTCCACCGGATGGTAAGTGAATATCGCGATACATGCCAACATCAGTCCAGAATGACAAACGTTGGCACACCTCCGAATGCGCTGTCTACCTTTGCAGATTAAGGAATGGATTGCGAAAATGGGGAGGGATAGGATAGGATGGGAATATAATGGAGTAAATAGGATAAAGTAGGAAATGCAGTACATTTCAAGGTAGTCTTCTGTGAGAGAGAGGTAACGTGGCCAGTCGAGTGCGCCCAGCGGCTGTGGGAATGCACATGCACTCTACGCCTACCAAACTAGTACCATTAGAAGTTAGTAGGCGAGGCTACGGACAAAAGCTAGTAACAAAACCAAAAGCATTTTTCAGAATTGACCCCGGATGTGATCTATAGGTGATCTGACTGACAGGACTGTTATCTAACTAAACAACTGACTATATCTTCTATCTCCTAACCAGGTGCGATAATTGTCCAGTTAATTAAACAATCCAGACTTTTATTAAGGAGTATCATCACGGTTTCTGTGACGTCCTGCAGTCACAAAAATGTAGAGTCATGACGTGTCGATCATTCTAATGCCTTTGAGTCGACAGCGTCTGTCTATGCGCTTGTGACGGCAAACACCGACGGGTTACTCCACTTAGATCTACAAGATTCGATCTATCTGACAAAGACTCATAAATAATTTCGACCTGCTTTTATTTTTAGTGTTGTCAAAATGAGCGATGAGCACTTCAGCGCTCGTTGGGTAAGTCAGAGCTTCAAACGTAAGGTTTAAGACCATCAAACTTTAAAAACTTGAACTATAGCGCTCACCAACGTTTAACGATCGGATCATGACGGTTTCCCTAGCGCTTATTTTCGACACTGTTTTTCTAATTATTTTTTTTCTTTGACATGTAAAATCTTTTTGGAAAATGTGACTAAAAGTCCATCCAATGTATTGGCTTGGTAGAATAATATGAAACAATTAAATATGACCCTTACTATTTTATTTTAATGCACATTTAGATTATCTTAGTGGTATAAAAACAGACAGAGCTTTATATGTTTTATATTGTAACCGATTTACAATATAAAACGAAAAAGTTTAAAAAGTTATATAAAGTTTATTGTGGCCACTGCACATTAACTATATGTATGAAACACTAAATAACTACGAGTATATAAAACAAAATAAAGATGGATTTTAATTTTCTGACACGCGGATATTCTGACAATTATGCAATTTAATTACACGTTTACTCGTTTCGGCAGAATAATGTGCGTAAACTAAATAAAATTTAACTCATTATGGTAAACAGAATCAAATTTACCAATAATAGCTAAAACTAGGAAGGATAATTTTCAAAAAATTTCCAATCTGTTCCAACATCTCAAATGAAAAGTTGGTTTTAGAATTTAGGATTCCCTTAAAATACATACATATATAAGAAATAATTATGGTGAAATTAAAAGGAAAAGAGGCAGGTGTTATTTTTCCATCCAAAATGTAAGTTTCCAAAAGGAATAAGAAAGTCATAATGAGCGGTAAATGTTTAGCATGAACTACATTTTAGAAGCAGCTTCAAAACCCTGAGGCCCAAGTGGAGCTCACCTTCAGCAATGACAAGCACGCCGACAAAGCGACCGACAAGCCATACAACCGATCACTTCTAATTGTGTGATTTGATACGAAAACGCTTTGTTAACCGCACGGAAATCTCTATCGTAATCGATAGATACAACAAATTTATCTTTTGTGCGCACCGATCGTTCATTTCACGATTTTAGGAGGGCCTAATTAAATGGAACGCAAAGGAACGGTACTTTTTAAAAAAAAATGACGATTTGATAAAATTAACTTTGATAAATAAAGTCCGTTGTTGGCTCCGATTGTTTTTATTGATAATGGAAATTGCCATTTCAAAATCTGCCAGTTGTAATCATAACAGATTGGAAGACTCGTCTTTTCACTGATGTTTTAGACATTTGTACTGCGTTTGCCGATTAATTGGAAATTATATTATAAATGTTATGGTTTTATTGGGACACAATACTCGTGTGAAGATTTACATGTCAAAAGAGTAGGCTCCGTAGGTTGAGTAGGACAAAAGACCAGGCGTATGTGGCAAGGATGTCGAACATTTAGGACCGTCAACCGTCAATGTACCAGCTTCACCGGAGCTGAACGGGTATCGGGTAACAGACTCGTCAGGTTGTCACTGGTGTCGTGGAGGATCGGTCGTCCATTTGTGTGTCCTGGCTTTGTCTCACCTCCACGAACCTTGTACGAAGGCTGGGGCAGCGGCAGAGAAGCGCAAGACAGTAAAATATAAGGATGTCGGCTTGGAATACATTTTTGTTGCTTTCGGTGTCGAGACCCTAGGTCCGTGAGGTCATAGCGCGCTTTCGTTTTCAAAGATCTTTCAGAGCGCATGGTCGAGAAAGCACTGGCGACCCTAGGGCTAGCCATATCTCGCGCAACGCATCAGGTAGGTACAATTTGTAGGTACAACATGCTCAATTTATAATCCTCTATTTTGAGCATTTTGAACAATAAACAAATAGTTTTAAGTTATTTTATAATGTGATAGTTATTATTACATAATTGTTTTCATAAATAATGATTGATTATAATAAAATAATATAACATGAACACAAAAATCAAATTCGAACAACAATGACTAACACATTACTGTTTCAAATGAACCGTCAAACTTGCTCCCTAATTATAATCCAGCAATTTACAATCAATCGCCTCAATTGATCAATCACGAAGGTCATCGGCCTTCACGTTGATCGCCCATTGACAACATTTAATTGATGTTATTATACTGTTGTGGTTTTAACAATAAAATGTTTTGTATTGGCAGTTCCTTACCGTGAGTTGTCGTTTGGTGAAATGTACCTTATTGCAGAGATCCGTAACCAGCATGAAGGATACATAGCATTAAAACGCTACGCTAGCCAAGCGGGTTGGCGAGTCCACTCTTTTAGAGACGATGTAGTTCCATAAAGAGTGTGGTAGCGGCTTTGTTATCCCTTAGTCGCCTTTTACAACACCCACGGAAAGAGATGGGATGGTGCAATTAATAAACTATTTTTAGAATACTAAATCCTACACTAAACTACTAATCCCCTAGTAAACCCACTACCAAATCTCACTAAATCCCCTCATTACTACATTGGAATTGGATACAATTGGATAGAGAATCGGGTGTCTAATATTTTCTGCAGTGGGATAGGGAAATGGGCTCTGAATGGAATGGAATAGATTGGAAAATAGACTGGCAAATATCACTCACTTACGAAACGAATACGTGGTACATTTACTTAAAATGTCACTTTAAACTCACTAAAATCTCGAATAGTGGGTAACGAACAAATGGTAAACTGTGTCTCTAGGTGGCAGGTTCATCAAAGCCATGTCAAAAAACCGCACTGTCATCATTATATAATCTTCACGACTCCATTTGTGATCTAAGTATATAGTAGGGATGTGGTTTTGTATCGGAAGTCTATTGTTTAGACATTAGTTTCATTTTTAGACTTAAGAAAGATTCATTTTAATCAAATAAATATAAGAGAAGGTAACGTACACAAAAGTAGCTAAAAGAATACACTATGATCGAGTTCAAATTCTACGATATACAGAATTTAAGTACCAATTTAGGACAAATTCATTATTTTTCTAATGGATAATGTTATGGTTAATAACATTGACCAGTGACCATGGACGACAGTGACCGCTTACCATCAGGCAAGCTATTCGTGCTCCTAAAAAAAAGTTATTCTTTCTCAACAAAACTTTGCAACAAATACAACTCATAACATACTGATACTTATCATGTCTGTCTGTCTATCATTTCTGATACTTACTATCATTTACAGGATTTATTCGTATACTAATGGCTATTACGTTCGTATACGTTTAAAGGCGTGACAGAGAAAAAGGACACTAAGTTCATTTTTTTGTTCGATATAGTTTCCGTCTATTTGAACACAGTTTTCAGATCGTATAATTGGCATTTCTATCCCAATATAAAAATAGACAGAAGTTTTGTCTTCAAAAAAGAATAATAAATCCGCAACCACAGCGCCGAGGAACTGCACCACCTCTAAATGAGTGCACTCGCTTGGTCAGCGTGGCGTTTCAAGGCCATACATCTCTCATGCACAAGACAAGGTGCATGAGATAGCACATAACATGGATGCCCATGTCTAGTGGGACTATGAAAGGGCTGGATACGGTTACGGTAACGATTATACAATTAAGAGTTTTATATATCTATCTTGTGAGAAATATTCAATAAGACAGATCCCGTATAGGTACAAAAAGACATTTATAATCAATTTGCAACCGAGGAATGTCTGTGAAGACTCCAATTAACGACGAAACTTGCTCACACACGTAATAAACAATGGATTAGTTGAAGATTGTCGTATCACAGTGGGAAAATTTACGGAAAATTATAATAATATTTTTAATACTGAAGTGGAGAAAGTTACACTAATTTGCCAGCCGCCAGGCCGGAAACTTTTGGACCTCCTCACATGTCTTTTGTATCCAATGGTTTTAAAATTCATTTTTAGAATAATTTGAAAAGCATACATTTTAAAAAATTAATCTTTCACGTACATTCCTACTTCTACTTCCTATTTTTAAAGGCATATGAAAAAAAAGGCAATATTTTTCTATCCCAGTAGCGGAAGACCAGGTCTGTCATACACTATTCATTGTCAAAGAGTGTCAGAAACCGTCAAAGGATCCGTCGCGAAGTTGTGTTGTCGGCGCGTCGGGCGGCGTGACTCGCGAAATTGCTGAGCGGAGGCCCTGTTGAATGTTAGGGCGACCATGTTGTCATTTATTACACGAATTTCATTGTTTTACTGATAAGTGGAACACGATACAGTAAAGTTTATTTCGTTTCCAAAACACAATACAATTGTAACCAATTTATAGTTATTTATATTTATATTATTTAATTCAAACTTAATCTGACAGACAGAACAGAAAGGCAAACATAATCTACGTAACTTAATCTAAATAATATAATATTCAGTGCACATATTCAATGTACAGAATTATAAAATAGATAAAATTTTATTGATTTTTTGTACATAAAATTGGAATGTTAATGATATGCACGTACGCTCGTTAATGCGATATTTTATGATAGATCAAAAGATATAAAATTAGGAGTTTATTGAACCAATAAAAGATTATCATTAAATCAACACTAGACGAATGCGAGCTAAGGTGATCGTTCTAAATTTAATGTCGAAAACAACAAGTCCCGTTAGCTTATTTTTGGTACAAACACAAAAAACAAAATAAAATTATTATGTTTTCTAAAAGAACACAGCGAGGCACAGGCCTCCCCTTGCAGTCACAGGGGGGTTTAAAGGCCTTACTATTACGAGTTGGAAAATACACTCGTTTTGGGGTTATTTAGGTCCCATAGCTGTAGCAAGTATAGCATATATATGTGTAAAGGAATATCAATTAGTAAATAGCTATGCCAGACCACGTGGTTTGGACAAACATTTATTGATATTTACTTATACTTTGATATGTCATTTGCACCAGTGACCTCGGTTAGACTAAGAACAGCTTAATAAATTATATTAATAAAGTGATGTTAGACACATTATGACAAATCACACACAACCGTAGACTAAGCATGCACACAATCTCTCACACCATAGTCGTGGTTAAGTGAAACTCGTTTCTTCAAAATCAAGTACCCTAAACGAGTAGAACGCAATTAAACCAACGTAGTGGAAATAGAATAATGTCCTTGCTACTGCACCGGTTATGTGCCAAGGATTTAACATTAAATTTCGTTCTATGCTTATCATTACCAAACGATTATATTTTCAATATTTGTTACAGTCAATCGATATCGTATAGGACGTATTGCATTACATTAGGGAGATTTCGAAGAAATCTACTTACTGCGGAAACCGCGTCTGCAGAATTTTGGAGAAAAATTCACTACACATAGACTAAGGGTCACCAGCGGAATACAAAACACTAGTAAGTTTCGAGGATATAACAAAATCTGTAAACAAACTGCCAAATCGGTTCAATAGTTCCAAAATTACGACGGAGTAAATTTTTAAAATATCCCAAAACATACATTAGACGTGTATACATACAATCTATATAGCATTGGATAGAACTCTTAAATCTCTATAACTTTTATTTACTTACTTTTTTCCTAAAACGTACGGAAAATAACAAAATCTGACTGATACTGCCTTTATTCATTTAATACTAGCGACCCGCCCTCGCTTCGCTTCGGTTTATAAGATTTTTTTTTTCAAAATTTCAACACATAATATAGCTTATATTAGACATGGATAATGTAGCTTCCTATTTGTGAAATAATTTTTGAAATCGGTTCAGTAGTTCCAGAGATTACCTTCAACATACCCACAAACAAATAAACAGTTTTACCGCTTTGTTATATTAGTATAGACTAGCTGTTGCCCGCGACGTCGTTCGCGTGGTCTTCAAGTACTAATTCAGAAACCTTCGCGGGCGTGCGCACAACAAGTCACCAAAGTTTCATCGCAATCGGATGAATGGTATAGGAACGCATACGGAACAAACAATTCTTAGTAATTAAAAATTGTTTATTTCAGTTATTAAAAAATAATTCGTTTTGTTGACCATGATTTGCTGCCCATTTAGTAATTAAAAATTGTTTATTGCATTATTCAAAAATAATTTGTTTCGTTGACCATGATTTGCTGCCCTTTTTTTTTTTGCTGCCCGTTTCAATACAAGGCCTATTTAACTGCCTTTGTCGTTCTCTCTAATTTCTCAATGTTGTCCAAATTCAGTCGCAAACATGGTCACCCGCGAACAGGCGGCGCGGCTAAGTGACGATGATCGACAAAAAAGGATGAAGTGCGATTTTATTAACACGACCTTTCATCAACTGCTCAAAAAAATAACAGTGAATGCGTATAACAAATGATGTTGTTTGTTAGAGCAAAATGGGGTTCACGACGGTGGAAAATGGCTCTCAAATGGTTCTTAGGACTGGTGATGTATTACAGGAGAGATGATCCATTCTGTTTGTACTTAGATGTCTATTGATGAGAGGTGACTGCGCTGTTTTTGAACTGTGATTTTCTGAGCCGCTGCGATTTATATTGGATTGTTGACTTGGTCCGTTGAAAGGGGATTGGTTGATACTTTTGCGATATGCTTAATTTATTAGTAAGAAAGAGACACTAAAAAAATTATGTTGGTTTATAAACCGCAATACTTATACAAACTTCTTGCTGGTATTTGCCGCGTGACGTAAAGCGCCTCAAAATCTATTTTCAAATGACAACTGTATTTTATTTGTTTATTTCTAGAGCGCAAAGTACAAAACGGGCTTTTTGGCGGGAAATCGAGGTGTAATTGAGTTTGATTATTATAAAAAATGTGTATTGAGCGTTTTGTGGTGTAATAGTGATAGTAGTTTAATAGTGCGTAATGTTTGTGATAATCATATAAAAGTGTGGGACTGCGTCAGGAGTCCAAGGAATCAAGGAGTCCTTTTCTGTCCTCAGTAAACCTACTATCGCTGTACTGAGCGACTCCTGGCTTACTTCGACGGGACTGGACATTGACAGAATACGACTTTGAAATTATTTATTACGAGGAAAACTTGACACTGGCAGAATGTGCTAATTTTACCACTGCCATATATGAAAAAAAAAATACAAAACGTAACGCGTGCACAACACGATATTTTTAATAAAAATCATGAATTGGTCGTGATCCTAACAAGAAAATCGAGCACAAGACATATAAATCATCTAAAGAGCTATCAGACTATCTTGAGGCATAGGTATCCTAAATGTCTTCAGCATTCGGCAGGATTGATGGTAAGTGACTATACAAATCCTATACATTTTGGGCCATCACCATTTAGAATAGCACCATCATATCTTTTCCCGTGAGTGTCGTATAAGGCGATAGATATAACAAAACCGCTACCACAAGCCCTAACTACACCACTTCTAAAAGAGTGCACTCGCCAACCCGTTTGGCCAGCGCGCCTATTAAGGCCATACATCCCTCTTGAACAGGACAATGTGCGTGAGGGCTCCCCTGTCCAGCGGTGGATAATAAAATTAAAAATTACAATCGTTGTTTACTGAATAGAAGTGCCAAAACTAAACATTATATTAAATTCAAGTGTATTTATTTCCGTAACATGAGCTCACATTACTCCAAAAAACAGTGTGCAAATTATAATCCTGGAAGCTACTATTTTATCCAGTCGACCAACCAAAAGGTATGTACAAAGCGACATCGAGACAATTTTTTTAGAAAGATTAACTGTCAGATTGACAGTTAAAAGTTAACTGTGCGCGGACTTGCGCAGTACGGAAACATTATTTATTTTTTGCAACAAACACTCGGTAATTGATGTTTTTGAAAAAAAAAATCCTACGGGCCTTTTACGTGTTCAAATTTTCTACAGGGAGGTTCCCTTAACGGCAGTCCCTACTTGTAAAAGCAACAGTCACGGTTTCTAATCTTTCTAATCAACAAACATTCTTCATTGGCATAAAATCATTGGTCAATTAACTAATTCATTTAAGGATATTAAATTCTCTTACGTAATCAAAAAAGTTTTTCTTTGCAACATTCCTCTTACACTCGAAATTCGCAGTTAATCAAACAATTACCTCTTAGTAGGGTTGTCGACGCCATTGCACTGAAGTACAGATGTTCGCGGAATGCGCTTAGTCACCGTAAAGGGTGTACAACCCTCGCGTTTCGATGGGGACGAAAACTGACATATTAAGTGAATTATTCTTCCTGGACTCTTCGTGATTGTTATTCTCTCCGTTCTACTTACAAATGTTTTTTTGGACTTAAACGGTGTTAGTCACCGACAAACCTCACAGAATTAGCAAGCTGAATTGGCAATAAGTAGATTTTGCCGCACAACCATGTAGACTATGCACCGAAAAGCGCATTAGGGTTTATTTCGGACCGTTGCCGAGAACTGTTTGTAACGCAAGTAAAGGCGTTTAAAAACTATCATCTTATTGTGTAAGTTGGTATATAATACTTTTTGTTTAATTTTACAACAAATTTTAAATTGTGATTTATAACGAATAATAAAACTACTATAATTAGTTATATTATAATTATGGGCGACAAGTGACAACCCTTGCGATTCACGCACGGAGTGTCATTGTGTGCGTGACCTTCAGCGGTTCAGTGTAATATCGCCTTTCGCCAATGCACATAGGATTCGATTTAACTCGCATATATATTTTTTATTAATTTGCAAATCTTTGCCGAGTTTATAGTTAGAAATTAAAATGACCGATAAATTTCTTGAGATTATTTTCTTCAGTAATGATAACTAGTAATAGTTTCCATATCAGTTACTAATTTTGAAATCTTAATCACAATCGACCAACAGAAGTCAGAACCTTTAGTATCACCTAACCTTCGAAACCTGCAGAATTATAGCGGGCACACCTAGACCAATATCTGCCCTTTAAATGCCTTCGCGTTACATTGGGATTATGACAGTATGACATTTATGACATCAGGCGCGTATTTGAAATACGACGAAATCGTAAAATATGTTTGCGACAATTGACAGACAAATTAGTTGAACGTGTCAACAGACCGATTTGAGCCGGACGTGCATACTTGGAACTAAATAGCTTTCTTTAATTAATTAATTAATTTTATAATACAACAACAGCATAAACACAGATTTCCGGTCGGTCCCCACACGTCTGTCCCCGACGGGGATAGTGGGAGAGGGAGAGTGGGTGGGAGAGGGGACGGGGATTTTGAGGGGGAGAGTGCACGCTGCAATCCAACTGCTGGGCGGGCTCGACTGGCCACGTTACCCCTCTCTCAGAGAAGACTACTTTGAAATGTACTGCATTTCCCACTTTATCTTATTTCCCTAATGTACGTACATGTTTCGGTAGTGAGTGAGATGTGCCAGAGCCCATTCCCATCCTATCCCTCCCCATTTTCCCAACCCTTTCTCCAAATCCATTCCTATATCTCCAAAGGTAGGCGGCGCATCCGGGGGTATGCCAACGTTCGTCATTTTGGACTAATATCATTTTCGTCTATGGGCGAGAGTATCCAATTACCATCAGGTGGACTGTATGCTCGTCTGCCGCCTTCGTCCATAAAAAAAGATGTGTGGGATAGATGTTTTTTTTTTGTTGTCTCGTGATGCTGCAGTAAAGGGGACGGATCAAACGCAAGCGGCCTGCACGGAGGGTTTCAGGCCATAATGCACGACGCCGGCTCTGTGCAGATTGGCGGATATTACCAGTTTTTATGTCTCTACATAATGTCCACATGACCAATGCGTTAGCAATGCGTAGATGACAATTATTAATTACACAGATACATATGTTTCGGTATTAAATTAATTATTACAATAAAGACGAGACGCAAACCGATAACGTCGTCTCGACATTATCAATCTAAAGTTTGATAAACGTGCGGATAGCTAATGGCATCTTTCAAAACATTTTTTCAATTCAGTATGAGTAAAACAAGTATGCATTAAAAAAATATCCGCCTACGTCCAACTTTTATATATAATAATAATAATACCGCCACACTCAATGGCACTATGATTCCCGTGTCGTGAGTCCAGACACACACGCATAGACAAAGACAAACAGGCACAGCACACAGACTACGACCCAATAGCGCCAATGAACAAATACTCGTTTTCTGAAATAAACGATTATAAAATTTATATTCAGTGCATTTACAAACTGGTTTGTCTGTTTTGTTTTATGAATTACTCTACTGTTTTGACAATTCGATATTAAACTCAAAGCAATCGGGACCAGATTTATACATTCTTTAATCTGATGTTTACAAAATACATGTGTGTATTTGAAATACATTTTTATTTATTTAAGGAACACATGCAGTTTATTGTTAGAATAAATTATGTTAACACAAATCTTAAAAAATAAAAAACAACACAATTGGGACTAAGGTTTCTTTTTTTGTTAATAAATACCATCCCGTAGAGTACCTATAACAGGATAGCATAAACCAAATTACTAATCCTAATAAATTAATAAGATTAATAATAATTAATAAAATTGTTAGTATAATAAAAAGAAGAAAAAGACTTATAAAACCATAATTAGTGCTACAAAATAAAAGATGTTAACTTAAAAACTAAAAGGTGACACAATCATCTCAGCTCGGATGTAATCAAATACGAGAATTATTTTACTTAATCAGCATCCGAACGAATTGCCTAATAATAGGGGAGTCATTTATACTCATATGCTGTCATCCTTAAGAAACTGTTGGAGCTAGCGCGCGCTCTAAATAAAATGGACGCGATATTTTTGCGTACGATAGCGTGAAATCAGCATGATGAAGCCGTTGTTGTTCTGAGCATGTAGGGCGTCGAGTGATCTGCGTGTATAGCTTGGTCCACAAGCCGCCCATATAGAAAGTCTGACAATCGCCCTACAACAGTGTTACCCTATGTTGGCAACTTTCATTTTATAAAAAAAAACAGCTGTACCCGGCCACGTGTTGCTGTGGCTGCCCAACAGATGGCGCTTACCCTGTTTTTACATGTTTTTGGGTAAAAAGCATGTTTTACCCTGTGATATGTATATAAAAACACGCGCGTATTCGCATGCAACGTTATGTCAAAATTTCAAAGCAATCGGTGAAGAGCTTTCGGAGATTTAAGATTTTGAATAAACGAACGTTTACATTTTTATTTATTTATATAGATACATTCAATAACATAACAGTAATTTTACTGTACAGAAAAGCCAAATACCAAATATAGTATTTAACTAGCTGTTGCCCGCGACTTCGTCCGCGTGGACTTTAGTTTATAAACACCGTCTTTACCTTCTTAGAGGTATTTGGTATTTTCAAAAACGATCACACACATTATCTTATAGCTTATTTTTTATCGAACAAATGTTCGACGTGATTCTTTAAATTGATATAACTTTTTTATTTTTGAACTAATTGAAATAAAACAAACACTAAGTGAAGCTTACCACAATACATTAGTGAAAACCGCACCCAAATCGATTAAGCCGCTTCTAAGATTAGCGCGCACAAACGCACAGACAAACAGAAAAACAGACAAAAATTCTAACAATCATTGTTTTGGGTTCTATTGCGTTGATAAAGGCCCCCAATAATATTTTTCACATATATCTTCCATGTACAGACAGCGATCAGTTACATTTTTATTATAATATATATGTATAGATTTGGAATTTTCCCCCCACGTAAATAAAATTTGTCATACTTAATGATATGTCATGTTAATAATCTGCAAATATTGTCAGTGATTTAATGACGGTTTCCCCAAAATATTAAAACATAATGTTAATTTTATTCAACGACATTTTGCGATCGGTGTCTGCGCATCAACTTTTATGTCAAAATGTCAATCAGTTGAATATTAATGTTAACGGACACCACGCGACAGTCTCAACTATACACTTATGTAATGATAAGATTGTCAAAGTTAAATACCGACACTTGTTCGACACTTCACAAATATTACTTCCGACTTTATTTAGTGTGGTGTTTAGTTAGCACCATCCCATCTCTTCCTGTGGGTGTCATAAAAGGCAATTAAAAGATAATACACCCCTCACAAACCTTCACACCACCTCTAAAAGAGTGGACTTGCCAACCCGCTTATTCCTCATGCACAAGACAACAAGGAAGCCCATGTCCAGCAAGGTGTAGTAGTATCGATTAGTGTTTTTTTTTTATGGACGAAGGCGGCAGCCGAGCATACAGTCCACTTGTAGTAAGTGGATACTGTCGCCCATAGACATCCGCGATACATGGAAACATTAGTCCAAAATGACAAACGTTGGCACGCCCCCGGATGAGCTGCCTACCTTTGGAGATATAGGAATGGATTTGGAGAAAGGGTTGGAAAAATGGGGAGGGATAGGATGGGAATGGGTTCTGGCACATCTCACTCACTACCGAAACACGTACGTACATTGGGGAAATAAGATATTTCTGTGAGAAAGGGGTAACGTGGACCAGGCCAACCAAGTTTCATTGATAAGAACGTATGATTTGTCATCACTCATCTAGTATAGAATAGTCTCATACCGATCATTTAAATCAATGATTTAATCAAATTGATTTAAATCACTGTTCCCTGATACAAAATGATATAAAGGATAAATTCTTTTATCATAAAAACCTTTTTTTTGTTATTGTTATTTATTATTATAATTTATTATCCAACGTTTAACATTTGAAATATGATCACGATTCGATTGCCGTTTAGTTGCGAAATCTTGCGGAAACCAAGTTGCTAAACCAGTAGTTATCCTGTTAATTGCTAAAATTTCCTGTAATTTGTGGTCAATGATTAATATTTAAATGAGTAACGTGTGCTAATTGAGTTGCATCAAATACCTTGGATATTCTATAGGTAAATATATGCATGCATTTCGAATAATCCAGGAGTTACTTCCAAGGCTCACCGTTACACACATTCTTTTTTCTTAACGAGCCTACACCGCCACTAGCTAAAAGTTTTATTTTTTTAAATATACATATATCTAAAATGAAATGACATCCCGTCAGTGGCTTACACTTTAGTTGCCATCGGCGCCCTCTGTGCGGAACGACCGCAACTTTAGTTGTGTGTGTGTGAGTTTACTTTAGATATTATTGAAATATTATTTATCTATTAACTAACGTAATAATAATTTCAACCATTTTAAATCTATTCGTAAAATTACGTTTATTAATTGAATAAACGTTATCAATTTCTACTCTCTCTTATAATTATGCAAATAGTAAACACAATGAATCAAAGGTTTTCATATAATTTTGTATACATAAATATAACTTATGATATGAATCAGGCTTCCAAACAGAACGAACTTAGGTTTACACCACGTTTTACAGCGCGGAGAATACAGCAACTTAAAACTACCCGTTGGTATTGGATATGGCATCAATTCACATATTTAGCTATGAAGGAGTGACCGAAACCAAAACATTTGAATGATGTCAGAGATGAATTTTATTGAAAAAATTTAATCGTAAATGTTAACCGAAAATGTGATTACGTATCTGAAAGCAAATCACTAACAGTTTTCCGGCTCCTGGTAAACGTGTAACAAACTATTGTTTGTCTAAATTGCGTTGATGGCCGCCGTGTTTGGTCGGGTGATTGACGCGAATATTGTTTTGTAAAACGTTGAATTTAACTAACCGGCCCTTACCATGTTTGCAAGTTGGATTGTACCACAAAATGTGGCAACATTACTTCGAGTATTGTCTACCGCCCTCTTAACTCCATTTTTTATAAAGGTACCTAATCTATCTATACATATAATAAAATTGTAACAGGCCGCTGTCTGTACATTATAGATATTGAAAAAAAACTAATATGGAGGGTCTTTATTAGAACAACAGAAGCCAAAACAACAGTTTTTAGAAATTTTGTCTGTCTGTCTGTCTGTATGTTTGTACACGCATCACGCAAAAACTACTGCATGGAATTGAATGCAGTTTTCACCGATGTATTGCTAGAGGTCTAACTTGAAATATAGGCTCCATTTACTGCGAAGTGAGAGCGGGTCGCTAGTCACCAATGAAAAGGTCAAGAAACTTTGTAAACTCCTTCGATTTTAAAAATTTTACCTTTACCTTTTGTGATAATAGGAATTAAATACAATAAAATGTGATTAAATAAACAGTTTATTGATCCCACGATTCCCACTTCCCACGAACCTTCCCATGATGAGAAAGATTTGGTGTAACATGAGACAAAAGTCATGGTAAAAATTTAGATGTTCGTATTAAGTATGGCTATATTTGAACATATAGTGCTATATTAACGTTCTATTTGTTTGTCTAAATGTTACTGCAATGTAAGAGATACCTGGGTCAAATATGACCACATTAAGGTTTGGTGTAAAAATTATTATATATCCTAAAGCCTAGGCTTATTTATGTTGATTTTCCTATTAAGTCCATGAATTTAACAAACCTTTTAGAAGTAGGTAAAGATATTTGCCTTTTTAATTATTTTTAGGTTATAGGTTGTTGTTTTTAAAACTGACAAAGTGGCCATATTTCCGATAGTGTAAGAAATATGTCATGTCCACGGCCACGGTATGTCCATATTAAAAGTACCCAATAGTATGCTTTTAAATAATAGATTGAATGTATATTTTATGAAATTTATAAATTAAATTCAAAATTAAAATTACTGAATGCAGCAACGTTATTTAAATCACAGTATATCTTGACTCGTGTATTTACACGTGATGTTTATGAATATCCAACAATGCATAGATGGATGATGTGAGAAGAGAGTTCCATTTCTTTCCAAAATGCATATGAGAAATATGGTCATAATTTCAGTTAGAATATTTTTTTTCATGCAATGATGAAAAATCGCTAAAACACTATATGAAAAATAACTATTTTAGCTTGAAATAACGAAACGTATAATTTAAATAAAACATGGGAAAATGTCTTCAAATCTTAGTAGAAAATTTTATAACAGTTCTGCGTGCGTCTTTTCGAACAAAAAATGACAGACTGGCGGACTCACAAGGCCGGATATATCCGTGTGGCCATATTTCCCGACTACCCAATATCTGACCCAAGTACCTTAATACCTTATTCTTTCTACTAACGCTAAACACCAGGTTCTTTGCTATATTATTCTTTATTTAATGAGTACATTTATCTTGGTGGAATATTTCAGTAAAAAGAACTTATTGTAAGGGTAAAAATGTTATATCCGCGAGTGTACCGTCCATTGAAAATAGTTAATTTAGTTGTCGATGCTCAAAATTCACGTCCGAATTAGCGATGTAGCGTGTTTTGACAGCAAATCAATCGGCTTAGTTAAATATAGTGTGTAGAGAGAATTATTTTTAGTTTAGTAAAGGCATTTAGTAAATGCATGTATATAATGTATGTATGTATGTCATTTATTTATTTACTTTTTTTTGTAAATTATTACAAGAGGGGGGACTTAATGCCTCATCTCCCAGTTAATCGTTGGGAGATGCAGGACATGAAGCGGCAGGGGAGTAAATAAATGTAACAGGATACTAAAAAATAACTAATGTAAGTAAATATTTTGTATTTATGTATCTATCTATCTGTGTATTTATACATATAGAGACGTTATTTCTTTATTGCACTATCCATTTCTGTTCGTCTACAGACTTCTCCTTACAACCCAAAGGTGGCTTGGAAGAATTCACTTTAGCGATAAGATTTGTGGAGTCCGTTGTACTTCTAATTACCTGTATTGTTGTGTTTCGTTACTGAATGAGAGTTGAATTTCTGGTAAACGAAACCTCCTGCAATTACTAGTGTGAAAATGGAAAAAAGGTGGCAATACAGTCGACCTGGTGGTAAGTGTATATTGTGGTCCATGCCAACATCAGTCCAGGATGATAAATGTTGATCATGCACCCGGAATCGCTGGCTACGTTTGGAGATATTAGAAATGGATTTGAAGAATGGATTGGGAAAATGAGGAGGATGGCTAGGATGGCATGGGAATGAGCTCTGGCATATCTCACTTACTACCGAAACACGATCGTAAGAAAATATGATGATGTGGCAAATGCGGTACATTTCATGGTTGTCTTCTATAAGAGAGGAGTAACGTGGTCAGTCGGGTGCGCCCGGCGACTGTGGAAATGCACCGTGCACTCTCCCCTTCCAAGTAAGTTTATTAATAGCTGAATGCACAGCTGACCACACATCGCCGTATAATTTGCATAATAACCGTTTTCTAGAAAAATGTAAAGAATTCTAAGCTCATTGACCATTTAATTTCCATTTGCATGTGTTTAAAACACCTTAAGTTATTCCTGGCTAAACGCCTTCTGCGCTCGCCCTAAACCATACATGTCCGGTGACTCTTGAAAGGCCATTAGGGCCACTAGAATTTAGCCATTCCGAAAAAAAACTTAAGTTATGTATGTACCTATTTATTATAGCTAATGATGACTAACTAATGACTAACTCCAACCTCGCAAGATTGTACGTGGAATGCATATTACCTAAAAAAAATTGCTGATGTTCTGTGTGTTGGCAAGTCCACTTTTTTAGAGGTGGTGTAGTTCCTCTGGGCTTGTGGTAGCGGCTTTGTTATCCCTTAGTCGTCTTTTAGACATCCACGAGTAGAGCCGGGGTGATGCTATTTTATAGCCGACCGACACCACACGGCACAGATGTCTAATCGGAAAGAAGGAAAATAATTTGTTAGCGTCTAAGCAAATGACAATGTAAAACTCTATATATTTATCGTCACCGGAGAATCTAAACCTAACCCACATTTAAGAAGGCGTCATTTTGGCCGGCATAACCAATACATACCACATGAATATGAAATGAAAGCTGTTAACATAAGTTTCAATTTTTATTATGGCAACAAGGCCCTAAATGAGATATGTAGAGAGACGATGTAACCACCGGCGGAAGCAAGTCGGCCGAAGTTTAGGACCCTACACCGAAATATTGGGCAGTGCATCCTGTGCAGAAACATGTTTGAGCTTACTTTTCTATGCAGTGTGACTAATTTGGTCTGCGACCATCTGAGCACGGTTAACATGAGAGAGGGCATGCCCCAGTCAGTCGTTATAGGCTCGGATCTTATTAGAGCCTGATTTTTACCATTCAGTTTTTTATTTACCAACGACTATTTTTATAGATACTCCGTTAAGGTGGGAAGCAAAATAATAACTTATGGTAACTATAGGTTTTTTTTTATATTGAAGTAGGCGGACGAGCAAGCGGTCCCACGTGATGGTAAGTGTTACCGCCGCTCATGGACACTTGCAACACCAGGGGGTAGCAGGTGCGCCACCGATCTTGCAAAATCCTATTCACAGCTTTCTTGAAGAACCCCATATCGTAGCTTAATGGAAAGACCTCTTGAGGCAGTTCGTTCCACAGCCAACGGGTTCGCGGTATAAAATGACAGTCAATAAGTTGAACATATATTAATACAAAATTGCCGAACCGCCCATCATTTCTGCTCCAAATTTAATTATTTCTGTAATAATAATAATGTACGGAAACTAATTCAATGTCTAGAATTAAATGATACAGTAACGAAATAAAACTGACCCATTTTTTGTCGATCGACCTATCAATCGACCAACGATCCAGTTTTGACTCACCGCCAGGCGGTCCAAGCTTTGATTGACAGACCGACAGCCCGACTGATTGGATATAATTACTGTGCATATTTTATATTGAATACGCAATTGGATTAAGATGACTAAACGCGTGTACGGTGAGCCCACAGATATCGAGGAATAGATAACGCAAGCTGTGCGTCGCTGCGTGCCCGAAGTTGGCGCTAAGCTCCTACTTATTTCATTGCTGGTTATGTTCCGATCCGTGTTGCTAGTTGTTACAAAACTCAAAAATGTGTAGTTGCGCCTATAATCAATTGTAAAAATTCGTTAAACGTGGTGAACCAAGTCAAGTCATTGAAATGTATGGGTGTGAGATATGTGTTTCATCGGTGAGTAGTTTCCCATCACTAAAGGGGTTGGAACATTTTACTAGGGAGAATGGCATAGTCCCGAACCGCCATTTTGATAGTTTTTTTTCAAAACTGTGTCGCACCAACAGGTATAAAATTTAACAGAAATAGTTGTTGGATAACAATTTAATTAGTAGAATCACGTGATTTGTACATTTTGTTTATACACATTACACTGAAGTACGAGTAAGATTTGCTATGATCATCATACGATTATATAGCTATCTTTCAATTGTAATATTTCGGTAACATGACACTTTAGGACATAATATTCGATAATATTTTTTGTTTGTCTATGCATCCCCTATCGATATATGTATGTCCCATCGTGTAACGCAATTTTGAAAAAATCAAAAATGGCCACAAAGTTGCGAACCCCTATTACAGGTGACGTGACAAACTCCGTTCGCGAACTTGCTTTGTGTATCTATTTCTATGGATGTGTTCATGAAAATGTTGGTCAATTTCGTGTTCGATTCATTTCTAATTTAAAAGGTTTCTACTTTTAAATGTACGCTGTGTTTATTTTATTATTCTTTATTTAAACTTTAATGCACGAAGAAACATTGTACAAAAGGCGGACTTAATGCCTAGTGGCATTCTCTGCCAGTCAACTTTGGTTAAACAGAAATACGAAGGACGGTAAATCGTGCCATCATTAAACTTATTGTGGCAATAAACGATTTATTATTATTACTATTTAAAAAACAATAACAACTTTACTTTAAGTAATAACTTTAATTATTATTTAACTTAAACTATTATTATTATTTATCAACAACAACTAAATGTCTAAATAAAAGGGCGCAAGAAATTTAGTAAATCGACGGACAAGTCCCAGGATAATGGATCGTCATTGCAATTGTGTGTTCCCAGTACTTCTCACATACATTTCACTTAAATTAGATTGCAAAAAACAGCAAATCTTTCCAAAAATAGCTTGCAAGATACAGCAAAATAAATGACACGAAAAAGACGCGAGATCGCGATAAAAGTTTATCTACGATTTACTGCAACGAAGCGGTTAAAACACAGGCTATTTGATAACAAAAAGCAGTACTCGTAACAGTCCTCGCAAATGCACACGCGCCTGATATTGATTCCCGCTTGATTGATACGATAATTGATTGACAGGTGACGCAGGCACTCGTGAACATAGAGATAGAGAGGTATAGACAAGCTGTATTAAAATTTAAATAGTAAACGACATATTCTATAGATTACACTAGCTCCATCTTAATATTTAAAACCAAAGACATGAAAAAAGACACAAACTAATCAAATCACCGCACAAATATGACTTTAAATATATGTTAGAACGGCCGGGAATCGAACTCGTGTATGCAACGATATTACCAACTAAACTAGTCGGTCATCGTTGTGAATCTATACATATAATGAAACAGTAAAATGGTTGTCTATACAGATTTAATATAAAAAAATAAAATTGGGAGTCTTTTCAAAAGCTACAGAACCCAAAAACTTATGTCTGTTTGTTTGAGCACCACGTTAAAACTACTGAACGGATTTTCACTAATATATAGCTAAGTTGCTATGCAAATGACAGCACTAGGGACGCCTTGTACAGGGGCCGCGCCAACATCCTTCGGGTCGAAATGGAAGAGAGTCGCGTCAGACTTGCTTGAAATCGAAGACGCTTATATTTAGTCTCGACTAGTCTCGGTTCTCTAAAACTAGTGGATTTCAACCCCAGTGAGCCGCAAGTCTGTGTATTCACTGCTAACCCCTTTTGTCGTAGCATCTCGCTTTTATGCGAGCGAAGCCGTGGGTAGAGAAGCTAGTAATAAAATAATATTAATTCATATTAATTTTTTGACATTTATATTTTCCTTTATTGATTATTATTAATTATTTTTTGTTTAAAGATGACATGAATTGTATTCTTTTTTTAGCTGTATTTATTGCTTGCTTACATTTGCATGACCTAGATTAGAGATAAAATAAGGCGGCCTATTGTATTGAATATTGAAAACTATATGTACCCATACTGGGCAAATAAATGATTTGATTGATTGATTGAATAAAATTTAACTGGTCAAGTGGCCCAATGGGGTTTCTAATACAAAAGAGAACTATTAAGGTCAAATGACTTAAAACGTGATGAGTTAAAATATTCAGATTTTTTTAATATAATACAATTAGAATTTTATTTATTTTTGGACTGTTTATGTTAGTACCAGGTCTTATTAGCTATGGTTACTAAATAAAACAGTCTACTCTGATCGGGCATACAATACTTAATTGTTCGGGCATACTTAGTTACAACAAAGAGTTGTAATTAAGCATCAATACCAAAGGCATCAGTAATTTCAATATGGCTTCCCCCTACTCCGCGCGAAGTCGCTCTAAATATATATTTTATTTAAAATTCCCCAGTTAGTACATATTTTACTAACTTATTAAGTACATACATTCTCTTTACATTTTATAAGTACATCTCTCATCTTATATAAACTTTACGAATAGGAGTAAAAAGTGTCTTTTTAATATCAAACAATATATGTATACTCGTATAAAAATGTTGGAACTATATGAACATTAAATTATATCGATAAAATA
The DNA here is from genome assembly GCA_943735995.1 of Sesia bembeciformis. Lineage (NCBI taxonomy): Eukaryota > Metazoa > Arthropoda > Insecta > Lepidoptera > Sesiidae > Sesia > Sesia bembeciformis. The sequence continues at coordinate 888,454 of OX031028.1, read as the reverse complement.
ATTGCTATCGTGTGTTTGTCAATATACTCCAACTGTATTAGCAACATTTACGTAAAATAATAATCAAAAATATGAAATTGAATAAAAACCCCTAGATTAAACAAATCAGAGTTTTCCTCGTATAATAACAGTCTTTGCACATGCACACGAGTTCGATATTCATTCGCGTTTGATACGGTAACTGATTGACAGATGACGCGCGCAATCGCGACTATACAGATAGCGAAAGATAGATATGAATAATGGCTCATTTACACAAGGATAATTTCTCGAACATCGGTTCAAAGCTAGTATAAACAACTGTTATCATGTGGTGACTTTTCAATCTCCTCTATTCCGAGATGAAGCTTTTCTGATACTGACGGGAAATTCGTTCCAGTGTCTTGTGGACAGCGCGGCGGGGGAATTTGAGAGGAAACTTATAACGTGCACAGGCATCTGCAGCAGTAGAATATCGTCAGTTCGAAGATTGAAGGTGAGTGTCGCAAAGAAAGCGAAAAGCACTTTTAAGATAATGCGGAGTGGCAGTGGAGTCTATAGCTGGTCCTCGTCGCTGCTAGTTGTATACCGGTTAGCGAGGGAAACCGCGTGGTCCTGGGCCCTGTCCACTACCGTACTTTCGCTTACTGAGTCTATGACTCGCCCTTTTCATCGCTGATTGTGTACCGGTTTACGAGGGAAACCGCGTAGTCGTGGACCCTGTCCACGACCGTAATTCCGCTTACCAAATCGATGGCTCGCCCTCTTTGGCGCTGGTTGTGTACTGTTACGCGAGGAAACCGCGTGGTTGTAATGATTCGACATCGTCGCAGCCGATTCTGTGCAACTACGCGAGGAAACCGCATCGTGGCAGACCTTGTCTGCAACTGTAATGACAGTTAGTGAAATCCGTGATTAAACCTTGTTGCCGCTGGATCTGTGCTGGTGCGCAAGGAGAACCCGCGAGATCTTAATCCTTGTCTGCTATCTAAATCACATTCATCGAAGGAGTGCAAGGCTCGAAGCGTGTGCCTGCCTGTCCAGTGTGCCCTGTACGAAGAGGAGAACTACCAGACTCCACGATAACCGTGGAAAGTACTTCCAGCTTGTGCATGCCGGAGGCGTACAGGTGAGGTTTAGGATTTAGCTCGGTCTTACACTTTGTTATTTCGCTTTAATTCTATGGAAATACTAATAACCTAAGGTCGTGGCATGCTTGGGATGTCATTGGTTATCTACGTTTAGATAGTATTGTCACTTGTCACTTTAAAAATTATCATTTGCTCGGCCTTAAGGGAAAATATCATGAGGAAACCGGCATGCTCCAGAAATAAAAAAACAAAATCTGGAGTATGTGATCCACCAAACCGCACTGGGCCTCGTAGTAGATTATGGCCCGAAACCCCTCGTGATTTATTAGGGGAGGCCTGTGCCCTGCAGTAGGACGTTATAGGCTGACACCAGGACAAGTATTTTAGTTTCTAATTTATATTTCATTAAATTTTTCCCTCAGACTGGGTTTTACATGAATATCTATAAATTGTGCCTTGCCGCTTCTATTAGTTACTTTAGTTTTAGGTCTATAGCTTAAACATTATAATGAGAAATAAGATCGACGTTTGCGTGGCAAAAGCGTTACTGGAGCAGAAGCCAAAATTTAAATCGTTTAATTTATTTGCGAATTAGACTGAAAATAGTGGGTGACCTATACGTGAACATATTGAAATAATTTTATCCAAAATCAGTCTTTGAAGTCATCGGCGATATAATACAGTCTACTATCAAAATTGATAAAACTAGAGCCTGACAAATGAAAATTGTGACTGGAAAATAGCGACAAATTAAAAAAAAATAGATAATCACTAAAATAAGTTGAAAAAAATATTTCCAACTATTTATGACCTACATATATCCATGTTAACATACAGATATGTACAAACACGCACAAATACTATGTGTATGGAGGGTACTTTGTACAAATATTTCGTCTTCTTTGCAAATACTTGTACAAATATTTCGTCTTTGCACAAATATTTCGTATTTGCTATCAATGTGTCGGTTTTTTGGCGTACCTACATCAAAGGGCGCAAACCGCAAATATTTGATATGGCTCCCGCACACATGCAAAGAGTCAGGCTGTTTGATTCACCCACCCGTTAATGTGTGAAAGCGTTTCAAACAAACAAACGGACGTTGTTTCATTTTTATAATTTATTATTATTACCAGCAGTGCCAGCGACTTCACATGAACGTATGTTTCCGTGGCAACTATCGATAGATCTGGATGAAAAGTACTCTTAACATCTCCACCGTATCAGATGTCTAATAAACACAACTACCTCTTGCGCGTACACAAGTTTCTTTACAAGTCATTAGACTCCCCCTCCACCATAAGGTAGGTGGGGGGTGGGGGGGGGGGGGGCGCCGCACCCGTTTGTAATTAACCGAGGGCCATAAATTGACCGCAACTGTCATATCATATTGATTTAGTCCCAGCGCTCCCCAAGTTTTGAGCCTCGGGACGATGATGGAAAAATTATAAATGTTTGCGTTTGTAGATGTGTTCGGGAATTATTTTTGAGTAAATTTGTAATTACATATGTACATATTCGTGTTATTGCAACGTTAACACGGGTGATGGATGCCCTTCAAGAGAGAATATTCCCAGCTGGCCCTCACTCGAACAATTTATATAAAGGTAATGCAGATTAAATAATGAAAAAAACCTAATAACGAATAATAAGCCCAAAAATAATTTCATGCGCAAACAAGCGATCTGTTATGCACAACACACATAAGTAAGTGCGAAGGCTTTACTAGAGTGCAGTAGGCACGTCGTTACGGATTAAAAAATCGTGGTTTGAATTTGAATTTAGCTTTGCATTTGCGACCAAGAAGTTTGGTAAAACACAATATTCGAAAGGTTGTTTTTTTAGGTTTTCATTCTATTATTATTATTATATGATACCGTGGTTCCATTCCACAATTTTGTAAACTAAAGCCAAATGTAGCGATAATAAAGTTAATGCCCTTTTTTGAGGAAAACAGGAAACTCGATCAAACCTCAGATTCAGGATTGACTGAGGAGAAATAGAATCGTTGAGGATGCTCCCTATGAGATGAAACTGACATAATTGGTGAACCTGACTTACTTAAGCCTCGGAAGGAATAGATTGAAAAGTTTGCAAAAATGCAAAAATAACTTCAGAAACGGAATAGAAATTAAACAAAAAAAAACATAATACGGATTAGTGTACCTAAAATTGATATGATTTATGACATAATTAACAATTAAAGTAGAAAACAACCCATATTTAAAACTGTTTTTCATATTATACTCACATCTACTCTTAACTATACCTAATTTAGAAATATTTAGTGCATAGATAGATACTTATTAGCCGTTGAATATCAACAAATGACATATTAATTATCCGACCCAATTACATAAAATTTATTAGCATATAATTGGTGCATTTAAAAGTAAACAAATTTGCTGTTTCCAAAAAAAAAATCCCACAGATTGTCCAATTGTAAAAAGGTAGCACAAAACAAACATATCCAGAATTTATGAAACGACCATCAAGAAATTACAGCTATTTAAATCACGTCCGCAACTTTTTATGTGTGGCCCCGTAAAAACAATGATCTAATTTGGCCCACGTACGCACACAACACACGGAGGTGAAGACAGCATTATTGCCCGTTGAGAACGAGTGAGACCTGTCAAAACAGTGCTAACTAGCGAAATCTAACAACATTCGGCCGAATGATAGAAAACAAAGTACTTGCCATTCTTAAACACATGATCAGGTTCAACAAACATTATTGAAGCGTATTTATGAGTTGAGATCAAAGTCGTGTAACAAAAATAAATTTACCAATCAAATAGCGGATATCATTCCTCAAACATGAGAAGGTAAGACGTAATTTTGAACGTGGAATAGTTTTGATGGACGCAGCAACAGACTGGTATAACAGATTGCCATATTGCTCTATTTTCCGCCAACGAAGCCGCGCGGCCGATGTTGCCACCGCGATGACGTTTGCCTTGTTCTTTATTGCACATTTATTAAGAAATCTGTTTAGCATAGTTTTGATCTAATTCTGATATTTGATTGGAAATAGTGATGTGATGGTTGATCAAAGGCGTGGAATCATTCATAGCCTTGATACGGTTGGGATCTATTGTTCCAGGCGTCTTGGATCATTTTTGTTTAATTTATTTTTTCATCCGACAGGATGGAAGAGTCATCATGATACATTTCATGACAGGAGGATTTTGAACATCTGCTGCGATATGTTTACTTGTATGCTTTGTGAGAAATTAAATATGGTAATTTTACAAAGAGTTTTATCACATACGAGTGATCCTCGACTGACAAAGTACAAATATATTGAATAATCCTTATCTGAAAACCAGTTTATTCCACCTAGACAATTAGATACTTTGTTCACAGGAGGGTATAAACTATTACCCATAAAACTATTAATAGATGTCAAAAAGACTTAATAGAATCTACATTTAGAAAATAATCACAGAACACTGAGGTAAAAATTACCTATTATTATAAATATCTCCATTAAATTTACTTTTGCAAATAAATAGATATTATTGTCAAAAGGCAAGCACTAGTGACAGTTTATAACGACGAAACAAAGGTTTGTAACAATGAAGATAAATACAAATGTAAAATATTTGACCTAAGTTATAAAATAGTAAAGAGAAAAACGCAAACAAATCAAGTATGACTCACCCATCCTGCTTGGATGGGGGGTTATGCTTGGCAAAAATTCCTAGTATATGTATATATGTGTGTAAAAATGTATATAGGTATGTATATATAATGATATGTATGTATTTTATTTAATGATACAGTAATTTAATTTTGCCATTTGAGTCTTTGTTACTTTAAGTAAAGATTTATATTATTAAAACAGACTTCGTTAAGTTGGTAAGTTTCAATCAATAAATTGAAAAACTAAGATGGCTACTAATACGAGTGAATAAAGACAATTTCAATCTGCCAATGTTGACCTTGCTAAATGCTAACCTCTATTTACTTTATGTAAAACAAAACCTATATAATACGATTGAAGCCTTATCTCACACATTTTGACAGGCCACCAACAAATTTATTGTTAGAAAAAAACAAACTAGTTCCAAACGATATCCGAAGCCACTAAAAATTCCAAATGATTTCACCTCTTTGTAAGTTAACGTATAAATCGTAAAATGTGTCAATTAACTCAAGTTTAATGTTGTATTTATGTAAATGCGCGTCAGACGGACATTGTGGGCTAAGACAAAAAGAGACGTTTGACGGCGACACAACCGACGCATTTAGATAAATTAGGTATCTTTTTAGTAATGTCATAGGGAAAAAAGCAGATCTATTACCGGTCGATCGAAATGTTATTGGTACATTTGTAATTAATTGGTTATTTCAGTGGAAAGACAACGCTGACAATTCTAATATAAAATAACTATCTGATTGTTTATGATCTATGGCATCCTGACGTAATAAATAGGTAACGGAGCATGTGTTTTGAACGTGATCATTAAATGCTTCTTAATTAGAGGATGACACCAATATTATGATTAAAAACCAAAAACAATGGTTAAAGTTTTGATCAATTTGAAATTACAAACCTAAAAGTTGGTAATTACGAATTTAAAAGGATTTAAAATGAGAAGTGACGGTTGAGATTCTGTTCGATTATTGTAGAAATTGTGTATTGATCATATTGATAGTTTATTAAACTTCAAAGTGAGTCCTTGTGCATAACGATGTGATAATCAAACGAAGGCATAAGACTGCATTTCTCCTGTGTTTCCAAGGAGTCCAACTCTGTCCTCAGTGAACCTACAATCAATTTACTGAGCGGTTCCAGACTAGCTTTGACCTGACTGGACATTGACAAGATGCGTTTTAAAATATTTTGATTTTAATTGCGATCAAAAATTGAGACTGTCTGAATGTGCTAGAAAGAAAAAAACTTTTAAAAACATGACCTTACGTGTGACATTATCTGGGAAAAGGGACCTTATTATTCTTATTTATGTTAATAATCAGATATTACAGCATAATATTTCTAAACAGAATTTTGAAACAATGAAATAGGTACACAAATAGTGTATGTAATACAAATATGTAACACAATACAGACAATTTACATAATTCCTAATAATTATGTATCAATGAAACAATAATACTTAGTAACACGAAAATTCATCTTAGTAACAAATATTAATTCAAAAAATTAAAAATGAGGGTCACATCTCCAAAATTCATCAAATTTATAGATACAAGGAAACCAGTTCAAAAAATTGGGACTGTTCAAACACGGTGAACAAAAGTTAAGTTAATCGAAATAAATATGGCGGATGATTTATCGCGGTATTGACATTGGCTGCGCGGGCGCCGGCCATCTTGCTTTTGCTAATTGCCATTTAATGTTTTTAAATCAGTCACACGTCGACGTCTTTGGACGAATGTGTGATTTTCGGTTATTTGTTTAGTTTTTTATGGGGTCAACGTCACAATTTTTAGTGAAAACGCAGGTAAAGCAAAAACAGAATAAACTAAGTATCAATATTTTTTTGCTCAATACAAAAATAAATTGGATTTACAGTCCTCACAACGAGACATGAGCTTCGCATCTGTGTGAGTGGGTGCTGAATTGTCCAATCCAACTGGGTTTTTTCTAAATATATTATTGGAGGTAACGGCCCACACGATGGTAAGTGCCTACCGTCGTTAATGGACAGCTGCGACAATGGGGAATATGCGGGTGCGCTGCCAGCCTTGCAGAATCCTATTCTTAGCTTTTTTTGAAGAATCGTCTTAGCATAAGGGGAAGACCTCACGAGACAGTTCGTTCCACAGCCTACGGGTTCGCGGGAAAAAACGATTTTAGACCATACACGGGGCGACAACTCCGTATCGAGGAAATAACGGGCGGTGCGTTTGTAAAAACCCGAGGTGGGAGTCACATAGAACAGTTCTCTGGAGCATTCCCCTGGAGTATAAGGGTATTCTTATTCGCTATTTTTAAGTATTCTTAAGGAGGTTAGTGAAAAATCGGGACATTCGGCGTCCCGATCAAGGGTGAATCGGGACGTGTCACCAGACCCCTGAAAATCGGGACGTCCCGCGCAAATCGGGACACCTGGCAACACTACTCGCACTGTACGCTATCTTGTTTTAGAATTCTTATTTGTTTTAGACCTAACTGAATTAATGATGGAAACTAACAATAAGTAATATTATTTAGTAGTGTTATTCAAAGTAATGTTATTATTTAGTACTATGCCGTGTGGTGTAGGGCGGCTATAGAATTGACCCACCGTGGGTCTTCTCCTGTGGGTATCGTGAAAGGCGACTAAGGAAGCTACCACAAGCGGCTACCACAAGCCCTGAGGAACTACACTACTTCTAAAAGTGAATTGCGGTCCATCCGCATTTCCTCGATACGGAGGTGTTGCGCACTGTTCGGTCCAAAAAATATTTTATACCGCGAACCCGTAGGCTGTGGAACGAACTGCAGCAAGAGGTCTTTCCATTAAGCTACGATATGGGGGTTCTTAAAGAGAGCTGTGAATAGGAATTTGCATGGTCGGCGGCGCCCCCGCATACCTCCTGGTGTTGCAGGTGTCCATGGGCGGCGGTAACACTTACCATCACGTGGGACCGCTTGCTCGTCCGCCCACTAGTATATAAAAAAAAAAGTGTGCACTCGCCGACAGGCCTTACATCCCTCATGCACAAGTCAATGTAAGGCGGCCCATATCCAGCAGTGGATACTCAAAGGCCTGGTTGCAATGCTATTAAAAGAGACCAAGTCGGGCTGAAGAAAAGATAAAATGTGAAGAAAAATACCTTGATTAGATGACAATAAGACCGATCGAAAAACAGAAGCAAGGTACTGATTAAAGAAGAAAAAAATATAGAGACACTTCAACACTCAAGTCTAGAAAGAATATGTAAATCACGGGAGAGCAAAAGTAACGATTGGGCAATCGTTACTTTTGCTAGGGGAGACAAATTTAGATTAGAGATTGCTATGTATACGGAGGTTACACGGAGAAAAATGAAAATGATGAAGTTGAAGAAGATAGTAGACAAAAATAGGTAGATATTTGCAACACCGTAACTTGTTTTTTTTTTGATCCATTTGTAAAATGCACTTTTTTTTGTTTGTACTTGTATGCAGTTTGTATTAAGAACTTAAACTACAATTCTTTTTAAAATGATAAACAGACAATGCGTTGTCTGTTTATCATGCAATTGCAACGGAAAGAATCAATGTGAATGATGACCGACCCATTTTGAGACATTTAATTTATTTTTTATTCACCCAAAGTATATTTATTGGAAGGGGATCAAATATTGCCAGCATTTGTAGGAATCACCTTTCAGGACCACATGCGTGTCACGTTCTCATTCTTTGAGGTGCATCAGTTTTTTTAGTGGAATTTCGTCGGTCCAGAAAAGAGACTCATAGCTCTTACCGTCACTCACTGTAACTTTGAACTTGTGAATCAGGGATACTGTGCAAGGCATATACCTACCATATTTTTTTAAGTGTGTCATTTCATTTCATTCTTTGTTAAGTATTAAGTTTGTATTTTAAAGTAACCGCACAATTTTTAGTGATGATGTAAATAAACGCGAAATTAATTATGTCTTTAATGGACACGCAAACATCCGCAAAAATATATCTAAGTGCTTCTTACATCTGGGACCTACTTTGGGAATGATCATCAAACGCCGATAAATACCCGTAGATACAAGTATATATACTCGTACACACGCACGTATGTTCGCAACGTCTGTTTGTCTTTTGTCTGTCTGTTTGTCTGTCCCTTTGCTCACGCAAAAACCACTTGAAAGAATTTAATTATAAGTATCTATACCTCCAGAATATGGGCAATACTACTAATTAGTAGGTACTAAATTAATTAAATAATGTCGGTCGGTTATTTTCGCATTTTCGTTTCGTTTGCCGTTCGTATTTCGTGACCGAACGCTTAGAAACTATAAAACAAATAGAGTGGTGACAACGTAACGTAATGACATCTGAAAATGCTTTTGGATGTTTGTCTTTTTTTTTATTCAGTCATACTGAAATGATTGCGAAATAGTAAGATCATCATCTATCTATATATAAATAAAAATTAAATGCTGTTCGTTGGTGAGCGCATCACTTGAGAGCGGCTGCACCGATTTGGCTAATTTTAAAAAAATAAATATACGTAATAGTCCGAATAAGGTTTTTAGGGAAAGAAAAATTGGAACAGTTGCCCGGAAAATTGGAAAATTCGGGAAAAATTGAAAGTGCTTTTTTCTATGGGATTTTTGTATGAACTCAAGATCATAACACACGATTCGAACGATGGATATGCGTAATTCTTTTTTTTGTTTTGTTCGTTATGGTCCTGGAAAAGTTTTCAGGAAATAAATATATATTTATTGAAATGCACTCTACCTCTTAAATGTAGATATTAATTAATGTTACAAAATAATAATTAATGTGGATATGTTGGTTTGATAATTAATTTAGTCAGAAAAAAAATATGTTACCTTATTTATTTACTCTTTTTTGCATTATATTGTATCGAGGCGGACTTAATGCCCTAAGGCATTCTCTGTCAGTCGACCGTTGGTGTAATAATAATACGAGTAGGTACATTGATAATTTACGTATACGTACAAATATACGTACTAAAAACTAGATATTAATTATATAGACCATACATATGAATAAGATAATAATAAATGTAATACTTATAATAGTTATATATAACTTATAATACATACCTACATACATATAATATAGAATATACTAATATAATAAAGGGAGAGTGCGAATTTTGTGAGTTTGTGTGTATGTGGAGGGTAATCTCCGGAACCACTGCACTTATTTGAAACATTCTTTCACCATTTGAAACGTACATTATTCCAGATGGACATAGGCTATATAAATATGTGTAAAAAAATATAAATATAGAGAAAAGAGAAGAAAAATACCATTAATTCTGTGAATTTCGGAGGTAGTGTTCTCAAAGCTTCCTCTTGAAGCTGTTTTTGTTAGGAGCCGTCCTTATGCCAGTGAGGAGCGAGTTCCGGAGTCTTGTTGGCTGAGCGACGAAGGAATTAGTTATGAAACCAGTGCGATGAGAAGAAACATAAGCGTGTGAAGTTTTCAGCGGAACGAAGATAACGGTCACGACAGTCCCTCTGAAACGACACTTACATTTCAGGTAGGTATTCACCGAAACGTGGATTGAATAGTAATTTTAAAATATTCTGCCTTATATGCCATGTATTTATTTTGTGGTACACACAAAACGATATATTTATACATGATTAGGTAGAGAATATGTACAAAAGGCAACCGTATATCCTGTGGAGATCTGTTCCAGCGGACCCGCGAAATACGAACCGGTCAGAACAGAACATTATCCTATAATATTTTCATTATCGTATTTAATGAAACCCCTTTTTAAATTTTTAATGAAATCGTATTTAATGAAAATTTTTTTTTTGTTTCATTAAGAAACGAAAATATTTTTTTTAGGGATAACGAATGAAACAACATGGTTCCAGTTGATAACATGGAATAAATGAGATGGAATCATGAAAATTAACTAAAGTAAAATACAAGATTTGTAGATTTGCCTAGATACATGTTTTTAATTTTTTTTTTTTTATAAAAAGGTGGCAAACGAGAATACAGTCCACCTGATAGGTACTGTCGCCCATAGACATCCGCGATACATGCCAACATTAGTCCAAAATGACAAACTTTGGCACGCCCCCGGATGCGCTGCCTACCTTTGTATGAATTTGGAGAAAGGATTGGGGACGTGGGAAGGGATAGGATGGGAATGGGCTCTGGCATATCTCACTCACTACCGAAACAAGTACATACATTGGGGAATATGATAAAGTACATTTGCAGTACATTTCAAGGTAGTATTCTCTGAGAGAGAGGTAACGAGGACGTCGAGTGCGCCCAGCGGCTGTTGGATTGTAGCGTGCACTCTCCCCCTCCAATACAAGTATTATAAGTAAAAAGTACATATATGTACACAGTTTGAATTAATTTCGTGATACAATAAGAATATGCAAACATTCATTGTTTTTATTTCATGACCTGTTTGTTCTCTTTGCCATAGGACTACAGAGTTTATGTCATACATCAACGTTTATGATATTTTTTATTCGGGAATGGGATTTTAGATGAATAACACTAGATTAAATAATACTTGTTTCAGATTAAATTGAATTAGGTAGGTACTTAAGACTAAGAATCAAACTTGAAATTAAAATGTCTTTAAAAATAACCATGTTATAGTGTTGAGGAGCCACATACCATGGCTAACGACTCTATTATCACAGTAGAACCACAGTCTAAAAAGAATCCAAAATCTAAGAAGTATCTTATGAATTTGGATTGAGATATTAAATTTTACACTATGGTAAAACCATTACAAATGTGTGAGAGAGATACCGATAACTCCCCACTTCAAATATTTTCAACGAATAGCTACCAGTTTTTCCAATGAATTATGAAAAAACCTTTTTTTAATGTAGGATTTTTTCTTCTCAATTTGTTGAATAAATCATGAAACATGTGACATTATCCCAGAACAAAAGACCTTATTGTTTGTTTTATGACGTAAAGTCTCACTAAGAAGGGATTTCTCGAAATTCAACCCCTAAAAAAGTGACGTCAAAGTTTGGATGGAGAAAAAATTTTTTGGATCTTTTTAACTTGAAACTTGCTATAAATATTATATGGTTTTACCGTTTTTAAAACAGTGTCAAGGTAATGAAATCTACGCAAGCGAAACCGCAGGCAACAGCTAGTTTTAAATAGATTAATAGCAATATTAATATGATAGGTAATTAAAAGATTAATTTACATAGATCCACGCTAAACATGTTAGCTAGAGGTTACTTTGACCATTTATTAAGAAACATTGAATTGATTCACAAGTTGTTTTACCTTTGGAAATACCCAGTTGTAAGATTTGTTTTTTATATATACTAGTGGGCGGACGAGCAAGCGGTCCCACATGATGGTAAGTGTTACCGCCGCCCATGGACACCTGCAACACCAGGGGATATGCGGGCGCGCCGCCAACCTTGCAAAATCCTATTCACAGCTCTCCTAAAGAACCCCATATCGTAGCTTAATGGAAAGACCTCTTGAGGCAGTTCGTTCCACAGCCTACGGGTTCGCGGTATAAAGTAATTTTTGGACCGAACAGTGCGCGACACCTCTGTATCGAGGAAATGGGGATGGACCGCGCTTCTGTGGCGGGAGGTGCGGTTACTGAACTAAGGAGTTATTGTTACTGAGGAGGAGATTACTGAAAAGACGTCAAAGGGCGGAAAAATTATTATTTAATAGGTAAATTGTAGGAATATTTCAAACACTATTCGCGAATACAATGAAATTTGACGCAATCGTTTGGAATCCGCAAGAGAGTATGTTTGGTTCTCATGTTGGAAAAAGTTTATACATTGTTTCTCGGGTGCATGTATAAGAAAACGTACGGCTATTATCCGTATTTATATCCACGATTATTTGTCATAGGAATCGTTGGATGTAAAGCATTAGAATTTTGACGTAATTATAATATTATAATATTTGTAATTAGACTTTTGCGAGGCAAGTTATCATTGGCATCACTGTTGACTGATGTGTCGTTTTTGTCTCGGATCGGTATATTTATGCGCGTGTACTCATCACTTACTGGAGGAGGTTCCATCTGGTACTAACCTCCAACGTAATGCAGCGGTGACACGTGATATAAATACGTTATATTAATAAAATGTTAGCGAGGCGTGGTGACATGTTTTCTTCTCAAATGAGCGGATTCTAAGCAGGTGTGCTGTGGAATTCATAGAAAAATCGTTATACTTAATGTACACATTGTTTTTTATAAACTTTAATTTACCTACGATCTATTTAAACAAATTCAAATAATTAGACTCATTATTTCGCACTTATAAATACCTACTAGGTATGCATTTATAAAATTAGAAGTGAATTTTTAAATTCTTAGGTATAATTTTAATTTTTAGTTGTCTTAGATGAATAATGAAAATAGGAAATAAACCAAAAAAAACCTTTACAGACGCTAATTAAAAAGGTGGACGAATGAAAGATACTTATATTGATAGAAAAAAAAGTACCTACTGTGGGTACCTACTTATATGTCAGTTTTGGATTAAAAGATCAATTTAATATAATATTACCTTTAATCCTTAACGAAAATATAATTTAGAAAAAAATCAATAAAAACACCTATAGTAACTTTTACGTGATAGACAATGGACTAGGGTAATTGCACCCGGTGATTGACACAAATACTCATATAATTATTGTACTTCAGCCATTGAACATTTCTATATATCTTTAGTTCAAAAATCTTAATACTTTGAAGATTATTTATAATTATTAATGAAAAGTACGAGAATAATAATTGACATAGGGTATTGTAAGTATAATTCAGAAATACTAACTGAAGACACATATTATACATGTGTATATTATAATTTTTGAATGCTGTTTTGACAGTGGAGTGTGTGGCATCTACTTATAATAATGTAACCTATTTTTGTACTCGCATTCAGATGAATAAACGATTGTTATTATATAAAAAATGAAACTACTGCGTCAATTATATTAAGTGTACCTACATAAAATATTTTCTTTTTCTCTTTTACCATAGACCTAACAATAATAACACAAACTGATAGCACTAACATAAACTAAGGTCAATCCGTCATAAAAATATTAAATTTTAATTATTTCTTTTACAGAGCAATCTAACGGAAGTTAGCAGCGCTAACTACAGAAACTGCGGCACTGAATAGTACCTAACCAAGTGCTCTTGCTGTACCACCTGGAGTAAGTTCTTCAGCCAGGATGTACTTCGCCTGCCGGACCTCCTCCTGGCCTGGATATTGCCTTGTATAATTAGTTGGAGGAGCTTATAGTTGTTTATTTCTCATTATACTTAAGGCCGAAATTTAACTACTTTACATCACATTTAATTTTAAATATTAATTGGTTTGTGAATATTATTGTTAATTAGTACCTACCTAATTGTTAATTGCGATAGGCATTATCCAGGTATTAAGATATGAAACCAAAGTGCAACATTCAATCGATAAATAAATTAGGTATATTGTAGTTTATATTTACATAAAAGGAAGCGAATCTTTTCGTAGTCTCATCTAATACTCAGAAAAAGTGCTTATAATTAAGAATGAAAAATGAAAAGAAAAAGATAATGTGAGAAAATTATCTGAGAAAAGGCACCTCATTGTCGAGAATAATTTCCCTTATTGTCGGGATTAGTTTAGAGAAATTATAAAAAAAATACGTTGTGGCTTTCAATCAAATGTTAGAGCCATGATCAATTAAAAGAAAATATTGATACAACGAAATTATAAATTAGGAAATTATAACCAAAAAATCATTAACATGATACCGACAATATCATCCCTTCACTCAGTAACTTCACATATTATTTTAAAATTAAGTCCAATTTTTTTTTTTTCTATGCGCAGTATGTTTGTAATGCGTCCCTCTCTATCTACGCCCCGCCCCCCGACGCCCCCCCCCCCCGCATAGACGCGCTGCAGACGGACCCTCTCCGCTCCTTAATGACAACTGTATGCAATGCTTTACAAAAATAAAGATGGCCGATCGGAAAATGCTCTGTATTTACATGTGATGGAAATATTTAATTAACGTGTATATAGTTCATGTGTGAATACTAGTATTTGAAACGATGTGGAACATTTTAATTAATTATTTTATTACAGCAAATGTATTCACAGATAAATTTGTGTATTCATTTTAAAAATTCTTTTGAAATTATGATTTTAATCGGTAAACAGGTTAATGTTAAATAACATAAAATATAATTATTTTAAAATTTTTAATAATTTTTTCAGTCTTGCCACTTCTGAGCATTACAAACTTAAGAATGTGATTGTTTTTATATTTTCGGGAAATAAACTGTTTACTCTAAAATCGTGATAACGAAAGATTACTTTGTAAAATATTGTTATTTACGTATTTTATGATAGTTTTCTCTCATAATGTCCGTAAGGGATTCAAGCGCGCAGTACCGACGCCGGCCGCCGCCACATCCTCACTGAATTCAGTTTGTTTCCGAACTTTCCCGAGCCTACCACGCACTCAAACTTGCGAACACTTCATTAAACTGTTTACATACATTCAAACCACACTGAAATCCTAAAGAAAACACAATAAAGAGGACACTATTAGCCTGAAAAGAAGTTCTATCAATTCATAACGTCGAAAAATACTTCTTATTTTAATAATAGGATCATTAAATCTATACTCACTTTCTTTCCAAGAGAATATCCAATATTCTAAACTTTGTCAAACTATGACAACACGTAATTCACCTGTCACCAAGAGCTCCTAAGCAAGCAACCACTCCGAGCCTTCTCAGGTATCCTTTGTTTTCGAAACTTCTATTTGTTTTCAACATACGTGAAACGAATTCCTTAACACATCAAACACCATATAGGATGTCGTTGAACCTCTTTCCAATCCATCAATAGGAAACTTAAACAAATCAACCGTATTTGAACAGATGGGCCGCGACGGTGTCTCGAACAGGCAAGTAAATATATCTTCTTACTAAATAACTTCACGGAACGTATGTTCACTTCACTGAAAAAATTGCACTAAGTTGACAGGACACAGATTTGGCACAACACGTATATTTTGCTAGGTTTGTGGACGTTTATCGCGTGTTTCGCGTCGGTTGTTTACGCGATACGATATACGCGGGTCACAGTGTAGTTGAGTCGCTCGCCGCGGCCGGAATGACGCGAGGAGCGGCGAGACTGCGACAGCAGCGCCGCGCGGCCGCAAACGATACTAATGTACTCAATCAAATGTCTGATAAGGTGCAGTTGCTTTTTGCAATGCACTTTATTAAAAAGAAAACAGACAGACAGCTTTATTGCGATATAAGACCGACTTTTATAGCACTATAAAGAATATTTATTTCAACATCGTACGAAAATGAAATAACGAAAATAAACATAAATTTTATAACTAATATAGTAATAATAAAAGTTGGCAGCTAGAATTTTCTACTTTCATAGCAAACCATGAGTTTCAAAAAATATGTATAAATAAATAATAATTAAATATACTCAAAACAGTGCAAAAATAGTGAAGGCTCGTACACCGGCCGCGCGGTGGTGACGTGACCTTGCATCGGCGTGCACTCTCCGCACGCGGGCACTATCGCCGTCTCGCTCACTCCCCCGCGGGGGGCGGTGTCACGTGGCCCCGCCCCCCGCCCACCGCACCTCCCGGTTTTTACCTTTTTTCCCGCGTACTAACTCACTTTCGTTTCTACTGTACATTTTGTTTCGCGACATTTATACAAAATTAAGTGTTTAGCAATTATTTCTTTATGTTGAAGCTAATTTGCTTTCAACGACAAATTTAATATTTCAGAGTAATTAATTATATTATTAAATTCATTATTTAAAAATCAGTAAAAGAAAGTTATTGTTGATTCTAGTTCTCCAGATATGAACACATTAGTAGAATATTAAAAAATATTTATTTTCTATTGTTTTAATTAAAAATTAGACGTTGAAGCATGTTTCCATTTAAACAAAATCTTGAAATAACAAAATTTTAAAATTGAAACAATCTTAACCATAGTCACTAATTTTATATTATTTACAAAATTATATTTATTTAGAAATATATCTACTTATACTTAGGTATAGATGAAAATAATTTCTTATTAAAACAACTTATTTATCAATTGTTCAATCAATGGGCAGTTTACCCTGCGACAACAAAAATGGAGTAAGAAATGGAACTAATAAATTATTTTAAAATTTTATTGGTCGTGCTTACTTAGGTGCATTCTTTGAAGGTAAGTTCTTACAAACAAAAAAACTAGTTAAATGCTACATGAAAATATTGTTAATTGACTTCACTTGCTGTTATTTTATTTTTAAATGTTACAAGTACGTAATGTCAATAAAATTTTCAAATAGATATTCTGTTTCTTTTCTTTTTTTTTTATAGAAAAAGGCAGCAGACGAGCATACAGTCCACCTGATGGTAAGTGGATACTGTCTTCCATAGACATCCGTTATACATGCCAACATTAGTCCAAAATGACAAACGTTGGCACGCCCCCGGATACGCTGCCTACCTTTGGAGATATAGGAATGGATTTGGAGAAAGGGTTGGGGAAATGGGGAGGGATTGGATGGGAATGGGCTCGGGCACATCTCACTCACTACCGAAACGCGTAAGTACCTACGTACATTGGGGAAATAAGATAAAGTGGGAAATGCAGTACATTTCAAGGTAGTCTTCTGTGAGAGAAGGGTAACGTGGCCAGTCGAGCGCGCCCAGCGGCTGTTGAGTTGCAGTGTGCACTCTCGCCTTAGTCGCCTTTTATGACACGCACGGGAGGAGATGGCATGGTGCTATTCTAAAGCCTGCTCCCATACCCACAATAAGGGTCCTTATAAGGTCAATAACTAAATACTTCATAAAATTATATATTTTTTTATGAATAGGTATTAAGTTAGTGTTCGAAGTTTGAGTAAAATATTTAAATTGGCAAAAGTAAGTTTTATTACACAAGACGAGAGTTAGGTACCTCCACAGATGTTATAAAACCACGTGAATCAAATGACATTTCGACACGACACATCTCACCTAACCCTGCAACCGCCATTTTACGGTCGCGATCGTTAAAGCGAATTTTTTCAACATCGGCACCTTAAATGCTAAGTGTAATTGTGTGGGACATATCTGGTTTTAAGATGTTGACCGCAATTAAAAGTTCACTCTCAGTGGAGGAATGCACATTATAGTTTAAATGGATATAAATACTTACTTAGAAGGTGATAATTACTTAAAACAAATAAATAAAGTTAATTCAAACACAAACGAATAAAGTTAATTCAAACAAATAAATAAAGTTAATTCAAACAAATAAATAAAGTTAATTCAAACAAATAAATAAAGTTAATTCAAACAAATAAATAAAGTTAATTCAAACAAATAAATAAAGTTAATTCAAACAAAATAAATAAAGTTACTTTAAACAAATAAATAAAGTTAATTCAAACAAAATAAATAAAGTTAATTCAAACAAATAAATAAAGTTAATTCAAACAAATAAATAAAGTTAATTCAAACAAATAAATAAAGTTAATTCAAACAAATAAATAAAGTTAATTCAAACAAATAAATAAAGTTAATTCAAACAAAATAAATAAAGTTAATTCAAACAAATAAATAAAGTTAATTCAAACAAATAAATAAAGTTAATTCAAACAAATAAATAAAGTTAATTCAAACAAAATAAATAAAGTTACTTTAAACAAATAAATAAAGTTAATTCAAACAAATAAATAAAGTTAATTCAAACAAAATAAATAAAGTTACTTTAAACAAATAAATAAAGTTAATTCAAACAAATAAATAAAGTTAATTCAAACAAAATAAATAAAGTTACTTTAAACAAATAAATAAAGTTACTTTAAACAAATAAATAAAGTTAATTCAAACAAATAAATAAAGTTAATTCAAACAAAATAAATAAAGTTACTTTAAACAAATAAATAAAGTTAATTCAAACAAATAAATAAAGTTAATTCAAACAAAATAAATAAAGTTACTTTAAACAAATAAATAAAGTTAATTCAAACAAATAAATAAAGTTAATTCAAACAAATAAATAAAGTTAATTCAAACAAATAAATAAAGTTAATTCAAACAAATAAATAAAGTTAATTCAAACAAAATAAATAAAGTTACTTTAAACAAATAAATAAAGTTAATTCAAACAAATAAATAAAGTTAATTCAAACAAAATAAATAAAGTTACTTTAAACAAATAAATAAAGTTAATTCAAACAAATAAATAAAGTTAATTCAAACAAAATAAATAAAGTTACTTTAAACAAATAAATAAAGTTAATTCAAACAAATAAATAAAGTTAATTCAAACAAAATAAATAAAGTTACTTTAAACAAATAAATAAAGTTAATTCAAACAAATAAATAAAGTTAATTCAAACAAATAAATAAAGTTAATTCAAACAAAATAAATAAAGTTACTTTAAACAAATAAATAAAGTTAATTCAAACAAAATAAATAAAGTTACTTTAAACAAATAAATAAAGTTAATTCAAACAAATAAATAAAGTTAATTCAAACAAAATAAATAAAGTTACTTTAAACAAATAAATAAAGTTAATTCAAACAAATAAATAAAGTTAATTCAAACAAATAAATAAAGTTAATTCAAACAAATAAATAAAGTTAATTCAAACAAAATAAATAAAGTTACTTTAAACAAATAAATAAAGTTAATTCAAACAAATAAATAAAGTTAATTCAAACAAATAAATAAAGTTAATTCAAACAAAATAAATAAAGTTACTTTAAACAAATAAATAAAGTTAATTCAAACAAAATAAATAAAGTTACTTTAAACAAATAAATAAAGTTAATTCAAACAAAATAAATAAAGTTACTTTAAACAAATAAATAAAGTTAATTCAAACAAATAAATAAAGTTAATTCAAACAAATAAATAAAGTTAATTCAAACAAAATAAATAAAGTTACTTTAAACAAATAAATAAAGTTAATTCAAACAAATAAATAAAGTTAATTCAAACAAATAAATAAAGTTAATTCAAACAAAATAAATAAAGTTACTTTAAACAAATAAATAAAGTTAATTCAAACAAAATAAATAAAGTTACTTTAAACAAATATATAAAGTTAATTCAAACAAAATAAATAAAGTTACTTTAAACAAATAAATAAAGTTAATTCAAACAAATAAATAAAGTTAATTCAAACAAAATAAATAAAGTTACTTTAAACAAATAAATAAAGTTAATTCAAACAAATAAATAAAGTTAATTCAAATAAATAAATTAAATTGAAAAAAAAAAACACAAACTTTAACCGCCTTATTCATAAAGGGTTTGACATCAAAGAAAGAAATATGTCAGTGCCAAGTAACACTACACACTATGTATTAATAATAATAATCTATACTTGACACATTCGTTTGATCGTGGGTTCAAATTCTCGGCCCGTACCACTGAGTGGTATTTAAGTACCTACGGTTTTTTTTTCGGAGGGGCTAAATTCTTGTGGCCCTAATGGCCTTTCAAAAGTCACCGGACACGTATGGTTTAGGGCGTGCGCAGAAGGCGCTCAGTCAGGAGCAAAGAGTGTGTGCAGCAACAAGCATAAGGGCGGAAGGAACAGACCTCGGCTTAAGGCGTTGATTTGGGAGGGTACCGCGGGATCGCGAGTCGGTGAGAAGCGCCTAGGCACGTGCCGATACCTGGTAAAAGTGTTGGCTGAAGGCCGGTGTGCGGTCACGGTGTAGCGAGGGTTAAGTACCTACGGATTTGTAAAAAATGTCACTACCTCGTAGGTGAGGTTAAACATCGTGAGGAAACCCGCATGCTACAGAAATAAAGAGAAAAATCTGGAGTACGTGATCCACCATTCTGCAACGGGCCCGCGTGGTGGATTGCGGTCCGAAACCCCGAA
This sequence comes from Sesia bembeciformis, assembly GCA_943735995.1. Taxonomy (NCBI): domain Eukaryota; kingdom Metazoa; phylum Arthropoda; class Insecta; order Lepidoptera; family Sesiidae; genus Sesia; species Sesia bembeciformis. Next base: position 867,832 of record OX031028.1, on the reverse strand, counting down.
GTGATTTACTAGAGTAGGCCTGTGCCCTGCAGTGGAACATGAAAGGCAGATACAAGTACAAACTATATAGCCTACCTAACACAAACTTGTTGACGGAACAAAATTTGTAGATTGACAAAGAACAAAAGTCATAAAACTCAGCTCATAGAATCAGCATGTGGCTATACTGGCTATAGTTCATATCTGCCACACGACCGACAACCGCTGGGGTGGTACACGTTCCGGTCAGCTTATATACTCTATATTTATACACCGGTATATTATTTATACACCGGTGGTATGTTATTATACAATTTATCTTGTTTATTATCAAATTTAAATTCAAATGCATTTATTTGTAGAACATAGGTTATAAGTATACAAATTTTGAGGGGGAGGGTACACACTGCAATCCAACAGCGGCTGGGCGTTACTTAGCTCGTTACTCCTCTCTCATAGAAGACTACCTTGAAATGTACTGCATTAAACACTTTATTCCATTTCCCTAATGTACGTATGAGTTTCTGTAGTCATTGAGATATGCCAGAGTACATTGCTATTCCACCCTATCCTATCTATTTTCCCAAGCCTTTCTCCAATATCATTCTGCACTGATGTTGGCATGTATCGCGGATGTCTCAAAGCGACAGTACCTAGCCACTTACTACTATGGATTGTTTACTGTTTAAAAAAGATATGCTGATTTTCAGACAGAGTCACGTGCGCGAGCATAAGCCTCTGTTCGTGTCGTTGTCACATATTTTCGTTGTCACATATTTTTATAAAGTTCACTTTCCATTCTTACTAAAAATACATAATTACGCATACAAATACTCTAAAGTGCGCGCCATGAGCAGAAGGAATTTCGGTAATTCACATGAGATCAGCCAAGACTGAACCTACTGAAGTCAAGTAAAGTGGTCGGTGATTGACTATCTCGTTACCGTCCAGTTTGTCAGACTTCTGCTTTGTCAAGTGGACACTACACCTTACATCGTTTAAAAGCTACTGTGATTACTTTTTATACGCGCGTTACATAAAGGGTTTATGATCTCAGCTGACGTATCTTGCACCGATTTAATTGTGATCAAGCCATTCTGCCGTTTTAGGGTTTACGTTTCGATCGGTCACTGACTTTTAACAATAAAATTATAAAGCTGTATGTATATTTAATTGTTAAACTGTTAATATTTAATTGTTAAACAATAAACCTTTACTCTTAACTCGGCCGTATTAAACAAATTCGACAACAACTGAATACATAATTCAATGCCATCACGTCACATTCGTACTAATAAAAATGACAGTATTATGAGAGGGCAAAATTAAGAATTACTACATGCTAGAGCGAGCACCATGAACAGAAAGAATGATTTTATTGAACCTCAATATGAGGGGTCTAATAAAGGTCTAATAAGGTCGATTTCACACAAATCTCTTTACCGTCCAGTGTTGGCTGACATGGTAATGACTGAAAATTTTCCTGCTTGTAGCGCGCGCTTTACCGTACGTCCTGTCAGTTATAACATTCCGTGACGAAATGTGGCTTCTGTCTGCAGGCCTGATTCAAAGTCCCTCAATGAGCTATGGAGAAAGCTATGTTCGAAGTATCTATTCGGGATAAAATTTGAAACAAAGAGATTCGCCAAAGAGCGAAAGTCACCGATGCAGCTCATAGGAACAGCATGATTAAATGGCATATTTACCGCAGGACCAACAACCGACGTAGAAGAGTCCTAGAATGGAGATCACGTACAAGGAAGCAGACGTGGTTAGCACTCCGGCCAGCTAGTCCGACGATTTGAAATCTTCAAATTGACATCCACTACAGGACACAAGCCTCCGCTAGTAAATCACTAAGGGGTTTGAAGCCATAATCCACTACGCAAGCCCCATGCGGATTGCTGGATATAGATACACCAGATTTTATGTTTATTTGTTGAGTATGCGGATTTCCTCACGATGTTTTCCTTCACCACCTGTCTAGTGATACTTTTTAAAAATCCGCATTAAACTTGAAGGTTAGTGGTAGGTACGGCCGAAGATTTGAGCTCAAGACCACATGAATGAGAGACGAGATTAGACAGCGCTTGGCTATCATGGCTCTCTATAAAATAAAGAATTAAGAAATAAAATAATAATAATAATCATTTCCCGTTATTTTCAAAACTACATGAAGCACGAAATGAAATGATTTAGTAATAGAAATCTCCTAGATACCTACATTGTTACGAAACTTATTAAATACCTTACAATTATTATTGCCGTTTGTGTGTGTTTGTGCTCTTGTGAGTGGGTGTGCTGTGCGTGTAATATATGTGTGAGAGGGTGTGCATGTGTGCGTATTTGTGTGAGCATGCTGTATAACATGTGTGAGCATGTAGGTATAACTGCAAAAATTAACAATAGGAGGAATATATTTGAGGTTCCGTGATCTTTATATATCCGTGAGAGATGGACCTTTATATAGAATGTAACCGAAACATAGATTCTGTTCACATAATTCTGAGTTGATTACTATGTGATTTTTGATATACCTAATATAACGTAAAGTTATTACAAACTGTAATTTTATAGGGCCTTTATTTACATTTTATTCAAAGTTTGGTAATAACGCAAATTAATTGATTTTTTGAAGAAAAAAAAGTCGTAATTCTTTTGTCAAAGTACTCGGAATCATGTTGGTAACCCGTGGTTTACCTTTGTCAGACTCGACTTTGTGAAAGTTTCGGCTACAACCTGTATATTTAGAGATATTAATTTTTCTTATGCATTTTCGAATGCCAATCGAACATCCGTTATTACGACTTAAATCATCGCAAAAAATACTAACCCAATTTGCGTGGATCGACGTTGATCAGTGCGAGAAAAACGGTGCGCATGCGCATTCAGCCCGATTCAACTGTATAATTTGGAACCATAAAGCGAGCGCCGCGTGATGACAGATCCATCATGGCGGCTGCGAAAATTACCAATTTTACGATCCGAAATTACAGATTCCTTTAACTACAATACCTTTGGCTAATTCACCTTTAAACGAAAATCAACTCTATTACTACATATTCAAGATATAAAGCAGAAAAACCAGCTGCAAATAAGAATTGCGAAATATACACGTCTGGAGCGACAGCTGACTGATTGTTGACGGATAGTTTTGCTTGTATTGTGCGTCTCCGGATATGAGATGGCACTGAGAAAAAAAAGGAAGTAAACGCAGTATGTAATTTTAATAACATTATTTTCGCTTATGAATCATATATGCAACCACTTGACGAGTAGAGTCCAGCTTAAGATGTATCATTTTAGCTCGTTGATGTTTTGTGGAAGTCTTGTGAGCCGACTGGTAAACAGTCATTAAAAACCTTGCTCATAAACGAGAATACGATCATCATCGTGTGTCTCTCTCTACAGCTGGATATACTGTCCTCCTTAGAAAAGAGCCACAAGTGCATTTTGATAACATTTGGGAAAACGCGCAAAATTGCCTAAGATTTGCGTTAATTTAAAATAACTTTACTTAACACTCGATTCATCGACACAGTCTCTGTTCGATGGAGTTATCTTATTTCATTTCATTCCCAACACACGCTAGCAAAGTGTGCACATTGACCTTTATCTAAGTATTGTACTGGACTTGATCATCGCAAATTAATATTACTTATGTAGTAAGTGGCGCTACCGAGTGCATCACGTGACGTCATTGAAACTGAGTCGTCTATCATACGCGATGCGAATGTCTCTCCCTATATTTATATTATTAACCGGTTCTCAAAGTCGCTCAGCGAGCTATGGAAGGAGCTATTGTTCAGGATTTGTTATGGATAGATTAAACTCTTTGCTGCACACCAAAACAAAACAAGACAGTAACAGACATTGTAACACATCGCTAATAACGATCTTTGCTATGGGAATATGTAGTTAATTGGAAAAAATATTCTATATTGCGGTTGTTTTTTAACTTGTAACTTTTAAGTCTTCAATCTCAGTCATCTTTCTAGATTGTATAAAAAACCATTCTAGATATTTTGTGGAAACTATAAAAAAATGATTGTAATTTGATAAGATACAAATATTTAAGAACCATACAATACCATCAGCTTGTGTCTCTCCACTGCTGGATAAAGGCCTTTCTAGCAAACTTATCCAGTTGTCGGTTCTAGGTGCGTAGTCTCCATTTATGGACTCGTCTAAAGCGCGCGCCACGAGCAGGAACAATGTCGGTCATTGACATGAGGTCAGCGAGGACTGGACGGAAAGAGATTTGTATGAAATCGTCGTTTACCGATCACTTTACTAGACCCGTCATATTAAGGCTCAATAATGTTAGTTAGGTATCTAGTGAAGTGGTCCCTTTACTTCGTGACTTTTTCAATGACAATCAACAAATCGACATTATTTTTATAAAGGAAATGAAAATATAAACCAGTTACCCCGCGACCGACGTCTTATTACGTTATAAACCGTTGGAAGCAATTAATATATTCATTGTATATATAAACGTAATATACAAAACATACCCGATACCCTTCATAAATTACTTCATCAACTTTAAATTAGCCCAATAAATCCATCAAAACTTTGAGCAGCGCATCGCAAATAGTCGATTACACGGCGTCGCTGTATGAGTGCGTGCGAAGACCATATTTATTATCTCTAGTCCGGGGCTGCAGGGGGTGGGGAGGGGGGGGGGGGGAGTAAACAGGGGTAATTAAACCAGGTTGCATGCGCTGCTCACCCTTCCGACGGCGTTTCCTCTAGAAAAGTTGCCGGCGTGACATGGTGGAGACCTGTTTTATTGTTTATAAAATTGTGAAAAGTACTGACAGCGATTGTAACGGTTGAATAAGTAACGTTGGAATTTGAATTGAATGTTCATGCTTAATAATGTGATATAAATAATAATAGAGACTATATACTTGATGACCATATAATAATAGAGACAGTACTTGTATTATTAGATAGTCTGTAATAATGTCACTAATCGATATTTTATTTGGAGAGACACGGGTCGACACTGTGCACGCAGAACGTGCACAGTATTTTGCCCTGACAGCCTTGAGGTGGAGCGTCACTGTCCGCACTATACCTGCCAGTCGTTTACCATGTACACAATTAAGATGAGTATCATGCCATCAGGCTATGCCTCACCCAAGGACCGCCACCACCTACGATCTCCCTCTTTTCTCATCCAAGCAGAGTTGGATACGTTTAGTTAATTTATAACGCAATAGTGTTGGGAACAATTGCAGTTTATAGCAAGCTTCTGTTAAAGAGACATTTTTCACATATTCACCGATTACTCCTAAACAGATTGTAATCAGCCTATAACGTCCCACTAAAGGGCACAGGCCTTACCTAGTAAATCACTGGGAGTTTCGGGCCGTAATCCACCACGCGGACCCAGTGCGGATAGGTGGATTACATACTCCAGATATTGTTTTCCAGATACTCACGATGTTTTCTCTCACAGCCGAGCAAGTGACAATTTTTAATCCATACCTCAGTGGTACGGGTCGAGGATTAGAACTCACGATCACACGAATGTGAGTCGAGTATAGACATCTCTAGACTAACACCGCTCTAAAGTTTTAGATTAATATATATTTTACTAGCGACCCGCCCTCGCTTCGCTTCGGTTTATAAGTTTTTTTTTTCAAAATTTTTAAAATAAATTTTAGCCTATATTAGACACGGATAATGTAGCTTCCTATTTGTGATAGAATTTTTGAAATCGGTTCAGTAGTTCCAGAGGGTAATCCGATACCTAAATTACCTAGTAAGGTAACTACGGAACCGATTTCAAAAATTACCTAAAAAATTACCAACCTACCTACAAACACAATTTTACCTCTTTATTATATTAGTATAGATATAGATTAATAATTTTTTTCACACTTATGCGTATTGAACACACATTATAATGTATCTATAAATTATGTACGATGGCAGCTGTAACCCGATCATACGGATCATAATCATAATCATGTAAAAACATAAACGGATGTAATACTTGTTTATATAAATATAAATTAACAGTCCAAATGAAACAGTTTTAAACATTGGAACCTTTACATCCACGATTTTAATAGGAGGATAAAATCCGATACAGTATTTCCTAGAAACAACCTCAATAACAATGGAGTAGGAAAGCAAATACAACCTTAAACGAATATCGTGGGTGAGTCCATTCACACAATTTATGAATGAGTCGTAAATATGAGTTCATTCACACTGCAAATGTCAAGGTCTTAAGTGCGTGCCTGTAAACTACTGGAAAGAATTTTTTTCCATTGAATGTTTTTTGGTTAATTTGAGATTTTTTGAACTTTTATCAATGAAATTAATTTTATAAGCTATGTTGGTATTAGTCGCTGGATAAGAAGAGTCGAATATCCAGTGTTATGACGAGACTTGGGGGTTGCCTATATCCAGTCGTGGAGAAACATAGGCTGATGGTATGGTACAGACTTAATATCCTTGGTATTTTTTTTTATCGGATTTTATCTTCTAAAGCAGGGTTTCTTAACCTTTTTGTAGTCACGGACCACTTTCAAAATTTCAAAAATCTGACGGACCCCTTCCAAACTTAATTGTAGGGAAAGAAAACACGGCATTTTGAAAAACAAAACTTATATTTATTACCACAGAGAAAGTAAAGATTAGCGCGTGACGGTTGTTAGTGAGACTCCACTGCGTAGCGGTGACAAGCGAGCGCTCGAGCGAGCGAGTGGTAGGTACGTACCTACATATTTAGATGGATCACGCGCAGTATTTATTGTCTTCATATCTGACATGGACCCCCAGCACTTCTGCCACGGATCCCTCTGGGGTAAATGGACCCCAGGTTAAGAAACCCTACTCTAAAGGCAGCGCCGGTTCTAGCCCATGTAGCGCCCGGGTGAAATCAATACCCTGGCGCCCTCTAGTAGGCTCTTTGGAGGCGTCACGAACGGCGCTCGGCGCCCCCTAAAACCCTGCGCCCGTGTGCGTCGCACACCCTGCATAGGTAAAGCCGGCACTGTCTAAAGGTACTCCAAACACTAATAAGTAACATATGTCTAACATTATATCATATTATGTAGGTACTAGCGGTGCCGGCGACTTCGTGCGCGTGAACTTGTCATTCCCGTGGGAACTCTCGATCTATATAAAAAGTACCCTAAATCTTAACCCGGCTCATAAGCTAATACAAGTTTAATTAAGATCCATCCAGAAGTTTATGCTTGATGCGCGTACAGCCAGACAGACAGGAAAAATCTAAAAACGGCTGTTTTGGATTCTGTATCGTTCGTAGAGTATAATACACACTGCAACATTTTTTTTTATTTACGATTCTACGATCTGATACGATTTTATTATATTATATATAAAAATAAAAGGGTCACCGATCAATTCTTCCCTGTTGTTTCAGGGAATATATGGCTGGTGACGGTTCCATTGGAGGTGGTAACCACTTACCATGCAGCGGACCGGCCGCCCGATTGCCATTTCTTCATTGAAATAAAATAAAAAAACATACCTTATATCAATGTTTCACAGAACGTAGTGGAGTTAGGATGGCCTTAGGTTCTGGATAGTAGGATCATATGGTCCGTTTCTCATTATCTGTAACAATAAATTTAAAAAATATATACAAAATAAATACGTAATTACAAACAAAGCATCAATCGTTTTTGTCCAAACTGAATATTGTCCACACTGTCTATTGCCCAAACTGAATATTCTTCAAACTGAATAATGACTTTCAGAAATAACCATCAGGGTGTTCAGTTTAATATTTTTAATGCAACAAACTCATTAGAAAGATAAAAGGCGACCAGAAATACACATCGTAACCCTGCAAGCATATCTTAATGCTATCTCGGATTACAGACCAATACCGAAATTAACCCTTCAATATCGTCCGTTGTACCGCCTAATGGGGTCCATAAGTTGATGTAAGTTAGGTCTCCCGAACCAATTTTATAATCTACCTTTATCCGTGCGCCTGCGCACTAAGGTAGATAAATTGATCGCCTCGATCCCTTATTGGATTAATTTATGGTAATATGTTCAGATCGCGATAGCCAGGCCCGAGTTACGATTAAACAGTTTTTATGTAAATCCGCCATCTTTGTTCGCAGCAGTTGGTGTTGGTATAGATTGGCGTAAGTTGTAAGAGATCCGCGATAAGGTGTGTCTACGTTGAGTCTGACTTTATCTTGTATTGTGAAAGGAAATGGCGATAATTTACTAAGTGGGCGAATAAAAGCAAGCCATAAGTTTATATTTATAATTAATCTTGGCGAAATAAGTGTATAGAAAAAATGTAAAATAATTCGCATAATTAAGCCGGAATAAAAGTGATTAAATGTCTTTTCGTTTTATATTTATACTAAACTAGCGGCGCCATCGAATTCGTTTGCTTGAGCTTTAGAGTGATTTCCGTGGGAACTCTGTAACGGTTCGGGTTTAAATGTAGGTACCCTAATAACCCAAGTGTTAAGCTATGTACAACTATGCCAAATTTAATTAAATTCTATCCAGTGGTTTTTGCGTGATGCATGTTCAGACAGGCAAAAAATCTAAAAATGGTTATTTTGAGTTCTTTATCATTACGAGTAGTACTTGATATTGAATTGACTTTTTCAAAAAAAAATCACGTACAGAAACGGCCTTATTACGATTTTAATATGTATAGATGGAAATAGTTCACCGATTTGGAATAGTTTAAAAGATAAACTACAATAGATCTGGTACGCTTTAGTTAGACATTCGTCCAATAAAATAGAAAGTAATAAAATACAGCTAATAAAGATATAATCGAGATTTTATGAAATATTTCTTGTTCTTTGTGAAAACAAAGAAATCCATGTCTTAAATATATGAATCAACATTCAGTTTTACAGCCCGATAAGTAGACGACTGTTTATTTAAGAATTAGTCCGAATGTATTTGCAAACATTGAGTCTAAGCAAAACAACTGCTGAGGATTGTCGATGTATCCGGTCCTCGGTCACCGCCCCCGCCACTGCTGTCGCTCCCGCCCGTGCCTTGGCAAGTTTCATAAGTGTAAATCATATTGTTATGTGTTTTCTGATTTTATGACAACCAGCATGCCTGCATAATGTGACGTGTTCTGTCTCTAATCGCCCCGTTTATTGTTTCAGTACAACAGTAAACTTCGCATTATTTGCATATTTTGATATAACGGAGTCGTTGTGTGCGTGATTTATTGATATGATGGCATGAACTCTATACATTGTGTAGACTTTAGAACAGTAATGATGGAAGGTAGAAAAGGCTAGAAAAAGGTAGAAAAAGATGGAAAGGTAGGATGTTATTTTTAGGGAGATTTTGAAAAAAATCTGCCGATCGTCTGTTTTATCTAAATATAATGAAATACACCCTAAATGTGACGTAGATGTTTAAAAATTAATTAGTTCTCTAATTTACTCCATTTTATTGTTATGATTTTTGCTAGCGTTTTTTTTTTATATATTGGACAAAAGGCGGCAGACGAGTATACAGTCCAATTGATGGTAAGTGGATCTGTCGTCCATAGACATCCGCGATACATGCCAACATCGGTCCAGAATGACGAACGTTGGCCCGCCCCCGGATGCGCTCTGCCCACCTTTGCAAATTAAGGAATGGATTGGGAAAACGGAGCGGGATCGGATAGGATGGTATGAGAGTGGGCTCCGGCATATTTCACTCACCACCGAAACACGCAGATACGTAGATACATTGGGGAAATACGATAAAATAGGAAATGCAGTACATTTCATGTTAGTCTTCTGTAAGAGAGGGGGTTACGTGGCCAGTCGAGTGCGCGCAGCGGCTGTGGGAATGCAGCGAGTAATCTCCCCCTGCAAAAATTTGTTGGTTAACTAAACCGGTTCAGCAATTCCAAAATTGCGACGGTGTAAATTTTTCAAAAAACCCCACAACGCCAACCTAAACTTTTTCGAAGCCCGTAACCACTGACCACCGTTATTATCTGACTGTAACAGATTCCGTTTATTATTATTAGTACATAATTAAAAAATATTCTCCTAATATTTTTTACAAAATACATTTTTATTTGTATCACTAAATTATTCACACAAACCTGCTAAATACAAAACTCTTAAAAACGATATTCTTACCAAAGTATCAATTACATCATGTATCCCGCTTTTAACATTCTAACGCTTCGAGAAAGTATAGGTATATAAATGAGAACTGTTAAACTAGTAAAGTTTTACAACTTCCATCGTGTAAGTAAAATATCAATGTATTATTATTTATACAGAAGACTATCGTAAAATTTACCGCATTTCCCACATTATCCTGTTCCCCGTGTTTCTATAGCAAGGAGATATGCCAGAACCCATTCCCATCCCATCATATTCCATCCCTACCCGTATTCCCAACTCTTTTTCGAAATCCATTCCTCAGATCCATTTCATTCCTTATCAAATATATATTCAATACATATAATAAAACAGTATATGATTGACTCAAAATTTAAAAAAATGGGATTCTCTTTAGAAGCTACAGCTTTTAAAATTTTTGTTTGATTGTTTGTCTGTATATCTATTTGAGCATCACGTAAAAATTACTGAATGGATTTTGATCGGGTTTTCACTAACGTATAGCTAAGTATACAGAAGGAAAACTGTTATATGTGTCATCTTCATATGACACAAGGAAGTTAAGTTGTAGTGGAAAATACAAAAATGACTTTCAATAGAATCAGTAAAAAACTACTGGATGGATTTTCATCTTTGAAATCCATCATGTCGGTGCTTTTACAGGTGTTAAAAATCAGTCCGTCCATGCTGGTCAGTCCATGTGAGCGAAGCCGAGGGTAGAAGATAGTGGTAAATGATATAGTATCGAAGCTACCAGTGATGATATTATGTTGACCCTCTTCCTAACTGCGGATATGTGAGCGCTTACATAAGAGTAAATAAATAGATGTTTGTTACATTGAGAGATCCATTCATAACAATTTTATGTCAATATCCCATTTTTCCTGCCACATCCACTCTTCTCATCCAATCTAGTTGGATCACTCAATATTCCTCATAGAGCCACTCATAAATACATGTGTATTTACTGCGATCATTGGAATAAATCGACCGATATATTATGTAGGAAATGGTGAATAAATAAGCCTGCAGACACACTAGATCTGTGTTCACCAAACTGTTTCTCGAGGCCCGTTTTTGGAAAATTTCGCAAGTGTAGCTGCTTCTTGTATGATCTGTCGGAAGGTTAGGTGGCTGGTTTTCGTCAAGCTTCTTCAATAAGTAGGAATACAACTATTGTGCTGACAATCTGCGATAACGATTTCAAAATTGAATATCATTTAAAAAAACGCTGTTAAAAACAAGTATTGTCTCTGCCTATTACATTACTTTGTTTGTGGTAGATTGTTAAAAAACTAACATTACACGTTATATTTAATTAAATAAATAATAGTATAATTAGATAAATTAAATATACTATTAATATTGTATCTAACTGTCACTGAATTTGATTTTGAAATGAATCAAATTTATATTAAGTGAAAATCATATTTATATTAAACTTCAGTATTTCGTACCATGAGGGGAATCTGTTGTGGGACGAGCTATTGAATTACTCCGTGGACTTCGTGATGACATTCTCAGAAATTTAAAAATATATTTTTTTTAAGGAAAAAAAGACGGCAGTCGAGCATACAGTCCACCTGATGGTAAGTGGATACTGTCGTCCATAGACATCCGCGATACATGTCAACATCAGTCCAGAATGACAAACGTTGGCACGCCCCCGGATGCACTGGCTACCTTTGCAGATTAAGGAATGGATTGGGAAATTTGGGAGGGAGAGGATTGAATCGGAATGGGCTTCTGGCATATCTAACTCACTACCGAAACACGTACTCACATTCGGGAAATACGATAAAGTGGGAAATGCAGTACATTTCAAGGTAGTCTTCTGTGAGAGAGTGTTAACGTGGCCAGTAGAGTGCGCCCAGCAGCTGTGGGATTGCAACATGCACTCTCCCCCTACCAAAGTTATTCACTTACTTTATTATTTACTTTAGTTTTATTACTTAATTACTTACTTTATTTATTCAAGAATAATTTGTGTCGTTGATTATCATTTTATGACCATTTAGTATTTTTTGCTGCCCGCTCAAATACAAGCTAATTAAATTCATTATTATCTATCAAAATATTGTTTGTTTGTTTGTTTTGCATTCTATAAAGTCAAATACCATTCTACATAAACATCACACCAATATATTATATGGACTATAGTCCATAACCTTTCATCAGTCCAGATAAGCAAAAAGAATATCAACTGTCGTTTAACACATCAATAAGAAGCCGAAAAATTTTCGCAAAAAGGCAAAAATATTCTGGAAGTTTCTGCAATAAATAAGACGCGGCGCACACTTCGCGATCGCGGGAAAAACGCGTTCGAGCCACATCGGAGCACATTTTATACAAACGATGACATAAATACTCATTTGCAAGAACAATATCCGATATTGAGTGAGGCCTGTCTTGCGAGAACGAATACATACACTGTCGGCCGAGAAAATGGAAATACATTTTTGACAGTCAACGTTCTCTACAACCCTTCCGCGCTTTTCCTTTGTTCTTTTCTTATCGAATGACAAGTAAATAAAGGATTTATTATTGTCGAAATTATAATCATAAAATAACTAAGCGTTATTGAGGTTTTAATTTTAGATCATAAGATTCAAACACAGTGGCGGAAGGGGTCCCCAATCACCTGTCTAACTGATGAGATGAAATGTTTTGTAATGCAGTTTGCATGAGATGGGATGAAATATGATGGTAGATATGGTATATTTATGAGTTTTAATTAAACTGTGTACTTAAAAATATTTAGTATTTTTTTAGTAATTATCTAATCATTTCCGAACGGCGTATTAACATCACGCTATCGCTTCATTTCTCTCTCTCTTACAAACGACTAGTATTCCATCACCGGTCCATTAGCCCAATTAGAATTTGTTTAAGTTTATTAAACTGTACTATTTTCATGAAACTGTGTTTTGATTGAAGATTCACTCATGCTCACCCCAAAATACAAGAAGTATTTTGGCATGGTTTAGAAGTACAAACCACTAACCACATACCCTAAAGTCCAGATAAACAAAGTCATAGGCACAACGAAGACTCGTACATACTAAAAATGTTATTAAACCTTAAAATAGAAGAATTTTATACGAATCCAATTATTTAATGTTTCTCTTCGCCTTTCATTTCGAGTCGTAATCTCGTAATATAAAAAAATATAAAGTATACACTTTCATTGTCCTCCAGTGCACTCACATTCATGTTTATTCACTGCCCTCAACCCCTCCGATATATTTATTGGTTTGCATCCTACAAAATACCTACGTGGAATTTTGTATACGTAGCAACTCAAAATTTGTCTTACAGTTTACAGCTGTACGTCGAGTTATGAAAGCTTAAAGAACTCCGAGTGAATGTAGACCAAAGTAGATCAAATAAAGCTTAGATTATGTGTGCAGATAAATAATTTGTAACAACTGGACTCATACATCAGACCTGGAGTCAATAATATATACACTGAGAGAAATTTGCCTCGCTCGTAACAATTTTTGGAGGTGGAGGGTGCACGCTGCATTTCAACAGCCCCTGGAGCGCACTTACTCCTCTCTCACTAAAGACTACCTTGAAATATACTGCATTTTCCACTTTATCATATTGCCCAATATACGTACGTTCTTCAAACCCATTCTTACATCAATAAAGGTAGGCCGCTGCCTACCAGTCCTGTACCGCGGCTGTCCATGGGCGACAGTATCCACTTACCACCCAGATGACTGCACAGTCGCTTGTCCCATTCTTTCTTTAAAAAAAAATCTCGACTTCTTAAGTGATTTTTCGTATAAATTAAAATTATACATGTTGCTACAAATAAATTCACTTTTGATAATGAAAATTATCCCAATAATACGAATAGACTTAATGCAATTATTAATAAGGCAATTTTGAAAGAACAAGACATCTTGTAGTTTTAACCAGAAGTCTGAATGTCCTTACAAGAATTTTGATTTGGGTTTTTGAACAAACCATTTATTTGCTCAAAAACCCAAATCAAAATTCTTATTGCCAGTATGAACTTATAAACTTGTATTAAGATTTTCTAACTTTAAAAGTTATGTTGTCTCAAGATTATGTTCAAATAGAGACAAGCTGAACATGTGATTTTTAAGACAAAGCAATGATTATTTAGAGAATAAAAAACCCGCCATTAGGTATTTGTTTTGTACCAGACCAGATTTAGTTAGGTATTTGTTTTGTACAAGACCAGATTTAGTTAGGTATTTGTTTTGTACCAGACCAGATTTAGTTAGGTGTTTGTTTTGTACCAGACCAGATTTAGTTAGGTGTTTGTTTTGTACCAGACCAGATTTAGTTAGGTGTTTGTTTTGCACCAGACCAGATTTAGGTATTTGTTTTGGACTGGTCCCGACTGTTTTGAGTCTGATACTGAATTGTCAAATAGAGTAATTTATAAAACAAAACAAACAAACAAACCAGTTAGTGTTCACAGAAATTATGCAAACATGTTTCATTAATTTTAGTTTTTTGTGTTCATACGGGAGTTGGACGGAGGCGGCTTTTTGTTCATTAAATAATTACCTTATTTTTAGCTTTACAATTCCTCGCGTTCTGCAGTCGTGTATAAAATTATATTATTTTTATATTCCATGTTAGAAATGTCTCCGTCAGCAAGACCTTGAATGTTATTAAGACCTTGAAAATTCTACATTGGCTGTCGGCTGTGGCTGTGAAGTGATGGCCTGCTTAAAAATACACCACCCCAACTTTTTTCCGTGGGTGTCGTAAGGGAACCCTAAGCAACTACACTACCTTTAAAAGAGTGAACCAACCCGCTTGGTCAGGGTGGTGTTTTAAGGCCATACACCACTCGTGCACAAGTTTTATTCGTTTCAGATCGAACTGTCTTGTCATTTAGTCGATGCCTTTAAATTTTATGCAGAAATCAAGAATGACCGGGAACACACAAAAACATGGTCACACGTGAACGCCTACGGTCCATCCATAATTTACGTCACACGTTAAGGGAGATGGAGGGGGTCCACAAAGTGTTACATGGGCAAAAGGTGTCACAACTTTTGCGACGTCACATTTAAAATATGAAAACAATTGTACAACACACAAGACACAAGACGATTATTTTTTTTAATAATAAAATAACAGCCAATGAAAATGTAAGATTTTTTTTTATTTTTTTTTTAAGTTCATTTTTTAAAGTTAAATAAAAAAATGTTACATATTTGAAAATATTTTAAATTTTTATATTGTTTCAATCAAAATTAACTTTAACTTAAAAGTGGCCACACGAATGTAACAACCTGTAACACAGAGGGGGCAAAAAAACCCCATGAAATTTGCATGACGTAATTTATAGAATGCTCCCGTAATGAGTGATATTTACACGGAAGCAACCGACAGGCCAATGTAATGGAGTAACTCATCAATCTAGTGCACCTTGATGCATTCCGCATCATGCAACTACGCCAACGCATTGGATATGGCAAATGGATTAATTAATACTAATGTATTCAGACAATCCAGACGTCCGATATTTTAGTCATTATTTAAATGTCCCACGGGGACAAAAACTCTACAAAAAATTAAAGTAGTAAAAAAATTGGAGTTTTTCAATAGTAACAGGGGTTAAATAAATCTCCCGTGATAGGTACAGACAGGTCAGTGGTGATACGAGCAAAAAAATTACCGGTTGCACTACCGGTAGTAGGTGCCACGGGTATAAAGGGGTTAAGACCCTTGCATAGATAAATATGTATCAAAAACGCGAATATCTCTAAAGTTATTTCCTTCTCCAAGTCTTAGTAACTTCTACCGCAAGGTGGCGGCATGGAATAATTAATAGCCAGTGGCTGGACTGACTCCGGCTGGATACATGATACCACGTTACGCTATCACCATCGAATGACAATTAATGTGAAAACGTCGTTATAAATAGTCAGATTTTAACAAACTACAGATAACATAGCTCAAATAAAAATATATATAGATACATATAATAAAATCTAACTATATACATATAATTAAATCGTAACAAAGCCGTGGCCGCATTTTAATATTTTTGAAAAAAAAAGTTCGTTCAGTGTACTACACTGTACATAGTGTTCGTACACTATGAACGATACAGGACCCAAAATAACATTTTCTACAATTTTTGTGAGTCTGTCTGAACGAGCATCACGCAAAAACCACAAGACGGATTTTAATAAACCTTGAAATAGTTATATTTCATGCAACTAATGTAATTTAGGGTACTTTTTTATCCAGATCAATTATTGATTTCCCATGGGAATCAAGCTAACCGTGCATAGGTACTCTAAAGTTCAGATCACTGCTGATCGATTAATTTAATATTGCTTATTATTAGTTTTCCTTCTCCAAATTAATAATTATCTTCCTAACTCCTTCCGCAAGGTGGCGGCTTGTGTCGGCATACAGTAATTATTAATAGCCAATGCCCCTCGCCCCCGGATTGATGCAGAGCCTTGCGAATAACTAACTCCGGCTAGATACATGATACCACGTTTCTCTATCACCATGGAAACACTGATTAATATGAATACGTCGTTATAAATAGTCAGATTGAGACAACCGGACAGATCACTGGACTAATTAAAAACGGCATAACTCAAAAAATCGAGTAGAATCAAAATAATTTAATAAATTCAAATGAATAAATTCGCAGTACTAAAGTAGAATTTACAGTTTACTCTCATAAGGCATACAATTTACAGTTTACTCTCATAAGGCATACAATTTACAGTTTACACTCTTCGGGCATACAATTTACAGTTTACCCTCATCGGGCATACAATTTGCAATTTACCCTCATCGGGCATACAATTTACAGTTTACCCTCATCGGGCATACAATTTACAGTTTACCCTCATCGGGCATACAATTTACAATTTACCCTCGTCGGGTATACAATTTATTTATTAATTTATATTTTTTATCAATGTTCCAATCTTACAGTTTATTAATAATATTATAAATAATACACCTAACATATTTATGCATAGATAAAATTATAAGTCATAATTATTAATCTATACTAATATATAAAGAGGTAAAATTGTGTGTTTGTATGTTGGCTGTAATCTCTGGAACTACTGAATCGATTTCAAAAATTATTTTACAAATAGGAAGTTACATTATCCGTGTCTAATATAGGCTATACTTTATATTAAAATTTTGAAAAAAAAAAAATGTTGAAAAAATTAAACTTATAAACCAAAGTGAAGCGAGGGCGGGTCGCTAGTTAATAATAAAGTAGCCAATTATAATTTATTATGTCAATTGTAAAGTAATCATAAGTTAACAATTACGAAATTAATAATTAGAAATTGTATCTTATGACAATTTTCTATCAATACTTTGATGTCATGTCATCGGGGTGTCTCTGCACTACTGGATACGGACCTTCTCTTAAAGCCCGGCAGCACACTCGATCTTTCGCTGTTATTATCCAGCCTTTACTTTCTTCAACTTTCTTCAAATCGTCAGACCACCTGGCTGAAGGGTTTCCCAGAACGATGTCTCCAGCGAAAGACTCGTCCACCACCCCGTCGATTATGAGTGCTGCGACAAATGCAACCTATCCATTTCTACTTTCTGATTCTTTGAGCAATGTCGGCAACTTTAGGTATTACATCATCTCCTTAGCCAATCAAGCAATGACCTTTGACCTTTTATTGCTTGTTTATTATTTGCTCGGTTGCAGGAATCCTACTGTCGCAGAATTGGTTGAAGCAAAACCGATTTTACACGACAGTTTCTCCAGAATGAGTTAATTATACTGAGAGATTCAGATTTTTGAGCTCTTCCTACTAGTAAAATCGGTTTATTGCTACTATTAAATATTGATTAAATATTACGATATTGAGAGAAAAATTCGATTGATATTGTCATATATGTATAATTATTTATGTATGTGTGTATTCGTATCACAATATATGTATATTAGTGTGTAATAATTGTATTATAAAAGTAGTGTTTTAATATTTTATCTATTCAGGTAGGCACTATGTCGGCCCATTTCATTGTTCACCTATTGTTCTACCAGGTTTGCTGGTAGAAATCTTCTAAAGGGATAAGCACTATTTTTATCATTTGTTTGTACAATAAAGTATATAAATAAATTGAATCCTGTTTATATTCAATGTGTTTTCCCTTTCTCTTTCATTCCCAAGTTTTTCTTGAACATTTAACACAGTAGACAAAAAATATTATTATTTTTCATTTAAACTGATTGATAGCGCTGAAAAAATACTGTGGGTAGGTACTTAGTTGTTCTAGTTGCCAAACTATTAAATCGAGTTTTTTCAAAATATTGTTATTTTCAGATAATCCGTTTTGCTACTAAGGGGCAATTAATAAACAAAATTAATATACATATTATATATCGGGTGTCTTAATATTCACGCAAAGTTTTGAATTTTGCGCCATTTGTCCGGTAAAGTGTTGCCAATTAAAAAAAGAGACAGCGTGACAGCTGACAGTTCAGGGTTATTAAAAATGGTTTATAAAAAGTATATAATTAAAGTATAAACCTAGAACAATTTATATTCAATGAAAGTGATATCTCGGGGAAGGTGTTACATAACTCCAACTATAAATCCCAAGTCACTTGTTCCTGCAACGGATCACGATGTAGAAGGCATTAACACGGCATAGAAAACAATACAGTAAGTAATCTTCGGAGAACTGCACTAAAATGCGCCTCGCAGACATAACTACCATTTACATAGCTTCACGAAGAGACACATGACATCAGATTTGCATTAAATGTCAAAATTGGATTTTTAACGTTAAGTATTTTTTTAAAAGGGAAATGGTAGATCAACAACTTCAGATGGAATGTAGCAAACCAACACAGTACTTTTAGCAATAGCAGTTTTATTTTACAAATAGAAGTCTTTTTCAGTACAATAATACAAGTGTAGCAGATCCAAAGGTCAAGAATGAGAAACAAAGAGATTTTTGAAAACGTGTCGAGCGTCACGGATCTGTATTAAAGCACACATCTATACTTGTATATCGTACACGCGCACACACTCAGCTCAGCAAACAGCTGTCTTTATTGATACAGCACAATGTTTTAAAAATATGTATAATAAAGCTAGAGGGCGCTACAGTGGGAATTTATTTATTTACGATTGCACATACTTTTTTTTTTGGGAATCGTCGGCCGTTGCGTGACACGTCGCCAACAACAAGTATGTTTGATTGTCTCATCTAGTTGTGCGACTTCTAGGCAGATAGAGGGTATTCAACATTTGATAGGAGAATAAAAAGAAATGTATATAAATAAGAACAAAAGTTTTTTTTAAATCTGAGATTAATGTCGGCCAAAATGTTGTTTTAATTAAGGACACGCTATTTTGAATACGATGATGATGAAACTCACCATGATCTACATAAGTCATCGGTATGGGAATAGACTAGACTAGATGACACATCATACGTTCTTACCAAAAAATACCGGTTGGCAACTTCTAGGGGAATGAAGCAGATCGGTTCATTAAAAAGTCAAATTTGAAACTTAAATAGGTAATAACAATGTTCCATTTTCAAAATACATATGAATTATAGAATTCCAGAGCTAGTGAACATAGAACACTATTAGACTGTAACGTGCCAGCCCTAGAGTGCTTGTAGAACATATCTAGTATGTATTTTCAAATCGATTACATAAGTGAATAAAATATACAGTGTAACATTAAGATTGAATAAATATACAGTGTAACGTTAAGATTGAATAAATATACAGTGTAACGTTAAGATTGAATAAATATACAGTGTAACGTTAAGATTTAATAAATATACAGTGTAACGTTAAGATTGAATAAATATACAGTGTAACGTTAAGATTGAATAAATATACAGTGTAACGTTAAGATTTAATAAATATACAGTGTAACGTTAAGATTGAATAAATATACAGTGTAACATTAAGATTGAATAAATATACTGTGTAACGTTAAGATTGAATAAATATACAGTGTAACGTTAAGATTGAATAAATTAATGAAATAATGAATTATTTTATTCCATTCCTTAACTACTAGTTACATTTAAGGTGAGATATATAGAAGTTTGCCTACTGTACGTCTACTATACTGAGGCAATAACTAACACCACGACATTTCGTATTGTTTTCCAATAGCGATCTAATGGTTACGACTTACAGCAATGTTTAGCTATAAAATGGGTCGGGCAGGTCGTTTGTTGAGCGAAAGTTTTGATTTGTTTCAAAATATCACATTAAATGAGATAAATTCTATAAAAGGTCAATCAAGCAAATTTTTATCTACAACTGAAAAATAAAATAGTTATGGTTTAAGGTTGTAGGATTATATTATTACATGTATGTATTATTATTATTTTTATTTAGTATACACGACGCACGCCTTTTCTGTTCCGATCGGTGTCCATTTCACGGGTCTGCTGGAAGACATCTCCACAGGAGATAAGTTTACCTTTGCACATCAGTTAATCATTGTAATTGTCTATACTTCTTGTGTGTACAATAAATTATATAAAATTAAAAAAATATCTAGCAATTCCATATAATTTTCAGCAAAGAAGAATATCTTGAGAGGTACTGAAGTAAATCATGGTAATAACATATTTTACTATTAATGTTATTATCTTAGAAAAGGGACCTTGTTGTCGGGTCTAGTTGCCCAAATATTGAGGGTTTAGTGAAATCTGAAAATAATCAAACATATTTTTTGGTTGATTTATTTGAAAAGCTACCATGTTGCTACTTAAACGGAATCTTGTAACAACGTAAAATTTAAGTTAGATAATCTTAATCAGAGTCGAAGCTCAGTGACGTCACATTTAATTATTTTTCACCACAAAAGTCCTAACTACCTACTAAAACTAATTAAACATTTCGGTCGGCTTTACAATACCCCCATCCCATCTCTTCCCTTGGTTGTCATAAAAGGCGAGTAAGGGACAACAAAGCTGTTACCACTGAGGAACTACTTCACCTGTAAAATAATGGACTCGCCAACCGCCAACTGGAGGGAGAGAGTGCACGCTGCAATCCAACAGCCGCTGGGCGCACTCGACTGGTCTCGTTACCCCTCTCTCACAGAATACTACCTTGAAATATACTGCATTTCCCACTTTATCATATTCCCCAATGTATATACGTGTTTCGGTAGTGAGTGAGATATGCCAGAGCCCATTCCCATCCTATCCCTTCCCACGTCCCTAATCCTTTCTTTCATCAACAAAGGTAGGCAGCGCATCCGGGAGCGTGCCAAACTTTGTCATTTTGGACTAATGTTGGCCTGTATCGCGGATGTCTATGGGCGACAGTGTCACAACTTACCACCAGGCGGACTGTATGCTCGTTTGCCACCTTCTTTCTATAAAAAAAAACGCGTGCCAGAGGCCTATGTCTACCAGTGGATGTCCAAAGAGCTGGTCGCTGCCCCGGAAATCTGTATACGTAATTGAGTTGCATCATTGACCAGAACGCATTGAAATCATTTTTATTTAACACGTGGGATCTTTCACACAATCACCAATCCTGTGGAGATCTCCTCCAGTATGAATATATGTTTGTTTGTTCTTGATTGACGGCAAAATGATCGCGGTCCCAGGGTCACGGTCCAATGAGGCAGCGCATCAATGTCGGCGCATCCGGGCGCAACAACTATCACACGGTACACGGGTTGCCCGTTATTTATAGTCTAAAAATACATGACATACATACGTAATTTACTACTCTTCTTGAGATGATACATACCATCGGTCTGTCTCTCTACTGTTGGATATAGGCTCCCGAGGCTCGCCACTGCACACGATCTTCCCCTGTTCTCATTCAGTTACTGCCGCTAAACTACTTCAAATCTGTCACTCCAGCTGGCCGAAGGACGTCGTCTCACATTGCACATCCCGGTACTGATACATTACGAAAACATTGGCCATCGGCTATTCTGGAAACATCCCAACGCGTTTCCACGTCTATGTCATAAAGCAATAAAGTATCTCGTAATAAAGTATGCAATTAGAGGTACGGTAATTCATAGACGTGAATGACACGTTCAGGTGTTTCCGGGTTAGCCGATACCCAATGATTTCGTAATATATCTGTACGCGGTCTCCATTCAATGTCTCGTCTACCCCATCGGTTGATTGTCCTATGGCAGATATGGCCTGCATTTTACGACTTCAGTTTACATGTTCTGTGAATTAGTTCCGTGAATTTTATATATTTATTTCTTGCTTACATGTACACAACCATTTATAATTATGGAACATGATACCCTTTAAAGGCAATTTAATACAAATATATAACAATATAATTCAAAGTAATACTTTCAAAGTTCAAAGTATAATTCAAAGTCCGAGCGATTTCGGAAGTGGTCCGGTCAAGCGAAAATACGTATTTGCGTTTGATCACACCTTCAAAATAAAGTTTTATCACCTCTAATATAGGGCTGCTTAACTATGTTTAATAGAAAATTAAAATTAAAACAAATACCAATTAAGGAAAAAAAATAACAAATACCTCGTAACAATATTGAAGGTAACCCTATGTTTTTTTATACAGAAAAAAAGGCTGCAGACTAGCATACGGTCCGCTTGATGGTAAGTGGATACTGTCGTCTATAGATTTCCGGCATACCTGCCAACATCAGTCTATAATGACAAACGTTGGCATGCCCCCGGATGCGACGACTACCTTTTGCAGACTAAGGAATGGAGGAATAGGATAGCTGATGGGATAGGAATGAACTTTGGCATATATTACTTACTCACTACCAAAACACTTACTCTTACATTGGGGTAATTCGATAGAGTAGAAAATGCAGTACATTTCAAGGTAGTCTTCTGTGAAAGAGAGGTAACGTGGCCAGCCGAGTGTGCCCAGCGGCTGTGGCAATGCAGCGTGCACTCTCCCCCTACAGCAACAGGTACGCGTGACCATAAAAATAATAAATAATTCGAGTAATCATTTATTATTCTAATGGCGTGACCAAACATTATTTAAATTTACAGCATTATTGGCGTGATCAAACTCAACTATTTTCTCGTAAAAAAACCAGCTCCATAGCCCGCAAAACTACATTAAACTCATAAATCAAGCCCACTGTTTCGTTTCGGCACCGTAGGTCATATAACTGAATGATTTTACTCGTAATTTAATTGAAGAATTTCGACTACAAGCTTTTGATTAAAAGCGATTAGCGTTTTCCCAAATGCGTTGGCATTTGTGACATATCTGGACTGATGGTGGCATGTATCGCGAATGTTCATAGGCGACAGTATCCACCAGGTGGAGTGTATACTCGTATGTCGTTTTCTTTCCAAAAAAAATGAGGTACTTTCAGTGAGACCTGGGCCAACAAGATTGTGTCAATTTTATTATTGATAATTAAGTGAATGAGAAAATTTATCTATTACCACGGTTCAGTACTTCTATAATTAACGAAACTATGATGTAAAAGGTGATGTAAAAGTTAATAAAAGCATCAAAGGTGCCGCTAATGGTCGTGACCTTTGCTTTTTGCAGTTAGTTGGTACACACCTGTCCCGGTCCACACAGCACAGCAGACATGGTTCAAACGGCACATACGTAGTTGCAATTCGGCAAGAATGCAAATTTTTTTTTTTTTTTTACTATTTATATACTAGCATTTCGCCGCGCCTTTGAACGGCATAAACATAGTCTAGATCTAGGTTATTTTAGCCAAATCGTAGTTTCGTTAACCCTGATTATTATTATTTTTAATTTGCTGTGCTATGCCAGTCTCTACTGTCATTTGCCAAACTCAATACATGTTTCACAGACAAACTCTTCTTTGTAATTTTTCCGTGGTGTGATCATTAGAGAAATGTTTTGGCATAAACCAACCTATGGGAAAAATAGGAATCAGTTATTTCCTATTTTTCCCAAACTCGCTCCTAAATCTCCAAATATACGCGGCTTCAGGGGGTGTACCAACGTTTGTCATTCTGGACTGATGTTGCCATGTATCGCGGATGTCTGTGGGCGGCAGTATATATTTACCACCCTGTGAATTGTTTGTTCGTCTACTAGTTTCAATACATATAAAAAGAAATGAGTCGACTGATCGACTGACTGACTGAATCATCATCACCGAGTCGAAATCGTTGCAGCTAGAATCATGAAATTCGCACAGTATGTAGGCTTATGACGTACGTAATCCCCAAGGAAGGATTTCTAGAAATTTTATTTGGACGCGTGGGGAAAAGGGGAGATGGTTTTTTTATGCAATGCCTGTACCATAAGAACTATTTAAGTTCGAGACATTAAATTTGGTATATAGACTTATTATTTAAAATAATTAAAGACGTGTATAGGCGTTTTTTGATATTTGACTTAGAATAGGACACAAAAGAGAGGCAAAAAACTAGTCTTTCTATTAAAAAATGTTACAGCTTTCTGCCCACGCGAACTGATTACAAACTGCAGTTCTCATATAAATTAATTACTGCTAGCAATTCATACATATACCTTGGAATGATAATTAATATTAACATAAATTACATTTGATTAGCGCCGGTTCAGTCTTATTTAAATACAAGCATCTTAATTTGCTAGAAATAAGGAATAAAATCCAATGGTTTCCTGTTACATTATTTTCAAACCAACTGTACATAAGTGCACCAAACGTTACGTATTCATTGCATTGCCATCTTTATGTCAACGAAATAAGATTTACTACAATTACAATTAACGCTTTAGTGTCTCCTAAAATTCAAACAATTAACATGTGTAAAACACAATAAAAGCTATGTTATACTTAATAAAAGTAATAATGTCATTTAAGACATGATTTGGTTCAAGCCGGTAATTATAATGGTTTTAACCGCTGGGAATTTGCTATGGCATGTATCTAACATTATATTACGCATATAAAATAACTGATTCTGTAGGCAGTTTGTTCAAACAAATTGATTTTGTAGGCAGTTTGTTCAAACAAATTGATTCTGTAGGCAGTTTGTTCAAACAAATGGATTCTGTAGGCAGTTTGTTCAAACAAATTGATTCTGTAGGCAGTTTGTTCAAACAAATTGATTCTGTAGGCAGTATGTTCAAACAAATTATGTATTATGTTATGTGTAACATAATAATAAAACAATTTATATAGTACTGTACACGCATCAGCTTAAAGCTGCTAGTGCATCGGAAATAATAATAATAATAATAATAATAATTTGAGTGTGTGTAGTCGGCCGGCTTAAGAACCAACCCACCAACTCATCGCTTCCCGTGGGTGTCGTAGAAGTTGACTAAGAGCTAATAAAGCCACTACAACAACAAGCCCATTACTTTTGAAAAAGTGGACTCGCCAATCCGCTTCGTCAACGTGGCGTTTTATGATCATACGTCTCTCATGCACAAGTGCATAAGACAGCGTGCAGAGCGATGGATAAAAAAAGACTGACTACAGTTACGTTTCGTGCAATGTGCTGATTAGAGTAAAAAATGTCCAGAATTATACATCAAAGTTATTAACAGTGCTGCACAGAGCAGACGTTTCACAGAGACCAGCAGACGGGAGCTGTCATTGGCTGTTGTTATATCAGTTCTGTCACCGTCGCGTGTGACGGACAGAATGTTCACATGCATTCTCGGATAGAAATTGGATACAATTACATTAATAATTGAAGAAAAATGCATGATAGCGATATTTGTAATTAGGGTTCTAGTTTTGACATAAATTTAGGACGGGAAAGTGCACGCTGCAATCTCACAGCTGCTGGGTCCACTCGACTGGCCACTTTACCACTCTCTCACAGAAAACTGCCGTAAAGTATACTGCGTTTCCCACGTTATCTATTCCCCCATCTTGGTCTTTATCAATCGGTAGTTATTCCAGAATCCATTCCTATCCTTTCCTATCCCTCCCAATTTCCCTAACCCTGTCTCCAAATCTATTCCTATATTAAGGTTGCCGCACCTTTATTCTTACAACTAAACGAAAATAGATCAAAAATACCTATATGCCAATTGACACCTCTGACACGAGTTTACTGAAACGGAACATATTAAAAATGAATAAAATGGTATTTTTTTGCATTTTGTAAATTTATCAAATTTCAACTCGTGATATCTCAGCCGTTTATTGATTTTTGTATTTGAAATATTCACATAATATACTTCAAGCGATTCCACGTCTTATAGTATCAGTCTGATATTTCCATAATTGTTGTGAACAAATAGGCTCATTTAGAAAAAATCGATTACTCCAATTTATTCCTTTCTTTTTCAGATTAAAACTTTGTGTGACGAAGTTTTCAATTCGAGGTTTTTATTATAACCGCATCATAGTTCAAACCGTAATAAAATTTTGTAGAAAATTTGAGACCTTTATGTGCAAACGTTAAAAAGTTATGGCAAATTTTCAGCGCCTCGAAGCGCGCGGCACGAACTCAGTCAGTTGATAATATTATCAACTGATAATATTTACAAATGATGATCCAGTAATATTTAGGTTTATCTTCCCAAAAAATCCCAGTTAGCTGAAGTTTGGCATACACCTTTGCAATAGTGTTCTTAACAACATATCAAAAATCGACATTGATATTGCGTGCACGTTTAGAGTCAAATGTCATGGAAATACGATTTTTCGCGGAAATTCCCTTTACTTTGAGAGTCAAAAATTACAGGTCGGAAAATTTTAAACGAAACAGTTTTTAAACATTTTTTGTAGAACCAACCGTTTTTGTCGTAGTGCGGGGAATATACATTTGTATACCCCATATAAATACCTATCTATGGCCAGAGGTATACATATTTTCCTAATTTACGTAATAATAATTAATTTACCTTTATTACAGTACCTTGTGAGTTCACAGATGAACAGCAGAGTATATAAGTATATAGTATAACTAAAAGTTATTCACTAATAACTCTTTCTTAACTCTATTAGTAATATTTCTATTCACTCTCTTTATTATTGACTGTTTTCTTCGTTATTAGGTAACTCTTTTCGGGGAATTCCCGCTGGAATTCCACGAAAAGAATTCCATGTAGCATCCAGGTACCATCAGGTGGACTGTATGATTGTCTGCCGCCTTCCTTCTATAAAAAAGTACTCTATTTATATCCCTATGATTAAACACAATAAAGTACAATTCACAGGTGGCAACTGCCTTTCATCGTCATTGACATTTTCAACGCCTAAAGAGCCCTTGAGGCAATGGCAATTATCTTTTTTGCTCTTATAGATATCGTATCAAATGTGGTAGGTATAACAGATAACGGCGTAAATAATGTCTTCGTCATATTTGATTAAATTATTAATGTACCCTTCAATGCAATGCAATCAGCCCTTTCTGTATCCACTGTTGGACACAGGTCTCCTCGTGCACTTTGTCTAGTGCTTGAGGGATGTACCTACGGTCTTTAAACGCCATGCTGGCCAAGCGGGTTGACGAGTCCACTCTTTTAGAGATAATGTAGCTCCTCAGCGCTTTTTTTTTCTGTACGAAGGCGGCAGACGAGCATACAGTCCACCTCATGGTATGTGGACATATCAGCCAATATCAGTCCAAAATGACAAACGTTGGTACGCCCCCGGATGCGCTGCCTACCTTTGGAACTATAGGAATGGATTTGGAGAAAGGGTTGGGAAAACGGGGAGGGATAGGATGGGAATGGACTCTGGCACATCTCACTCACTATCGAAACACGTACGTACTTTAGGGACATAAGATAAAGCGGGAAATGCAGTACATTTCAAGGTAGTCTTCTATGAGAGAGGGGTAACGGGGCCAGTCGAGCGCGCCCAGCGGCTGTTGGACTGCAGCGTGCACTCTCCCCCTCAACCTGTAGCTCTTAGTCGCCTTTAACGATCTTACGTGAAGAGCTGGGGTAGTGCTATTCTAAAACAGGCTGACATCAAACGGCACAATGTGTCTTCAATCTTCAATCAATAGATCATGATCTGTTGATTGAAGACACTTCACCATGGGTGAAGTCCATCAGTTTGGACTTTTGGCCCGATGCGATAGTGTTCCGACGCTTTAGGGAAGCGAGAACAACCAAGAATAAACATATGGCTGTGTGGTGTCGGCCGGCTTTAGAGTAGCAACTTATCTCGTCCCGTGGATGTCTTAAAAGGCGACTAAGGGAAAACAAAGCGGTTACCACAACCGCTGAAGAACTACACAACTATCCTCACTCTATAAGAGAGAATTCAGCCATCTGCTTGGCAAGCGTGCCGTTTGCAAGCCGTTTGTTCCTCGTACACAATCAGTTCCGTCTTTACCCTAAGGGCACGTGGAGCACGAGCCCAGGGCTCCCGGCCCGATGAGGGCCCCGAAATGCCGAAATCCAATGCCTACGTATTTTATCCAATTAATCAATAAATAAGTTTTTATCGTATTCTACTCGTCAAATCCTTCCATTTGATACCCCATTCGAAAGAAACCATTAACATCAACGTAAGTCCAATTCTCAAGACAGTAATCACATCACTTATAAATATTTAATTTGTATAAAGCTAACCGTAATAACTATAACCAATAAAGTCACTAAAAAAAAGCAAATTCTGATGTTTTTATTCATTGACGTTTTTTTCTAAAAGGGCCCCAAACACTGTGTGCCCAAGGGCCCCTGCATGGCCTAACACGACCATGTACACAATATACTCATAATGTTGCATTTCCAACAGTGAAAATTAATAAACATTAGTGGCGGTTAATATATGTATTCTAAGTAAAAATATGGGCTTAAGTTAAAAGTTAAAATTGTACATGCCTGAAATAAATAAACAACTGACAAATACATATGTAAGTGTACAAAACGCAAAAATCTTAAATGTTATAAGTCTAAATATTTATCCTGTTTTTCCGCTATCACTGGACTGTTAATATGTTGCTCAGTGTTCGTAGACGCTACCCAATTAAAAGGGTATAATTACGGCTGGAGTACAGGCGTCGGTAAATAATAGATGTTGTCCGCCTGATCGATTTAGTGCGCCGGCGCAACGTGAACAAATTGTCTGATTGATCTGCTGATCGTGGCTAGTGGCGGCGTTTGCAGATTTTACGCTGATAAATTCTGAAAATATTTTTTAAAATCGTCCATGAATTAGACCTTACCTCTAATTGCATACTTTATTACAAGATACGTGGATAGACGTGGATGACGCGTTCGGATACTGCATCTGCAATTCAGAAGTGCAATCGGTGGCCTTATCGCTAAAGAGATTTCTTTCAGATAATCTTTGGGTGGTAAGTATTATCATTCCATGAGCATTACCATGTCTTGTAACTGCATTAGAATATGAAGCACAAAAATAAATATATATAAACCTTCATTACCCTGTTCTCACCACTAGCTAGCGTTCCCACAGATAAGTCAAAAGTTTTTGTTAAAAATACTTTTATATTTGTGTCTCTAAAAACGATAAAACTAGACCGATTCCTAGACCCGATATAACTATTTCCCATCCACATCATTCATAATTATTATTCACAACTGAGTCTGATCTGCTGGCCGTCAGCGACGGTGTGGTGTGTTCCTGCCACCGGGGGCAGGGGCCTTGCTACTAAGGAGCTTCTGTCGATACGTCCAGCCGGTTGCCCACCGTCTCCATTATCCAACGTTATTATTAACCTCTAGTTAATGGTCAATTGCGTCATGGAAAACAGTTAACGCCTAGGATTTTTTTTTCGTCTTGTTGGTCAAAAGCTTTGAAGACATTTGGAAGTAAAAGATATAATTTTTAAAAGTTGCAAAACAGCCCGACCTATAGAATGTAGGATTAAAAATTATTAAATACATTATTGATGTATAAATCATTCGGAGCAATCCATTTTTTAAATAAAGATTTTTACTTACGCCTATTTCTGTAGCTGAGAGGTTAGGGGTAATATATTCAGTTTTTGTTTTTATTTGTAATATTTACAATTATGGGTTTTTCAAAGGAATACTTTAGTATATTATTATGGTAAAAATAAATAAATCAATTTCCAATTTACCCCCAAAAGTAATTCGGTTCCAATGGTAAATGCTTGATGTTGGTTATTCCTTACCTCCTAGCTACAGTGGTGCACTTTGTACATTTTTACCAATGGTATATTTTTTTCATTCCATTTTGGTGTTCGTACGCTGCTATGTCACCTCCAGTAAGTGGGACATATAACAACCCAATTCATTATTCTTTCCGATAAATCCGATCTCTGCTCACTTTTTACAAAAGTTTTTAAACAATTTGCAACCATTCGGTGCAAGTTCCAGTTAAAACTACGGGAAGAATTTAGTGATACCACAGGTTCCGTCAAAGAAATGACGGAACATATCGTATCGTATCCAGCAACGGACACACACACACGACAATGTCCGCGGTATCAGATGACGAGGTTAGCTTCGTACCATGTTCACGAGCCCAATCTAATTTATTAGAGGCCCGCCGAGCTACAACCACTAGTTACTGCCACTTTGTTTTGTTGCTAAGTGATTGCTGTACTGGCTTCTTTATATACCTGGCTACGCACGTCTTAGATCACGATGTGATATATGTATCTATGAGTAGAGTTAAGGCTGGCCGTAATTCCAGATCTTGTCCGATTTTTTTATTATTTTTTAGACAAATTAAAAATAAATTGACATAATTGTAATTCGAGCTGAACGAAGAAAATATTATTTTATTGCAATAACTACTGTGACTGATTGGAGTATTTATGTGAGTCTCTGTAGGATGAACTAAGCAGGTGACAACATCTGCAGAACCTGCAACGAAGAAGAAGAAACCATGATGCAAAGCTGTGCGTGACCCGGTCTTTGGTGAGATGCAAAAGGAGTGTTCTAGAAAATCATTCACTTATACAACAAGACTACAGGCTTCTACGACTGGCTTCTACGACTTCTATGTGCATATCATATTTAAGGACAAAGAGTAGAAGTTAGGGTTAAGCCTACACGAAAGATCCCACTGGGTCAAAATGATTGGGAATCTGAGTAGTTGGTTACGCTGGTGTGAGATGACACCTGTGTCGACACACTGCCTCCATCCCACCTTCATGGAACATGCAAGAAGGCTGGTGCAGCCGCAAAAGCTACAGAAAAACAATTTCGCATCTTTTACAACCAATCTTTATTTAAGGACCAGATAAAATGCCTGTCTGACATTCCGCGCGACTTGATCGCGCCCGAGGGCGCGTCAACCGATGGGGCTTCCTTAGTTGTCGCCTACGCTGATTGCTCAGTGGGCTTTCCACAAGCGGGATTCCTCCGCGTGGGCTAGTACCGCGGAGGCGGCGTGAAGAATTCTGAGGCGGTGCCACGGCTCAAAGGGGCCACTATAGGGACCTGTCCGTATTGACGACCAGATATGCAACTACAGGGAGGCATACAATCCCAGCACCATTTCCTCCGTCCCCCGTGAAGAGGAGCGCGAGATGTTCCGAAACTTCTTCGACACTCCGTTCCATCCATGTTATAAGTATAGATAAATAACAGTTGTTAATAGAACTTATTAAATAAGTAATTACAACTAATATTTATAAAATAATCAATCGCTAAACGATTCAATTCCGACTGAGAAGCGAGTTACAAAACCGAGCATGCCGCAGTGGTGTAGTCACCGGTCACGCGACTGCAACCAATCGACTCGGGGTTCGATAATTAATATGCTAATAGTCCAGCTTTGCCCACCCTTGCGTATGTAAGTGTACTGCTTTCGATATAGACTAGGCGTGTGATTGAAACTAGTGTTGTGCCTTGTTTATCGATTAAACGTTACTTAATCTCTGAAACTGTATAAAATAGATACTATGTAGAAATCAATCTATGAAATCAAAATCGAAATATCTTCAAAAATTACTGAAATAAATATAAAACTTAGATGCTACAAGCTGAGTAAGGAACTGCATCTATCACTAAAACCATCCGTGTGCACGTCCAACTCCTCAAGTAAATATTTGAGGCGGATACTCTTATACGGGTAATCCTATGATTACCGTTATTATTTAGTGTTATTATTTATTATTTAATAAATTATCTAGTGACTGATATAAAATTTAAAAATTAAAACTAATTAATGTAACTTTTCATCTTGATTACTAAGAAATTACATACGAGTAATTATATGAGGTCCTACAAAAATAGTGTGAAATATTTTAATATGTCAATCAATAGGTACATACTCTAAAATTATTGCATCTAACTAAAAAGTAACAAGACTCAGTGAAAAGTTATTATATAAAAAATAAATAATTAATAACACGTTTACATTGTTGATACCTACTTATGCGTACGAGCACTAACAGAAGCGCACGCGTTCAGTGGGCAAAGACCCGAGCGAGCGAGTGTGGATAGTGTTATGCACATACGGGGTAAATTGATCACTAAATTCATTTATAATTTAATAAAAAAACATGAAATACAATACATGTTAATTTTTAATTAGATACTCAATTACAGTTTTAGTATACTGATTGACGTACTAAAATATTCTACACTATTTTTGTAGGTTGTACTTATATAGTTTTCTAAAATTAATCAACCACCCAATCAATAAAATATTTATATAAAGATTTCATCACTGCGTACAAACCTAAATAGGCATACTAAACTTGCTACCGCTACATTTTACTCTATTGCGCTGATTTGCGTGCGCGGGCGCAGCAAAAACTTCATAATTTACGAGGAGGCCCGACGTTTGACTGACACCGAGCTCGTTGTAGTGAGCCATGCGAATCATGTCGGTAACAACATGCATTAAGAGTCGTCAATCAAATGCCGTGCAATGGACACGTCGGAATATTAAAGTATCTATGCATTTTTAAAGAATTAATAGCAGTTTAACTGCAATGCAATATTGAAAGATGCAACCATTTTGCTCCACCTTTCGCTAGTTTATGCACAATAAGATATTTGTACCTCGAATCTGAGCTGCCTCATTACGTTTTTCCTTTAAGCTACGACATGGGGCTCTTCTAGTGACATGTGATTAGCCAACACCTACCTAGTGAATTGTGATTAGCCAACACCTACATAGTGAATTATGATTAGCTAACAGCTACCTAGTGAATTGTGATTAGCCAACAGCTACCTAGTGAATTGTGATTAGCCAACACCTACCTAGTGAATTGTGATTAGCCAACAGTTACCTAGTGAATTGTGATTAGCCAATACCTACCTAGTGAATTGTGATTAGCCAACATCTACCTAGTGAATTGTGATTAGCCAACACCTACCTAGTGAATCGTGATTAGCCAACAACTACCTAGTGGGTGTTGGATTAGCATCCTACAAAGGCAATACAGCCTCAACCGGTCTAGTGTTTTTGTCCACTAGGACTATAAAGGACAGTTTTGACCACTTATCATCATTTGGTCCGCACTTCAAGCTTTTACAATAATTATTCGTTATTTGCGTCAATCATTGTAAAAAAGTTTTATATGTATAAAAAAAATCTAATAGATTCACTTAAGACAAATTTGAGTTAATGTCGCGTCTCAGTGG
This sequence comes from Sesia bembeciformis, assembly GCA_943735995.1. Taxonomy (NCBI): domain Eukaryota; kingdom Metazoa; phylum Arthropoda; class Insecta; order Lepidoptera; family Sesiidae; genus Sesia; species Sesia bembeciformis. The sequence goes on along the minus strand of OX031028.1, from coordinate 834,280 downwards.
AAGATGTCAAATGATAGGACGAAATGGAAAAGAAGAATGAAGATTGGCGACTCCATCATATGGGATAGGAGCTTGTAAGAGAAAGAGAAACAACTATCAGTAACTTTTATGCTTGAGTATAGTCAAACCACACTCTACAATACACACTAATCGATGTTGTCTAAGTGATCGATTTAGAGGAAGGCGGCGCGGCGGCGCAGGCGCAGGTGGGCATTCGCTCACACTTGTTTAAGTGTTGGCCCAAATTATAAGAGAAAGAGTCCAATTTTTATATTAATACAGGTACTTTTTCGTTTATAACTGCATACATACTTTATACTTCATTACTGAATAAAAGATTTTATTAGTTTTAATTATGATTCAGTCAAACTTAAGTCGAGATAAATAGAAGTTTCTTAGATCATTAGATCGTTCTGGCATAGACATATACAGAGTCGATGGATATTAGTATATATGCAGACTGCATAAGATGCCAGGAGACGTGACTCTGGCTAAATGCAAGACCGAGCACGTTGTATTTACCCGTGCCTTAGTGACATATTTATGTTAGTGACACTTCGCGAATAAGTTTACTTTTTTTATGTACTTTTTTTTATGAACGAAGGCGGCAAACGAGCATACAGTCCACCTGGTGGTAAGTGGATACTGTCGCCCATAGACTTACGTATTTATAAAAAAAAAATCTAAAAAAGCCGTTATATACTAACATAATATGGATATTTTTTTAACGTTATAACGTCTGATGTCCTTAAACCATTGAGGTTAAAAGCTTGAGTCTAAATCGGTTATTATTAAAGTAATTAAAGTTCACTAGTCCTCATTTTTGCAATGCTAAAATATTTCAAACACTTATTATTTGAACCACTCGCGAGACTAATTTGAGCCGTACATTAACCGTAATCGTCCATACACTTGTAATAACATGTAATTATATTGTTATCTTCTACTCATCAGAGCGGATAACAATAAATTGTTTATTTTTGTTATCTCTTATTACAACGTCACAGGGACGACATCTGTGTGTCAACATGTTGAGTTTCACTTAACACGCGTGGACAGAAAAATATTGTTACTTTTACTAATAACTATGTGTGATGACTACATGACATGTGCGGTTTTATAATGGCAATAACGTACTGGTAGCTATATATATAATTATCGCCACGTTTGTTTAATATGTATGTCCATTGTCTTTTGTCTCACAGCAAAGATGTTACTATTATGGAAAGAAAGCGTATACTTAGTAATAAAATGATACTAAAACACGACTTCTTTTACCATACTCGTATCATGCCATTTTATTCTATGTATATCCACGCTAGATACAGGCCTTTTCCAAAGCTCGACCATCAGACGCGGTCTGCCTCTCAGTGCCGGCTTTACTTATGGTGCAGGGCGTGCGGCGTACACAGGCGCAGGGTGTTAGGGGGCGCCGAGCGCCGCTCGCGACGCCTCCAAAGAGAGGGCGCCAGGGTATTGATTGCACCCGGGCGCTACATGGGCTAGAGCCGGCGCTAGTTCCTCTCTTCTTATCCAACCACTACCAGCCAAAGAGTCCCACGCCACATTTCCTAATATGTAGACTCAAATTGAGGACAAATTGTCGGTTGTTGATCCTGCGACATATTTATATTATATCTATCGACTACGAATTTAGATTGCTGATTCTTTGAGTCAAATACTTTGTCTTCGTCAAATTTCTTTATTTCAGATTTGGTTCAGCGAAGGGACTCCAATTATAGCTCTTTTCATCGCTCGCTATCGATGATGTCGCCACGTATCAACACCATATGTCATAACTTGCAGGAAGCACTAATTGAAGACTTCGTCTTCAGGCAGTCCTCAAGTCACAAGAAGAGGTGACGCATTTAGTAAGGCGTTCTTTAATAAAGATTCATTCTTTAAATTATTTATTTATTTATTTTGTTTACATACTTTACAAAAGGAAATACATACAAAAAGCGTGCTTATCCCCTTGGGAGATTTCTACCAGCAAATCTGGGAGAGCGATGCGTGAGCAATGTATTGGGCAGACATAGTGCGTAACTTTTATTACATACTAGCGACCCGCCCTCGCTTCGCTTCGATTTATAAGTTTTTTTCTTCAAAATTTCATAATAAAATATAGCCTGCCTATATTAGACACAAATAATGTAGCTTCCTATTTGTGAAATAATTTTTGAAATCGGTCCAGTAGTTCCAGAGATTAACCCCAACATACTCACAAACAAACACACAATTTCACCTCTTTATTATATTAGTATAGATATAGATATCACCATACAAATTATATTATATTTACCTATTTAAACGGGTCTTAACGCGAATGTTTACCTTATTAATTAATTTCACTATTTATATTTATATGATAAATATTTATATGTGAAAAACGCGAAAATCTCAAATGTTGAATTATATTATCTTATCATGTTATAAAAAAATACTTTACGCACTCGAGAAATAAATTCTCTGCCGCCGAGTCTTATCTTTAATCGTTAAAAATGAATTATTAATAGTATGAAAATAGTATTATGAAAAATTCAACACTAAGGCATTTTATATTCAATAATGATCGCCGCAGGTAATCATTGTTTTGGATCATCGAACTCAAATGTAAATGTGAACATGGACATGCCTCCGGGATCCCGGGATTTTTTAATTATTATATGAATTATTATTTTTCCTTGGTTTATCAAGAACTCACTTCATATACCAAACAATTAAATATATATTAAGAATTTTAAAAATACTAAATAGGCAGCAAATTGATGGTAGCAAATTTAAGGCCGGATTACTGGTGACAGGTAATTGAAGTCCAATTATTTGCTTTTAGTATCTATTGCTGGACATGGGCCTCCTCGGGCACATTGTCTTGAACATGAAGGATGAATGTATGGCCTTACAACGCCACGCTGGCCAAGTTCACTCTTTCATAATAGAAATGTTATAGTTCATCAGCGCTTGCGGTAGCCGCTTTGTTATCCCTTAGACGCCTTTAATGGCACCCGCGGCAAGAGACGGGGTGGTGCTATTCTATATGCAGCCAACACCACAGGGTTAAGACATATTCAAAATTATTTATCTCAGTTATTAAATAATAAGTTGTTTTGTTGATTTTGATTTACTGCCCATTTAGCTTTTTTTGTAGTCAAGTGCGCTCAGCGACTATGGGATTGATTACAGAGTAGATATATCCTTATTATGATAACTAGTAAAATGTCACTACTCCATCATTGCCTCTAACAGAAGCAAGACATTAAACGTTCGTGTTCGTGTATAAGATTAGATATGGAATAAAAAAGTAAACAGCGATAAAACTGCTTACAAAAAATATTTTTCTCTATAAAGAAGTAAAGAAGTATATTTAGTATAAAGAAGTGAAGCGAAAGTTAGATTTTTTTTTATAGAAAAAGGCGGCAGACGAGCATACAGTCCCCCGGATGCGCGGCCCACCTTTGCAGATTAAGGAATGGATTGGGAGAAAGGATTGGGAAAATGGGGAGGCATAGGATGGGAACGGGCTCTGGCATATCTCACTCATTACCGAAACAAATTAGTTTTTCATTTTATTTTTCTATAGAATGGATGGCAAGCGAGCGGATGGGCCACATGATGGTAAGTGGTCACCGCCGCCCATGGACACCTGCAACACTAGGGGGCTTGCGGATGCGCTGCCGACCTTGTAAAAACCTGTTCACAGCTCTCTTGAAGAGCCCCATATCGTAGCGTAACGGAAATACCTCAGCTGGCAGTTCATTTCACAGTTTTCGGGTTCGCGGTATAAAGTGTCCATTGACCGCACAGTACGCAGCGACTGTGTCAAGGAAGTGCGGATGAACCGCACAACGATGATGAGCGGTGCGATGGTAAAAACCCGAAGTTGGCATCAAATTGGACAGCTCTTGAACACGTTCGTACATTGGAGAAATACCATAAAGTAAAAAATGCAGTACATTTTAAGGTAGTCTTTCTGTGAGTCGAGTGCTCCCAGCGGCTGTGGGAATGCAGCGTGCACCCTTCTTACTAATTTTAATCATCTCTACTAAATGCTCTCATAAACTGCAACTAATTGTTTTAGTATCCACTGCTGAACTTGGGCGCTCTCGTGCACATTGTCTTGTGCAACCCGCTTTACTACTATTTATAGGTAGTGTATTTCCTGAGGGTTTGTGGTAGCTGCTTTGTTGTCTCTTAGTCGACTTTTAAGACGTCCACGGAAAGCATGTCCCCAGTGGACCATGATAAATTGACTCACTGCCAAATAATATGAAGCAAAATATTACGGACTAGCAACCCGCCCTCGCTTCGCTTCGGTTTATAAGCATTATTTTTTCATATTTTTTTTTTCGAAATTTCAATATGAACTATAGATAAAATAAAATATTATATATATATGTATTAGACACGGATAATGTAGCTTCCTATTTGTGAACGAATTTTTGAAATCGGTTCAGTAGTTCCAGAGATTACCCCCAACATACCTACAAACACAATTTTACCTCTTTATTATATTAATATAAGTATATAGATTAGCGTAACCAGTTACGGTATTACATATTTCCAAAACATTTTGCTACATACATTCTGACTGCACTTTTACAAAATTTAACAAAATAGCATAATCTATATTTCCAAACGTTCGCGAGCGGTTGTCGAACTGGCAATGCGATGTCACGTTTTATAGTAGAGACGTCACACTCAGCTGACGGGGCCGTCAAACGGCGGCGTTCTAAATAAAAAGATTGACATTGACGCGATATGGGACTGTCACGCCCGCGTCACACTGCGCGCTCGTCATCGCCGGCTGACAGGTTATTTTCACGATTGTCAAAATGAATGTTTATTTGCAATGTACTGTTTCATTTAAAGCTATTATTTTTCTTTTCTTATACTGCAATATCACAATTAGCGCATTTTGCCAGTGTCAGTTGTCTTCGTAATTAGCGCTTTTAAAATCAAAACAATTCAAAACGCATCTCGTCAATGTACAGTCCAGTCGAAGTGAATTAGAAGTCGCTCAGTAAAGTGATAATTTACGTAGGAATTATGCTTATAATTGATTATCACAAACATTACGCACAGCACATGTTTGTTATAGGTAACATTTAAAACATGTTCCCATAAAAAAATGTTCATTATATCTGAAATGACAATTTGACGTTTCTTTGTTTACATAAATATTTTTGTATTAAAAATCAGACTTTACTAATACCTTATTGAACAGTCTTAACATTCAGTGATAGACATGGGCGTAAAGACAATGTGCAAGGGCTCATCCCTTGCACATTGTCTTATAACGCTTTATAATGGGCTCATACGCTTATAACGCGAGGACTATATTTTGTACTATACATATATCTATTCTTATACCCTTCCTTTATCCCCTTCCCTTTCTTTTCTTTATCCTTTCCTCTTTCCTTTTAGACCTTTGATTGAAGTCTTTTAAATACTGACCAGTCAACGGCGAATTCAACCAACAGAGCCACTAATACAAAGGAGAATAATTGAAGATCATATAGTTTGTAGGCTCTAATACCAGCCAAATCACACAAGAATCTCACAAACCTTCCACCACCAAAACAATGTCAATCAGTTGGTTTAATAAGGCCCAAGCGGGCCTTACTGGATGAGAACAAAATGATTCGACAGTGTTGATGTAGATTTACGTGGTCGTGGATGGCGGCGTGCACTACTGGCCTGACATCAGCACTGAGGAGGTGTGGAGACGAATTTCAAACATAGAATGGGGGTGAAACGACACTGTGTTGATGGAAATTTATGTATGCAGCCATGGACGTGGTGTGTTTTTCTGTTCCGTGCTCATTTAATGGAGAAGTGGGTATATTAATTTCAACCTTAGAATGAGGATGACTGTTGACTGTTAATCGACATTTTGACTCGAGCCACTAGAGGAGATATGGTCAATATTGTAAATTTGTGTTGTTTGATTCTATTACTGAGTCGTTCAAACATTTTTTTTTCAGTTGAAGACCACACATTATTGTATAATAATTTCACTCGATTATTTTTACAGTTAGTTATTAATATACCTCAGAAGAAAAAATATGCGTCGTCTCTACTGCATTCCCTGTGTTATTATTTGAGTCAGGATCGCGAGCTGTAGATAGCGCGGCGGCGGACATTTTTTGCTTGCATGTTTTTTTGTTTCTGTTTTCGTTCTGTATCCACATACGCTAATACTGAGGGCTAACCGAGAGGTTCGCCATACAATGTACATTCAGTTGCAATTGAAATTATGCTAATGAAACAAATAAAAGACTACTTCGAACGAGTACCTACAAGTATTTTGTGTGTACACTCAGTCAGTCAACCGTAACTAGCCTTTTGTCATCCAGGTCTTCTAATGTATGTTATCTTGTGCGTGAGGGATGTTCGGTTTTAAAGCGCCACGCCGACCAAGCGAGATTGGCGACTCCTCTCTTTTAGAGGTGGTGCATTTACTCAGGGATTGTGGTAGAGACTTCGTGAAGAGATCCACCACACGGCCAATAACAGATTAAATCAAAAATACCGAATACCGATCGTAAATTCACGGGAAGGAAACCTAAACTCATCGTTTTTATATTTTTTCCCATCCCATTTCTATAATATCAAGAAGTTCGTTCTTATACAGATCTGCCATGGATATTTTTTTAGTTATTCATTGATAGCACTTGTTTATATACTGTGATTTACTTTCTTGTGAATTCCTCTTTAATTTGATGCATACAAAATTTGCGACAATTGTTTAATTCCTATTGTGAAATAATTTAAAATGGCCACGAACAAAACGTTAATTCGAAGTTGTTTACTCTATGAGTACAAACTTGGCACCAAAGCGGCCGAGGCGGCGCGAGAAATATGTACCGCATTCGGAGATGACGCTGTAAATCGGACAGCACGGAAGTGGTTTAAGAAATTTTCCTCGGGAGATTTCAGCTTGATCGATGAAGAACGCTCTGGAAGATCGAAGTCAATCTGTATAAGAAAATCCACACGAAATTTTTGGTTACCTGATAATATAATTATAATAAAAATGTAATTTGGACACAAGTCCTTTCAACCTACATATTATAATATGTAGGTAGTTTTTATAGATTCTACTCTAACATTTCTACAAGTAAATGTAAGATAATTTTAGAAGGCACAAGAAATAATAAATAAACATATATTATAGATTTTACTATTAAAAATACAGAATTTACTTTTTTTGCCCCGTTACACTCACACAAACTCAACGCTCATGTCTCGTTGTGTAAGCTGTACCTATGTAGGAATTATAACTTGTTTTAGACTTAATTAAACTAACGATTGAAACTAAGTAATAAGTAATATTATCTAGTAATGTGCCGTGGGTGTCGGCCGGCTTTAGGATAGCGCTACCGCATCTCCACCCCGTGGTTGTCGTAAAAGGCGAAAGGGATAACAAAGCGGCTACGACAAGCCCTGAAGAACTACTCCACCTCTAACAGGGTGGACTTGGCAACCAGCTTGGCCAATGTGACATCTCGTGCACGAGACAATGTGCATGAAAAGGCCCGTGTCCGGCAATGGTTGTTAAGAGAGCTGGTTACAGACATTATACTTACCTATCCATCAAGTATGACCTTTGACTTTAAATTGTCCTCATAAGTATTAGTGGACGAGCTGCGTTTGAGTGCACAACACGTAATGACCCACGCAAGCCACCACTATAGATTATGGGCCCTAAATATCTTGTATCGGTTTCTGATGTGTGAAACTCATAATTTAGGGAGAATACAACGATATCAACGGAACCAAATATGGGTAATAAACAATCGTTGTTGGGTGTTTTTTTTTTCTTTCATAGAATGGATGGCAGACGAGCGAGCGGGCCACATGATGGTAAGTGGTCATCGCCGCCCATGGACACCTGCAACATCAGGGGGTTAATAATACCATTGAAACTTATTGTCATAACAGTTTATTTATCTCTTTTACGACAAACACGGGCAGAGAGAGAGGTGGTGGTATTTTCTACTTTAAATTTCTTCGAATTGTGCCCACGGCCCTCGAGTACTCCAGTAACTTCTGATTGGTTCCTTTCAGAATTAAGTATCCAACAGAGATACAACGTGTTCACTTGTGATTAATAAAATCTATCTATACTTTGCTTAATATTACCATTGTTTCGTTGTGGCGTAATTTACTAACAAACAAACAAAAAAAACTATTCGCATTTATATATTGGTATAATATTATTTTAAAATTGTTATAATAGAAAAGAGGAACATAAATTATTATTTTATCTATTACTATTATTATTTTTATTTAAACCAAAATTGCACCCGCGTTCCCGTTTCTGTTAGATCTGGTCGTTGACTGATAGAAAGTACCACACGTAATTAAATCCTCCATTTGTACAATTACTTGTGCAATGAAGTTTAATTAGCTATATAAACTTTTCATTTTCACGTTCCTGTTGTCCACCTGAGAGCTAACTTCGGGTGGACAATAATCCAACGTTTTTAGAAGGCTTATAATAATTTAATTTAGCATATTTGTGCATGAAGCTATATCTAGCAAATAAAAAGCAAAGTAACATACCTTTCATGATCGCATTGCATGGTGGACTTACCCAAAGTAATTCTGTAAATTATATCATAACTCCGTAAACATGCTAGTAAACAAAACTTAACTAGTAAACAAAAATGTAAATTACCTTCTTTTAATGTTTTGACACTAAGTTGAAAGGACATGTCGCGATATGGCCAGTTCACCTGCTCATTACGGAATGTCATTGGTTCGGGCAAGCGCACGCATTCGCGTTCGAATTTTAAAATTTTAAACGCATTTCGTCGCTATCTGTCATCGGGAGTGGACGCGGCGACGGTGCTCCTCCACGATGCAATCGATTCGATCTACCACAATGTGCTGCCCATTAAAATAAAGTGCCCTTAATAGTTTCTGATAACGATGAAATTAAAAAAAAATACTCACGCTCTCCAGCTGTACTTGGAGCTTATTAAATAGAGCTTCAATTTCTGAAGTATTTATCTAAAAAGTAAAACGGCAGCAGAAATTATGAAGATGAATAGATTATGTAAAGTTTAATTTGTTATTGGCTTTGAAATAAGGTCGCAGATGAGCAGACAGTTCACCTGGTGGTAACTGAATACTGCAGCCTATGGATATTTGCGATAAATGCCAATATCAGTCAAAGACAACAAACCTTGGCACGACACTGCATGCACCACTTACCGTTGGAGATTCAGAAGTGAATTGGGAAAGTAGATTAACTATTATGGGATAGATAATATTTCCTATCCTATTACACTCCCCATTCTTCCTTGGAACTTGGGATGGGGAGTACAATGTATAACGGGACAAGGAGTTGCTTTTATCTCATTACACTTTTTACTTAATCGGATTGGATGGAATGGAATACTTCATTACGCCTTCTACGGCACAATGAGTCGGGACGAAAATTGAACACTGGCAAATGTCACTCACTTCTGAAACACATACATTGTGCATTTTAAGGCAGTCTTCTGTGCCATCCCAGCAAATGCACAAATATAGACAATAATTAACTTTTACACCCTCATGGTGTATCATATGGATCCACCCACATCATAAAAGTTTGCCCATAAGAGTGAACACACATACGACGACGGCTACCTTTTGCGCTTATAGATAAAAAGAAACATACTTTTTTGACGACTAATTGATATGATAACCTTTCAGTCACGCATGCAAGTAGAAACGTCTTCATTAACTTCATGTTATGGATAAGTTGATAACCTTTTTATAAAAGCTTAATTAAAAAAATACTGAATATCTTTCGTGGATCCCAGCAAACCTTTATGGTTCATTTATACAAGGAGAGTTTCACGAACGGTTCGGATGATTCTCGCGTGATACTGTTTACAAGAAGATAAAAACTCGATGATACCAGTGATAGTTTGACCACGGTGCCAGGGACGAGCCACCGTGGCCGATGGGAATACACCTTCTCTGGGTTCCAATCAATCTTTGATTAATACATAACATATTTATATATATTTGTATTATCTCCATCCGCTTGGTATTAGCTTAATGTCTATGTACCGGGGTATTGATAGAAACATTGAAGCGTCCTCTGTTTGTTACAGAAAAAGGTCTAGCCGTTCACGCACTATTCGTACTAAACAAACGAATAAAGGTGTGAAGAAGAGAATATGAAGAAATCCCGTCCGAAAGCAATAGATTTTATCCAGAGAGATGAATATAGCACCCAGAACCATGTGACGTATTTTAACAGATTATTTAGGAGTACTGCTTACAAAAGACATAGTGATCATTTCTTAACAGATAATTTAAAGAAAAATAGGGTTGACAAATTAAAATAACTTCTTCGGCGGTACGCAGAGGGAGCTCACAGACAAATCTTATTTACGGACGAGAAAATGTTCACCATTGAGAAACATTTTAACAAGCAGAATGATCGAGTTTATGCTCATAACTCTATAGAAGCTGCTCATTTGGTCAATAGGGTATAACGTTTCCATTATCCGGCTTCAGTGATGGTTTGGTGGGGTGTTAGCTATAAACCTGAACCATATTTTTGTGAAAAAGGTATTAAAACGTCGGCTCAATTGTATCAAGAAACGATTCTTGAGAAGGTCGTAAAGTCTCTTAACAAAACGCTGTTCCATAACCAAGAATGGTCCTTACAGCACGACTCAGCACCAGGTCATAAGGCTCGTTCAACACAGGCATGGCTAGAAAAGAATATTGCCGACTTATAAGAGCTAAAGACTGGCCGTCATCTAGTCCCGTACTTAATCCACTCGCCTATGATTTATGGTCTGTTTTAGAGAGAATGGCATGCTCTAAACGCCATGATAATATTGCATCCTTAAAACATTCCATAAGGGTGGCCGTTGCCATTTTTCCCGTGGAAAGGGTGCGTGTTTCAATCGAAAACTGGCCACAACATTTGAAAGACTGTATAAAATCAAATAGTGACCATTTGGAAGAGGTTATATTTTTAAAATTCTTACCTATGTATGTCTAAAATAGCACATTTGTTTCCAAATAGCCCGATATATATAGTTATCAGTTCACGAGAACTGGGATACCAGTTTTCAAGAAGCAAAGGTAAAATTGGGTGAGCTGGCTTCTCGAGAATTGTGAGCCAGCTCGCCCAATTTTACTCTAATATAGTAACAATAATTATACAAAAACTCAACTTCACTTCTCGAGTTCCCGCCAAAAAGTCCCTTTATAGATCTGTTTTCTGGACCCACGATATTGAGAATCTTAATATAGTAGGTAATTAAGTGTGGAGTTATTTATGTATTCACAATGTGCCATATGTTACAATATGTTGTCATATATGTTACTATAATACACTCATTTACCCTTTATAATGTTAAATTTAGTTAGCTAACAAGCCTAGTGTCCTTAAAGGGCGTTAATCGCAGTAATAGGGCATAACGGCGAAACGCACGTAAAGCCGGAAAGGGCGGTTTGTATAGGGCTAATTAGAAGTAACGCGAGGTTAAATTTTAGCGCCTGTACAATGGGGAATGCTCTGAAGAATTGTTTAATATAATTCCCACCTCGGGTTTCTACAACCGCACTTCCCGCCACAACAAGTGCAGTCCATCCGCATTTCTTCGATACGGTGGTGTCGCGCACTGTTCGGTCCAAAAAATATTTTATACCGCGAACCCGTAGGCTGTGGAACGAACTGCCTCAAGAGGTCTCTCCATTAAGCTACGATATGGGGTTCTTCAAGAAAGCTGTGAATAGGATTTTGTAAGGTCGGCGGCGCACCCTCATACCCCCTGGTATTGCAGGTGTCCATGGGCGGCGGTAACACTTACCATCACGTGGGACTGTTTATAACTGTCTATAAAAACTTGTCTATACTTGTCCACTTGTCTATATAAAAAAAAGCTGAATGTAGAGACAAATGTTGCAGAAAATGTTTGTAAACCATATTAAGGTAACGAGTTAAGTTCCACCATGTTGTGGTACGGCGAACATGCTTACACGTATGGTCGAATAAGTACGAGTATGGTGTGGTGGTTAACTTTGGATACTTTTTTTTTAAATAGCCTACATATTGTCCCACTGCTACACGACCATCCTTCGTGGAAAGTATCGAGGTCATCTCGCCACCATCGCCTAGGTCTTCCTCGGCGTTTGTGTCCATTTAGCGGGGTCCATTTAGAAGTTACTCTCACCCATCTCTCTGAATGTAAACGGTACACATGTCCCGCCCAATATAACTTGATTTTTGATGACTTAAAAATCCCTAAATCAATAATTTGAGTTCTGGATGCGTTCATTTTTTTACAATTAATTTCATTTTTTATACTTGCTCATTGGCAAACCCTGAGATTACCGACATTCGGACAAAGACCAACTTTGTATGTCGTTATGTGCAGGACGCGCATGTCGACGAATTTTCGTTTGAGTGACAGTGGAAAGTACAATAATAAAAAAAAAAAATTTTTTAAGTTTTCTTAGAAATTAGAACCGACAATGAGGTCCCTTTTCTCAGATAATGTAACATATTAATAGTTCAAATATTTTTTCCAACAATTGAATTGAACAAAATATTTTAAAAATCGTGTCAAAAAATGTTTGATAGGAGATTTCACATCGATTGATTTATTGAGTGACAATATCTACGTTTGTTTGACGTTTGATATAAATTGCCAAGTGATAAGTCGACAGACTAACTGTCGATATTCTGACAGTTATCTCGTCGAAGTCCAAAATAACATGCGATAATAAATTGTAAATACTAAATCGGTATAAGTATCTGGCCATCAAAGTCAAAACAGTAGGAAAATTAAAAAATCTCGACAGATTAATTTCTAATAATTAACATACCTATAATTCAAATTATAAGGGCTATTATTATAATACACCACACTCTCTTTTCCCGTGGTCATCATAAAAGGTAACTAAGGGATAACGAAGCTGCCACCACAAGCGCTGATGTACTACATCACCTCCAAAAGAGTGGACTTTGCAACCCGCTTAGTTACCGTGCCATTTAAGACCAAACACCCCACGTGCACATGGCATTTTATAATTTCTTTCCATTTTCCTTACCCTTACCCCAAATACAATCCGATATTTCCAAAGGTAGGCAGCGCATCCGGCGGTGTGCCAACGTTTGTCATTTGGACTGATGTTGGCAGATATAGCGGATGTCCATGGACGACAGTATTCACTTGCCACCAAGTGCACTTTATGCTCGTCTGAAGCCTTCTTTCCATAAAAAAGGGTTTCCAGAAAGATTCCAGTTCAAACAATTTAACCTCATCAAAAATGCAGCGACCTCTTTGGCCGAAGCAGCAAACATAAACGAGCATTGACGACAATTCATTAAAACTTTGTTACTGACGACCTTACTCGAATACTGTTTATGCTGGAGTACGAATTTCACGCCAATGGTAAGTATAAGGGTGCGACAACGAGCCAAGTTAGATTGGCAAGGGCAATCCACCCTTCAAGATGAGGGCATCACACGCAAGGTGATAACTTTTTTGATAACACAATTTGGGAAGCGAATATTTTTCTTAAATAAAAGATAGCTTGTTCACATTTTCATCTTATTATTCTTAAATTGCTGTAAAATCTTTCTTTTCTGTAAAATTTTCTCGTGTAATCTGTTAACATACAACTTTTTTTGAAGTTTATTTTCATATTTCGTTTAATTTATACAGCAAACCTAATTAAAGTTTTGTTTATATAAATTTATACCACATTACTATTCAATTATTCTTCTGTCCTTCTTAATTGTTTTTAAGGACCACAGTTATCAACACCTGACTTTATTTACCAATAAATTGGTAAATTGAAATTTATCGATTTTTTTATTAATCAAAACTTTATAAAGTAAGTTGGGTACACGAAGCAACTGTATTATGGCTTAGTTCAAGGGGGTCGCCAAGGGGGGGCAGGGGAGGGCAGTTGTTCTAGAGATTCGAAATTAAATTTCTTTAATTTTTTAATTAGTTACTTATATTTTTTTCTTTTATTGAAAAGGTTTTAATAAAAATATTTCTACAAAAAAAAATCATTGTACCTATTTGTACCTACAATTAAATTTCTTCCATCCTCTCTCATCTTGCCCCCACGGTCCATTGGTTTAGTTTCTTAATTTATATACTAAAATTAGTATATATACTAAAAAAGTTTATATTATACTGAATTTTTAGTGATATTAGTAATACATTTGATCTGATCGATTTTTTGACACATACAGTTAGCCCGTTTGCAGATGAGGGATGTGATGCCGGAGTCGAATGATTGAAAATCGGGTTTTAAGGGCCGCAAGACCTATGTAATCTTAGAGTTTAGCGTCAATTAAGTATATATGTTATCGGAAATTGTATATAATTCAGGAATTATATACAATTAGGAAATATTTTATTAAAGAAACGTAGGTTTACCAAATACCTAGGAAATTTATGAACTTCCTAGGAAATTTATGAACTTCCTAGGAATTTTATAAAATTACTAATTGATACTAGTAGATTTATGTAAATGATTGACCCCGGGCTATTGACCTTGATCAGAGATCGTTGATTTAGCCCCTGGAGCGTCATTGACCTTGAACCCAGAGGTAATTTTCCTCTAGGAGAAATAAATAGCACATTAATTATCTGTAACATATTGTTTCCGGGTATGGGAAGGATTTTCGCGTTGTTTAAAGAAAATAACCATGAATTGTGAGACGATCATTTCTGGTTAGGAAAGACTTTCGCGCAATAGTCACACTAAATAGAACAAATGAATAAATAGATCACGGTAGAACAGAATTAAGTATATCAGTGTTTACCCCCTACATCGCAACTGAACATTTTCGGACTTTATCTTCTAATGTCGCGTTTTGAATTCGTCTTATATTTTACGTACTTATTCTTAATTAAAGGTTCAATAAAGTAATACATTATACAGAAGAAAAGGAGAAAGACTGCTTTTAAGAACAAATAAAAATAAAACTAGTGGAAGTACCTACACTATTTACCTACAACACTTCAATCTGTCTTATTTTTCGTCTGTATTAAAAATAAATAAATGTATGGATAATATTAATCAATACCTTTCTGTATACTTATTTGCTATTTCACATTTCAAAAGACATGAAATGCTTCTAGTTAAATGTAAGTTTGCTACTAGTGGCGCCATCTCTTAACGGTATACACAACTAAACAAAAAATATTTTAATTAACCTATGTTTTTCCCGAAACCAGTTGCTTAATTCAGGGATTAATTTAAAATCAATAATTAATCAGTTATTATATTATATGGTTTATTATATCATAAACCAAGAAGTTTACCGACGTAAGAAAAAAGAACACAGTGAAGATAAAGTAGCTGATTACGACAAAATATGCTGAAACAAAAGTCAAAAAGGCCTACAAAAAGTAAAAAAGAAGTAATGGCCAGCCGAGTATTCGGTAGGCATTTGTAATGTTTTTTTTTTCATTTACCGTCTTTAATTAAACGAATCGTGGCTGGATGGCCATTGTCCGACTTACCTGCTCGACGTTTTAAATCTGTATTCTGTATCCACTGAACCGGTTACACTGGCCTGTCATCCACTTTTATCTCCTTTAATTTATGTACTCCTCAAATATACCACAAGCACGACAAATGCACAAAAACCCCCAAAAAAACTATATAACAATACAATCATAAAAATAACACTTTTTTACTAGTCGTATACTCACTTTGCACTAGTCTGTTTTTAAAATCTATTACCTATACCTACTGAAATATTTACACGTCAAAATTTCGCTGTATAAAACTACAGCCGTTTTTTATTTATTTTTTAAAGTTTAAAGTATTACCATGGTACCTAAAGTCATACAACCCCGTCGAAGTTTGAATTTTCTCGCGTGAAAAACGCGGCATCCGCGGATTTCGCGATTCGCGCCTGGCGTACAGAACATTCGGCGCATCTCGCGCGTCTGCTGTCACTGCTGTCCGTCAACGCCGGGGGCGGGCCACGAGGGACGGGCCACGATTGCGTTCGGCTAACTTCGGCGCCGCTCTCTCTCTGTGCCCGCAAAGTGACGCGAGTCACAACACTGTTGTTTCTGACAATAACATTGTGTTTTCTTTATATTTCACTAGTGGCCAGCATAGGTGAGTCATTTTATTTTAACTATATTTATGTCCTACTCGTGTATATAATGGTATTTTGTTATTATATCAGGTCTTCATTCGAAATAAATACCAAACGCTGTTGTGTTATTGTCCGTCTGCAGTCTGTAATCAAAACTCTTGTTAGCAAATTTAAAACAAGTTTTACAGTATAATATGCACATAATTCGACGCGGGAAAAATATTTCTCGCTAATTTTCGTGTTAAAACATCTTTTAATGCAAAATCTGGCAATTATTTTTACATTTTGCAATATAACCTCAAAATAGTTGTGATAGGCATAGTTTATCGACACGCGTCAAAAGATGGCGCTAGTTAGGGGGCGGAGTTTGTTACAGCCACACTAGACGTATGTCATTTCCGATAATTGAAGGTTAGTTTGGCATTGTCGAAAATTTTAGATAAAGCGTTGTTTATTTTATGATCACCCCCTCAGGCTACCCTATCGTCGTAAATAAAGGGTTTTAGATTGGCATGCCAGTCTCTTGGAACTGCGTTTACGGGCCAATAAAGTCAATAAAGGGGTAGTAGTGGTTAATATGAATAAATTAATAAATGGTAGGTATAATTAAGATTGATAATTTGATAATTAACTATTTCGAAACATCTAAAACTATTCTAAATCATTCTCTTTTTGTGCCATGCATGAAGAATCAAAATTACCTACGTATTTTATTGTACAAAAATTTAATTTTTCGTTCTTCGTATCCAGTAAATATGTAGATACTTTTTTGCGAGAAACTAAAAAATATGTGTTTTCGCAAATATTTCATGTAGGTACCTAATAACTGGATAACTGGCACACGGATAACTGGGTTTTAATCTTTTGGAATATATTAATTACGTCATATATCAATTTGAAAATTTGTGACTCAATGAAGCAATTGCTTGCAATTAAATTTTGTAAATAGTACGCCAAGGAAAATAACATAGAGCTTTCTCTATAACCGTTACAATTTCCGCAATATTCAAAGTCGCCATTACGATAGATCCAATATCATATTTATCTATTTAAACGGGTCTTAACGATAACCTATTATTATAGGTAACCCTATGATCCAATATCAGCCTGTAACGTGTCAGTGCAGGACATATACCTCCCCTCGCAATCATGAGGGGGTTTCGAGTCATTATCCACCATATGAGTCCAGTATGGTAAACGAAATTTGTGAACAAACTGCAGAGCGCATTTTATAACAGATTGAACCGAATTTTGTCATAGTCCAGTGCAATTGGGTTTTTACCTCGGACCCCAGTTGTAGGTACTGAATGGATTTGTGTATTTTCTTTTGTTGTATTTCTAAGGTCAATTACTTATAATTACCTCTATTTTTTTACTCAAGTTGTTCAATCAGTATTGCAGTATGTTCATATACCTACTACATTATACTTTAAAAGTCACTTATTAGTCATTAATCCAACCTTGGAAAGGTTGTTTCATTTGGAATTAAATCAAGTTTTTCCTCAAACACTCCTATCAACTGCTCCTCTGTTGAGAATTTGCAGCCTTTTATGCACACATTTTACAAAGGGAAACAAACCGAAATCAAAGAGCGCGTGATCGGGACTGTACAGAGGATGTTTTAAAACTTTGATTCCGGTCGTCTTCAAATAGTCCAGGGTAGCGGCAACTGTTTGAGCGGACGCGTTGTTGTGGTGCAGGAACCAGCAACTGAGTCTCGAGCATGGCCGTCCATTTTGTAACTCTTTAAACAACTTAAGTTCCATTATTAACTTATTAACATAAGTAAACACAGGTTAATTTAATTTCCAGTACACCATGAGTTTAGATGTAAGTCGAGAGTAGATACCACTGGCCTATCAACGCGGGTAAAGCTAGTAGAAATAAATTTTAGATGCGAAAAATATGTTCTTCAAGAAAGCTGTGAATGGGGTCCTGTAAGGTCGACAGCGCACTCGCATACCCCTGACCTTTCGTCTGCCATCAATCCCTTTTTTAATTTTTGTGATGCGCATTTCATTACTTTGTTTCCCCTCACCACTGAGGTAATTATTTAATGAATCCATACTCTTAATAACTCACAGTACGAGAATCGAATTGAGTAACTCATTAAACAATGTAAGTTGAAAGTAGATACCACTGGGCTATTCACTGTGGGCAAACCAAATAAAATTTAGACGCGAAAAACACGTTTAACGCGTTTAACTCGAGTGTATGTAACACTTCTTCATCGTCAGCTACGAGCCGTCGCCAGTGCGTACAGCGTGATCCACTGCGACCTTCTTGTGTACCGACAGCAAAACAATCAATAATATTTATCAATACCTTCGTAAGATATACCTTGTACCCATAGAGAAAGACAACGCAAGTTGTTTGGAACTTATTTTGTACCTACGACCAAATCACAAGTAAATTTTAGTGTACGGGAAACCACTCATTGTTGAATCTAAACATCTCCCTAGACTCGGTTTACCTTTTGATGAATTTAAACATTTGAATTATGGCGCAATTAGGCTTTTGTATCAACGACGAGCAGTGTTAGAAGTAGATAGCATCAACTTCGGCACACACTGCGACTGATAGCTGGCATTATCTACATCTGTGGGTATACCATACTCACCGCTCGATCTTCGGCTCTTCTCAACCAGCTATCGTGGGCGAACTTCTTCGAGATCTCGGTCCACTTGAACGGAGCGTGTCCCACACTACAATTCTCTGTACATGGCCTCCATTCCAAAACTTGTCTACTCCATCGGGTGTCGGTCCTGACTCCTGTGGTAAATACGATCTGCCCATTGCCACTTTAGCGTGTTGATTCTGTGAGTTATATCGGTGACTTTAGTTCTTTGGCGAGTTATATTTAGCTCTGTAATATAAGATAATCTTTAATAATTTGTAAAATAAACTTTAATAAGATGGATTATAGCTAAGGAGTATTTATTATCGACTGTCCTTCGTACTAAAGCTACACTATGATGTTTAGCTTAGTTTCTTCTAGCAACCCAACTAAGCTACGCTCTCATGTAGCAATTGTAGCACTGGATAGCTTTCTATGAAGTTTACTAAATAAATCTCGATATTTTGGCTAGATTAAGGCGATGGCAAGTGAATAAAAGAGAAAAGTGTATTTATAGAATGCACATAGTATATCACAAAAAGTAATCTATTATGAGTATAATATCAAAAGTTTACACGTTTGAATGTTTGTTACTCAATCACATCGAAACGGCTGAAGCGATTTCGTTGAAACTCGACAAATAGGTGGATTGCAATCAAGTTTAACACATAGGCCACTATTTATGTAGACCCCGTGAACGAAACCCCGGGCAAAAGGTAGTATTAAAAATATATTTAAGTATCCGTCTCAGTTACTTGTAATTTGTTGCAACGACACAGTTATATCACAAATATAGGATTAAATATATTACGTGTAAAGCCAGAATAAAATGACTGCATTGCTAAATTGCAATATAACCGTAACTAACTCCTTTATCGTCCACTACTGGAGACGGGCATCCTCATGCACGTTATCTAGTGCGTGAGGGATGCATGGCCTTAAAACTCCATGCTTGCCAGCTGGCGAGTCCACTATTTTAGAGATGGTATAGTGCCTCGGGGCTTGTGCTAGAGGTTTTGTTATCCTAAGGCGTCTTTTACGACGTATCGTCAGGGGTATCATACCCACGGGAAGGGGGTGGTGCTATTCTGCAGCCGGCCGATACGACACGGCCAGATGCAGTATAGCTGCCTCCAATCCTGTCTGTATAAACGTATTATATACCATTCATAGGACTAATTTTTGCGATATTTCGAAAATTGATTGATCAACAGTTTCAACATTATATTCGACTGCCAGAATAGCCGCTAAAGGTAGAGAGAAATCCAGAAATATTAAAGTTCTGTCATCATTTTAATAGACGAAGTCATTTCCACATTCCACAGACGTCAATATTAAAATAAAATATTTAAAAATAGTTGAATAGAAATGTCGGTTCCTTGCGAACGGTCCAAGGCGGCGCTGGGGGCCGACTCTTGACAGATTTATGGCGTGCGTGGCTGTTACTCGTACGCACCACCCCTCCCCGCGGCCCTCGCGCGCACCCCCCTTCTCACGAAAATTAAAACGATCCATTTTAGAAATTCTTTTAAATCCGACGCGATTGAATTTATTTTATTTATTACTCGCACCTGAGTATTGTTGTTGACTCTACTCAACCCTTCCATTGTTTATGGAAATATTCGCTCTTCTGTTTCTTTAATAAAATATTTGTAGTTGATTATTAACATAATTTCGTTAACTTGCGTTTGTTTAATAAGTTAAACAATTTTGCCGGTAAGTAGAATCTGGATGAGAAAGACGAAGAATCGTCTGTTGTGGCAACAATTAAGACAGTCGTGTATCCAGCATTGGAGAGTCATAGGCTGATGGTATGTGATATGGTATACCTACGGTATAAAACATAATTATATTTGCACAATTATTAATATGATAAAAATGAACTCAATGTTTACTTCAAGCAAATTAAAGAAACTTGAGAAGTATTTTTCCAGGGACTCTTATTAACGGAAAAATATACTATAATAATCGTAAAAACCATATTAGTAATCGTAGGTAATAATTGTTGAAAACAAAATTATAAGTTAACCAGGTTACATTCGTTGAATAAATGGAATGTTTTTGTAACATAATCGAATCAATTTATTTTGAATACACATAAAAATATATGTACAAATAATTTTATATATTACTCTGATTAATCACCACAAGTTACATAGGTCTTGTAAAACTTTATCTTTAACAGATCGCCAAAAACGCAACGGCTTTTTAAATAAAAAAAAAAACAAAATTTATGTGTCACAAACAATAAGAGTAATGCATCACTCGTCATAAAGGAGAGATTATGTCTGCACAACCTGACAGATTTACGACCGACTTGCATAATAGATGCAACTGCAACTATTGAGGGCGCAAACAAAACTTCATTCGTGACGGTAAGAAAAAACTTTCTCTCGAAATTTTGTAATTTTTAATGAACTTTTTTTTTGTGAAATATTTATGCTAAATTGTATATTTAACTCAGTTTCACATTAATTTATCCAGATACTCTAAGATTAAATACAACATGCATCATTTTGACAATAAACAACACTAGCGACAAGTGTGGCTAGAATTACAAATAAAGCAAATTAAAAAATAAATCGTTTTATATACCGCAAGCCCCGTCGGTTGTGGAGCCAATTGCCTCGCGTGGTTTTACCATTAGGCTACGACATAGGGTTTTTCAAGAAAGCTGTGAATGAGGTCTGCAAGGTCGTGTTGCATATGCTCATGGGCGATGGTGCCACTTTAGCTTACTCTTTCTTTGAGCTACGTCTGTAACTTCGGTTTTTCTGCAAATTTATTGGTACCTATTGGACATATTGGTTTATTGGACATTGAGCTAATTAATTAGGCCCACTGTTATAGCGATCTCCAATCCAAAAAAGCGATCGACGTTTAAGCGACGTACGTCATTACCATACCCATCAGCCTGTGCCCTCAGCTCTTTTCATCATATCATCACTATCATACCATAACTTCTTTTAGTCGTCGGTCCATGTGGCCGAAGGGCACTACGCGTTCAGGTGTGCGTGGCCTCCACTCATCTACTCCATGGGTTATCGGTACTGCGGCAAATATGACCTGCCCGCTGTCCCTTTAACATGCTGATTCTACGAGCTATGTCGGTTGCAGTTGACACGGGCGCAATTAATGCAGTTTTTTATTTATTCAATTTATACACATTTGAGTATGATATTCAAATATGCGAAGTTATCTAAGCAATTAAGTAATTAATGTAATATTTATAATGATTGGATATCTTAAAAAAATAATATATTTTTCATTATTTTATTTTAAAAATGAAACCTCGGCGCCAGAAATGTCTATTACAGGAAATTTTGAGAAGAGTATA
Organism: Sesia bembeciformis; assembly: GCA_943735995.1. NCBI lineage: Eukaryota > Metazoa > Arthropoda > Insecta > Lepidoptera > Sesiidae > Sesia > Sesia bembeciformis. The sequence continues at coordinate 812,221 of OX031028.1, read as the reverse complement.
AAGACTTACCACATTAGAATTTAAGTATTATATTATCTCTAAGTTATTTATTACGTAAATAGCATTTAAAGTACTTATTACGTTGTTATTAATAAATAAATTATAATTCACTGAACTCAATTGAACATTTGGAAAAACTAGAACCGACAATAAGGTTAATTTTCTCATGTAATGTTATACATATAATTGATAATAATACTTACAATTAAAAACAAAAAGAATGTTTTTGTTATGAGCGTGGAGAGATCCCCTGTCGTTTTCCAATGTTCGTGTACAATAATTTAATCAAACCAATAAATGGTAGAGTAAAAAATGAAAACGTACGACCATTACGTTTTTAGAATATATAAGCTAATTAATAATAAATCAAGAATCCCCGGATTATCCGTGACGCGGCGGGACAAATGTTTCCGGCCGCACGGAACGGGCTTTTTTATTTATTTTTATTATTTTTATTTACGGAATAAAAATTTATGGTCCCGCAGACCGCCTTCCGAAAGATTTAGCGTGAGTGTCATAGACTCGCCGAGCTGAAAACTCGATCAATTTTGAAATATGTACGTGTTTTAATGCCTTTGCGGTGTGTATGGGAAAAAGGTTGTCGTAAATAATCGACCGTTTTGTTTTTGTGATTTAAAATCATATACTGAAGACAAATGCACGGGATTGCTGCTGCTTTTTTTATTTTTTTTGTATACTGGGTACTGGAATGGTGATGGCTGGCTTTAGAATAACACTTAGGCTTTGAAAGACATGAGTTGCCATTTCTTCCCGTGGGTGTCGTAAAAGACGACTAATGAATCAACAGAACAGCGCCGCTACCACAAGTCCTGAGGAACTATGGAATACAAATGCAATGCGAGAAGCCTTTTCAGTATCCACTGCTGGATAAGGGCAAAAAAGAACAATACCACTTCTAAAAGAGTGAACTCGCCAACCCGCTTGGTCAGCGTGGCATATTGAAGTCACACATCCCTCATAAACGAGACAATGTGCTTGAGGAATCTGTCAATTTCCTTGATAGCTTAGCAGCACTTTCATTCGCCTTTTTACGACACCAACGAGAAGCTATTCTAATACGTGTATCTATACTACCTTTATTTATATATTTATTACGAACTTTTCTTAGCATATACAAGTATGTACCGTCGCGATCACCAGTCTAACATTTTTCTCATTATTGATATCCTATCTGTTTTAATGCAACAACGATTGCCCACAATACACGCCATATTAACCAGTAAAAATACATTATCTCTCTCAATTTATCTGCTGCTGGCTAGCATACAGACACACAAACATACGTACGGACAATAAGTTGTAATACAAGGCCGAGTACAAATTTAGTTATCCACCCACTCGGAGCCGCTCGATTATTTATAATAAGAGCCTTTTTATACATTTTGTTTCCGATTCAACATAAATAAGATATGTTATTTAAGGCCAATATATCACTTGACAGGTGGTAGGCTGGTCTGTAAAAGCTGCTACAGTGATTAAAGCCTAATTTGTAAAGGTGTAGGGATGGTAATCGCTCGGTTTGCTGGTTGGGTCGTCGGGTCGTAGTAGACATTTCATAAGATTTATACATATATCAAAGTAAGTCTTTGTGTGAATGCAGTGAGAGATTTTAATCAACGTCCAAATGCAGCCATAAGTCGGTGAGCGGCGTTCGAGTCCCGGCTCATGCGCAGGATGGTTGATGCGACTAATTAACTTTGGAGAATAATTAACGGTCTTACATGACTTGTTTATTGCCAGTTAGAAGCCTACAAATATTGTAAATGTGGATATCTGTGTTATCCTGTTATCATGAAGTTTAAAATGTCACAAGGCCATAAAGGACCACATATTAAGAAGTTGGCAAGATGACGAATGATGATGTGTAATATATGATTACATAAAATTTATTACAGTACATATACATATAATAATAATTCATTTATTGCAGAGCACAAGATCGAATTTTCATTCTTTACTGTTGATAACAACTTATAGACTATGTTATTCCTTATTATTAAGATTTTGTTACTAATTATATACACATAACGTCACTAATAGTACAAGAAACAGAAAAAAATAAACTAATAGAAACAATAAACAAACTAATTCAAGAAACAGAAGTTTAATTCAAGTTAAAAGCTACATTGCAGTTTTTTTTTAAACTTTTGAAAAGAAATGCACTATCAGCCTTTATAATAATAATTATCGTGTATCTGAAAAAAACTAATTTATGTTAGTGTGCACTAAAAATAACCTCGCTACTGTCCAGCAATCTCTATTATTGTCGTGTTGGAAATTGCTGGCGTGCGTACAGAAAAGAGCCGATTGACATATTCCTTTTTTAAAATAATGATGCCATTTCCGAGCAAGTAGGAGAAAAATAATTTATTAATATTTGTAATCCTCACTTGTTAGACAATTTCCGCTTTTTTTCATACGTGCTCTATGAAGATCTATATTGACGTCTTTCTCTCCTAAGACATATCGGGGTAAGGATTCGTCATATATATTATATACTAGCTGTTGCCCGCGACTTTGTTCGTGTGGTCTTCAAGTACTAATTCAGAAACCTTCGCGGGCGTTAGAAACAACTCACCAAAGTTTCATCGCAATCGGAGAATGGTATAGCAGCAACGCATACAGAACAAACAAGGAAACATTTATTTTTTATATTATAGATAGACGACAACAAATAAAATGGTCAAAATTAAGCGTTCTTCAATAAACTAATTTAATTAATTAAACTTATTATCTTATCTATATAAATTATAATAGAAATAACTCATTACCTACTTAACATTATACAAAAAGATACATTGGAAGGTGCGATGAGAACACCTAATAAAAACTGAAATATACAGTATGTCTAGTAACATAGTATACATTATATGCTTCGACGGAAAATTACATGTTTATAGAACACTGTTCAGAATGTTTATACATGGCGAGAATTCGCGTTAGTTTGCAAAAGATCGTCTCCAAAATTATGGGAATTCGCATTACGCGTCCCGTCACGAGAACTGTTCAGTTTGAAGAGAGCCTTAATTAGATTTACATCTTACTTCTGATCCCCCACTGCTGGATACAGGCCTCTCCTGCAGTTTGCCACCGCGCACGATCCTCGGCTCTTCTCATCCTACCACCGGTCTGGCCGGTAGGCGTCCCAACTACGGTTCCCGGTGCGTGGCCTCCACTTGAGGACTAGTCTACCTAAGTATTCTAAACTGGAAGTCATCAAGTTTACCGCTCAAGCCTCAAAACCAGCTTGATCACAAAAAAAATCTACATCATAATTATGGTTTTACGATTATCGCCATTATAGGTAATTATTTTTTATGCCTTGAATAATGGTTATTGTGAATCGGTTTGAGGTTCATTATCGCGTATGTCATTCATTCTGTCGAACGATGATTATTTTTATTATTGTATGCCACGTAATCTATAAAATGTATTATCAAAATTCGGTTCTTAATCTCCGAATGTAAGCATGACAATGTAAGTCATTCCAGACTAATTTTGGCATATAGCGCGGATGTCCATGGACAGCAGTATCCACCTACTGCCAGGTAGACTGTATGTTTAACTACCACCCTTTTCCTATACAAAAATATGCATATTTGCATTAGCAGACGTCTTCCTTATGTGTTACAAACTTAAGCTGTTACTTTAGATCACAACTTGATAGATATTGAGCTAAAGCATTTTATTGTCTTCAAAGAATATTGTTTTAAGATAATACAAGCCCGCTGTCTGCTTTATAGCCAATCTCTTTCAGACAACCCTGTGAAAGGAATGGAATAATATATAAGTAGAAATATGATCTAACATATTTACACATTCGTATACGATAAATACGATAATTTATGCTAAAGTCTAAAGTTTCAAGGCTAAAGTCATGTTTTGCTGTTTCATGGTGTTTACTAATAAACAATGTCAAATTTGTATTGCAACAGAAAGATTAACTGAAACACAACAGTCATTAATGACTTGTATTATTTACGATAATTATTATTAGTTTTCATCTAACATAGGTTTTTACGATATTATTTTTTAATAACAAAACCTAAGATTCAATTTTACAAAGCAGAAATACATTTATTTTTAGTTTACATTCACATTGATAATGATGCTACTAACGCCATCTATTGACTGAGAAAAAACAAACTTGACTAAAATTCATCAATTCCAAACTGAATAACATAGCATTTGAGGGAAAGGATCGATAACATTATTGAAAATTGGAATCTAAAAGTCATAATAGTGTAATCAATTAATAAGTACCTATTTAATCATAAAAAATAAATCCTAAGTAGGTACACAAAAAGGAGTAAGAACGTCTTTAGAAATAGAATTAAGAATAGAATGTTTTAAAAACTAGCCAGTTCAAATGCAATGCAAACACGTAGGTATGCAAATTTGAATTTGGAATGAGCGCGGCGACGCTAGTGCCACTCCTTGCCCAGTGAAGTGTTAGTGAAGTGAAGCGCGTTGCGTCGGCGGCTGACGCGGCGGCGAGTGCTAATCGATGCGCGCCATTGCGCTGTCTTCCGACTGCGGCCATTACGCACCTTTATGGCCACCCTACCCCCAGCCCGCGCGCCCCGCGCCTCAAGGCGGCACATGACGAATCAATATGCCGGCAACCGACTCAACACTTATTTATTTGACGCGATTTATTAGCGGAATGCCTGTAAACTTTTATACCCCTCTGTTACCCAGGGGTAGGGGATGGTTTATGATGGACACGGCAGTGATAAAATTCTATGTTGCTGCCGTCTGCGTTTATTGGGAGAGGAACAGATGTCTGGTGCGAGGTAGCTACTTGGCGGCGATATTGTTTTTCAAATTGGCCGCCTATCTCCGTAGTTCGGTTAATGTAAAATCTGAATTTACTTAATCATAAGAGATTTTTATGTGATTTCCAAAATACTGGCTTAAGTACAGGGAAAAATCGTATTGTAAAAGAAATATTCTTAAGGAGTCCTACGTACCTATATACAAAGGCCTACCTTGAAATGTTGGTCTTTTTACAACTGATTGAAATGTGAACGTGTGAAACGTTATAAACTGACACCCGTAATTAGCCCTTTTATCTTTCGCTGCTGGACACGGGCCTCCTCGTGCACATGGGCAACGTCACGTTGGCCAAGCGGGTTGGCGAGTCCACTCTTTTAGAGGCGGTGTAGTTCCTCAGGGCTTGTGGCAGCGACTTTGTTATCCCCTAGTCACCTTTTACGATATCGACGATGTGCGCGGCTAATAATTATAATCATTAATTATGAAGTTTCCTTATTTAGTACCTACCCAAGATATAAAAAAATAACATTTTTTTAATAATTCACATTTAACCACCGGTCGACTGGTAGAGAAAGGCTTAAGGCATTAAGTCCGCCTCTGTACAATATAGTACAAAATGTGTAAATAAATAAATATTTATTATTAAATGGTTTATTTTAAAAACATAATGTTAGGGCTCGTTTCTAATTAATCAGAACCTTGAAACAATGAAATTTTAAGTCTCAAGCAAAACTAATAGTATAAAAAGGCTATATTAACCCTTCGTACTGTGACTTTTATTAGTAACTAGCTGTTGCCCGCGACTTCGTTCGCGTGGTCTTCAAGTACTAATTCAGAAACATTCGCGGGCGTGCGCACAACAACTCACCAAAGTTTCATCGCAATCGGATGAATGGTACAGGAACCCATACAGGACTAACAAAGAAACATTCATTTTTGTTCATTTATATTCATTTATAGATAGATAGATACATAGATTGTATGTACAAAAGGAATATTACAGTAAATATTCTGAATTGAAATAGTCTGCCCAGGAAGAAGCTTTCAAACAAAATCATAACGACTTTTGTGCGAAAAAAAATGTCACCCTTTTCAATTCTTCGCGAAAACTTCACAGACTGAAGTCACAGGTAGGTATACCCGAGCAATAACAATTTTCTCCCCGCAATCCCCTTCATTAATTACCATTTTATTTTTCGAGCGCTGCAATTAACATTTGTAACTTTTTTGTCCGTCGCGAACGCGCTCCAAAGACAAAATGTCCGCCGGAAGTGTGTAATTTTTTCACAAATATAGCGGAAGGAAGACGACGGCTTCCTCTGGCCTGTTTAGATGGTTTTTATGCTAATCGTGGAGATTTGCTGGGTTTTCTTTTAGCAGCACAATTATTCAAGTGTGCTTGGTGCGCTGTTACAGTTCTCTCTAAGAAAATTAGCGATAGGGTGGCTATATGTTACCGCTTTTCATGAACTGCATAATCTGAAGACAGTTATTATCAGCTCGTTACCACGGTTGGTGTAACACAGCTGAAACCTGGAGTAAATGGCATTTAATAGATAAGTTTATTATACTAATCGAAGTCTAAAGGACAAAATTTTTGATTGTCTCCAGATAATATACATACGAAGAATTATGACTTGAATATATTGAGGATCATTTAGAAATAAATCGCTCAGAAATGCAATTTGTTAAAAATTATATGTAACTAGTATACAGTTAGATATGTTAAATAATTTTTACATGTCTTTTTTGCATGAAATGTTTTTTTTATTTGTAGAATAGGTAGTACCTAAATTATTTTACAAAACTAATTTACAATGCGTAGGTAGGTTAAATTTGTTATCGCAAATTCAGCCTTTGAGATTAACTAGAATTTACTTCAAGTACTTCACAAATTAAAAAAAACTTATTTTCCTAATTAGCCTACTATAAATATTATCAAAGATATTTTGTGGTACAATAACTAAATATGAACATGTTTGTACTTTGGCATATTTAGTACCTACGAGTACATTGTCATATATTTCAATTTTAGTAAAAAAAGTCGCTTTTCCATAGTCAAATTTTCCATAAATTTAAGTGTTAGACGTAATTTATAAACTACTCATGTCACACACACATGTCACACAATGTGGCTTTATAAAGTCACTAGTTTTTACGAGATATTTTTTTAAACTTTACGTCCATTTAAACTTATTACTTTAAATAAGTACGTTTTTCTATCGATCACTGTTAAATGCTGTTTCGTCACCTAAACCTGCGTACGATCATAACATTAATAAAGAAATTACAAGTCAATACTGATAAACACTATAGTAAATTTTTATTTTACCTTGAAACGCTATTGTAGCCAATAATGTTGCTAATGTAAATGTCTTAAGAAATGTTACCGAATGCGTTTTTTAAATTTTATTTATTGTATTTTTATTTTATTATTTTTGAATGCTGAATGAATGTTTTTTAAAAATATTATTATGTAGCATGGTCACCCTAGCGTTTAATGACACACATATTTATGCATTTTATTTATAAAAAAAAACTTTTCGTGGCAGATTGATGTAGTAATAATTGGCTATTCGAGCGTTTGATGTTCGAACTAATACAAATTCCTTTGCAGCTCATTGTCAACTTATTCCATAGGATGATAGGAAGCGCCAACCGCAAGCACAACTTTGTAGAACAAACCTGTTCACTCAGAGCAACCAATATGAACTTTAAAACCACTTAAATAAGTCGTTTACATACGCAAAAAATTTTTGTAATTGTGCAAATATTCTATCTTCTTTCTATAGAATTATACAGTGAAATCAACGAGACATGAGCTTTGTATTTGTGTGAGCGACGAAATGGTTCGCTGTGTACATTTTCGGTGTGCACTCACACAAACACATAGCTCATGTCTCGTTGATTTCACTGTAACTCATACGTTGCGATATAAGATTCTACGTATAAAGTCTAAATTGTCAATCCAGGGATTTTTTATGATAATGATTTATAATTTTTGGTGTCTGTGCTAAATAAAACTAAAAACTATACAAAATATAACTGTTGCCCGCGGTTTTGCTCGCGTGGATTTAATTGCCTTGACATAATTAAAAAAGCGGTCAAAAAAGTGTTTAGTAATTACTCATATTTACTATATTTACTGAACAGAATTAGAGTTAAAAATGAATCATGTCGCCTTGGAAGTCGCCTGAGTGATTTCAAACAAAATTTTTACAAGGACTCAAGTTTTTTACAATAAGTTCATATAGGTGTATGTAAATATCATCCAGTTATTACATCGCGCAAAGGGTGTCGTCTCAATATTGTAGCGGTACACAGAGAAAGCAGTAGTTCACTTTATACCCGAAATCTGCTTTACATACAAATGCACGTATTCATGCGTATATATACGTGCGTGTATGTGTAACTTTACAGTACACAAAGACTTCGTTATTGTATTCACGGTGTGAGGAGCCGCTTTGTCGTGGTGCGAAAGGTTGCAACTTCTCGGTCGTCTCTCGCCTACCTGGTTAATTAATTTAGATACGGAATGACAATAATACATAATAAAGAATACATAATAAAAAGAAAGAAAAACCGTCTAGAAAATTAGAATATAAAGACATGAAGAAAACACAGTTCTCTCGCGTTTTATTTTCTGTTCGATCTGGTAGCTGACTGTTAAATGAATAATGCCAAAGTCCATTCCCATCCTATTTTCCGAACTCCTCCTCCAAATACATTGCTTACTCGTATATCCAAAGGAAGACAGCGCATCTATGGACGTGTCAACGTTTGTCATTCTGGACTAATATCGACATGTGTCGCGGACTAATAAGTCCATGGGCGACAGTATCCACTTACCGTACACCGGTACAGTACCGCACCGGACTGTGCACATGTGCACAGTCCGGTCTTCTGTCGCCTCCTTCCAATATAAAAAATAAGATTTAAACAGAGATTAAGTATACATTTTTGTCTCCGGTACAATGTGTACTTCCTGCACTACCGTTCCTCATCTCCACTGCGCGTTTCACCTCACCATACAAATGCATAACAGACAAACAGGCTAATCTGGGAGTTATCGTAAATTGTCAGTTTATGACGTGCAGAACGGCCGCGGGGGCGGCGGGCGGGGGAAGAGTTTTCTAATTTCGCCCCCTCGCAGTTTTGACGCGCTAATTCGTGTAAGCAGTTTCTGAACGTGCTTGTTTCGACTTTACTCCAATCGACAAACATACCTCTACATTTAGCATAACCCTTATTGTCTAAGGATTAAAGGGGATTTTTGAACGGGCGTATTTCGCATCCTCCCAATTCACAATCTTAACTTTGCAGTTGTAACAGCTCTTATTAGTTGGGTATTCAGGTGCATTTTGGTTTAGGAAGTGTAGTAATAAACTGGTGGGGTTATCGCTGGGTTTTACATAGAGTCGCTCAATTTACATTCATTCGTTTGTTGTTTTTTTTTTTAATTGGGAATTAGCTGCCTTAATCCTAGTGTTTTGTTCAGCATTTTTCTAATTTAAGGTATCACGACTAGTGCCGCTGTTTAAATAGGTACAATTTGAAAAATGGGATAGACTTCTAAAATCAGGACCTGTGAACCAAAAAAGCAGGAGTCAAAAATCAAAATTAAGGGAAGATCAAAATTTTAATCAATACAAGATTAAAATTGAAGTATTACGAAAGTAATCTTATCTATATAAAAATCATCAACCAATTTTTCAACAACGCTGAGAAAGTTGCATTGGCATGTGTCCATTGGCTGGATACTTTTGATTAATGCTATTTTGTCCAGCATTTTGGAATGTAATAAATTCGTCACCAAAACGTGATTCATCCTCACTTCCTTGACAAACCGTTCAAGACATTATACTGCCATTACGTCTGCCAATTTTATCCAAAAAAAAACACCGCTTTTCCTCACCGATATTATGAAAGGATTATAACGTACCACCACGGGACAGAAGCCTCCCCTTGAGGTCACGAGGGTTTCGGGCCCCGTGGACTAGTGGACTTTTGGACATTATACACGTCCAAGATATTTTTTCTCAATTTTCGGGTGCGATGCATCCTTCACAGCTGAGTATGTGTGAGTCTGAAACTAAGTACAAACTCAGAAGCACTAACTCTCGACTTCATAAATGTGAATCCAGAAAAGGTACTCTTAACATTACTCTTAATACATATAAATATACATATAATAAATATACAGATGCGTAAGTACATTCCAAGACAGACAGGCTCGGCGGTTATTACAACAACATATCAAAGCCGCGCGCGATGGGAACGCGGGCTGCGCGGGCGCATCAGCAATTAATACTCTTCATTTAATCGATTCCTTCAATTATTCCACCTTGATATATGTTAATCCTTTTCGGCCTGCCCTCCCCGGGATATTGTTGCCTATAATTTCGTGGGAGGCGACCTTTATTGACAAGTATTGATGTTTTTAATCTGATGTTAGGATAAGACATTAGTATTCTCCCGTCTGTTGTGATTTGTGGCTCATTGGCGCGTCGGTAATTATTGGATTCGGCGCCATATTTATTGCCATTTCTTTTCAAGCTTGATTTATCATTGCCCTGTCACGCGCGTGTTATTGCGATGCGCGGAGGAGCTTGTTTTTTTTCGTTTATTACCGCTGAAGTCCCTCAGGTACATCCAATACGTCATATTTCAATACGTTACGCGTTAGGACACATGATCACCTCCATTAAGGCCCGTCGTCTCCCGACGGATTAGCGCCGTCACCTGACTAATGAGATGGCGCGAAAATATTGGAAATACACGCGACAAATAATACACGTATAATAGGGGTTTTTGAACGCAGCTGCGACCCGTGCCGCCGCTAGGGGCGCTGTTGTCGCACTCTTTGCCGCCAATTCCGCGCAAATGTCAAATTAAAATTGATCGAATTACATTCTAGGGCTGAGCTCAAATATGTGAAATTTTCTACTTGACATTCTAATTATAGTGCTGTTTTTTCTATATTCTTAATACAGAAAGGGATACAGCGTGGATTTAATTGTCAAAGAGCCAATGACGCATATTTTGAGACTGATCATTCTAGAGACGAATTCAAAAACACGAAAATTGCTATGGAGTAACCAAAATTAGAATAACTAATCTATGGTGCATTTTTTTAAATATTTTTTTGATTATCAATGTGCAGGGCATAGGTCTCCCCTAATAAATTACTAATGGGTATCGGGCCATAGTGAACCGCGCGGGCCTGTGTGGATTGGTGGATACACAAACCGCAGATTTTTTAAAAATTCAGGAACACTAGTTTCTTCACCATATTTTCCGTCAACGCTGTGTGTGATAATTTTGAAAAATCGGTAATAAAGTTGAGTGGTACGGATCGTGAGTTCCAATGAACTTATAACCTCACGATGGAAAGTATGTATGTTACTTTTTATGCAAGGTACCAAACCTACCGTAAAATTGGTACGGTGTCTGCTGTGAACAATTTGTGGTCACGGGTGCGGCTCTAATTAAAAATCAGTCGCAGTTCACGCTGCGACTATTCTTATCAATAATTAATATTCCTTGTTTTCTAATTGCATCTTATTTAATTTCATATGTTGATGCCAATAAAATAATTTTCTTTCTTTCATTCTGTAATATCAAATTAAATATGTGTAATCTAATCCTATTCCTTTTCTAAAAAATACTTATTCGTTGTTCTTTTTCGCCACCGCCATTTTGATGGATTAGCGATGAGTAAAGGCGGGAAAATTGCATCCAGTTAATACTGGGTTGCCATTAACCAATCATCCCAGTGAGTCTATTTTCAATTTACCCCATTAATAATATGTCAACCTCCGGACATGATCCTCCGAGACATCTTTATAATATAAACAGTATTGCAAATTTATACATATAGTCGTAACAAAGTCGTGTACATAACTTCCGACATTTAATATTTTTTGAAAAATGTCGTCACAATGTAAAGCAAGTGATGCAGCCCCAAACAACTTTTGGAATTTTCGTCTATCTGAACGTTTGAATGCGCATTACGCAAAACCTTTTAATGAAACTTGGCATACTATTATTATAATATTTGTGCTATTGCCCATTTGCCTTTATGGGTATTACCACAGATTCCTTTACAGTGATTTCTACGTGAATCAATCGATAGTTCACGCAATGACGTAATCAATATAAAGAAATATTGTCATGGTATTTTTATATTTTAATTTCAAATAAGATTTTATCAGCAGAGTGGCGCAGTGGAAGCGTGCTGGGCCCATAACCCAGAGGTCCGTGGATCGAAACCACGCTCTGCTATAAACCTTGAGCTCCATTTTTATCTCTTTTTTATTTCTTTTTCACATTAAATAATTAATAGTATTCTTTAAATTGTTAATTATAAAATAAACTTTTGTATATATTTTATTAATTTACTTTCTTCTATTTTTGTAGCACTCTCTAGTGACAATGTTTTTCAAATGAACTATTCTCACATACAATATGTTCGAGTAGTTCAAATTATTATTATAATAATTTAAATTAATTCAATTATCATTAAAATATATTGCAGAAGTTATTCTTTGTACCTACACATTGAATTTGAGTTAAAATAATATATTTGTAACGAAGAAAGAAGTCCATTATCGGCAGTTGAGCAGATTGCTAAAATATACTTGTGTAAACATTTTTATGTGGTGTGTGACTATGTTTAAATTAAAATAAATCAATACAATAAAAACAATTTGGAGGTCACGGATGTTAATTGTTGATTCTGTTCCATGACAAATCCCTTGAAGTCGTAAGGTCGTATTTATTTACAAAGGTTGGCTGGAAGAGATCGCTTCGACGATAAGGCCGCCTGTTGTACTTTTCGTGTTATTGTAATTAAATTGTCTTTTTTGCAACATGTATTATTGTACAATAAAGTGTTTATCTATATATCTATCTTTTTCAATTTATTGTGAGAATTTCCAGGTGTATTTATTAAAGGGAGTATATATCAAGTATTTTGTAAGTTCTAATTTTTATAATTTTCTGAAATTAATACCTTAAATAATTTGTCGGGTTTCTACAACCGCACCTCCCGTCACAAGGTGCGGTCCATCCGCATTTCCTCGATACGGAGGTGTCGCGCACTGTTCAGTCCAGCGAACCCGTAGGCTGTGGAACGAACTGCCCCAAGAGGTTAGCCAATAAGCTACAATATGGGGTTCGTCAAGAAATAGGATTTTGCAAGGTTGGCGACGCGCCCGCATACCCCCTGCTGTTGCAGTTGTCCATGGGCGGCGGTAATACTTACCATCATGTGTGACCGCTAGCTCGTCCGCCCACAGGTACATAAAACAGAACAAACAAACCAGTTTATGTGGTAAATTTCTAGCAGTACTTGTTTCTTTAATTTTAGTTTATTTCAACAACGAAAAAACAGGCTTATGTTTAAATTATATTTAACTTTTGGATTTTGTAAACAATTACCTATTGGATAATTAACATCTACGCGACATTTTTTACAAGCATTTGACTATAATGTCTTGTAAATACCATGTCATACCAACAGTCTATTCTTTTCTGCTTGATATAGATCTCACGGCATTCTCTCCGCCACACACGACCCAGGACTCTTCTCGCCTAGTTAACGTAACCCTAACCAGCCCCTTCATTATCCACTCCTGGACATGGGCCTCCCCGGGCACTTGTGCTGAAACTACACGCGGGCCTCGGATTATACGTAAACCTCAGTTGCCTACGTCACGTTCCATAGCTGACTGTATTTGTCGCTCAGAAACCTCGCCCTTATTGTCTTACAATGTCATAGCAATAGTAAAATTGCAGTTAGACAAAAACCAACAAAAAACATATGTATATTAAAAAGTATAAAAAAGAAATACCTATCTATTAATAATGCATAAATGTATTATAATTAGGTCTTTACCTATCAAATTGCGTTTGTTCATATTGGCCACTTTGAATTTAGTTATCTTGCGTTTGGGTTGGAATTTAATTTTTTTTTATGGACGAAGTCGGCAGACTAGCATACAGTTCACCTGATGGTAAGTGGATACTGTAGCCCATAGACATCCGTGATACATGCAGACATTAGTCCAAAATGGCAAACGTTGGCATGCCCCCGGATGCGCTGCCTACCTTTGGAGATATAGGAATGGATTTGGAGAAAGGGTTGGGAAAATGGGGAGGGATAGGATGGGAATGGGCTCTGGCATATCTCACTCACTACCGAAACACGTACGTACATTAGGGAAATAAGATAAAGAGGGAAATGCAGTGCATTTCAAGGTAGTCTTCTGTGAGAGAGGGGTAACGTGGCCAGTCGAGTGCGCCCAGCGGCTGTTGGTCTGCCCCTCAGTAATTTAACTTAATTTCAATTTAAAGCTATGACATTTTGTTTCAAAATCGTTACTGAATTGTTTTTTCGTCACACGACTTTTTGCTTAGATATCGTTGAGTTTGCGACCATGGTAAAAATTCACGTTATTTTCGAATACGAGTTCCGTCATGGCCGCAACGCGGCACAGACGGCACGCAATATGAACGCACAAACGCACGGTGCGTTTTTGATTTAATCCTTGCGGTTCTGGAAATATCGACCACAAGAACAAGCCCCGTGGTCGATCGAAGACCAAAGTCGATAATGACGAATAGGAAGCAATAGTAGTAGCGGATTCGTCTAAAACCACGTCTCAGTTAGCAGCAGTGACAAAACGATTCATTCGCGCCTAATGGCGTCCATTACACAATCAATCAAGATCACGGTCCGTGGATGACAATCATTGATCGTGATCCAGATTCACCATGTAATGTGTCGGAAATGTTGGACTCCGTCAATCCAACCCATTACACGCTACATATGTATTGTCACCGTATGCTAGTATAATATAATATGTATAGTATATATGTATAGTAGGTATGTTGTATCTATACTAATATAATAAAGAGGTAAAATTGTGTGTTTGTATGTTGGGGGTTATCTCTAGAACTACTGAACTGATTTCAAAAATTCTTTCACAAATAGGAAGCTACATTATCTGTGTCTAATATAGGCTATATTTTATTTTGAAATTTAAAAAAAAAAACTTATAAACCGGAGCGAAGCGAGGGCGGGTCGCTAGTTGTATAGTATGTTTGTATGTAGGTATGTAGTTGTAACGAGTATGAATCCTTTATAAGTATAAATGTATGGCATACGTTATATATTTATCCCTATCGTGGCACCTCTCAATGTGCGTTACTCTTCAATCCAAAGGTTATCTAGCACAGAATACCTCAAGGCGACCTCTCTCCTTTTGTGCGACTAAAAGCTTATTTACACAAGGAGAGTTTCTCAAACGGTTCGGGCCAGAATATTGTATACGATTCTCGATGCGACCAACTACATACCATTCTCGTCTACAATTGTTCACATGATGATAAAATCTCGATGAAAACAGTGATCAGATGATAATGTTGTTTATACTAGCTTATGAGCGATGTTCGAGAAACTCGCGTTCATGAAACTCTCCTTGGGTAAATGATCCATAAGTGCAATAAAGTTCTTTAAATATCCCACCCCATTTTCTCAAACCTTTACTTAAATCCATTCCTACTTCTTCAAAGGTAGGCAGCGCACCCGGGGACGTGCTATCGTTTGTCGATCTGGACTGAATTTGCCATGTACCGTGGATGTCCATGGACGACAGTATCCACTTATCGCCAGGTGGACTATAAAATTATCGTTGCGTTCTTCCTATAAAAAATGGCAGCAGACCAGACAGTCCATCTGGTACTGTCGCCCATGGACATCCGCGATACCTGCCAACATCAGCCCAGAACGGTGAACATCGGCATGTCTTCGGATGCGCATCCGAACTAACCTTTGAAAATTTAGGAATGGATTTAGAGAAAAGGATTGAGGAAAATAAGGAGGAATAGGAGAAAATGGGATGGGAATTGGCACTATTATATGCTTCAATTACTCTCTAATTTTGACATTTTATCATAAGAAATATCATAATCACCGACATAGCTCCATCAGCATGTTGAAGTGATAGTGGGCAGTTGCCACAGGACCGATAAGGATAAAAGAAGGCCACGTACCGTAAGCGCACTTGAAGAACTTGGTGGTTGGGTGAGAAGAGCCAAGAGTCGTGTGTGGTGGCGAGCCTAGGGACAGGCCTATATCCAACGGTGGAGAGCATAGGCTGGTGGTATGGTATGATATCATAAACAAATAACAATTATGACAGCGAGCAGTAGCAATAATCGCAAAGAACACACGGCAATGGCTTGCAAGTATCAACTCCATTAGCCGACCCGTCAAAAGAGATTTACGTTTAATTGAAAACGTTGAGTATATTGTGCCACCATTTTGATTTATAACCTTTTCATGTGGCAACATTCGTGTGCCTTATTTATTTAGAGTTCTTGGCGGATGCAGTGAGGGGTTACATGTACCGTGTACAATGCTTGGAATTAAATTATTTTGACTGTAATATTTAAGAGGTGATGGGTCCATGGTGCTGGAGTCACCCGACTTTCGCAGGTTTCTGTATACAGTATTTAGCAAATTTATATAAGACATTTGGTAAAAGTAAATTTTTTTTCAGAAGGTATTTTAATTTTCATTTAATTTTCAATTTTAATTTTTGTTTTTTGCTGTTTAATTGCTGCTTTTTTACTGTTAAGAAATTTTATCGTTGCCTCTATGTAGACATTTATATAATTAACACTTGCATATTTTATAACTCTTACGTTTATATGACACGCTCTGTTTGTGACCTTTAATAAATAATAAATAAAAGTACAACAGTCGGCCTTATCGCCAAAGCGATCTCTTCCAGGCAATTAGCAATTGATAGAAAACAGACAACAATATCAAAAAGAGGTAGACGGTGCATTTTTACATAATATAACAGTAGGTACTTTTTTTTTTAAATTCAACCAGAAACAAATTATTTTATTCGTGAAACTGATTGACACAGGATAATTTTTATGCCTGCCAATGCAAGTGAAACCGCAGCCAATACATAATTCAATATTTTACTGTTCAATGTAGAAACTTTACGGTTTACGATTTATGGTTCAATGTTAACACTTCGGTAGGTCTGGTTCGATAATACACTTGCAATCGCCATCGCTCAGGGCGATGCAAGTCACCAACAATAGGCAATGTTTGATTATGTATTTACATTATTTTAATACGCTGTGCGCCGCGGGACGTTTGTGTTGTATTTGTGGGTTCCTTTCTTGTTCCAGGGTTAATATCTGCATTTCATATGACAAGTGAATTATTGACCTTTTGACGGAAACTCGACAAGTGAAGTCGAGTTTCTGATTGAATGTAATGTTGTAACGTTTATGATAATCAAATAAAAGCATGAGACTGCGCTTTTCGTGTGCTTCCAAGGAGTCCAACTATTCTGACCTCAGTAAACCTACTGTCACTTTTTATTATGTACGAAGGCGGCAGACGAGCATACAGTCCACCTAATAGTAACTAGATACTGTCGCCCATAGATATCCGCGACACATCCCAACATTAGTCCAAAATGACAAACGTTGGCACGCCCCCCGATGCGCTGCCTACCTTTGGAGATATAGGAATGGATTTGGAGAAAGGGTTGGTAAAATGGGGAGGGATAAGATTTCGAAATTGTTAGTTGCCAAGGAAACTCGATACTGGCATAATAATAATTATGTATAATAGTATATTTTCCCATGGGTGTCGTAAACGGCCAGTAAATGATAACAAAGCAGCTATCACTAGCCCCGAGGAACTACACCACCTCTAAAGAGTGGACTCGCCAACCTGCTTGGCCAGCGTGGCGAGTCCGTACATCCCGCATACACAAGACAATTAGCATGAGGTGGCCCGCGTCCAGAAATAAATGAAAGGAAAGGCCTGATTGCGGTTACGGTATTATATCATCTACCAGCTGTACTCACATACATCCCCCTATCTACCTACTCAAGCTGGCAAGCTATAGAGTCAAGCTGAAAATCAGCGCTGTGTATGCGAGTACTCATAGCATACGCTGAGCTTGCAACCTTTTGCGCACTAAGATATTTTAAATTTAATTATTTTGTATACCACTGCTTTGTTTTGTGGAATTCACAGTGTGGCAAATAAATTATATATTTATTAATTTATCTCTTCTAAATTTTTTGGTGTACAATACTTACTTACTTACTTACCTACTTACTTTATTAAATCAGAACTTTCAATTCCATGGAAATCAAATTATGGATAAACCGAATAAATTCAAATCGTAAACGCACTTATTTCAGACATTTTGACAGATTTATAGCTTAACATCTTCATACATAACTATTTAATATGTACACTGCTTTGTTATATGGTTATTACGACGTACAGACATGCGATTCGTCTCATGCCAGCATGCAAATAAAAACATCAAACTTCAAACAAGAATTCGCCAATATGACCCTTAGTGTTTGGAACATAAGAGCGAGATTTGGTGGGAGATTACTGTAGGTCAGTACGAGAATAAACGAACACATCCATTTCCACAAATCCGTGTCAAGAATCGACTTAAAAAAAACTACCCTACACTGACACGATGCGTTAATAAATAACTCCTTTTCACGTCTTATTATTTATTGGTCGCCACGAAGCCAGCCTCCGTCGGAACTTTAATGATGACGAATACGAGATACGTTTGTAAAAAACCCTTTCAGTCTTGACGTGTGATATATTCGTGCGCATGAGCGTTATAAAGAACTCCGCGGGGCGCGCGCGCGCCGCTCGCTGATTGGCCGCTGTAATGACTCCATGCGCAGACGCACGGTGCTCGAACTGGAAATGTGACTGAGAGTAATGATGGCAGCATAGTAAACCAATGACGGATAGACACCTTTGAACCCATTGTGTGTTATACTTATGTATGACCGATGTATGGATGCGAGATCGCTTGGTGAGCGGTGAGCCAGATTGCTATTTACCTATCTATGGTACTTGCTCGCTTTGAGGCACGCCTTAGTCGTGTTTACTTTGTATATGTCATCGGTTTGGATTCTGGACTATCCTGTAATCATTTGAACTCAAGATAACCATGGTAGATAAGTAATCGATTGCTTAGCATAATGGCTCATTTACACAAGGAGAGTTTCTCGAACATCGGTCAAAAGCTAATATAAACGATTGTGATCATCATCTGGTTACTGTTTTGATGGTCGAGTTTTTATCATTAAGTGAACAGTTGTAGGTGAGAATTGAACTGTGTATGGACAAGAAACTATCCTTGTGTCCTGGAACCTTGACCCCATCATTTTTTACTAGTAGACATTTTTTTATATAATACTAACTGTGCCCGGCATGCGTTGCAATGCTTTAGATTTTTTTTGCCAGAAACCTTCGCGTGCACGCGTTCAACAACCCACCAAAGATTCATCGAATGAATGGTTCAGGAACGCATAGAAGACGAACAAACAAACAAACATTAATTCTTATATATTGGATTATCAATTTCAAATAGATACAACCGTGTTATTATTTAATGAAGTCACTTTTCTCTTATCAGTGTGTTCTCTTCAAATCTTTCATCTAAATAAACTTCACTACACAAGTAATTGTATAAATGACTAACATAATGGCCACAATGGGATTTTCTATCCATCAACCAGAGATAGGAACACGGATGCAATTTGTTTTAAATATATGTGGTCGTTGGGAATGAAAATTCTCTTAAATCGTGTTTTAGAGAAAAATGAGAAAAACTGTATACCGAAAAAAAAATGTTAGGATGCCATCAAGAACACTTGCTTGATTTTATTAACCATTTAAATGGACAATAAAATAGTACATTTGTTTTAATTTCTAATCGTGTATCTATCGTTAAATTTAATACTCGATTTTTTAGTGAGTTTTTATACACAAGTTTTTTTGGGGAGAAAAATAAGTCGGTGTAAATTTATTATTTAGTTATTTGCGCTTATTTATTATTATTATTTATAGTGTTCCAAAATATAAAAGCCATTATTTAAGATTATTATTATATAAATCATTATTAGGTAAATTCAACATACATATTTATCTGTGGATAAAACTTATCTGTGTGATAATCTGTTATGAAATCACTTAAGAGAGACTTTTTATTTTAGATTTGGTCTCATTAAACAAAATTTAAGAATAAATCAAGCATTTTTAAATCTGTAATCTTCTAATCTTTTATTTCAATGAGATTCTGCAATAATCAATTAAAATCAGGAATCACTTACTACTATATCAGCAGTCTTTGTAATGATTGGCGACATTCTAATAAAATTATCAGTGTAGGTAATGAAATTTCAAAAAATATTTTTCTCCATTCAGTAGGTATTTATAATTCACAGGTCGTGGTGAAAAAAAAAAACAATTGCTCAGTTTTATTTGGCAATAATCCTGTTAACGCTTCTAAACAGTACCTACTCGATAAAGTGATAAATTTTGCTGAATAATCGGTTCCTCAAACATTGTACCGAACATTCGGCCGAAAATTCGTTTTCGGTAAAATCCATGTTCGTCCCATCACTGTTACTAAAGGTTCAAAACACAATTGAGTTGGCGTTAAATTATTAATAGACTGAATGTTCGTCGATGAGGAAGCATCTTCCACTCATATACACCTACTATATTATAGTAGGACCAAATAATATACTCATTCATTGCATAATTATCATTACAAGTCAATTATTTTTTTAAATATAGAAATTAAAATTAAGTATAAAAATATCTAGTTAAGGTTAATCTTGATAAATTCGTCTACGGTATATACAAAGGCCTACTCTACAAGCCATCGCTTCAACCTAATTAGGTACTAAAATACAAATTCTCTCGAACGTAAATAGCTACAGTACGCCTAGAAATATAATTACGCGCATAGGAATCTTCGCCATACTTCGTATTTCCGACAAAAACCGAATCACAAAACGTAATTAGGCCAGTTGAGTCTTGAGGCCAACCGTACATGTGAAACGTGCACTTTTTGTCACGGAATTCTATAGAGCTGTTATTTAACACCAATACGACCTTTGCTGAAGTGTGGCGAAGATTCCTATGCTCATTATCAATGATCAATAATCAACGTGCATGATCAATAGCGAAGCCACAGTCAGTAATTTTAACGATAGGCAAAACTTTCACCGAGGACAGATTCAGATTCTTAATTTATATGCTAAAGTACGTGTTACAAAAGACATCATATATATTAATATACAAGTCCATGCATACTCTGCCTCATCATTGTACAATTATCTATATAGATATCATATATTTGTCAAAAAATGTGAAACTTGCCACCAAACGCAATTATTGTTATAGGCGTTTCAAATTGTCAACCACATACGATACATACAGCGCAAAGGGTTCATTAAATTTAGATGTCAATATTCAATCAATTTCAATGAATGTCAATACATAAAATTATTTATTTAATTTTTTTTAATAGAAGCTTGCATTTAAAAAGTTTCTGTAGGTACGTTTAATTTGCAGTCTGAATAAGCGCTCCCAGTGCGCGGCACGCCTACAAAGCTCACACTTATACTTACACAAATAAAATTACATTTTATTATACATATGTATATGCAATTATATCACCAGTATTGTTATTTAACATAATCAAGATTATATTTTACAAAGCGATACGTCACAACGGACTTTAATGAAACAGTCCATCCCATGGGCCGCATCCGTTGTCCAGCCACGACGTGTGGCTAACTTCACGACGGATAAGTTAGCAGTTTGCTCTAATTGATTAAGCACTTCACTCTTGTCTCTTTGGCTGACGTATTGGGCAAAGACAAGGTCAGAGTGTCACTAACTCTGATACCTGTTGCCTTGATGGATTTATTTATTTAAACATCATTGCACAAGTATTTGACTTTTATTTTATGTGGCAGACGAGCAGGCAGCCCACCTGCAACACCAGGGAGGATGCGGGTACGTTGTCGACCTTGCAGAATCCTATTCACGGCTCTTTTGAAGAGCTTCATGTCGTAATTAAGTGGAAAAACCTCAGTAGGCAATTCGCTCCACAACTTTCGGATTCACGGCATAGAGTCTTGAAAGTCGCGCTGTACACAGTAATTCTTTGTCGAGAAAATGTGGATGAACTGCCATCCGGTGAGGAGAGGTGCGATGATAAAACTCCGAAGTTGGCGTTAGATTGAACAGCTCTTCAGAACATTCCCCATTGTAAAGGAGGTAGTAAACGCAGAGAGATGACGTTACTATTAAACGCTTTTTTAACACCTTTTTGTAAAAATAAAATCTATTATTTCGTGGTTGTAAAAGCCATTTGGTTTTTACAACCATAAGGAGGGTGGCTTTTAAGACCATTTGGCATCTTGTGGCAAAAACTTTAGTCTTCAGCGACATAATTTCTGTGTAAATCTTATAAAAAAAAGTAAAAGAATTTTCAATATACACATCATTAGAGCGCAAAAAAACTGAACAAATCTCTATAAATAATTTATTTTCACCGAAACTGCTTTTACGCCAATTGAATCGCAGGGTGTCGTTATAATAAGCTAGGCGTAACAACTATTGTATGAACCTTAGTTGTTTGAAATTGTGAGGGAGAGAGCACGCTGCAATCCAACAGCCGCTGGGCGCGCCCGACTGGCCACGTAACCCCTCTCACACAGAAGACTACCTTGAATTGTATTGCATTTCCCACTTTATTTTATTTCCCTAATGTACGTACGTGTTTCGCTGTGTGTGAGATGTGCCAGAGCCCATTCCCATCCTATCCCTCCCCATTTTCCGAACTCTTTCTTGAAATCCATTCTCTATATCTCCAAAGGTAGGCAGCGCATCCGGGGGCGTGCCAACATATGTCATTTTGGACTAATTTTGGCATGTATCGCGGATGTCTATAGGCGACAGTATTCACTTATACATACAGACATACAGAACCTCCAAAGAGGTCAATCAACGAAATTAGTATCAATAAAAGCATCGGCGGTCCGGCTTGCAAGGTGCAGTTGCAGTTCGTATGCACCGTGAATTTTTTCTGTCGTCCCATAAATCAGGCGCCCCGCCTTCATCTAATGGAAATTATAATTGATTCCCTCCCAGCCTAGGTCGTTTTTGTGATCGTAATGTTGGATTTAAATTATTGTTTTATATCCAATAGGTTTCGGTACGTAGATAATTAAACAAATATAGAAGGGGTATAATTTATGGTAATCATAATTGGTAGCGAGTTCAGCGAGGTGGCAAATGTCTATCGTATCACATATTGATGGTATGAAGTAAGTATACATTTTTTAATTCTTTCTTTTATGGACGAAGGCGGCAGACGAGCATACAATCCACCTGATGGTAAGTGGATACTGTAGCCCATAGACATCCGTGATACTGCCAACATTAATCCAAAAGTACAAATGTTGGCACGCCCCCGGGATGCGCGCCTACCTTTGGAGATATAGGAATGGATTTGGAGAAAGGGTTGGGAAAACGGGGAGGGATATAATGGGAATGGGCTCTGGCACATCTCACTCACTACCGAAACACGTACGTGCCTACATTGGGGAAATAAGATAAAGTGGGAAATGCAGTACATTTTAAGGTAGTCTTCTGTGAGAGAGGGATAACGTGGCCAGTCGAGCACGCCCAGCGGCTGTTGGATTGCAGCGTGTATTCTCCCCCTCATAATGGTTTATTACGAATGGTTTAATATCTTTATGACACATTACCCATATACCTACATAATGTAAGTGCATGATTAGATAATTACAAACTGGATTAGTGATATATGGTGTATCAGATTACATAGGCGGCTCAAGTAACCACGAGGACAGTCTGTCACATAATGTCATTTTTTTAAACTTTTGAACACTTCAATCGCACGGCGAAGGTGTCAGAGCGGACAGTAGGTGCAGCGGGGCGGGGGGAGGCGGCCGATCGATGGCGAGACGTCGTTATTCGGGCGACAGCCTTTGACGACGTCGCGGACGCGTTCCGATTGGTGTCGCGATTCTTGAAGATATTTGTAGACTAAAAATCTTCTAACAAGGGAAATCTCCATACCTGGCCTCTGCAAAATTAATTAAACTTTGTGGGTAGATAGTAAATTAATTAAATTTTGTGGGTAGATAATAAATTAATCGAGTTTTGTGGGTGCCCCGTGGTGTCGGCCGACTATTGAAGAGCACCACCCCATCTCCTCCCGTGGATGTGGTAAAAGGCGACTAAGGTACCACAAGCGCTGAGAAACTACACCACCTCTAATAGGTCACACATCCTTCATGCACATTATTTATTTATACAATTCATTGAACAATGTCGTACAAAGGGTGAGCTCAATGTTTTATAGCACAATCTACACACACACACACACACATACATAAGAATAAGCGTAATATCTCCAAAGTATATATAATATAATAAATACATTGTTTAAATAAAATATCCACATACCATCAAGTTGACTGTCTACTCATGTACCATCTTCTTTTCATAAACACATAAAACACCACACGTAACAAATACCACACATCCTAGTCTTGCGTGAGCCTTGAACTTACCTAAGTTTATTTATTGTACTTGTACGTATACATAGTAAAATCCCTTGTGCCGATAAGAATAGTTTATACTGATGTATGTTTGTTTTAATTGGTTTTGCTGTGTGTTAATAAAAAAATAATAAAAGAAATACGTTGCTGATTTTTACAAAGCGCTTTAATTTACACTTCACCGGGTCGCGCCCTTACTCGGCTCAGGACTGAGGACGCGTGACTGACGGACGTCACACAAATACAAATGCAAACACACACAAACAATACTAGAAAGTATTCTTCTAGTATCACTGCTATGAATACTGGGAACATAGTTAAGAATCAGAAGATCAACTTTGGTTAGTGTGAATTATCTTGAGTGGAACAAAGACATTTTCTAACAAGCACACGGAAATTGGATCGATATATAATATTTTTTATTTTATTGTTATTTATAGATATGAAATAATACTCGTATTATTAATACTGATATTTAAGAAGTTCAATATTTGGAGTTCAATGTTGTTGGAGGAGGAACGTGCACGCTGCAATCCTACAAACACTGGGCCCACTCGATTGGCCTCGTTACCCCTTTCTCACAGAAGACTACAGAAAACTGTATTGTACTGCACTATTCACTTTATCCTATTCCCCAATAGTATTTGTTTTAGTAGTGAGTGAGGCATGCGCCAGAGCCTAGTCCCATCCCATCTTATCCCTGACCTCCCCAATTTCCCGACCCATTCTCCACATCCATTCCTACATCTCCAATTGTGGGCAGCTCATCCGGGGGCGTGCCAACGTTTGTCATTCTTAATTGATGTTGGCATGTACCGCGCATGTCGCTAGTTGGTAGTCTTACCTCTTGGTGGTCTATATGCTAGTCTACCGCCTTCTTTCTATAAAAGAAATATTTACATATAATACATATAAGTAAAATTCCGAAAAAATAAATAAATCTACGATCTACCATTTCTGGCGCGCAAATATTTGAGATCGATACACATCGAAATATTTGACAAAATAGTTATATCTGTATTTCTTTAAGTCAGTAATTACACAATTTTCATAATTTTATTTCCATTTTCAATTCAATGTCACAGGACGCGGCATCTGGCGGAGCTGGTGCAAACCACTTAGTTATATATCGTAACCGGCCCTTATTCGTCGAATGCTAGACACGGGCCTGCTATTGAGCATTGTCTTGTACACGAAGCATGTATGACCTCAACACGCCACGCTGGCCAAGCGGATTAGCGAGTCCACTGTTTTAGAGATGGTATAATTACTCAGGGCTTATGGTGACGGCTTTGATATCCCTTTTACGATACCCACACGAAGAGATGGGGTGATGCTAAAGCCGACCGACACCACACGTTCTTGGCTGTTCCCAACAAATAGAAATTTTTAATTGTTCAGAGAGTAAATAATCTGCTATTTTTAAATTAGGTAGGTATTTATTCATTTCTAGCGTATCGTTAACTAGGACATTTGACTGTCGACCTACTGACCCTATCGAATAGAATGCTTTTGTAACTCCAACATAAATAACTTAATAAAACCAAAAACCAACAATGGAACGTGTGCTGAGCAGACAATGCGGCGACAGAAACGAATAATTAAAAAGTTCCACGAAACGGTGTAATGACTATTAACGACGGTAATGACAAGGCGGCCATTTGTCACACGTCATTTGTCAGTTCCCGCCACAATGGTGTCAGGCGGCGCAGCCCGAGGCGGCCCGATTGACGCGTGTCACCGCGCGTCATCACCACGGGTTGTCGACAAGCGACAACTGCTGCGATTCCCTGTATGTCGCTAAAAGTAGACTAGAAACCAATGGTCGATAAAAAGTCTTCAACGTTTTGTGTCGCTAAAAATATGCAGGATCAGTAACCACAGTGCTGTGAGTGTCGGTCGGCTCTATATTATCACCGCCTCATCTCCTCCCGTGGGTGTCGTAAAAGGCGATTAGGGACAACAAAGCCGCTGCCACAAACCCTGAGAAACTACGTCATCTCTAAAAGAGTGGACTTGCCAACCCGATTTGCCAGCGTGGCGTTTTAACAAGGCCATAACATTTCTCATGCACGAGACAATGTGCATGAATCTGCCCATGTCCAGCAGCGGACGTTTGTCATTTTGGACTAATGTTGGCATGTGTCGCGGATGTCTACGGGCAACATTATCCACTTACCATCAGGTGGACTGTATGCTCGTCTGTCGCCTTAATCCATAAAAAAACATTGTATTGATGCGTATTGACCTATGTTAGAAAGTAAAAATGAAGTTATTGCTGTTGATCCTAATAAAGATAAATCAAATACCATATTAATTGACTTCTTTTTTTTTTGTGGACGAAGGCGGCACACGAGCATACAGTCCACTTGATGGTAAGTGGATACTCTCGCCCATAGACATCCGCGATACATTCCAACATTAGTCCAAAATGACAAATGTTGGCACGCCCCCGGATGCGCTGCCTACCTTTACAAATATAGGAATGGATTTAGAGAAAGGCTTGGGAAAATGGGGAGGGATAGGATGAGAATGGTCTCTGTCATTCACTACCGAAACAGGTACGTACATTAGCGAAATAAGATAGTGGGAAATGCAGTACATTTCAAGGTAGTCTTCTGTGAGAGAGGGGTAACGTGGCCAGTCGAGCGCGCCCAGCGGCTGTTGGACACTCGTGCACTCTTCCCCTCAAAAGTACAGTTCTATAGAGTACTGATTGTACAGGATTCACCCACCAGAAAAGAACATTTTTATTATAGTATAACAATTGGAATTGTAAAACACGATTTGCTTATATCGACATGTGTTCTAGAAAACATTAGTAAATCACAATTCAGTGTGATCGAGCAGGTGAGCGGCGCATTATTTATGACACTGCGATTCACACCTCAGGAGCCTCCGGTCGTCATGTCACCGTGTCATCGGAAAACTGTTTTCATGCTTTTCATTTTCACACACCACGAGGGGCTTTGATTTAAAATTAATAACACTGACGTGTTCTTTAGTCTCCAGCCTTTTGAAGCCAACAATCATTTTTTTTCTTTTCATACATGGCAGTGGTCTGTCAGTGTTAAGTTTTCTTCGTAATTAACTTCTTAATTAACGCATAATGTCCAGTCTTGTCTACATAAGTCAGGAGTAAAGTGAAAGAAGGTTTACTGAGGACAGAAGACAACTCCTTGGAACCTATTTTGACACACGAAAACCTCCTCCTCCTATGTCCTATGTTTTTATTTGATTATCACAATCATTACGCACAAATATCCCTTTGAGGTTTAATAACCTATCTTCATTAAACCACAAAACGCACAATACACATTTGATATACATCTTTCTCAAACAAAAACTCAACTTCACTTCTCAAGTTCCCGACAAAATGTCTCCGAGGTCCAACATTGGTAACATTAAAAATTCTGTGATATCAAAACAGCCAGGTTACCGTTTGAGACCAATAAAGAGGTCGTAAATGCAACGTAATAAAATTGCAGCGGCATTTGTACCGCACAATGTCATTGCACCAAAGCAAAAACAGTCGTTTAAGCTTAATGAAAATGTTATGTTATTAATAGAGTGATAGATCACTTATGCAAATGTCCAACGGTTGGTATTGCAACACAAAGTTGCGCAGTAATGAACCCCCACTGACTTGCATACATTATCGATCATCACGAACAACTAACAACTAGGTATTCCGGTCCGCTAAATAATTCGCATTCGAAACGTATTTATTTCCCCGATTCTGACGTCCCGAGACATCACCGCCTAATATTCATGCACCACGCGATTAACGAGTTATTTCCACTTCCACCCCACGACGATGTCACCACCCCACCCCGCCCTATTAACCCACTATCCATCTTGTCAAATCGTCGCCTAATCGCTGCTGTCTCTAACTTTGCAGACCATGCTCTCTCAGCGCGATGACGAAGATGAAGACAGCCATCTCTGCATTAAGTGCAATGCAACTATCGTCGGCCTCGACAACTACATTAAGCATAGAAAACAAAGATGCGAGAAAATCAAGACCGTGACCTCAAAAGCGGATATAACCTCTATCGATTCTCTAGAACCTACTTACAGTCTCGGTGCTGACGTATTCTTCCAGTCTTTGGAATTGCAGAGCAGTGTTAAGAAGACTTCTTTGGCTAGGTTAACGCCGCCAATGCCAATGGCAAAAAGCAGCAGAAAAACACCTTTAGTTTTAGCGTCAACATCTAGAGATATGCCAATAATGAGTCCATTGGAAACTAATTTGAGAGGAGAAGATTGGATTGGGGGTCATAGTCTAAGAATAGGTAGTAATGAGGACAATCAGACAAAGTTGATAAACGCTGTAGCTAGCATCAGTGGTGCAGTCAAAAAGGATATACCGACATCTTCCTATAGTTTGAGCTATAATGACTTTAATGCGGATGAGGATTCAGATGAGTCTGAAGTTTCAGAAGATGAAGATGAAGAGGTGGTAAATGTAGAAAAATGGAAACCTCCTCCCAATCACACAGGGGGGAAATGGCGATTAGCTTCACCGGAACAAGAGGACTGGGATATGAGAGAGGAGCAGGAACACACGGGAGGAAAATGGAAGCCACTATTACCAGATGGGAATGAACGTGACGAAGATTATGATGCTCCGCCACCAGGACACACAAAAGGCAAGTGGGTGCCTGGAGCCCATGAGAAAACACAAATTATGCAAACAACAATACAAACCAAAGGCTCCGTACAATATTGGTGTGGACCTTGTAACCGGCGATTGGGTTCAAGAGCCATTTATGAAAAACATTTGATGTCAAATTTGCATATGAGAAAGGTTCTTCCCGAACACGAGCTTGAATATTCCGGCCATTTGGAACCGATGAGAAATATTGCAGGGAAACGTGCGAGCCGCCCGTCCCGATTTGTAAATGATAGTATCTACTCTCAGCAGCAAAGAAAGAGACAAAAAACAACTGAACCTAAATTGAAAGTGAATGTTGAAAAAAAGAGACGGAAAAGAAAACCATTTTTCGTACGATGTTCCGGCTGCAAGTCCCGAGTGAGGCTCCATTTAATGGGAAAACACTTGATATCACATTATCATTTTCGTAAAACAACCGAAACTCAGAGTGACACTTATCAACAGCTAATTCTAGATAATATGGATGCTATAGTTCATCAATCGCCTTATCAATGCAGTCCTTGCAAGTTTTACACGAATTGGCAGTCGAACTTCATGCAGCATTTATTTTCTGAAGAGCATGAAAAGAAACTTTCGTCTATAGACGGCCGCTTCTGGTGCTCCTTATGTAAGTTTGAATGTGAGACATCCGAAGAAATGGTACAACACATAACGAGTTCTGGTCATAGTGAAGTTGTCGCTGTTATTAACAGATCTATGCCTATAATCATAAGGAAGAAGACGATATTTAAATGCGAAATTTGTTTTGAAGAGTTCCGCTACAACATAGAACTAAAACGTCATTCCAAGAATATGGGACATAAATTAGCTTACTCCGCTTCAGATGACTACCAAGAGCTTCATATGTGTCAGCACTGTAAAGCAAAGTTCAAATCTTCACTGACTTTAGCTGCCCATCTTAAATCCAAGCATAAACAAAGGGCTCATCTTTGTCTGGTTTGCTCGAAGACGTTCAGCTCTTCGGATGAAGCCAAGCGTCATCGACAGACTTCGGAGCACAGGATAAGAAGGAAAATAAATATGAAGGAGCGAGGACTGCCTGTAAAGGATTTAAGCAAGAAATGTCCTTACTGCACCGAAAGTGTCGTCTTAAGGAATGTTTTGGAGCTAAAAGATCACATTCGTCTTATACATCCGAATATTAAAAAGAAGTAAGATGTTTTTAATTTATACTTCTATTATAATATAATCGTATCTATGCATTTAATATTTTTTTAAAAAAGCTAATGCAGTATAAATTACGAATATATAGAGCTCAAAACAACATTTGCTGGAATTTTGTCCGTCTGTCTATCTGTCTGAACGCACAATACGCAAAAACCACTGGACGGTGCTGTGTTAGGGTGTTATATGCATTTAGGGTAATTATCCAGATCAATTATAGAGTTCCCACGAGAATCAAGCTAACGCACATGCGAAGACGCGGGTTTTTTTCGCATTTTCTTTTTCAAAATATTTAATATTTCTTTTTTCTCTTTTCCAGATGCCCCAAATGCGGAATGTCGTTCGTGCTCCCCCAAGAAGTGTCACGTCACGTGAGAGCTAACGCCTGCCAGTTTCAAAATACTCCAATTACTTCTTCCATCCTCTGGAACTGCAGCCAATGCCTCTTTACCACCGACTCTCAAGCAGAGTGTTTCTTCCATGAGGCTTTACACACCAATCCTATCAAAGAGGTTTACAAAATTGGAGAAGTAGAGAAATTAGTTCAGAAATTCGCGTGCCCACTTTGTCCAAAGAATTTTAAGAAAGCGTCTCTTCGTCAACATTTGAGGCAGCATACTTTCGAGAGACCGTTCCTCTGTTCAATTTGTGGGGCCAATTTTACGAGGCAGACGAGTTTAGCGAACCACTCGAGAAATGAGCATGGCAAAGAGGGTAAAGTGACAAAGTTGCCAGTTATTGTGGACGCGATGGAAGGACCTTCGAATGAATACATGTGTGGCAGTTGCAAGAAACGGTTTCCCAATAAGTGAGTACTTTATTTTTGTGCACTATAAGGAACTATAGTACTTCATATCCAGAAATATACGCCTCTGTATCGAATGATCTATATGTATATGCTTATCTAAGTATCGTATTGGTAGGGGGAGAGTGCATGCTGCATTCCCACAACCGCTGGGCGCACTCGACTGGCCACGTTACCCCTCTTACATAGAAAACTACCTTGAAATGTACGACTTTATCGTATTTCTCCAATGTACGTCGTGTTTCCCTATTTTCCCAATCCATTCCTTATTCTGCAAAGGTAGGTAGCGCATCCTGGGGCGTGAAAACGTTTGTCATTCTAGACTGGTGTTGGCATGTATCGCGGATGTCTATGGACGACAGTACCCACTTACCACCAGATGGACTGTATGCTCGACTGTCGCCTTTTTTCTATAAAAAAAAATCGTTGTGTCGTCCACAATACAGTCGTCGTTACTGTACATTTTCTTTAGTTGCCGAAACATTGTCACCTATACAGTCTATCGTGATTCTGTTACTTGACATTCAGACCTAGATGTGATGTTAGCAGCTTCGTTATGTTTACGTTTGTCGTTATCACTAGCCGACCAACATTGTTAGTGGTACAAGCGACTAACAAACATTGATCAATTACAAATTATGCACGTGTCTCTCTATTCGTCTTCAAATTTATCTGTGTCGCGCCCGCTATTTGAGAAGTTGTAATATCTTGTGCCGTATTCGTACCCGCTGTACGTAAATAATGTCATGTGTCATGAAACGGGCGTATGATTTACGCGGCGTCGACTTCGTGAAAAGTACAACATGCACTTCAAAAGAACAATAAATAACATAATCATCATCTCGTGCCGCTGACGGAAGCTCGAAAGCTCCTCATACACTTAAAATAAAGCGTCGCATCACCGCTGGGACACGCGTCGACATCAATTTGCAATAATAAACGCATCGCAGCGGATGCGCCCGTGTCACGTGTCACACAACTCCTTCACAAATATCGGGAAACATTCATAATTTGACACGAGCTCTTTGATTAGAGCAGTAGCACAGTCTGACTTGATGATGTTTTTATACACTGCGGCAATAAATTCCCCGGATGCCTGGTATTTTGAGCGCTGGATCAAAATATTAGTAAGAGCCGGGAGTATTTTATTGTACACACGTGTGGTTTTACATCAGATTTGCAGGTTGGTTGATGGCTTTAGACCGTTTATTTGTTAGTTTATTTGCTTTGCAGGTATTAGTACTGAATGTATTTTGCTAATAAATACTGGTTTCTTACGTCCAATTCATCTATATGAACAGAATGTATTAAGTCATGTATGTCCCTTAAAATAAAAACATCTAACTGGGTTTCGAGTTCAGATTGTTTTATCGATGTTATGAACATCGTTTAACTCAATCGTTTAGAATAAAATGTTAATTAACAGCTCACAAACCCAATAGAAAACAATTACTCTTAAGAGTATTTCATATAAGACTAAGCTTCGGAAATTGCGTTAATTTTTACCACTTCTATTAATGAATGGGAAAATCTAAATATTATCTATACTAATATAATAAGGAGAGAGTGAGAATTTTGTGAGTTTGTGTGTATGTGGAGGGTAATCTCCGGAACCACTGCACCTATTTGAAAAATTATTTCACCATTTGTAAGGTACATTATTCCAGGTGGACATAGGCTATATATTATGTGCAAAAAAATTGCCGGGCATGCAACGCATGCCGGGCACAGCTAGTATTATATAATTGTAACAATCACAAACAATTTTTTCGTCCACAGTTCTATTGGGGCTTGTCGTGTGCATGAAGAATGTGTAGCTTTAAAACGCCACGCTGGTAAAGCGGGTTGTCGATTCCACTCTTTTAGAGGCGGTGTAGTTCCTCAGGGCTTGTGGTAGCCACCTTTTACGGCATCCACCGGATGGGATGGGGTGATGCCGTTCTAAAGCCGGCGGACAACACACGACTATCAATCAATGAACGGTAGTCAAAGAGAAAATGTCTCCCAAACATTTCACGACACAAGAACAATTATATTCAAATGCCACAAATTGAAAATGAACAGACACATTTGCATTCAAAAGTAAAGGTGTGTTTCTCAACCGTTCCGAAAAGTTCTTGAAAGGACCTTAAGCCTGATACCCGATTATACGGACCACAAACCTCGTGAATCAGCTCAGCACTGCCATTAAAGACAACTTTCAGAGCTCAGACTATTCAGGGGACCGTTGAGGGCCTCTAACGCCGTTGATGATCTAACTTGTGTAATATCTTATGCATTATGGTTGCAGTTGCATTAATGCGACTGCAAGTGTCGCAGTTAGAGGGTGGAATGCGAATGTGAATTGACCTCTGGAGTGCATTATGTTGATTGTGTGGATTTCATTGTTACTTAATTATATTCTTGATGAGGGTCTTCTAAGTTCTAAATCAGTGTTTGGAAAAATGATCGATGACATAATGGATATTTCTCTGTTTTAAGTACATACTTTAAAAATTTAAATTTAAAGTAGGTACATATGGTTCAGAATTTTTTTTAGAGCTTTACGAGCCCTAACCAACAACATTTAATTGGTATGTATAAAGAACCATATTTATTAAGATTTTTTTGAGAAATTTACATGGTCTTATGTCGTTGGACATACAAAAACTGATTGATGCTTTGGATGGATCAGCGTTCAACTATTACGCTTCTCATAAGCGACTAAGTCGGCGATCTTTGATGCTACAACTATTGAGTGTGCTTGAAGCCTTATCGTAAAATAAATGATTTTTTTGTGCTTTGTATTAAGTAAATATGATATGTAAAGAAATTTTGCAAAATTAATAAAAAAAATCTTGTAAAACTCATAAAAAATTCATTTTAACTACGAATCGTGACCGGATACCACGAATTCAGTCTTCGGAAATACAACCTGAAATGTACTTTGGGTATAGTAAATAATACAACCTGAAATATACTTTGGGTATAGTAAATAATACAATCTGAAATGTACTTTGGGTATAGTAAATAATACAATCTGAAATGTACTTTGGGTATAGTAAATATTTTTTAGAACAACAAATTATCCTAAACGCAACAAAATAAATGAAATAAATAATTTGAAACTTATCTCTTTCAACGCTTAATTCTTCGTCATTTATTCATAGCCTTAGCTTAAATACCACTCTTTTTAATTCACGCTAATTGCTATCGTTTATTATGTATACTTACTTAAAATTTATAAGTAAAGGTTACCACAGCCTTACCACATGACATAACTATTTACTATTGCCTGACCATCCGCCAGCGCTGTCCACCTGTCCTGGGCGGTTTCACGTCACTCCACCACAATTGCAACATGCTTACCATAAGCGAATACTCGGCCACATCGCGCGGTAATGGCCACCTGGCCCGTCGTCCCATCTAATTTATTTTTCCTCGGATAGCATTTGCTTGGGAATACACACAGACTTCCCGTTCATTGAACAAGATTACACAGCAATCGTGAGGATAATTAATAATAATTATGAAGTATAATAAAATTAACTTGCATCATTCTACCTAGTCTGGCCATAAATACCGTTACAATAAAGAAAATTAAATAAACTACATTTGAATTTGGAATCTGTCATTATCACGTGAAAAATAAAAGTTTTCTCTCATTTTGGCGCCAATCATTATTAAATATCCTATTAATATTAAAATGGAGTGGGTTGATGACGAAATCCGTATTGCTGTAATTGCATTAGGTACGCAAGGCAGGCATGGAGCCAAATGCAATTTTTAAAACTGTCCATCCACTTAGTATATAACTTATCTAACTAACTTATCTTTGGAAATTTAGAAATTGGAGGATTTGGAAAACGGGTTGGAATAATGAGGAGGGATAGGATAGGATGGGATGGGAATGGGCTCGGGTATATCTCAATTATTACCGAAACGCATAGTGTGATCCTCCGTTTAGAAAATCTGTATCAAAATCAATAAGTACATACCGACAATAAGATCAATTTGCTCATATAAACTGGGAAAAAGTCTTACTATTTGAGTAATTGAACTGATCAATTGAACTAGTTTCAAAACGTAGAAACATAACGCCCTAGAGTCTAGGGCGTTATTTCGCTAGGGCTAGCTCATTGTCGTCGCTATGGTTTAGGGCCTACATCATAGTGACGACAATGGGTTCACAAAAATGTGTGTACCTATATAGTCTTTGTATGTTTATCAAATTCTATGGCCGTGTATCTCTCTACTCTTTCTGACCGTTGGCCGCAAACACATTAGCGTAACCAAGCGTACTTAAAACGCATAATTAGAATACGTTTTGATAAGAATTTGACTATGAGAAACATTTACGTTGTATAAACAAAATGTCCACTTTTGAGATAAGTAGTTTACTTGTCATAATATATCTGCTTTGAAGCGCTCTGCATCCGAAGAGGCGTTGCGGCTCCGCGTTTTCTACCGTCATTTTATAATGAGGAATGATCTGATAAGCTGTTCAGTTTGATGCCAACTTTGGATTTTTACCATCACAAAGCACTTCTTTGACAAAGAGTTGTTGTGTATATTGCGGTCATCAAGACACTATATCATGATCCCGAAAGTTGGGGAATGAACTGCCGATTGAGGTCTTTCGGTTATTTATTTATTTATTTATTTATTTATTTATTTATACGGGATATACCCTTTTTACATAACAGATTAAAGAAAGGAAAATAGAAAGTACAACTCAAAGCAACATAAGATCAGAACTTCTCAGTTGGCGCGAAAATTCAACAATATCGTTACCATAAAAATTAACAGTATCACCAAGAGCGTTAGCCTTGCGCATCAGTCGTATCAAAGTTTCATTCTTGCTAACGTCAGTTCTTCTATAGGGGACATAAAACACATCAGAGTTCCTCGTGCCAGCAGCACTTATTCTATAATTTATGTGCGATGTTAGGAAAGAGCAATCTAAAAAGTTGTTAATAATTTTGAATAAAAAAGTGAGATCAAAAATTACTCTTCTCTCCTGCAAAGATTGCAAACCCAGTTTACTAAGAATGTAAGAATAATCATGATTATCGCGTGACATTCCGTGACCATCGCGATAGGCCGCGTGTCGCAGAAAATTATGCTGAGGTTTTTCAATGAGTTTAATTTGTTTGTTTGTAAAAGGAGACCAGACGATTGAGCAATATTCCACCAAAGGGCGAACGAGAGACTTATATAGTAAAAGTAGTGTACTAACACGCGAAAACTCCGACGTGTTTCTATAAACAAATCCCCACATTCGCATTGCCTTAGAAGAAATAGTTTTGATATGATCATTAAAATAAAGCCTCGCATCAAGCAAGACACCGAGATCTTTAACAGTTTCCACCCGTTGCAATTGATCGTTACCCATAACATAATTGTAAACTATACCAGTCTTCTTTCTTGTGAATGAAATAATTGAACATTTTTTAACGTTGAGTTTCAATAAGTTAAGATTGCACCATTCCATTACACTATCAATGTCGATTTGCAGAAGTTCTGCATCAACAGAGTTTTCAATATTCTTATAAATTTTAGCATCATCAGCGTATAAAAGTATCGAAGAAAATTTTAAACATGAAGGTAAATCATTTATAAAAAAGTTAAACAAAAGAGGGCCCAAGTGGGAGCCTTGCGGGACTCCAGAAGGAACTTTTATAACTTTAGATTTACAATTTTTTATTTCGACAAATTGAGATCTATCAGTCAAATAACTTTTCAGCCAACTTAACAACGGATTTCCAATACCCATGTTATTCAACTTTGAGACCAGTATATCGTGATTTACACTATCAAATACCTTTGAGAAATTTGTGTAAATCGCATCGATCTGTCGATACTTCTCAAAGGCATCGGTTATATATTTTTTAATAATTACTACGTTAGTGCACGCAGACCTTTTGTCGATAAAACCATGTTGTTGTTCACATATAATATTCCTGAAATTGCTATAAACGCAACTAGTGATTACAGAAAGATTTACTTTAATTAAATTAATGATTTACAGAAAAGAAGATGCAAAGGTTTTGTCACAGCATATATACAGTTGACCAAAAAGATATTAGGAATTAAGTCAGGCCCTGCACCCTTCCTGGTGTCCAGCTTGGCAATTTCATCGAATACAGCACTAAGAGATAATTCCATACAGTTCATATAAAAAGTAGAATTGTAATCAGTAGGTGAGATAACATGATCATGCTGGTGAGATAACATGAGATAACATGATTATGCTGTGACAGAAAAGAAAACGAGGAAAATTATAAAAATAGTAAAGACATTACTGATTAAAAAGTGTTATTATAAATTCCAAGAGAATCTTCATACTAATTTTCCGTGAATCTCTCTGTCTGTGACTATCAAAATTGTGTCTTGCAGCTGTACCCTAATTGTATTAATATCTTCATACTGTAGGTAGATTAATGATTGCAATAAATGTTTACGGCCGCAAGTTACGTTAAAGTCTCTGAAAAAAGGTATTGAAAGGTACAACCAGAGTAAACAGAAGATCCATTCCACGCGAGCATCAGAATGATCCGCAGAATTATGGGCAATTATTGTGGTGTAGGCCAGCTCTAGAATAGCACCACGTGGGTATCGTAAAAGGCGAATAATTGATTACGAAGCCGCTACCTCAGACCCTGAGGAACTATATCACCTCTAAAAGAGTGGACTCGCTAATGCACTTGGCCACCGTGGCATTTTAAGGCCATACATCCCTCATGCTCAAGTCACAGTGCGCGAGGAGGTCCACGTCCAACAGTGGATATTAAAAGGATATTGCATTTCATCATTGTACTATGTTATTTCAGGACCGCTTTGAGTCGTCATACTGCTGGATGCTTGTATACAGCGGATGACAAACGCTGCCCCCACGACCAGTGCACCTATGTCGCCACGACTCCTGCACAACTTGCCAAGTATGACAGATTATTGACTTATTGATTTCATGAAAAATCAAAAAAATGCCAGCCAGCACTTGTAGCGTATAAAAAAGACCAAACGAAACTCTGTTCCACCGAGAAATTTTGTACTCCCAGGTTGTTCGTTACATAAGAAAAAATAAAGTTTCCACGAGTTTATCAGGAACAAATTACATATACAAGCACCATCTATTCATAAACAGATTGAACTTCTTATAGCGCTATCTATACAAATTAATACTAACTAAAACAACCGCCAATGAATCATTTATTGCTTCTTGCATTGTCAATAGATGTCACTATAATAAGCTTTTTCAACGTACTCCAAAAGCAAATGCCAACTGCGCATTGAGAAATAGATGTACATTATTTGTTTTAACTCCATTTTTTCCTTGTTTCCTTTTTTATTATAGACACCGCCGTGCCCATGGAGAGCGTATTAAACATCACGAGTGCAATCTTTGTCCATTCAAATCTGATCAAGCAAGCCATTTGAAGCGGCATATGTTGATGCATATAGAAGTTAAACCTTACTTTTGTCCACATTGCCAGTTTACTTGTGGAAGTTTGGTAAGACATTATTGTATCATATAAGTATTTTTTTTTTGTTGATAAACGTCTAGAACGTCCAGAGAAAAATCTCTACTTTCAATTCACGTCAACAGATGGCGCTATAAGTCTCAATTATTCCTTTTTTTTCTAGGAGAATCTCCGAAAGCATGTCCTCAACAGTGGACGTCATCGCGGGCTGTTCCTATATCAGTGCAAATTGTGTGATTATCGTACCAACATGGCATCAGATTTGCGTGGACATCTTACTACTGCACATGCCGATAAATACAACTCAAGAGCAGCGATCCAGGCTGTGAAGACACACCTGATGAAGGAGGCAGCCCCAGTTAAAGAAGACTGAGAATCTGAAAATAAACTTAATATAACATACCTATATAACGCGAGATAGTTATAAATAAAAGAATAATGTGTGTCTTTTCTATTATTACAATGCACAGGATTGCACTGGATTCAAATAGTTGAATCACGTCACGTTCACACGTCTTAAAACGCAGACCATGTTTACAAATTATGGCAATAGATGCCACTACTAATATAAACTAACTAAAGTCGCGGTGATAACAATTAAAATTCAAACTACTTACTTACTTATTACTACGTACTTATTAATTAAAACTACTTACTCTTCCATGGTTTATAGTAAAAAATATCGTTCAGCAAATAAGAATGGATTGATATTTTATTTCATGTGGCAACATTTTGACTAACGTCTGATTGTCAAATGCTCCAATACTAGCGACTCTAGCGAGGGAAAAATCGCAGATCGTCTAGAGATCGGACATATTACGTTTGTGTATATCTTTTGTTATCGACGAGAAATAATAAAACGTGATTTATTACTAGAAACACTGCATTATTTGGCTACAATTGTAAATTAAAAAATATTTCTTACATTCCCTGTTACATAATTATCGATTATTCTAGACTGTGTAAAGACAATTTAAAATTTTAAGTGTTGTGCGAAAATTCTAATTTTCTTAAAATAATGAATGCTTATCTGGTGTTGTGAGGTGAAAATCGATTGATATTGAAAATGTCGTTAAAGGTAAGTCCAATACTTATGTATTTCGAAACGGCCTTGGCCGGGTTATTTTAATTATTTCGTCGTAAAAGGGTAATACAATACATTATTTTTGTAGTAGGAGGTACCTACCTTTATTTGTACCATTATTTATATTTTTTAGATATGTATTGCCTACCAAGTTTTATAGATAGATAGATATTTTCCTAGCTATGTAAACTTACATATTTTCTATTTAACTAATACCACATTCTTTTGAAATAAGTATTTTGCAAAAATTTAAACCTAATTAAATAAAATAAATAAGGAATTTGCTTTTTATTTTACTCTTGTATTTCTATCTTATTTGCTTTACTTTCGAATTTACTTTAGAATTAATTTTTATCTCTAGTATTTAGGTACCTACTTTTATTTATAATTTTAGATCTTAGATATGATGTTAATTGTTGTTTAACAATTATTATTTATCTAAAAAGAACCGTTGGTTAGTTTTTACAAAAACAGTAAAAAAAAAATATTTTGGTGAGGGTCTTATTTACGGGAACCGTTTTTATTCCTTTTCGTTACATTACTAAATTTGCATATTCTCTTCTAGCTAAATAATAACCGTTCATGCAGACATCAATTTTAGATTTTTTATCTAAAACCTTCCTGTTTCAAGATTGTCCTTTATGTTTAAATTGAAACATGCTGTATCTGATTTTTAACACCAAGCAATAAAAAATATATTCTTTTTTAAAGATTTTATTAGTTTTAATATGTAGGAATTTAGGTTCCCTTTTCTCAGACTTATTTATCAACTGATTTCTATATGAATATCACAATATTGCTTTGTTGTTTCTCAAGTCATTTCCATTATTGTACATATTTATTACATATTTTATTAAATGGATATATCTAGGAGTTTTTGTACTGTCTGTTTGAATATGCGTAACTCTAAAACCACTGGACGGAATTCAATGGAATGTTACATTCTTTACAGACAGACCGAAGAATGTTGCATTTCATAAAAATATAATAGATAAAGAAAAAAATATAGTTTTAGATACATTTTACTGTACAGCAAAATTACCGTCGCTACATGCGCTCGTAACTGTATGTCCTACTTATCCCTAAAACCTTTAGACATCCATTCCGCGCTGTAAGAAACCGGTACGAAGTCAGACAGGGTTGGTTCCATATTTATCGCGCCGCCGGCAAGGCTCGCCACCGACCAAACCAGTCTGCCCTGTCTCATCCAAGCCAATGAACCGATCATTTCGAAGGGTTTGTTTTGCGCGAAAATCAATAGGGAAATTTATTTTAATACGGCAATTTAAAGAATTATTAATTACTAGCGACCCGCCCTCGCTTCGCTACGGTTTATAAGTTTTTTTTATTCAAAATTTTTCTTTCGAAATTTCAAAATAAAATATAGCCTATATTAGACACGGATAATGTAGCTTCCTATTTGTGAAAGAATTTTTGAAATCAGTACAGTAGTTCCAGAGATTACCCCCAACATACCTTCAATCACATAATTTTACCTCTTTATTATATTAGTATAGAAAAGTCTTCTAAGGCTTCTCGCGATTTAATAAAATAAAATTAGTAGTATAAATTAGGTAGGGATAGGTATAGTGGATTTCCGGCCATAATCAAACAGGCGCCGTTTTTATTAAAATTAGGGATCACGCCGGTTTTCTCGCGATGTTTTCCTTCGCTTAGTGATGATTAAACATAATATGAAGAATACTTGACTTGTTCTAAACGTAAAATGAGAAACTTACATGTTTTAAGATATAATTCCGAACTTGACCACAGACTGTAGACAGGCGTCAGTGACGCTACATTCTGATATGGTCCATAGAAAACTCTAGAAACTAGTAGAGTGGCCCTCGGTTTGGTGCTGCCCTTTGCAGTCTGTGGTCTGCAGCCTGCGGTTTGCAGTCTGCGGTCGAGTTCTGAATTGTACTTTTGCTCGTATACATACATAACAATAATACATGACCTCGAAAACATTCTGTTTTCCTTAGAAAGTGACAGCCGATCGAACCAAAAACTTATTTAGTCGCGCCAGTTATTCTAGGTCATCTAAATATATCGCATACAGGATTAATTTACATGTGAAACGTCTAAGCTCGTCCCACGTCTTGTCTGACTGGATTTAATTCTAAATAACCGTTAATTTAACTTGATTTGCGTTGACATAGTAATGATCTGTTTCCCTTCATTTAATTAAAATGAATATGTGTATTTCAAACATTAGACATAATGGATGTTCTTTCTGCTTTATTTCGCTGAACATTTTCTTCGAATTTAAAAGTAAAATAAATGTCACATGAATCATTACTTGGACAAGTTTTATTTGTTTCTTTACTTTGATGATTAGAGTTAGTAATTAGGGCGAAACAATAGTGTATTTGTATTTATCTCAGCCTTGAATGTCCCACTGGAGGGCACAACCGTCCAAAGTAAACCACTAAGGGGTTTTGGGCCATAATCTACTACGCGGGTCCAATGTGGATTCACATACTTCAGTTTTTTTTTCTGAAGCACACTGCTTTGTTCACGATGTTTTCCCTCACCGCCGAGCTAATGACAATTTGTTATTATCTATATCAGGGGTCGACAATTACTTTTAAATGGAGTCCAGCTGATTAAAATGTTTCAATCGAGAGTTCAGAAAAAAATATTTAAAAGCAACTTTGTTTGCCAAAAGAGGAACGTGGTCAATAAAAACTATCTATAATCATTATTTTCATATTTATTAGAGAAGCCATAATTCCCATAATAGAGCGTCGTCGTTATCTAGATAGAAACTGTGGCACTCGTTCGCTCGCCGCTTGCATGGCAACTGATCGCTCTCGCGCTAATACTTTAAAAATGACGCGAAAATAATATTGAAAATGCATCACATTATGCAGATTGTACAATAGAAATAAATGGATAGAAATAGATAGAAAGGTAGAAGGTCCAGTTTTATACCCTGCGTGGTCCGGACCGCGGTCCGCCAATTGCCGAACCCTGATCTATATAGTCGGTATGGATTTTACGATTGATTAAAATTTTATCCCTTAAATATGTGTTGTTTGGAGACTGCTTAAGTATGCTCTAATATCAGATTTTTATAATAAAGCAATAAAACCTTGTAATTTTTATAATATTGTAATAGGTGTCTAAGAACCGACAATAAGGTCCGGATATATAAACAATTTTCTACCTTAGAATTAGTCTGACTTGTAAGAACCTTATGCAGAGTATCCATAAAGGTTAGCTTTTAACAATTCAGACTAACTTGAAAAGGAAAGAAACGGCTAAATAATATCTGTTTATCCGACCCTAGAGTGTTTCTTTTTGTACTCTTCCGAAAGGTTGGAAACGGTAACTAACGTGTATGCAGATAGTATATAAAGTTTCTTTTTGTAGAATAGATGGCAGACGAGCGGCCACATGATGGTAAGTGGTCACCGCAGCCCATGGACAACTGCAACACCATAGGGCTTGCGGATGCGCTGCCGACCTTGCAGAATCCTGTTCACAGCTCTCTTGAAGATGACCATATCGTAGCGTCATGAATAAATCTCGACTGGTTCATTCCACAAGTCGGGTTGCGCGGTATAAAAGTCTCTTATAAGGGCTCCAACTAATTCTGTCACCTAATTCTTTATCAGCCGTTATCCTTATGTCCTTTATTGCTTTGTCCAGAAACGTCGTATATAAACGCCGGTTAATCAACAGGAATTAGATGTTTCTAACGCCCATTAAAACGCTTTATACCTCCAAGACATCAAAAGACTATACAGCGTCAGAGAGAAATTAGTTTCTTAGAAGCGCTCATATACTAGATTTTCCTGATTTAGCATAATTCTGATGTATACGTTGTAAAAAATTGTGCTGAAAGATCGAAACAAGCTATCAGAATAGATTTATTAGTGGATTCAATCGAGACTTTTCTTGTTTTTAATGTGTTATGCTGGTTTTATTGTTAAATTTTCTTCCAAGTAAACCTAGATTCCATCCTCATTCCCATCCCATCCTAACTCTCCCCATTTTCCCACCCTTCCTTTAGAGATATTCTAAAGGCAGGCAGCGCATTCGGCGGCGT
Organism: Sesia bembeciformis; assembly: GCA_943735995.1. Lineage (NCBI taxonomy): Eukaryota > Metazoa > Arthropoda > Insecta > Lepidoptera > Sesiidae > Sesia > Sesia bembeciformis. Next base: position 768,694 of record OX031028.1, on the reverse strand, counting down.
GCTAACGTTTGTCATTTTGGACTAATGTTGGCATGTATCGTGGATGTCCAGTTACCATCAAGTGGATTGTATGCTCGTCTGTCGCATTCGTCCTAATAAACAAAATCTAGATTAAATAGGTTAAATTTCGTCATACATACTTCAGTAACTACTTTAGGTATTACTAATACCTAGCCAGTACTACAGTTTTATTTATGATTCCTCAGTATATTACGAGGATTTTATTACAGACTAGCGACCCGTCCCCACTTCGCTTCGGTTTATTAAATTTAAAACAATCGGAATAAAATATTTTCCTGCGATAAAATGGAGCCTATATTTTAAGTTAGACCTCTAGCTATACATCGGTGAAAACTGCATTCAATTCCATGCAGTAGTTTTTGCGTGATGCGTGTACAAACATACAGACAGACAAAATTTCTAAAAACTGTTGTTTTGGCTTCTGTTGCTCTAATAAAGATTTTTTTCAATATCTATAATGTACAGACATCGGCCTGTTACAATTTTATTATATGTATATAGATGCTCTAGGAATGTTTACCTCAATCAAGGTGTAACTAATTATAAAAAAAAATGTTTATCGTGAATTGCAAATTGGACAATGTATAAACGGTAGCGTTAAAGAAAAACAGAGTTCCAAATTATGTATTTTTTTGTTTTAAATCATTACTTAAATATCATTTTAATATCAAAATCATTTTTACAAGACCTTTTAAGACTCTCTTTAATTGATTGTTTAGTAGGCAGCAAATAATATAACATCGATATAATTTAATAGTATCTTGGACCAGTTTGGGGCGAAGCAAACCAGTACATACGTGTGTAGTTTTATCGCTATAATAAAAATTAACGTCTCATAACGTAGCGGTTATTGCCAGCTCAGACTTCATCATTTATGTAGGTACTATTCTGTTCTAGCAACTGTGCACAAACGCCAGTCAGAATTCTTATTTATAAATTTTACTAGCGGTGCCAGCGACATCGTTCCCGTGAACTCTAGAGTGGTTCCCGTGGGAACTCTACAGTGGATCGGGATAAAAAGTACGCTTAATGTTAACCCCAGTCATAAGCTCTATCTGTGCCAAATTTTATTAAATTCTGTTCAGTGGCTTTTGCGTGATGCGCGTTCAGACAGGCAGACTAAAATTCCGAAAAAAAAAATGTTTTGGGTATTTTTGGTAATATTGCAATCACTTTTTTCAAAAAAATATTTAATGTACAGATACGGCTCTGTTGCGATTTTATTATACACTAGCTGTTGCCCGCGACTTCGTCCGCGTGGACTTTAGTTTATAAACATTTTATAGCATTTTCATCGAACAAATGTTCGACGTGATACTTTAAATTGATATAACTTTTTTATTTATGAACTGATTGAAATAAAACAAACACAAAATTTTAAGTGAAGCTTACCACAATACATTAGTGAAAACCGCACCCAAATCGGTTAAGCAGTTTCTTAGATTAGCGCGCACAGACAAACAGACAACAGATAAAAATTCTAACAATCATTGTTTTGAGTTCTATTGCGTTGCGTTCTTCCATGTACAGACAGCGATCAGTTACATTTTTATTATATGTATATATAGATATGTTTACATTAGAAAATTGTGTTGGTTCTGCGGTCGAGCCAATTTTTGTACTCTTGTATGTTTGCAATCAAGGAAGATTGAATCTACCGGATTCCGTTATGAGTTCATTATATTGCCTTTGCGATCAGAATCTGGATTTCTTTTATTTTCTGTTTCCATTAATCTTTACATTGGACATAAATGCGGAGGGGGCCACACCCTAGACATCTTTTTAGTACCCACCCCAGAATTACGAGTTCAGACAATTGACCTTTAGGCAATTGACCTTTTATTGTTTCCTTTTGTTTAAAATTTGACACATTGTTAATCTAACATTATTGAGCGAGTAAGAGATAACAAAGCGGAAACCACAAGCACCGAGGAACTACATCACCTCTAAAAGAGTGAACTCGCCAACCCGTTTATCAGCGTGGCCTTTTAAGGCCTTTTATCCCGTGTTTAGCCGTGCAATTAAAAGGGCTGGTTATGGTTGATCATGATTGAACAAAAAACTCTTAGGAGATATGCAACCCAAAAACTAGCAAAAGTATTTTACGAACAAATTAGTAGAAAGATGAAAATAACACTAACTAAGAAGACTTTTGATTTTCTCTTGATTTGATTTTGATTTAGCCATAGTGGAAATGAGGTCTAAGAACGATGTCCACCAAAAATTATGGTCGTAGTTTCGCCAATGACTGTCAATATTGATTTTGTTTGCTCTAAATATCTTTCTGGAAGATTAATAACATTTGTTGCAACTCTTCATCCATTCAAACTTATTCAACTTGTAATATCAAACATACATTTATATGTTAGCAAAATACAAATTAAATTTCTTCGCACGCTAAAATTGACCAAGTATCGCTCTATTCATTGTTTGTTTCCGTGTGAACCTTTCTCGAACTTATCCGGTATTGACGTATCCAGTTTTGTGGACAGTAAACCAATTCTCGGATCAAATTAACTCGCTTTTCTACATTTATAAGTCTGTAATTTAAGTATAATTGCGGTCTGCGGTCACATCAAGTTAGAAGCTCCATTCACACGCACTGTCTTTGTGGTATTTCCCTTACGTAATTTGCAAATGTCGCTTCCTATCACTTACGTTAATCGCTTCAATGTCTATAATGCCTTCAGAACACGTACTCCAGGTTAAGAAACGGGTATCTTTATTATATTGTGCTTCTATGGAAAATAATCTCATCCAGCTACTAACCAGTGTTAGTCGTCGGTCCACCTACTCGTCTCACGCTACATTTTCCATTTGAGGACTCTACTAGCGCACCAGTTATCGGTTGTTATAAAAAGAGTATGAGTATGTGTGTCGTGACAGACTCTGGCAGAAGCGCGGGCTTGCTTTTGGTATGAAATATTCTATAGTTCCTAAATTAATGTGTACACATTACTTACTTACTCCGCTGGGTCAACGGTCTTGGATCTTGGCTTCCGCAACCAAAAGACGCCGCAGCTTTTTGTACAGCACGAAGCCCTTCCACCGCACCAAGGTGATCGAGGTCCTTCTCAGTCTCGCCATTTCATCGATCTTCTCCCATGCTTTACCCATTGGGAGAATGTGCATACAATACAAATGTCTCGTTATTCTTTTACAACACCATCAGTCTTTGTCTAAGCAGTTTTCCGTCACATCTTCCGTCCACATTCAATCATTACCGGCAACTTTCCGCAAGTAAGTCTTTAACTTACCTGCTTGAAGTGTAGGGACCTTATAGTAGTTAGATTTGCCGTCGAGATGTTCAATAATTGTTCATGGTTCTACTTTCATTTCCGAAAAAAGTGACCTTATAGCTGCTGTTTAAATGTTCACGGTTCTACAGCCTTGCTTCTCTAACTAACCTCACGGTACATTGACTTCGAGGAAGCGAATGCCATCTAATTGACGTTCAGCCATTAGTTTTAATTAAAACCCTGTCCAGAATTTACGTACACGCGATAGTTAGCAAGTAACGTTACTCGCTATGTTGTGTAAGTATTTACCATACCATCAGCCTATGTTTCTCCACTGCTGGATATAGGCCTTTCTCAAAACTCGCCACCACACACGATCGTCTTCTCATCCAGCCACCACCGGCGAACTTCTTCAAGCCGTCCCCACACTGCGCTTCCCGGAACGTGGCCTCAATTAAAGGACCCCATTCGTTTAGTAGATAATACACAATATTTGGCCTCTGATGGTGGAACCGATTCATAAGTTAAAAGTTGCTCAGCGAGCTATGGCGAGAGCTATTCTTGGAGAATAGTGAGGCTCCAGTGGGCAGGTTATATTTGCGGTAGGACCGATAATCGATGGGGTTAGACGAGTCCTTGAATGGACACCGTGTATCGAGAAGTGTAATGTGGGACGCCCTCCGGCCAAGTGGACCGACTCCGACGACTGTGTGAGATGGCAAAATGAAGGTATGTATCCGGCAGTAGAGAGACATAGACTGATGGTATGGTAGACAATTTTTCCTTAGGTACTATAATATAAACGCATGAACATATTATTATGTATAATTGGCAAGCACCAGTCACAAGAGTTCATATCTCTATTTTCCATACCTTTTAGAGAAAAAAAAATGAAAATTTCAGAGCTTTCTATCCTATCCTACAAATTTACCTAACATTTGCATATATTGACAGTTGATTTTTTTTGTATTTTTAAACATTAAACCGTTGTGATTTTGAAACTTGACCTAGGTTTTGTTTGCGTTGTAATCACCTAGTTTTCCTACTAGAGAAAATTTCCTTCAATTTCGCCTACACACTCAATTACAAAGATGTAGCCACACATTATTTCATTCATAATCTAGCTAAAACGCTAAGATCCTCCCACGGCGACCGCAATCGACGCCAATCAGTGACGTCATGTATTACGTCGCGTCTTGTAAAACTTGGACACCGCCTACACAAGCAAGTCTCTCGCGGCTATATCGTCGCCCGACCCATTATCGCCGGCCAGTCTACACGGGCGATATCCTCGCCCTTGTAGATTGGCCGGCGATAGCTCGTATAATTACTATTGAAATTAATGGCTCGGGCGAGGATATCGCCGCCAGAGACTGGCTTGTGTAGGCGTCGTCTTGCGGATTATTTGGATTTGTAGAACAACGCAACCAGCCCTTTCAATATCCACTGCTGGACATGGGACTCCTCGTGCACATTTTCTCGTGCATGAGGGATGTAAGGCTTTGAAACTCCACGCTGGCCAAACTGCTTGGCGAGTCCATTCTTCTAGAGATAGTGCAGTTGCTCAGGGCTTGTGACAGCCGCTTTGTTATTTTTCGACACCCACGGGAAGACATGGGATAGTGTTATTCTATAGCCGGCCGACACCACACGGCAGATTATATTTTCTAGTATCAAATACTTTTTATCAAAACATCTCTTGATCTTGCAGCATCTAAAGAATACAGTAACAAGGTATAGTATTGGGTCCACGATTATAGACCTATTATTTTCTTAGTGTCTATAACTTTAAAATTCGTATTTGTTACTCCAATTGGAAGAATGAGTTTATTCTACAACGTTGTATTTGCGGTTGGCGCTACCTAACCGTCTAATTGATTAAGTTGATATAGAACTGCAAATGTCATTGGTTGCAAAGAACTTTGTATTTGTCCGAACGTTTGATTAGCTCAATACTATAGTGTCTCTAAATACACTACTTCAGATGTGAAGAGAAAAAAGGACTAAGTAAAAAAATAAAAATATCTTAAGTACTAAGATCAAGTCGTCCAACTCTCGATCGGTCAATACTGTCGATCGTAAATCCGACTTAAACGTAAAATCAATCAATTATGTCGTCATAAATTATTCAAATCACATATTTGTCTGCCAGCGTAATACACAAGTGTGTTTATTTTGTGACTTGCATTCGCCTATGGCGTCGCTCTCTTGTAGCTCACAAAAGTAGCTCCATTTTTTAAATATATTTTTGCAGATATTTCTAAATGGCTACTTTATTATTTATGGTTAAAAAAAATAAATTCAAACCAATAGTTTTAATTAAATAATATACATATACCCAATTCGCGTTTGAGTGGTAAAATTACGCTCTGACGACTTATTTTTTATCGCAGTGTAATGTTTGTTATTCTTACTTTTAAATAATATTTTTTTTTATCATCCTTCACCTCTCACCTACAGAAGGACCCTATACAATGGGATAGCATGGATGTAAAAAAAACTGTATACACTCTTGTAGTCCAGAAATATACAGAATTTGTCAATAACCTGTCATAGTATACCTACAGTTGTTCCAGAACCTTGTGTACAATAATTATTTTCATAATAATGTAAAAACTCAATGCTTCAATAAAAAGTATAACACCTGAACAATTGTAGTTACATAAACATGTCAACTAACGATGACATAAGATACAAATATTTATAAGAAGAAGAAAATCGAATCTGTGCATAAGGAAGTTAGCCGGCAGAAGCAGATAGTGGTGGGTAATCAAGACTTCTCGGACTGTTTTAACTCGCTTAATCCTGCTCCGCTTGCGGATCCGACTCCTCTTAGTTACTCCTTAACTCTTTTGATTCACCTACTTATTCATTTTCCGAGAGCGTTTCATTCCCTTGCATAAGCAAAAAAAAAAGGTCATGCCATCGTTGCATCTCGATTTTGAGCCCCCGACAAGTGCCGATGCGCGATTACACTCACGATCGTGATTGGCGCCGGAATCGGAATGAATAATAATTCGATGGAACAATTAAGGGATTCTGCTCCGCTCGCGGATTCAACCCTTTTGATTCATTAACTCTGGAGTTACCTATCACTAGAGCAGACATAATATACCGCAGTTTTTATTGCATGATGTATAGGCCTCGGATAACGTAATTCAAGTGAATCGGATCACCAATAAAATTATAGATATAGTAACACAAACACTCGTTTAACCGGACTATTTCCGTGGAAGTTATCTTTAGATGTGACACCACTGACTATGATGTCACGATTATAATTTACAAGTCAACAAAGAGTAGTTTTAATAGTAGGTACCTACATATTCCTTCCTTTTTTTATTCAAAGATTTACCGCTCCAATTTTCATACGATGGTAACAAAATACTTGGCAGTATCGCAGTTCCGCGAGAATTATAGACCTTATAACTTCACGGTTTATAAGTAATTAATGTAATTAAAAATATTTACCGCATTAGCTGTGTGTCTGTCCATTGCTGGGTAGATATAGCCCTTCAAGGGGACTTTTGCCATCTCTCGTTAAGCGATTTTTAACTTGTGATATATGTAATTCAATGAAATTTTGCTCTGATGGCCTAATGGTCATCAGAGCAAAATCGACCAAATTTCGCACGGTATGTCATAAGTTATGACATTGGTACATCTTACATGACATATAAGTTATGACTCATAACACTCATAACCGGCAGGAATTTAAGTCACAGGTCTCTCCGAAGACTACTTCACCACAAAAAAAAATATAAAACTTCTTATCCAGTTACCATTAATATTTTTTTTATGGACGAAGGCGTTGGACGAGCATACAGTCCACCTGATGGTAACTGGATACTGTAGCCCATGGACATCCGCGATACATGCCAACATTAGTCCAAAATGACGAACGTTGGCACGCACGCCTCCGGAAGCTTTTGGAGATATGGGAATGGATTTCATGTTTAATAAAAAAAAATATATATTTTAAATTTGTTAAATAAACAAAAATATGCGTTTTATACACACATTTTTTTTCACGTTTTATACACATTTTATATTGTAAATCGAGTCTACAATTTGTTATGACTTGTTTACGTTATTTCTACTCTACGTTTCAGCACGGCCACGAGCTGATTGCGCGCGCACCCGGACGGTGTAAACCGTGCTGAAACGTTAGAAATAAAGTGTAAACAAAAACCCTTAACTGTACGAGACACAATATTTTCACAATATAAAATGGGACATATCCGGCCTATGTGCACATCCTTTCGATTTCTATGAGCAATCTAAAGACCTAAATCTAGAGAACTAATCTAGAATCTAGAGACCAATCTGAAGGTTAGGCAAGTTATATTCGTAATGCTATTTTCATTTGAGTGTAACAAATGGTACAACTCTATAAATAAATCGCATGTTAAACTTTATCGCGAATGTTCACATTGTTTATTTTGATATAAACATGTGTGTGAAAACTGATAATGTTTATTGTCAGCCTTGGTATTGTCGTGACCCGACAATTAGTATTCTGACGTTAAATCTGTATCTATAATAATAATATCGCTGAGATTGTTTCAGATCCTACTGTCGCTTTTTTTTTATGTACGAAGGCGGCATACGAGCATACAGTCCACCTGATGGTAAGTGGATTCTGTCGCCCTTAGGCATCCGCGATACATGCCAACATTAGTCCAAAATGGCAAACGTTGGCACGCCCCCGGATGCGCTGCTTACCTTTGGAGATATAGGAATGGATTTGGAGAAAGGGTTGGGAAAATGGGGAGGGATAGGATGGGAATGGGCTCTGGCAGTGAGTGATCTCAGTTTCTGGAATATATTAAGTCGCTCCATTTAGAAAGACAGAAAGAAAGAACATTTATTTCAGTGCGGCACAACACACAAAATTTAGTAGACAAAAGATGGACAGAGAAAAATTTTAATTTTACAAAGAACTTCCGCGTGCCGCACCGATGTTCAGCTCAGCACTATGTCGGAAACCACTTAATGATGAAGCCCAGAGCGACCTTTGGACGAAAGTGACAGGATAGTACACGGGTAATACAATGAAAATAAAGAAAGAAAAACACAATAAAATGTTATGCAAATAGATATATCTAAAAATCAAACAAGTATATAATACTTACGTGTAATTTATAAATTTATACTCTAATAAATAAGTTTCATTTTCATTAATACTATTTTCATTAATTAACTAACTAACCTTTGGACCTTTTATTGTTTGTCTGTTATTTGTTCGGCTTCAGGAATCCTATCGCCGACCTATTGGCTAAATCAATGAGGAAGTAACTAGGTAGTTCCCTCGTAGTTCCCTTCCTTTGTGCATCGAGCAAATAAGCCTTAAGTGTTTTCTTGAAAGCATCTTTACTTTGTAGGATCCTGATGGGCGGACTTTGTTCCAGCACTTGGTTGCTGAATATCGGAAACTACTTCTGAACGGTACTGTACTGTATCTAGGGCGTCGCGAAGGGGGGGCAGGGGAGGTCAGTTGCTAGAAATTCAAAAAAAATTGTATATGTACCTACAATTCATATTTCTCTCATCCTCTCTCTCATCTTGCCACCCCCCTGCCCCATTGGCTGACGTTGGCTGGCGACGCCATTGTACTGTATCTTGGCACAGACCACTCACCAGTCCAACTTATCATAAAGATATACTGGAGAATGGAACTTAAAAACTGAATCTTAACCTTAAAATTTTTAATGTGTTTCCTAAACATACTTGGACGACCGGAACAGTAACCGCTTTTGTCGTCTACTGCTCGACACGGGCCAGCTGGCCAAGCGGGTCGGCGAGTCCACTCTTTTAGTGGCATGTGGTGGCTGCTTTGTTATCCCCTAGTCGCCTTTACAACACCCACGGGAGTAGTGCTATTCTAAAGCCATCTGACACGGCTAATTAGGACGACATCGTTAAGATTTTTTTCATGATTACTCTGAAACTACTGAGTAGACTGTACCATACCATACTATCAGCATATGTATCTCCACTGCTAGATATAGGCCTTTCCCAAGGCTCTTCGATCCTCGGCTCTTCTCATCCAACCACCACCGGCGAACTTCTATAAGTAGGTATATAGACTGTACTCGTAAAGAATCTATACATATGTATACTCGTAATAAACTGTAAATCCAGCGTGTTTATACATTGAATACATTTTCTAAAAATCTGATTGGGGGCGATGAAGGACGAGTATCAGAATACTAAATGACGATTTTGAAAATTTTTGTCTGTCTGTCTGTTTGTCTGTTCGAACACGCTAATCTCCAAAACTACTGAACGGATTTTCATGGGGTTCCCACAGTTTAATTAAGCTGAGCTTGGCGCTTCGAATGGGCTTTGTTTCATCGAAATCTTCGGACGGGAAGAAAATATATCCCCCTCTAGAGTTTAAATACTAAAATGCCACGCGTACGAAGTCGCGGGCACAGCTAGTTGTTTAATATTTTTTTCTTCCTATGACAGTAAAATGAAGGTAGCATAAAAAACCTTTCACTTAACGAAGATCGAAATCATAAATCCTTGAGACGCAAAAGCATACATACATATTTGGTTACAAGTTACACAATATATCAGAAAACAGCTTAGCGGCAAGAGAAGTACGCTCTATTTAAATTCTATGACGCCATGCTTCATGGTAAGCGGTAGTCATAGCAACTGACCCCGATCGTAATGTCACTAGCTGTTATTGTCACAGACTGGTTTTCCTTCAGTGGTACATCGTTAGAGATTACAACTTTACTTGGAACAGTAATTGATATATTATTGATCAAAGTAACTTTACTTTGATATTATTTCTCTAAAACGCCTTTAATTTTGTTGATTTTCACGAATATAATGTAATTTATATTCGTGTAACTTTTACGGTTTTCTCTTTTTGCACAAATATCTGTATGAGTAAGTATATTAAACTGGTCTTAAACGCACCGTGATATAGATATGTATTACGGGTCGTAACGTGTACCTTTTTTATTTTATTCTACTAATATAATTATTATACTGTATTTATTTTATTATATTACAATTATTATACTAGGATGACTTTTTCGTTTTTTTAGTATTAGAATAAAAATAAATTAATGGGAAAAGTTTGTGTTTTATTGAGCATCTATACAATCGTTTCCATCTTGATCTATGATGACACCGCCTTCCATCAGGAAGAGTAAATATTCCCGTAAAAAATACTGGTTTTTCGTACAAAAAAGTTGTTTAGGGGCCATTTTAACAAGGTTGTTTTATTTCTATGGGTTTTGTTTCTTATATAACCGAAATAAACCGAGCTTGGTGGGGAAGGTTTTACCATAACCTCCACAAAGTTGTATGAAGGAATTTGCTTAAAACACATTGCTCTTAAATTTAAGTAACATTTTTACAATGTATTATTTTTGGTTTCTACGTTGCGAATAAACACGACCAACGTTATAAAACTTCGACAATACCTACCTGTTTTAAATTTTTAATTCTTCGTGCATGAAGTGTGAAAATTAAAATGTGTTTCGGTGGAAATATATCTATTGTTTATTTTCACTTTTACAAGTTTTACCAAGTAGGTTTTTTGTTTCAAGAATCTGTTTGACGGCACCTACGCCTCATACATCTAATTCTACGATCCTATATATTTTTATCAGTGTTTGAGTTATAGTTTTCATACACACATTATTTGTCTGTGTGAATTCTTTCTTTGCTCGCTCTGAAATGTAGCAGTTTGACCCTTATCTCAATAATAATTGACGTTTACCCAGTGACGACCGCTAACAGCTACCGGTAATAATGTTACATGACTTCCTGTCAAAACAGTTTACGACTCCCCAACTTATCGAGACATTCCCACCCCGAGTAAGTCGCTCCCAACCTTAAAGTACCGTATTTGTGCACTAAGTAAAATGGCGACAACAAAATGAAACTTCATGAGCATTTAAACGGCATAGCGGTCGTCATTGGTTCGCCTTAGATTAAATCATCGTTATATTAGTGTCGTATACATATCGTTAAGTTGGTAAGGCAATATACACATGTCGCATGCAATAAGCCTGAAGGCGTCTGCCGCATTCATATCGACCCGTGGGCTTTTATAGTCCTTCAATAGAATCCCTTGTTGCGTGTAGTTCACGAGCTTAGTGTTATATGACTTAATCAATTGCATATGTTAGCGATGTTAGATGTAGCAAACCAGGAGAAAATTAAAATTGTAAGTTTTCATAATATACGCACTAGATCAGGGGTGGCCAACAGGTCGATCGCGATCGACCGGTCGATCGCCAAAGACAGACCGGTCGATTACGAAACGAAATTAAAATTTTTGGCCGGTATCAAAATTTTCGTTAAGGTTGACATTATCAAAGAAATGAAAGCACAAAATTTACATTATTTTTTTGTTATCTATATACTACTATCATATTACTGATATTCATAGCTATCTAATTATTGTTTTATTCGTCCCAATAAAGCACAATTAAGTCGATCACAAGAGGTCAGATTTTTTTTAAGTAGAACACTGTTCTAAACAAGTTGGCCACCCCTGCACTAGATATTGCAATTTTTCCTGTTCAATGTTTTAATACATCGCGTATTCAATATTGACTTTATATGTTTTTCAAGACACAAATAGTTTTTATTTCCTCTTTTTATGAACTTTTCTGTTTTGCTTCACATTATGTTTTGTCTGCTCTTATAGATTTTGTGTATTTTGTGATTCTACCACAAGAACTTGTATCCTGTTGATTTTATTTTAAATTGAATGCCGTTGAATTTTTAATATGAATGCCGTTGTTATGACCAAATAAATCAATGTTACTGTCGCTCAGACAATAACAAAATACCCGTTACGCTATTCTTATGGTTTTAAGATAGATATTCCCTAAAAATGGATCTAACTCAATAGATAAACATAATTTAACTTAAAAAGTCAGCTAAACGCAGCTAAAACAATAATTCTTAAACCAAATGTTGCCTAAGATATATCTTGAATGGATTATGCTGAGAATAAAAGCAAAAGCAAATGTATCATCGAGCGAGATAAACTGAACATTCCAGAAACAAACACCCCTCTATCAAGAAGCCTTGTTGCAAATTTCGCACACCAAGCTGTTTTAAATGACACTCTATCCTCCCTCGCTAGCAAAGAGGCATCGTAGCAAAATCAAAAGGGCCAGGCTACAAAAGGTACATTCCATTTAACGTCTTGCCCTTTTAAATATGCCCTTTGAAGACGAGAAGATAGCCTCTTTTCATTTATATCCGTACAGGAGATTAAACTGACTTACGAGTACTAGCTATTTATTCAATGTGATTGTGTACGTGCAATTTGCTACTTTGATGTTTGTTGTCGTTGGCTTACTGATATTGAATGTTTTTTACGTCGTATATCGTTTGAAGAATATGAAAGTCGTTGAGTTTGTTACTTCTTTTAGAATTGTATGGTAATACTAGCCGTGTGCCCGAGAAGATTTCTCATCGGCAAAATCTCAAGAACCAACCGACTGTTCTCCCATACAAAATTTCGTCCCTTATTTTACACCCTTAGGGGATGAATTTTCAAAAATCCTTCCTTAGTACTCACCTACGTTATATAAGGAACTCCTGTGCAAAATTTCATGCTTCTAGACCCACCGGTTCAGGCTCTGCGTTGTCTGTCAGTCAGTCAGTGTTAGATTTTTACTAAGTAGATATCATTAGATCCTTACCTATGAAATTGCCGTTCTAAATGGTTTATAAAAATTCAAATGATTCTATTTTGTATGAAAATTATGTATTTAATTAATCGAAGTATTGTCCATTATTATCAATGCACTTTTGCCATTTTAATGGAAGTTGATTGATGCCTCTGCTATAGAACTCCTGGGGACGGGAATCGATGAATTCTCTGAAGGCGAATTCTCTTTTAACTGCTTCATCGGAATTGATTTTTTTCTGCTGTAAAAAGGTCTGGCGAGTATGGTGGGCGACGGAAAGTTTCCAGTCGGACCTCCTGTAACTTTGTGACTGTTTGTACTGCAATGTGTGGGCGAGCGTTATCACGAAAAAGCAGTGGACTAGAGAGATTGACCAAACTCGGTTGTTGAAGAACTGCATTAATTGTACCAAATCTCAAGAAGCTGTACTGGATAATACCGGCACAGGGCCTTCGTATTGTCACAATGAGCTACTTTTGACTCACAATCAGTTTACTTTTGGGACATTGTTTAGCTGTGTCTCCTGGGTTCAACCACTGTGACGAAGGTTTATGATTATCATACAGGGTCTAAGTATGATTATCATATGGCCTGCCATATCTTACTCACTACCGAAACATGTACGTACATTCTGGAAATACGATAAAGTAGGAAATGCAGTACATTTCAAGGTAGTCTTCTGCGAGTGAGGGGTAACGTGGCCAATCGAGTGCGCCCAGCGGCTGTGGGGATGCAGCGTGCACTTTCCGCTTACAAAGTTTGCAGCAATGTCTAATAGGTCCATATAGTGTATCCATCGATGTTTTATATCAACTTAGATTTATTGGATGATTTTAACATAAAAAAAAAACAATCTAATAATATATTGTGAATTAAACAACAAAGCAGCAAACTTTTTTGTTATTTATTGGCCAATTTATAACTTAAACCATTCTAATCTACACATAAATTTCGTTTAACTAAAAGGAAATGTTTAAAAGCAGCGGCTAATATGCGTCAATCACGCGGACGAAATATTTGAACTCTTACAAGAGGAAGCGTTTAGTTAGGCGGTTTCCTTATGAACTTGTAACACTATTTTGAAATATCCTGCATCGTTAAAAGAACAAATAGAACTGTTGTAACTAAAAATTTAACGAAATGTGACAGTATATTTTCAAAAACGTTTATATTTGGCGTATTTTAACTATTTTAGTTTATCTTGTCATTTAACCTTTTGACTGGCCATAGCTCATTCAATAGTTGCCGTTCAGACGACAAGTCTATCTAATGCAAGGAAATCAGTTCCTACGATTAAAGTTGCAAATAGAAGTCACCGACGAATTTTATTTTAAAAATAATTACACACACACACTGGGCGTGTTGTGTCGGCCCCGTCTTTAGAATTTGGCACTACTCGAAATCTTAACGTGGGTGTCGTAAAAGGCGATTAAATAGTAACACCGTCTCATAAAAAGTGGCCAACGTGTCATAACCACACATTCATATGCAGAAGGCATATGAAGACATGCATGGGAAACCATATGTCTACCAGTGGACGAAAAAAGGATTGGTTATGGTATATGCATTGACGTCAAGGACGAACATAATCTTGGAAACAATTATTTACACGTATTTGTCAAAAATATTGCAATAACTGTCTACTACTTGTTAGACGGATGTATTTACTTGTATCCGTCATCGGCAGTCAACTTATAGATTGGTTACATCTGTGCAAATTTTGCCTCATTAGCAGAGGTCGGAATTAGGTAGTGTGATTTATGTACTTGCAACGAAATGTTGATATGAACATGGATATTTCTGGGATTTTCTGAATAATAATCCCGGGAACCATAATTTATTGCCAATAGTATACTATCTTGAGGTACCTTACTATCAGAGATAAGATAAATAAAATAAAATTATTCAATAGTACTTAATATATTAATGATTTAAACACGTTAACATTCAGTTTCCGTTTTTATATTTACAAACATTAACCTACAATTCTATCTAATCTATCAACGGATTTTTAATATGCTTTAAACTGAAATCCCGGGATTTGAGGAATATCCACATTATTCTTTTGCTCTATGATATCATTGCAGTACATAAATCACACTACCTAATTTCGACCTCTGGTCATTAGTTTTATTTCCTTATTGTTTTCGTGTTCGTCACCCACATATCTGGACATGCTAAACAATCGTAAATCAAACAGAAGTACCTAACCTTAAGTTTAACGCGCCCCTTGCCAATATCTGTAATTTTTCTAGCCTACGCTTTTCAAGGTTCTTTATTCCATTTTTTTCTTTTAGGTATTATTCAAGACTATAACTCGTTATCTTTAAAGTTTTTCAGTAATATCCATGCTATAACATGAGCTTGTGCTTCTCCACTGCTGGTATATAGGCGTCTCTCGAGACCAATAGCTCTCCCAAGTTTTCAAATTACTTCCTACTCTAGTCTGTATCTGACTTGCCTCTACTTAATGTTAGCTACGTTTGGCATTGTTCCACGAGAACGAATCCGATCGACCTTGTGTATCTAGATTTTTTCTTTTGTATCTATATCTCTACAAAAATAAATAAATCCTTTATATGGTGAAGGGAAGATAACAAACAACCCCTTAATTTCTAGGTTCCCGACGGAAACAAATTCTTATTATTTCAACTTCTTCTTATAAATGGTTCACAATTGTTATTTGCCAATGTATTTCTCTCAAGACCCAATTTTAATATTTGATTATACTCACGGATGAAAAGAGAATACTATACTATGAATGTCGTTACCAAAGGTTAACCTAAAATTATAGCTAGTTATGTATAATTTAATGTTACTTACTCCGCTGACTCAATAACTCAAACTAGACCTTTTATAACCCACGCAACCAAAACACCGAGATTAATTCACTAAAATTATACTGTGTACAGGGATATTATCTAAACAAAATATACCGGTTTCATTTACCCTTTACCGAAAACTACATAGCGTGTCCTTCCCTCGTTTTTCTTCGTTCTATTAATAATCAAAAGTAATGTAGTACTCGTATTTAATTTGTGTTATACAAATATATAATAATATGTAATAATCTGCTATATTTATTACATTCACTGATCGGCCAACATTTATCGAAATGTAATGAGTTGCGTAACTTTGTTGCAAATCAATATCTTAAATATATATTTTAGGTCCAAACATATACACACTTCTTTGCAACTCATTATTTTGCAAAGATGTTTAATAGACGACAAGGTATCGCCAACCGCAAATATAATACAACATAGAAGTCCTCTTCTATCCTCAGAATTATTCTACGAGATCGGACATTGACATGATACGTTTTAGACTTTAAACTTGTGTATTACGAAGAAAACTTGACACTGGCAGCATGTCCTAATTGTACCATTGCCTTAAATAAATAGAAAAAAAAATAAGTTCACCCATGGTGGTTGGATGACAAGAGCCGAGGATCATGTGTAGTGGCAAGCCGCGAGAGATGCCTGTATCCAGCAGTGGAGAGACATACGCTGACGCTATAGTATGGTATCAAACACTATTTATTTTATTCTATTCATATAATAAAATTGTAACAGGCCGATGTCTGTACATTATAGATATTGAAAAAAAAACTAATATCCCCATATTAGTTTTTTTATTAGAGCAACAGAAGCCAAAACAACAGTTTTTAGAAATTTTGTCTGTCTGTCGGTATGTTTGTACACGCATCACGCAAAAACTACTGCATGGAATTGAATGCAGTTTTCGCCGATGTATTGCTAGAGGTCTAACTTAAAATATAGGGTCCATTTTACCGCAGGAAAATATCTTATTCCGATTGTTTTAAATTTAATAAACCGAAGCGAAGTGAGGGCGGGTCGCTAGTAAACCAATAAAATTGCTTTTTAATTCCTTTTAAAAGTAAGAAAGTATATTGATTGTGCATGGGCAGCGGTATGTTATTTGGTATAAAATAGCTGTTATCGCTCTTACTATAATAATTAATAGTTTTTAATTCAATTCAATTATTTCTATGGCTTAATAAAGTATTTCGTTATCACATAGGTAAACAATGGAGCACGATGGTAACTAAAAAGTACAATCTGCCAATTAGTTACTGTTACGCAACCGCCCACGGCGCCGCTCAAAACGGTTACTAAATAAATTCTATTACAACACCGTTACCATTTGTTACTTTAACGAACTAACTCAAAACGTGTAGTAAACGACTAAACGATCACGTAACTACATATAACAAATATTATAGTTTGTTCTAGTTTAGGACTATGTTTGAGGTGGAGAGTGCACGCTGCAATCCAACAGCCGCTGGGCGCGCTCGACTGGCCACGTTACCCCTCTCTCACAGAAGATTATCTGGAAATGTACTGCATTTCCCATTTTATACTATTTCCCCAATGTACGTACGTGTTTCGGTAGTGAGTGAGATATGTAGAGCCCTTTCCAATCCGTCCTATCCCTCCGCATTTTCAAAACCCTTTCACAAAATCTAATTCTAATATCCAAAGGTAGGCAGCGCATCCGGGGACGTGAGAACGTTTGCCATTTTGGACTAATGTTGGCATGTGTCGTGGATGTCCGTGGGCTACAGTTGCAGTATTCAGTGATTTTTATGGGTCCGTTCCCAAAAGGTTCGAACAAAGCCGTCGGAAACTGAATAGGTCTTATGTTAACGTCCTTGTATTTATTTGTTTGTCACAAAACTCAGTCCCCTAGCTCCTGAACAAACTAGGGTATTTAAAATAAATATGTTTAAACCGCAGCGTATCGAGTGGTTTATGTAGGAAAATGTCCAAGTAGCAAATATCAAACCTCTAAAGAGCAAACTGTTTTAATGGCAGAATGTCCAAAATCTAATAAAGCGAATTGTCTATTTTTAATATAGTTAAAAATATGTGTATGCGTCAGACTCTGTCATTCTAGAGCATAGCCTAGAGTCATTCTAGGCATTGCTAGAGTTTTGGACCTTGTTTGACATACAGGTAGTTAAAGATTTCAATAATCTTCTTTCAAAAAATTCTTTTAGTAAACAAATGTAAAACTCTACATTTAATACCAAAAAAGTTGAATAGTGTTTGATTTTTTGGTACGTGCTTGGTACTTTATGATCTTACGACCTATATGGAAAGTTGGCGTAGTTCCAATTCTCAGTAAGAAAGAATCTAGATCCAGTGGCATTTCGAGGGGTCAAGTGCATGCAATAATGCCTAAGTCCGCGACTGTGACGTTGAGGGATTTCTTTTTTATCTTACTTCTTAATTATATCTGTATTATCCTGACATATATTCCAGTCCCACTTTTCTTTTATTATTTAATTCCAGTTATCTCTCAATATTTTTCTTGTTCTTCATTTTTATCATCACTTATTATCACTTTTGCTCCTTTTCTAGCTATCGTACTGCTTCTACTAAATATTTAACTACTCTATGTATATTGTATAAATAATTACGATGTGTATATATGTATGTATATCGTATAATATATGTTACGTAATTATATATACTGTCCACCATCTACCTGTGATCAAAATATTTATTTCCTCTCTACCCAAAGGTTGTCTGGGAGCTTGGTGTTACTGGGGTGAAACCACCTTTTGTGCACTTTGTGGCTACAATGTCTATTATTGTTTTTGTTTTCTTTTTGGTGTGCAATGGTGTGTGGCTACAATGGTTTGAGAGGGTTTTGAGTATAGCGAATTTGTTTAGGGATAAGCAGAGACTACTATTTCATAAAGTCATCGTGGACACACTCGTTAAAAAATGTGTAGAAGGTCAACGGATATCCATGAGAATTTTTCTGAAAAACGGTAAAAAGAATGATTTGTCGATAGACCATGTATATATTATAATCCTACCAAGGGCGTCGCCAAGAGGGGGCAGGGGAGAACTGTTGCCCCCTCTAGACATTCGATTTTTTTTTTATTTGTACCTACATATCATATTTCTCCCATCCTCTCTCTCATAGAAAGGGAGAATTTACTAAATGATTAAATTAAGTTAGGTTTTGGTTAGTATCACAAACCATCTGGGGTCAATTTGGGCAATAGGGAATATTTATTAATGAACTGTCCAGTTTTGGTCTTTTCGGTCGGGAGCTTCTTGTATCCATATCGTCTGTCTGATCGCACACTTGTCTATCCGGTCGACGGTTGCCATTCTAACTGCTTACAGTTCTAACATCTGTCCTCTTCACTAATATACGAGTACATAAGTAACTTGACCCTTTTAAGTTAAGTGTATCAACCTTTCCAGCAACGATAGTTTGTAAAATATATAATTACCATGCTTTCATTTATGGTAAAAGCTGCGAATTTATTAAATTCTCTACTCCCAAGCACTTTTATTTATATTTACTCTGGTTGTAGCTTGAAAATTGAGAGTAAAATATTTTATACTACGTCAAATTTGTTGTAGGTACTCTGAATCTCTAAATTTAAAGGTAGGTAGCTCATGGGCATACCAACACTCGTCATTTTTGACTAATGTTGACATGCATTGTAAATGTATGTACGACAACATCCAACTTACCACCGAATGGACTATCTGCTTCGTCTATAAAAAATAATACTTGAAGGAAAACGACAAACATTGAATACGTAGTTGTACAAAGTACAACTGCAACAAATACATTCCATTACCTGTAAACGGTTGCATCACGTCGCCGGGAGTGCATTATGCAACTGCATTCTGACAGCTGCTCGATGCATTGTTGGCCACGAACAAAAAGTAAGGGCACGACCAACAGGGTCAGTGAACTCAGATCTCTATTGTATAATGTTGAGATTAAAGGGATTATGTGAAGGTTAAGAACCATGTCGCTTTTAGGACTTTTAACGAGGTGTTGTTTATTTTTATATTTAAGAATAAACAAATTAACTTTGGAGATTTAGGAGATTTACATATATGTTTTAAAATGTAAGTAGGAAAAACTGCCATTCTTATCTCGTTCGCAAGTCAGGAAGGACCGGAACAGGAAAAAAAATCTCTTTATAGTTAAATATACAAAGAAAATATAATAATGGAGACGACTTGGGGGACTCCTTGTGTTCCGTAAAGTTAGCATCAATCTTGTAAATGTGCTGTGAACCAAATTTTCGTAATTTTGCAAATTATATGCCACAAAAATTGTTGGATCCTCCCGTGTTTCGTTAAATCAAACCGATACAATATAATAATGTATACTCCTCAAAATTCTAATTTAACGTTTGAAGACCTCAAAGTACAGTCTTGTGACCAAAAGCCTTTTTTAAAGGTCTATCATTTAATCATTTAATGATTAATCATTAAATCAGACAAGCTTATCGTTTTTTCCGTTTAGCTTTGAGTATGTGATAAGACTTTAAACGTTTTAACCTGACCTTTTTCCTTTACCACTAAGGCTTTTAGTATAAAATAACACAAAAACATGCGAGACCTTACATTAAACTAACTTCTTTGCAAGGCCATTTTTTTCAAGGCTCCGCGAATTTTACTTTTAGGCGTAGTTTAACAGTTTTAAAGTAAACTGTACAGTGAAACAGTTGGATGAAATGATCAGCGGAGCGTTTCTCCAAAGAAGTCCATAAATTACTGATTTTGATTACCACATAATAACAAAATATGCTGCAATTTGTAAGTCTTAAAAATAAATATGTAGCCTTGATCTATGCAACTATACTAAGTACGTGCAATTCCCTCGATGCATTGATATACTATTAACTACAGAAGGCCATGATAATTGAGTTATCCGATACAAATTGATAAAACGTTTCTCAATTACCCATTTAGTATTATTTTTTAAAACTGAATCTTAAATATTTTCAAAAATAATAAGCACTGTGACAAGATAATAATTGTGTCAAAAAAGAGAATTCTTGTCAATAAAAGCTATTTTTAAGCAAATTATGGATTTATGGATACACACATCCATCCGGCTTCAACTGCAGACTTCAACTGCAGCAGACAGCTCAAATCCGCTTGAAAGCAATTAACGGTTTTCGCAAATCACTCCACAAACTCGAGTCTCCAAAATAGATTTTCATTTTCTCAGATACTCTAGTCTATTATCGCCTTTCAGGATTGTGAAACAGTTACAAACTCTTTTGGAGTTGGCACTTTTAAGCTACTCATTGTAAAGTCAAAAGATATGCAATGAAGATGAAGTGGGGTCTCACAGTTCACTTCATATCTTTTAGTTGCTTTATAGGTCATATGAATTCACAATGGATCGCTACATCCCTCGAATACGAAAAGGTGTACTTTCTAGTTTCTAATACGAAAAATTGCGGCCATAAATAATTCAATGTATTTTGTGAGAACGATCGTTAAAAAATAACGATTTATTACCTTAAATTACCTTATTTAGACAACAGCATTCATTTAATCGTTTTACCTTTTCCCATTTTATCCCGAAATAAAAGGAATTGGTTTAGATTTGGTAAAAACTTTACAGGATCATTAAAAAGTCCGTATTTATGTGCACAAACATGAAACCTGTCAATAAAGAGCTCTAGTTTATGATCTTCGTTCTCGCATCATCATGATTGTATCGCTAAAAGCCTAGTGTAGCAGGGCCTTATGACAGTGCAACTTTCGCTCGTGACTCATCACTTGCGTGTGACCTCACACTGACACCGACTTGCAATTATGGTCCTCTTGTTGAATTTTAAGTGGCTGGAAGCCATGTACGGGAAAAATCACTCGAATTTTCGACTGTCTTAGTGATTTTAGATAGAACTGTCCTGATGTCAGCCCTACAAAATACTGAGAATTTTTTGTCTGAAAAGTTACCTTCCATGGAAGGGCTGAGAAATTGTCGGTCCATCAGAATGATTACTATCTTCTTCTTCTTGACGAGCTCTTTACCACACTTAGTCGATCGAAGCGACCATTTTGTGTGAGAACCCTTACCCTTTAGTATGAACTCTACTGAGCCACCACAGCTCCTTCCAGAAGTCGATTATTCTTCTGGGCTTGTTACATGCTTCTGGTGTCCCCGGATTTCGGAGGATTTTTGCTCTTTGGGATACCACACCTGTCCATAGCAAGAGTACATGGAATGGCGTTTCCTCAGCTTCCATGCATCCTCTGCATAGTCTGCGACACGTAAAATGAAAACAAAACGTTTATTTAATTATTACCATCTTCTTAACTAGCTAACTAACTGACTAGATTAACTAGCTCGATATTTAGATGTAAATCTATCAATTTTTCAGTCAAATGAGCAGTGTTTCATTTGCGACTATTCAGACTAATATAAAATTACCTGCCGCGTTTGACCAGTAGCTAAGACCGTCTGGAGGTCAGTATCAAGAATGAAGGCGACCATTTCTGTACAGTTTCAGTTTTTCTTTTCTTTCTTTCTCAGTTCTTTCTTCAGGCTTAGTTTTAATTCGTCTCAAACCTTAAGACACACGAAATACATATCGCTTTTGTTATTACCCGTAAGACACTTCCTATTCCTATGGCCTACGTGTCTGACACTGTATCCAATCGATTTCTTTTTGTATGATATTGAAATGGATAACTCATCGTTT
This sequence comes from Sesia bembeciformis, assembly GCA_943735995.1. Taxonomy (NCBI): domain Eukaryota; kingdom Metazoa; phylum Arthropoda; class Insecta; order Lepidoptera; family Sesiidae; genus Sesia; species Sesia bembeciformis. Next base: position 746,243 of record OX031028.1, on the reverse strand, counting down.
GCTATAATAGAATGCGGTGAAGGTTGATGTCACTGGAGAAAGTTTACTCTTTCCGATAACATTCCTTCCAGGCCACTTATGTTTACGCTACACTTCTAGATTACGCCGCATCTGTTGTAAATCGTGAAGATAACAATATTAGCATAGTTAGGAATTTTAAGTGGAAATTCTTGCTGTGAAATTGCAAGGGACATGATACGTAGCGACTGTAACTTGCGTCTCAACAAGCAGAGCTATCGAAGTGTCGCGCGTTGTGTGCAGGAACTGAACGGTTTTTTATAATTAACTAAATTTCTTATACTTTAGCAGCTTCTCATCCTTCTGGACCGTTTCTCCAAATATGCTCCCGAATTTTCAAAGGTCGACGGCACATAATACAAGCACGTACCGTGCATTGAAGATGTCGCATTGCGACAGTATCCACTTACCACCAGGTGGACTGTCTGTTCGTCTGCCACCTTTTTTCGCTAATAATATATATAAAACAGTTTCTTATAAGTAGTTGTGCAATTGCTGTATGATCTCGTAGCTTAAGTCATAGCTTATAGCTTATAACTCCTGAGATTACACCTCAAAATAAAACATTTTTGTTCTGAGTTTCTGCAAAGAAGCTGCGTCTAGCAAATGTATTTATCCTTTATTTCCTCATTTACATCATTTATTGGCCGTGTGGTGGAGGCCGGCTTTATGGTACCATCACTTCCCCTCTTCCCACAAGCCCTGAGGAATTAAATCGCTTTAAACCTTTAAAAAGGTGAAATCGCTAATCCCCTTGATCAGCGTGGCGTTTTAAGGTCATATATCCCTCATCGTGCACATTATATTGTGCACGATGAGGCTCACGTCCATCGGTGGACGTTAAAAATATATGAACATAGTGGACGTTCTACTACCACTATGTTCATTGGATATTATATGTATGTATATGTGTATGTATGTGTGTATAAATGTATTTTTATGATTTCATAAGTGTATTGTTTGTGTTTGTATATTTGTTTGTGTGTATAAGTGCGCAGGTTGGAATGGTAAGCAGTGCTCGCAGTGCATCTATCATTTCGAATTCCTTTGTATTAATATATTAAAAACTTGTTCCCAACAATGTTAACATTCCACAATTTCTTTGCGGTGACAGGCTGTAAGGTAACATTTAGTTCAGCACATTAGTTAACCTAGTTATTACACTTGTATCGTTGTATGTCTTGTATCACTGTTCTACGAAATAAATAAAAAGGGCTAATTACGGTTGCAGTTGTTTATTTCACAGATGGCAAAACCCATAATTTTCTATTCTTTCACGAATACTAAATTACGCGATATGAGTGCGGATTAGAAAGCAAGTTTTTTTTGTGGACAGTTTACGTCATTACGGCGAGGCGTGAAGTCGTCAATACGCACCAGTGTCTAACGACAAAATGGTTACGGCATGTGATAAAATAAAAAATAGCTCGTCATCAACATGTGGAAACTCATAGTTTCTCTCGTTTTTACTCAAGTCACGGTGAAATCTTGCACATTTCACGAATACGACAAATATCGCTTTGCTTATATTCTCCATTGCCTAGAAACTAGAACTGATGATTTCGACCCAGTTTGAAACTGATGACTTGAGACCATTTTCTTGTCTTTCGTATCGTAGTTTTATCAAATCGAATTTCTTCAAACTTCTCTCACGGTTTAAACTATCGTCATCTGTTTGGAATGATCGCGATTTATAGAACATTGTCTTGATTTTCGCATCGTCAATTTATCAATCAAAATTTCTCCGAAATTTCTTCGCGGTTTCATCCATCATCATCTATTTTTAATGATCACAATTTTTATCTATTTAGGACAAAAGGACGTTTTACCTGAACGCGTGCTCAGAAAGTAAATTAACCGTCAACTTGTTATATTAGCAGGATCTGCATTAAATCTTGGGAATTGTCGTTTTTAGTACTGGCATGCATCGGTTTTGAAACTAAACAGTTATAATGTTCAGATGCGTTTGTAAAGATTGTTTTTCACCGGTTGGAAGTATTAGCGTGGATAAGTAGTAAAATGGTAAGCTCTGCTTTCCTGCTTATATGAGTTGCATGCCACTGGTAAGCTCACCAGTCTTTAAAGTCTTGTGTTTATTATCTTTAATAACATCATTATTTTCTGTTCTGCCCCCTGCAAGATATGAGTCCCCTCTTCCTAGTATATATTCCCCTCTTTCAATTTGTCTCTATCCTGTGCTAGTCGCAATAATTTGTACTTCTTAATTAATTGTCCTAAAATTCATTAATCGTCTTTGGCAGATGGACAGATAGTTCACTTGATTGTAAGTGAGAATTCTCTCGCTCATGAACATCTGCGATACGTGCCGACATCAGTCAAGAATGACAAACGGCGGCACGACCGCGAACTTTGAAGTATTTTTAATGTACGCACGACCGCGAACGCGTCGTCCAACTTTGAAGATTTTGTAATGTACCTATTTGGAATAAAGAATTGTTAAGGATGGGGCAATGGGGTATAATGAAAGGAGAAATTTTGCTCATCTCGTTACCCTCTCTATTCTTCCTTGGCGGAGATGAGATAGGAAGAGTTTAACCCACTGTACTTCCCCATCCTATCTCCCCTATAGTTTTGTTAATTCTCAATGGGTTGCTGAGTGCCCGAGACTCTTAGCAGTCTCCAGCAACAAGACAGATACGGGTATTTCATCAAAGAATTTTTTATCTGCTAATATTTATTCTCTCTATATGACGGGATTGGATGAGTTGGAATTGAAAGCAGCTGACACCAAAAAAAGACACTTTAAGGATGATTTTTTTTATATATTGCTTCATACATAACGTGACCATATGTCCCGGATTGTCCGGGACTGTCCCGCAGTCCCGAGCGAATCCGAGAATGTCCCGAATTGGGAAAAAAAAACAAAATAGACTTAATTTATTTTTATATTTTTCGCGCGTGTGAAATGAAGCGACGTGAAGTGAAATGAAAAATTTGCTCTTCTGACAAATATAAGACCAGCTAAATATTTAAGTACTTTTTCTAGTATTTTCTTCATAAACTTAATTACTCAATAAAAATGTTTTCATTTATGTACGTAACACACGACATCACCTCCTATAGGGTATAGGGTATATAGGGAATATACCCTATAGAGTAGGGCGTCGCGGATTGAGTCAAAAAAATGATCAGCTAATTCATACATCACAAACTCTTTGATTAAAGATCTGAAAAATATATAAACCTTTCTTAAACAAGTGATGGCCACCCAATAATGAATGAAGTGGAACCAATTATGGATCTTCAATTATGAACAATTTTGGCACCTCCAAATTGGTTAGGGAATTAGTCATTATTAGTTCTCTGTGAAATTCAAAGTTTTATTTTCTCTTTCTACGAGTAAATCATTCATCCAAATTCAAGACAGTAAATAAAGTAAATCATTCCAATAAAGTAATCATCATTCCATACCAATTCAAGTAAATCATTCAGCGGATCCAAATTCCAAGGCCACGACAGTAACCGATTTTGACGTAACATCGAAATAGAGAGTTGTTTACATCCGGCCGTCGTCACGTCTTTGAACAAAAAGTGATCGACCGACTAAAACGGGTGAGCATTTCTGTGGCCTCATTAAATACAATAGTCATATCCATATCAGGAGCTGTTATGAACATGCAGATTTTTAAGTTTTCGTTTTTACGGTAAAAACGGACGTTAATAATTAATTATAAAATGGTAATATATATCAAGCATATATATATATATATATATAGGTATATATATATATTATATATATATGTATATATATATATATATATGTGTGTGTGTGTGTATCGTATATTATCTATACTAATATAATAAAGAGGTAAAATTGTTTGTTTGTTTGTACCCACAAACGAAGTCTGTTGGGGGTAATCTCTGGAACTACTGAACGGATTTTGAAAAATTCTTTCACAAATAGGAAGTTACATTATCCGTGTCTAATATAGGCTATATTTTAATAAATTGAACGAAAAAACTTATAAACCGAATCGAAGCGAGGGCGGGTCACTAGTATTAAATATTTATCTTTGGCCGTATAATGTCGACCTGCTTTCCCATTTAGTCCCGTGGGTGTCATATAAGGCGACAAGCCCTGAGGAACTACACCACCTATAAAAGGGTGGACTCGCCAAATCGCTTGGTCAGCTTGCCATTAAGGCCACACACCCCTCGTGCACACGACAATGTGCGTGAGGAGGCCCATATTCAGCAGTGGACGATAAAATTCTGGTTACGGTTATGGTATATTCATAATCAGTCTTATTATGCACTTTACAAAAAATTCACCAGGCACCACCCTATTGCATTTTTATTTAACCAAAGGTTGACTCGCTTGTTCTCTTGAAAATTATTTTTAGATTATGTCGCAAATTATATTGAAAGCACTCCTATAAGAAAAAGAGTAAAGTGAGGAAAACCTTTTTAACATACCTACGTCCGTTTCGCCAATTTAATTGGCGGAATTTCAACTTAATTTGCGTAGTTTAATAATTTCAAAACGCGAAACTAAAATTATTAAAATTCTCATGCCGTGAGGGAATCTTAATTAATATTAAAATATTCGTGTTTTGACGTCGCGGTATTTAGGTTTATAAATAAATACTGGTTACATATTTACAATTAATGTTGTGCTCTAGTAAATTTAGATTATTTTTGGAAAGTCTATTTTTAATTAATTGAAGTAATTATTTAAATAAATTACGATAATAAGTCGTAACGCCTAAATCAAGCAAGCGTTGGAATAATTACCGCATTTCTTTTACAGTTCGCAAGTTATGGTTTACGGTTTTCACTGTTTGCTAACCCGGCTTTAAAATAGCACCACCCCACCCCATCCCTTCCCGCACGCCCCCGGATGCGCTGCCTACCTTTGGAGATGTAGAAAAGGAAAGGTTGGGAAAATGGGGAGGGGCAGGATGGGAGTGGGCTCTAGCACATCTCACTCACTACCGAAACACGTACGTACATTAGGGAAATAAGATGAAGTGGGAAATGGAGTACATTTCAAGGTAATCTTCTGTGAGAGAGGGGTAACGTGTTCAGTCGAGCGCGCCCAGCGGCTGTTGGATTGCAGCGTGCACTCTCCCCCTGACAAACTGATAGGTTATAAACAATTTCAGACTGTCAACGAGACTGATTAATGTTTTTATGTTCCGGCGTTTTTTTAGTCACGAATTCCTTTAAATTTCTGACGGCAACCCTATTCCACGGGACCGAGCCAACAGAGTCTCGGCGCTTTAATTTCGCGGACGAGTCGGACGAGTCGGAAGAGTCGGTGTCCGAGCCAATCCTTTGTTGCACCTTACTCTGCATGTATTTATCTCTCCTTATCGATCCCAATTTCTTCGCCAGATTTTTCTTTTACAAAGATGTTGAAAATGTATTTAAGGCACTTATACAAGTCGGGCTTCCTTAAAATTTTTTTGCACATAATATTATATATATACATAATATATAGCCTATGTCCATCTGGAATAATGCACCTTTCAAATGGTGAAAGAATTTTTCAAATAGGTGCAGTGGTTCCGGAGATTACCCTCCACATACACACAATCTCACAAAATTCGCACTCTCTCTTTATTATATTAGTATAGATTCTGGATTCATGTTGCTTCACGGTCGTGTAGAATTTGTCGCTTGATGATTGTCTGCTTGTAGGCGTGAGTAATATTTTTTCCGGCGATTGAAACTATTCACTTACTCTGACTTCTCGCACAGAATCGATTCTCTTTTAATGTTACCTTTCTTCCTTCAATTCGACAAGAGTGAGAGTTTTGAGTTCAAAATTAAATATAATTTACCTGAAATTATACATAACTTGCTAAAATATTTTGTCAAAGTTATCTTTGAAATGATTGATCGTTCCCTTCCAACCGTGCCAGTAATAGAACTGCCCCCATAGCAACAGAAAACGGGTTTTGTTTAAATCTCTCGTAATGTGAGGAACTCACGAGGTATAGTCGACGACTGACGGACGTAGTCTTAATCACTTTGAAGCGGAAATCGGAACACAGGGCGGCGTTCTGGCCGGTAATCTTTTTCAAATTATCATGAAAGTTTTAGTAAAATGGATACACACAAGAATAGATCAGATACACTTTATTGTATAATAATACACAAAAGACTGACATAATACAAGTAACTAATAGTACAACGGTTTTACTACTTAAGTAATGTCTTGTGGTAATTTAGGTGGTAAAGAGAAAGAAAGGTTAGAAAAAGAAAGAAAAGAAGACAATTACAGGTAGATGATGCAATAAATTGTCACGTGATGTCGGCCTTAGAATAACACTGGTCCATTTCATCCCGTGGTTGTCGTAAAAGGCGACTAATGGGGTTAACAAAGCCTCTACCACAGGCCCCGAGGAACTTATACCTCTAAAAGACTGCTCGCCAATCCGCTTGGCCAGCGTGACAATGTTCACGATGAGGCCGGTGTCCAGCAGTGAACGAGAAAAAGAATAAAGGGCTAAATCATATTAATGTTTCTAAATATATATTGACTGGCCCTTTTGTACAGTCATCGACGGCCCCTACGTAAATCATCGAAAGTGATTTTTGACACTTTTCACCAGTGTTTTAAAGTTTACTTATGGTACTACTACTCCGGAAATGTTTGTTATTTTCGATGTTTTACGAATTAAATTTCTGTCTTATACAAGGTTTTGACTTTATTTCTTTAGCGGGATGTCAAATATAGATTTATAGAAGCCGATTAAACGATTAAAAAAAATCGACAATTTTAAGTTTCGATGATTTACGTAGGGTCTGTCGATTTGGTCACTGTCTAATTTATACTAAATTACTAAATACTAAATTTATATTATACGGTACTAAATTATCTATACTCGATTGACATTCGTGTGATCGTAAGTTCAAATCTTTGGCCCATATCACTGAGTTTCTCTTTAAATACGAATTTAAAAAGAAAGAATTATCACTAGGTCGGTGGTAATGGAAACATCGTGTGAGGAAAGCCGCGTGCTCGAAAAATTACAAAAAAAAACTGTGTTTCCACCACAATAAGCATTGGGTCCAAATAGTGGATTATAACCCAAAACCACCCAGTGATTTACTAGGGGAGGCCTGTGCCCTGCAGTGGGACGTTATAGTCTGATACAAATACTAAATCATTATTTGTATTCATATTAATGTGGAGTATTCTTACGCTCGATTAGCCAATACTATAATTGAAATATTGAAATTTAAATACAAAAACAACTATACGTTTTTATATCTATCATTATCATAACGGCACACCCGCTCGCGTGATAATAGACTGCAATCACTGCAGTGGGCAGAGGCGTCGGAATGACGGTTTGCTGTAATGACTTTGTTCATACATTAGCTCCACATCATCGACGATGATAATCATTGATGCATTTTAAGTTCACGTGCGGTTTTATGTAGTTTAATAGATAGGTAGTCTCAGATGTACCGTTAGCAACACGCTATAGTACCCAAATCCATTCGATTCTATGTCTTATTACTAGCACATTAAGGTACTGATGGGTATACATTGACCTCTTGCTGACTGTACACTGGAATGCAACGATTTTCTGTCTTTGACGTTTTAATCCATCATTTGATAAATTGTAAAGTAGATAAAAGATATCGACAGAATTCCTTCATTTTGCGTGCATGTGATTATTATTATAGGATTAGTCGCTACGTACATTTCGATTTATTCACTCTTTTTTTGGTAGTTCCACATGCATATGATGAAAATGACATGCAATATTTGAACATAACATGCAATAATTAATGTAAAATTAAAAAAAATAAAGTCATCCAGAATCATACCCCCTGGTGTTGCAGGTGTCCATGGGCGGCGGTAACACTTACCATCACGTGGGACCGCTTGCTCGTCCGCCAACTAGTCTATAAATAAAAAAAATAAAAAATATTATATATAGAATTGTATAGCTCGAAGTTCAAATCCTCGGACACTAGTGAGTCACCAGTGTCACTTTAACAAAAAAAAATTGTCACTAGTGAGGGAAAACATCGTAAGGAAACCCGCTTATGCTCCAGAAATAAAAAAAACTGCAGTATGTGATCCACCAATTCGCACTGGGCCCGCGTGGTGGATTACGGCCCGGAACCCTCAAGTTATTTACTCAGGAGAGGCCTGTGCCCTGCAGTCGGACGTTTTAGGATGATGCAATTAAGTAGGATAGGTTTAAGTAAGTGCTTTAATAAACACTTGTGTTTGTATACATACATATAAATGATTCATATAGGCCAGTTTGTATATTCTGTCTTCGTAACAAATACCTATTTGTACAGGTGAACCGTATACTACAATGGACTACAATAAAATAATACAATAGACGATTTTCTCAGCTTAGGTAAAGACTTGATAAAATTTCTTGAACAGAAAGTGTAGATACATGTCTTCATTTAACTTTATATTTACATTTACTTGACATTCTTAGAATTTGCCTTACATTTTCTCTAATCTACAGCAAGATCGTACTGTGCTGAAGACTTCCTAGAGGAAGACGAGGATATTTTTTTTAAGATATTCGCATTTTTCACATGGTTATTTATTTATTGAACGGGTCCTAAATGGAAACGTTTATTTTACGATAGAGTATGTTGATTCCCGTTGGAACTTTAAATAACGTGGGATAAAAAGTAGATAAGTCTAACAATACAAATTTTCATTCAATTCAGTCCAGCCGTTTTTGCGAGATCCGCGTACAGACAGACGAGAAACAAAAAATTAAAAAAAAACGACTGTTTGGGTTCTTCATCGTTCGGAGATCGAATTTTTCAAAACAAATTTCATGTACCTACTGACAGATTTTTTTTCGATTTTATTACATGTATACCTAGAATAGATTTTATTTTATTTCATCTTTCTGCTTGATTATACCAACCATGATTATTGATTACTAAATGACTGACAACACATGACTATGGCCGATCTGTCCTATACCCTGCAGTGGGGTGAATCAAAGCTGAGAATGAAGACGATGAAACGAAACTCGTCCAGACATACAAGTGCATTTCTCCATCTAACACGTCGTTTGTTTGAAAAGTTCACGTTAAAAATAGTTCGTCGACTAAACAAACAGTCTTATCCGATGTCCGACGATGTCGATACGCTACAGCGGATCGCTTTTACTGCTAATGGAATTAAGGCCACCAGTTTGATTGCTCGCTTCAAGTCAACATCGATTAAGATATCATCTTTTTATTACATTGACCGGAATACATATCTTTTTCTTATTGCCTTAACCTCCAACTAGGAAACACTGTAATTGCTTGTGAAAAATAATGTCCATTGTGGTGACCACTTATACCATCCTAAAAGAAGCATAGTGGGGGGTTCTAGAATTACCGGTAAAAACACAGTAAATACGAGATCTATACATATAATAAAATTGTAACAGGCCGATGTCTGTACCTACATTATAGATATTGAAAAAAAAACTAATATGGGGGGTATATTAGAGCAACAGAAGCCAAAACAACAGTTTTTAGAAATTTTGTCTGTCTGTTTGTCTGTCTGTCTGTATGTTTGTACACGCATCACGCAAAAACTACTGCATGGAATTGAATGCAGTTTTCACCGATGTATTGCTAGAGGTCTAACTTAAAATATAGGCTCCATTTTACTGCAGGAAAATATCTTATTCCGATTGTTTTAAATTTAATAAACCAAAGCGAAGTGAGGGCGGGTCGCTAATACTTAATATAAATTTTAGTAGGTACTCGTAACTATCCCCTGTACGAAGGTGCTTCGAGCTGTTGTCGACCACACACGGGTGTAGGCATATTTTTTTTAAATTATGAAACATCATAAGCTAGGGATAATTGAAAATAACCCTAATTACGTAGAAACTTAATAATATTTATGATTAATAAGTTAATAGTTTATGAGAGGGAGAGTGCACGCTGCAATCCAACAGCCGCTGGGCGCGCTCGACTACCCACGTTACCCTTCTCTCACAGAAGACTACCTTGAAATATACAGCATTTCCCACTTTATCTTATTTCCCTAATGTAAGTACATGTTTCGGTAGAGAGTGAGATGTGCCAGAGCCCATTCTATCCCTCCCCATTTTCCCAACCCTTTCTCCAAATCCATTCCTATATCTCCAAAGGTAGGCAGCGCATCCGGGGGCGTGCTAACGTTTGTCATTTTGGACTAATGTTGGCATGTATCGCGGATGTCTAAGGGCGACAGTATCCACTTACCATCAGGTGGACTTTATGCTTGTCTGCCGCCTTCGTCCATAAAAAATAAAATAAAAAAATATGCATTCTGATTAAAGTCGGTCGTTTATTCACCACACTGTCCTCACGTGGTGGATCATGGCCCAGAAACGTCTAGTGATTTACTAGGGGACGCCTGTGCCCTGCAGCAGGACATTAAAAAAGGCTGCTCTAAACATACCTACCCGATTGCAATATTAAATGCATGAAAAGCATGCAGTGTCGATGGAACTAACGGCCGGTTTCATCATAATCACTCGCATGCTTGCATCTTCTGATGCGCATGCTCATCCGTGCGCTACGTAGATACACCGAAGCGCATCCAAGCGGAAGATTGAGAGTAGCAAGATTTGCATATAACTTGAAACAGCTCCCCTTTCTTCAGTTAGTCAGCTAACAGTTAATGTACTGCAGAGAGTTTTCTTGAAAAGTCCACTCATTATAAATCATAAACTTAGATGTTAACACAACTGGTAACTACCAGGTCGTGTGACCGTGTCGACCAGCTTACCACCACTCCCATCTATTCCCGTGGATGTCGTAAAAGGCGATCAAGGGATAACAAAGCCGCTACCACAAGCGCTTAGGTAAAACACCACCTCTGAAAGAATGGATTCGCCAACCCGTTTGGCTAGTGGCGTTGTCAGGTCATACATCCCCCAAGACAATGTACGAACCACCCGCTTACGGGTTATACCAGGCCATGTACATTACCTTGACCATCCACAAATTTCCATATTCGTACACTACTAACATGAATGTTCTAGAGTTTACGGGTCGATAATTTTTTGAAATCATACACCGCAGTAAGAAACTCAATATTCACGGAGAAACGGTTACATGGACCGATCTAGTGGAACCGCGATCGTGTTACGCTGGCTCTAATGTGAACGTTGCGTAGCAACAATTAACAGTAACAATAAATAAAAAAACGTCTATGGCAGGTAATGGCCGCAAAGGTATATTTAGCTATTTCTCGTAGCACTAAGCCTGTGTTCACATTAGACTAATAGTTTGCTGTTAACAGTTTGGCGACATTAGATACGCCAATTTATTAATTAATATGAAAATATTGATTTCGCTTAGACGCTGAGCGTTCAGCTAACAATGAGATTGCTTATTTAAATTAGCCGCTGAGTCGTAGTTACATATAGTTTTTATTAATAGATATGTTGGCGTGGACCACAGAACTAGTGATTCAACGTTTAACGGTACATTTTCTAATTAATAACCAATCAGTTACGAAATCTCGAAACTTGACGTCGAATCCGACGTCAAGTTAATTCATGTGCATTTTACGAACGACACGCAATCCCGATGTAATCAGTAATCGCTAGTTCATTATCTGTTATAACGTGTAGATATCAATTAAAATTTACGTGACGGGTAGACACGAAATTTAAAGGTACCCACTAAATCTGTTTGTAAACCACAACTAACCTAAGATACTAGAAAATATAATTGAAAAATAAACGATGGAATGTGATAGTAGGTACTTGTTTTAAAATTTTGGTGTATTATATGCTGGCCGTGTGGTGTTGATCGGCTTTAGAATTCACTTCCCCTGTCGTAAAAGGCGACTAAAGGATAACAAAGCCGCTAACACAAGCGCTAAGGAACTACACCACCTCTAAGAGTAGACTTGCCAATCCGCTTGGCCAGGCGTGGCGTATGCATCCCTCATGCACATGCCCATGTGCATCTGGAGGCCCATAACCAGCAGTGGATGAAAAAGGGAAGTCACCGCATTGTATATATGCACATACGACACTAAAATATTACACACTATCTTCCCAAACCTAGCACCTAGGTAGCCAGATGAATGTCAACCCAGTGTCTCAGGAAAGGGAACTTTCATCTGAATGGAGTCAGGAGTAGTAGGGTCGCCAGGTGTTCGGCTTTAGCCGGACATGTTTGGGTTTTTACAGTCGTGTCCGGCCAAACATTTACGTGTCCGGCTTTTGTTAGGCTTTTTGTCAAATATATTTCATAGGATATATTTTTTTTGTTTAACAAAAACTTTTATTTTATTGTGTTTTGTTTGTTCTTCGATTTTATCTAGTCTACAGAAGACTTTGTACTTAATAAATACTTAATTGAAATACGTAACTATACTTTATACTTCTATACGTAATTATACTTTTACTATAAAAGTTATGTCCAGCTTTGAAAAAAATATGTCCTGCTTTTAGGGCAAAAAGTCCGGCTTAATGTAGCGCCGAGTCCGGCTTTTGTATTTTAGGGCCTGGCAACCCTACTCAGGAGAGATGTGAAGCTGATTCAGTTTATACTGAAGTTTTCCGTGCGCACCTCCGCAAACTGTGCCGAAGTACGAGTACTGCAGCCCAACATGCTGCTGGGGTGGTGCAGTACTTGGGCAAAGTTATTAAAAATCTTCTCGTTCTTTCCAGAAAGAATCTCGCACAGATGTGCAATTCCACCTGGCAGCGTTGCGGGGCGACTGCGATAGACTAAGACAGCTCCTCGACACAGGGAAGGTGCACATAGACTCCAGAGACCGGGTGAGTAATCAACCATTTGAAATAGACTTTCAATCACTATCGCTACACAATTTGATTCCGAAATTCAAGCAGACTTAATGAGTCTTATATAGCCAAAATCATTTGATAATACGTACTGAGCAGTAACAGCTACATAATAACAAAGTTAGTTATACCCGTTTTGTGGCTTTTCTCACCATAAAATTTTGGTACGTGTATAAAGAACACAAGTTTCCTTCTTACTGGCAGTCTGCTACTAACTGGTCCATTTTTATCCAAATGGTTTCAATGACCTTGTGCTTTCGGATTCTAGACCCTGATCTGTATTTATTATCAACGACTTTTTGCATTTTGATGAGGTTTTTAACAAATATCTATTACGCTTAGCGACGCCAAATATTAGAAAGAAGAGGTAATCAACGAATACACAAAGAATACATCTCCAATCCGTGTTTTCACAAAAAAATAGATCTGTTAATGATTCTTCGTAAACTAACGCGATTAATGTTGTGGTCTTCGCTGAAAATAAGTACCATTTAGCCTTAGTTTATTTTTTCCCAAGATCTCTTTTGGTCTCTAGCCAATTCCTAAATCAGAAGGAAATAGAGTTTTCCCATTACGTCCGATTTCAATCTGTTGGCAATACTGGCCAGATTTATTTGCTACGCAACTGTCTAATTTTCGGATTCCATTTAGTATTTTTATTGACTTAGGATAATAATTCTATAAACTTGCCATACATACCATCAACGTATATACGAGTATAAACTGCTACATATAGAACCATCCCAAGACACCACACTCGGTTTCTATTATACTTTTCTCCTTTACCCATTGTTTTTTAAGCCATCGGTCCACCTGATTGGAGGGCGTCCCACGCTGTTTCCGGGTACGCTGTCTCCATTCAAGGAATCGTCTACCGCATGGGTAGTCGTCACTACGATAAATGCGTTCACGGCCAGAGGTCCCACCACTTTAACCCACCGGTGGAACCACGGGTAATTTTATTTCCCGCGTATCTACTGTACTAGAGCATGAATATAGAATACAAAATATCAATACATGTTTTTAATTTGATAAAACATCCAACGTTATGATAAAACTTCTTGAAAATGTGTTTTACTGTCTGCTATTTTGGAGTCTGTACACTGCCAATTTTTGAACCACCTATTTCTGTGATTTTGTTCTATTGCATTATTTTTCGTTTTGGATCAAAAAAAAGAACTTCCTACGTCAAAAGAACCACCGAACAGTTATTTCTATCGCTTTTTGAGCGTGTTTGATTTTGTGCTTCTGTGCGTATTGTTAGTGACCACATTCATTTATTTCATATATACATACATATGTATGACTCCGAAGTAAATGAAGTATGGTGAAGTATGAGGTAATTAATTATGAAAAAATATAGATTTAGAGTGTTATACTTATAGGTTTGTATACACGCTAAATCTATATCTAGTTTATAAGTCATACCGCAATACCGACATATATATAGGGAAAGTCAGTCAATTGTCTTAAGACAAATCTAATAAAAGAGTATTTTGGAACAAAGTAAACAAAAGCGTTTAAAGAAAGTTTTTGTACTAAAATAAAGCGGCTGCCCTACTTTCAGATTAATTCTTTGTGTACACACACAATACAGATCGTGTAAACAAGTCACACGCGGAAGCGTATAAAAAAGTTCTGATTAGGAAGAAAGCAAACAAGAAAAAGTAGAATGAGATTCGCATCGTTAGTGTGAATAATTCAAATGCCCACGAGGCATAAGCATAGCTCTTTTAATAATTCTACCTCCTTAATATAGAACTTCCAATAGAAAGAAAATTATATGCAGTCTTCAAAGAAAGTACTCTTTTTTTTTATTATCCTAAAAAACAAAATTATAAGCAATTTTCTAGCTGCAATGAATTTTTTCTTTCTCGGGACACATACCTATATTTGCTACATTAGGTGTGCCTCAACAGCCGCAATATACACAACATCTATCAGGATCTACAAATATGTTAGGTAGGTATCGATGGTGTCAGGAGCCTGACTTGCTTTAACCCAAAGTCCATTGCCTGAGATGTTGCTTTTCTCTGCGTCTTTTACCGCTTATATAATGAGAATGTTCTGAAGAGTTGTTCAATTCGGATTTTTACCATCGCACATCTCGTCATCGAAAAGCGGTGCAACCACATTTCCTTGATAAGGAGCCGTTGTGTACAGTGCGGTCTTCAAGGCACTTTTTACCGCGAATCCAAAAGTTGTGGAATGAACTACTGAGGTTTTTCCTCTGAGCTTCGACAAAGTCGGCGGCGCACTCGCAACCCCCTGGTGTTGCAGGTGTCCATGGGCGGCTGTGATCACATACCGCTATGTGGAGCGACCTCCCGTCTCCCAACTCTTGAATAAACCAATCTCTAGCACTACTCAAGCTTCTCGAGAAATCAAAGCCATTGTTCCTGCTCATTTTGAAAAATATACCTACTAGACATGTCATTCATTGTGTGTAGAGCTGGGCTGGTGTCCGCTTCTTTTCATAACTTGTACAGAAGCATTAAGGTCTACATTAATGTGGACTGATTTATTACTTGCGCCACGTTTCTTCGCAGTGCGTAATGGCGTTACATAAAAGTTGGAATTACGAGTAGCTTTTATACGCCACAGAAGAGTTTTCACTTTAAAAATAATAAGAAATCTTTCATATAAAAGATATTTCTTTTTATTTCTCTCAATGCTTTTAACTTTGTTTTGTTATCCGTATGAAGTGGACAGCTGTATGAAGTATGGACTTTCGACTTTTACGCGGGATCTTCAGAGCAAGGAACACGCTTCCACCAGTATCATGTACCCCGCAGGGGTCTCCAAACTTTTTGATCCGGTCTAGTCTTCAATAGTATTCAGTTTTCCTCTGTGAATTCATAGCATCGCTAACGCATCGTAGAATGTTCATGATTATTGATCAACCAATGAATATGTTGAACGATATGTTTGCCTGAGCACGCAAACACGCAACGAGAGTAATCGGGGAAGTTGTAAATCTGTGATGCTTATTGGAGCATCGTAAACTTATCGTAACTTATCGACCGCGGATCTGTATATTATAACTTTCATCTTTATATAGAAACCATTATAACAGTGTTAAAATAGTATCCGGTAAAGTTTCTCTTACCGTAAGGTAAGGGAAACCATAATATTATGGGTAACATTTTACGTTAATTAATATCTATCTATATTGCCTTTACCATCACCAGTGTGACAAACAATTTTTTTTGTGAGGGGCCCGTGGTCACACTATATCGATGGCCTTATCCTCAGCATAGATTCGGAATTAAAAGAGAATTATTATTTTTCGTTTATTAGTATTTTCGAGTCCGTCGCCTTGAAAAAAAGACGAATGCATTTTAATGGTATTGGAGAAAAATGCAGTGTTGGTAAAACGATTGTTATTTTAAAATCAAGAGTTTTGGACAAAACAAAAGGAATAACTATTGTTTATTATTTTTCGTTATTTTTAATTTCCGAATATGTTTAATTATGCTTTTGTTAAAACACCTGCATACAAAATATATTCGAAACTTACTCGAAATTTGAAATCAAGGATTCTTTTCATAATTAAGACATTATTTTTTTAATTAATTTTTGTAAAAATAAAGTTTTTTTCATAGAACATTTATGAGGATTTTATACCGCTGATTCGGCCATTTTTCAAGATAATGGAACATTCCTGTTTTAGCTCTCGGGCGACTGAACCTGTAGGCTGAGCTCCGCGCAAGGCGAAGCCCGAAGCGCTCCTTCTTTTCCTAGTCTATCAGTAAAATATACAGAGAAGAACTTTCAAGATTGCGGATTCAAATGGCGACCAAAAAATAAATCAATACTTTCATAACAATCTCATCTTAAACTCCTTCAGATTAACCCCAGTATCGCTAACAGTTCGTTGCTTTAACTTCATGTTTCGTTTCCAGGACGGCACGACGCCACTGATCCTAGCGGCGGCCATGGGTCACACGGAGTGCGTTCGAGAGCTGCTGGCGCAGGGCGCCGACCCCGCCTGCACTAGGACGGTATGTTTTACATCATCTTCTCTATTATTCATTATGCTTAATTAGACTGACTGATGAACAATCAAACGCATGGAAGATATCCACTAGAAAGTAGCTCATAATTCATAAGTTTTGAGACGAAGTAAAATTCGACTATAAAAGTACCTACCTGGCTATTAAAAATATATTTGAAATATTTGAAGTGACGCCAACGATGCTTACACTATATAATAATAATATTTACTCAAAACATAAACCCTCCACCACCCGTTGCCCTGGCAACCTTGCGGTAATAAGGAACGAACCGTGTGAGATGGGCGCCGCGACCTTTCCGGCAAATTTCAAACTCAAATTCAAACAATTTATTTGCAGAAATGGGTAGGTACAATAGGTTATAAAATATTCATACATAACGTGATATCATATTCAGCCTGTTAGGGGATGCAAAGTTAATTATTCATAGATTCATGAATAAATCAATAAGTATTCATATATTAATATCAATAAAATAATAATACATAGTCACAAATTATATTAATGAAATCGTCAAAATTCATAAGATTTATCCATAAATTTGTTATATCATTTATAAATCAATAAGATTTTCAATTTTCTTTTAAAACTCGTTATTCAAAGTTTCATTTATATATTTTGGTACTTGATTGTGAATTTTTGAACTCATAGTAAATATACTTTGTTGCGTACGCGCTGTTTTGGAACATATGGCACATATTTTATCTCCGCGTCTTTGACTCTTAAACATTATGCATTCACTTCAATTACTTCTTACAAAAACGGCAGTTTCATATATATAGAGAACTGTTAATATTTTTAATTTAATAAAGTTGTGGTCTGCAACTATCCTGTTTCTGTAAATAACACATGACTCATCTTTTTTTGTGATAGAAAGACGTTATGTTTTCCACTGGAGTTCCCCCAAAATGTTACACCATTACGCACGGTATGGATGAAACATAGACATGTTATGCCATCAAGACCGCAGCCTGTTTAACGATTCTTGAAAGCTAATAAAGTTGCAAGGTCTTTAATGTTAGGTGTGACTAAAGCTAGCAGTATTATCTTAGGGCTTTGATTAAAGTCCAAATATGAGTAGCATATGAATTACTTGAAACAAATTGTTTCTAGGTGGGAAGGATTTTTGGGTTGTCTAAAAAGAAATAACCAAGTTTAAGGTGGTCACGAAGCGTATCAGACTTTTAACCTAAACGAGCCAAATCGTTTATGTGTGGGAAAGATTTCTGGTCAGGATTTTTTTTTTGTTAAATTTAGGACTTCATTCAAGGTCTTATCTGCATGATGTTAGCGTTATCCACCTACCTAACACTGATCAACCCACGACACATGCGACAAAGGGTAAGAAAACTTTCGTTAAACATGTTGAACGTCAGACAGGGACGACGGCGTTGTTCTTCGCGGCGCAGGGCGGGTTCCTGGACATCGCGCGGCTGCTACTCGACTCGGGGGCGGCCATTGATGCGCCCAGCATGGTGAATATTTTTTTTTATAGAAAAGAGGCGGCAGACGAGCATACAGTCCACCTGATGGTAAGTCGTCCATAGACATCCGCAATACATGCCAACATCAGTCCAGAATGACAAACTTTGGCACGTATGCGCTGACTACCTTTGCAGATTAAGGAATAGATTGGGAAAATGGGGAGGGAGAGGATGGTATGGGAATGAGCTCTGCAATATCTCATTCACTACCGAAACACGTACGTACATTGGGGAAATACGATAAAGTAGGAAATGCAGTACATTTCAAGGTAATTTCCTGTGAGAGGGGCAACGTGGCCAGTCGAGTGAGCCCAGCGGCTGTGGTAATGCAGCATGCACTTTCCCCCTACCTTATATTTACATGTGTATCTCAACTTATATTTACTTAACGATATTACTTCACAGCTTGATACTTGGTGTCGACCAGCTTTCGAATTGTACCACACCATCTCTTTCCGTGGGTGTCATAAAACAAAGCTACTGTTACAAGCCCTGAGGAACTACACCTCATCTAAAGGAGTGGTCTTCCCAACCCGCTTGGACAGCGTGCTTAAGGCCATACATCCCTCGTGCACAAGACAAAGGGTACGAGGAGAGGCTTGTGTCCAGCAGTGGATGTTAAAATGGCTTTATTGTCCCTTAGTTACGACAGCCCCGGGAAGAGACGGGGTGGGGTGGCCGACACGTGTGGTGTCTCAATTTTTTTAGAAATAAATTAATGATAAGAAATGCAACATAAACATTTCAGGACGGAGGTACTCCACTGTTCGTGGCGTGCCAATGCGGCCACATGCCAGTCGTCGAAGAGCTTATCCGCAGAGGTGCCGATGTTAACTCCAGTATGAAGGTGAGTCGTGTCTTGTGTTCTTCTTCTTGTGGTGCCTCTCCAACTAGTGGAGGTTGCCAATCAGCTCCGAATATTCCGCCGTGTCTCTCGCGAGGCGAAACAGTTCGGCGGCCCTCGCGATGCCGGTCCACTTCCGTATGTTACGCAGCCATGACTCTTTTCGGCGACCAATACGACTCTTTCCGATCATAATTAGTTGCAAAAGCTCGTATTTTTCATGCCTTAGCACGTGACCCAGATAGGTACGCATTTTTCTGTACTTGACGGTCTGCAAGAGTTCAGGTTTCCGATCTACTCGTCGCGGGACTTCCTCATTGGTGACCTTCTGCGTTCAACTTGATTGATTATCTAGTTAGAAACAAAAATATATTAATTCTTTGGCTCTTTATGGCCACACATTTTGTATGTTTTTGTGTAAGGGTGCACCTTTATTCAGTGTGACTTTAGTTCTTAATAGTGATAGGTAACTCCGGAGTTAATGAATCAAAAGAGTTGAATAATCCGCGAGCGGAGCAGAATCCCTTAATTATTGTTTCATCGTATTGTTATTCATTCCGATTCCGGCACCAATCATAATCGTAAGTGTAATCGCGCATCGGCACTTCTTCAATGCTATGCATTTTAGGTTTAGTGAGTAGAATTTAGAATAATTTAATATTTTGTGTACAGAAGTGACACAGTCATATGATATAATATATCATCAGACAGGGCCGTCTTTACCAGAGGGTGCAAGGGGTGCGGTGCACCCCGGGCGCCTGTCGAGCGCTGAATTCAGTGCCGGCTTTACCTATGGTGCAGGGGGTGCGGTGCACACGGGCGCAGGGTCTTAGGGGGCGCCGAGCGCCGCTCGCGACACCTCCAAAGAGTTCAAAACGCCTACTAGAGGGCGCCCTGCACCCGGGCGCTACATGAGCTAGAGCCGGCGCTGCCATCAGACGAACTCTCCTGACATCTGTCACTTCTATAACTTTTTAAACTTTGTACACATTTTATATATTGTAAATCGTGTCTGAACGGGTTACATCAGCAATGGACGCGAATTGGGTGGTGTAAACCGTACCGAAACGTTGAGAAACAAAAGGTAAAAAAAAATTTAATTGTACGCGTTCAGACCCGATTTACAGTACAAAATATACTACTACCAAAAAAAAAATTAAAAATCCCCTCCCAAATTCCAGGACAAAGCCACCCCCCTATTCATAGCTGCACAAAACGGGCACGAGGAAGTGTGCCGCACCCTAATAGAGTCCGGTGCTGGTGTGGACAGGCCGCGGGCGGACAGAGCGACGCCCACCTGGATAGCGGCGCAGTGCGGACACGAGCACGTGGTGAGGGCGCTGCTGGCGGCCGGCGCGCACGTCGACCACGTGAGGCAGGTCAGTGTTACTTACAGCAGGGTTGACACACTGAGGGGGAGGGTGCACGCTGCAATCCAACAGGCGCTGGACGCGCTCGACTGGCCACGTTACCTCTCTCTCACAGAAGACTACCTTGAAATGTACTGCATTTCCCACTTTATCTTATTTCCCTAATGTACGTACGTGTTTCGGTAGTGAATGAAGTGCCAGAGCCCAGTTTCATCCCTCCCCATTTTCCCAACTCCAAATCCATTCCTATATCTCCAAAGGTAGGCAGCGCGTCCGGTTGCGTGCCAACGTTTCGTCATTTTTGACTAATGTTGGCATGTATCACGGATGTCTACGGGCGACAGTATCCACTTACCGTCAGGTGGACTGTATGCTCGTCTGTCGCCTTCGTCCGTAAAAAAGAAAGGAGGATTGGCATGTTCAGTTGCATATGTGTAAACACACACACATATTAATGTAGGAATCATAGTACAGACCACAATGACGTTCACCGGCTTGAGATTGCAGTATGCTGCAGACAATTTTATGAAATTGCCCTTTCTATAATTGTCTAAAACTCGTCAAATACCCTATTAAGTATGTTTCCCAGGACGGCGCAACTCCTCTATTCAAAGCGGCGCACAAAGGACACGCCGCAGTCGTCGTGGAAGTGCTCAAATACAAGCCCAATCTCGGATTATTACCGGTAAGTATTTGTGCGTATATTTGAACAAAATTATTAAATTATTTTTGATAATTTTTGGTATTAAGTTGTAGTAAGAACGTTGTTTGAAAATTTTGTTTTTCAAAATATGGTATAGTACCTACTTAATATAAATGGACTTGTCAAATAATTTAGATAAATCAGTATATTGAATTGACTCAAGTAAAATAGGTGTGGAACTAAATACAATTATGAACAGTCGAAAGACGAATATGTCTGATGACGAAGGAATGTTGCCAATTATTTTTTATATAACAAAAAAGACGGCAGACAGTTATCTGGTGGTAAGTGGGTGCTATTGGTTTGAGATGCATGTCGATTTCTGTCAAAAATGATAAACGTTGATATACACCTCCAGCTATCTACTTTTTCCTTAATCTCCTTTTATAATATCTGCAGAGGTAGGGGGCGCATTTGATGGCGTGCAAATATTTATCATTAATGACTGATGTTGGCATGATAATACTGTAAACCTTTTAGATTTTTGCGTTTATACTGGTTTATTTTATTTAGTGAAAATTACATAGTCGTAGACCAAAAAAGTTAAAAAAAAATCAAGTTTAATAACTAAAACCCGACTACGGAAGTTTTAAATAAATTTTAGGTTCTTTAAAAAGGGGCCCATTTACATATGACGTAGTCGCTCGTTTACAAATTTAATAGTATTTATAACTGACTACTTATTATTTATACTAATTTTAAAATTTATTTGAAACTGTTGCGAAGTCGGGTTTTAGTTTTTTATGTTATAAATAAGGTCTAAACGCATTTATGTACTTATACCGCATTTTATTAAACTACCCGTGACTATAGAACGGTCAATCTGCATTACACGGCGCCGCGATGTTCGGGCATCTATCTTGCGTACGATTACTAGCGCGTCGGTCCGACCTGCGTCTGCGCAACGCCGCCGGACACACGCCACTCGCGGCCGCCGCGCACGCACGCAGGAACGACATCGTGCAATACTTAAAGAGGCTCGAGACCGAACACACGTGATACTTGGATGATAATTTAATGTGCCGTGGATATGTGTCCGTTACTGCTGTGTGAATCTCGTATACTATAATAGGTATAGTACTCGTATATGTCACCGAAATAACGCAAAAGTTAAAACAAGTCAACTAATTTAAAACATAAGAACGTTCTAGAAAAATAATAAAATTGTTTTATCGAATAAACCATAAGTTATTGTACAATCGTGTAGTGTTGTTGTTGTATCTAAAACGTTCGTAGCGCTCATTACTCGGTACAGGTTAGTGACCGGACGCCAAACGGCACGCCGCGAGCAACGCGCATACAATAAAAGATATACTAGAAAAAAAAGAAAAAAAATTTGTAAAATCTGGTAAATGAATTCTACTCACGACACTGCATTTGCAGCTTTTGCGTTATTTCAGTGACACATTGCAATTATACCAATGAAGAGGTCTGAATAACCTGTCACCAACCAATTCGATAAAACTTAATACTTGCTGAACTATAAAAACAGTAAAAAAAACACAATTTATTAGGACCCACTAAATTCGTACCACGCGAATTACTAATAAAACCTAAGGGCAGAAGCACGCCTTTTTATGTATTTTCTTTTGTAACTATTTTTATCATTTGTGTGTACAATAAAGTATATAAATAAATAAATAAAAAGCCGAATTATAACGAACAACAAAAGTTGATCCTTTGAGGCGAATCATAACGACCAACAAAAGATAGTCCTTCGAGCCAGATTATAACAAACCACAAAAGTTGGTCGTTCGAGCCGGATCATAACGAAGAAAAAAAGCTGGTCCGTCGAGCAGGATCAAACATAAAATATGTAAAATAAAAAAATTGTTTAATATAAATTGTTATCGAATTGGTCGATAGAGAGGTGTGATTGAACCTTTGTATCAATTTTCATTGGCATTATAATTTTAAAAAGTTCTAATAATTCAGTATTCCAAAAAAATACCACGAATATACCATGTGTTATGAGTGATTGAAAGTTGCCAAGCCCCATCCCATCCGATAGATATGAGATGGAATGAGATACATACAATTCTATTATCACTCAGCCTTTTACAGGAGAATAAAATGCAATGAAATGATGTAGGATTGGGTAATATGAATGGGTATCTATTCAAAATTGTCTGTACCCAAATTAGAATTCTTCCAGTTTCCCTTATCTGACAAATACGGGATGATATGGTATGGGATATATCCGAAACCATCTCGTTTTACCCGCATCCAATGGAATGAAACGAAATGGGGTGGCATAGGATTGAGTGGGTAATGATAATTCCGTATATCCCCCTTTAATGCATTTTTCCAAATACCAGTTCCTCAAGCACTTGCAATTTATCATTAATGTAAACTACAATAGAATTAATAAGACACTGTATTTATTGTAATTAATAATATCAAAAAATGTAGTAAATATATTGCTAAGTACTGTATATACGCTGCAATACAAAAATACACAACTATTTTATATAACTGTACACGTCCAGAGAGTATATACATCATATCACACACTCGCCTTGTGCTATACCTCATACACACATACATACATAATTTAATTAATTACACAATAACCGCCTTAAAGGACAATGCCTAAAAATGGCCAGCCACTGAGTAGCCATGTATATGAATATAAGTAACATAAAAAAAAATATGAAATCCATAATTTGTAGAATAACATTTACATTTGAAGAACTTGCAAATACCTAATTATAGTTTTATTTTATTGTTGCCTTTCCGGTGTCAACCATGTTTGACGTTTTGACGCAGAAGCAGAAACGATTACTGTAGTAATTATCGTTCACGTTTAAAAGGCACAGTTCAATATTCAATTAAACCAATATTGAAAAATCAAATAGATTACTGTTATTTAGCATAATTATAAATTACTGAATTGAAATGTAAATATATGTAGAAAAAACGGAACGTCACGTTTCAAAACGGGCGATTGTATTCCGAAACGTGTTTATTCAATTTTTGACAATGTAAATTCTATTGCATCTCATTTGTGTTATTATGACAAAAAAGGATGCATCGTAATTAAATTGTCAAAGAGCGAATATGACATGTTTTGGAATATAGAATATAGCCTAAGTAGATTTCTCATAACTATTCCATGTGTGGACAAGTGACGTGAGCACCGCGAGTTCGTTGTATTGAACCAATTGTATGCTGAAATCATTAAAAATTGGATCAATGGCTTTGAAATTAGTTTAAAAAAAAGGTAACAAACAGGCGTTGCGCTTTATGCCCATTTTTCACAGTAATTATAAACTAACTTTACATAATTCTTTCTAACATACTTTTAATAAAGTTCCTGGAAGCTTTTCATTAGCTAATAAACCGTGGCTATTAAAGATTACAACATAACAAAAGATACTCATACACATGAAAGCCTGATCGCTGGCCATCGGGCCATACAAATTTGAGAATTATTAAAACTTATTGCTTAAAATCTCGTCCTTTTTTAACAAATACAACTTCAAACGTGTTACAAAGGGATAGGCCATTTCCGAGTTAAAGTCCAATTTTAATACAAATATTTATTATAATGGTACATAAATATAGTTTTTTGTTTTCTTACGTTGATTAAATAATGTCGTTCGGCCAAATACGAAATACAAGAGATAAAACAGAACAAATACGAACAGAACAAAAAAGAAACAAATACAAACACAATTACAGAGGTTACGTTGTAACCACTCTCTGTTATATACAACTCTCTACATTCGATCACGGTCGGAAATATTTGTCTATTAAATATAACAGTTGTGATCCTTTTATATAGATTATGATGGTGAGTAACGCATATATGTACTGCAAGACATTTATACAGCTGTGTCGCTATAAACCAATGTAAGCTACTACATTTTGTTTTTTAAACAATATAATTGATTGTATAATCAGTAAATATACTTAGTTCCATTGTCGATTATGTTTATTGGTGCTGATTAATTGTTAAGTTTCATAACTATGTTACTCTAATTTATATACTAGTCAACCGAGCGCAGGCACACGACACAATACATAAATATCAAAACAATACATTGTTAATAAAGTATTGCCCAATCAAGCCTTTGAATGATTACAAATCCTTTTACAGCTCGTTATGTACAATACTCTTTCAATAGATGACTGCGTGTGGCCAACGTTGCCACGGATAATGTTCAAGATACTGCAAACTGCAAAAATTTACAATTACGCAAAATGTTCAACACGCATAACATTCAATACGCATAATGTTTAATACACTTATGTAATGTTTTGCTCACTGAACATTTAGCGTAATTGAACATTATGCGTAATTTATTGACCATTATGCGTGGCGACGGTCGTCCGTCAACTGCAAAAATAACATGACGACGAAATAAAACTCATTGAAAAATCATTTTTTTTAACAATACATAACAATACACTTATTGTTAAAAAAATACACTTCTGTCCCACTTGACAGAACGTTATATTTAAGGAACGTCTTCGGTACTACAGTCAAACCCGGGAGGTTTTTGTAGTATCTGTATAGATTAAAAAAGTAATAATCTGACCACGGTTAATAAAGTAAAACGAATCGAGAGACGTTAATACGAGGAATGATATCAAAATGTTAACAGTAAAATGAAATTACGTAAAAGGAAACGCCGTAAAACGAGGACACCACGTTTTCCGCGGTCTTTATTTGAATATTAATTTTAAATAGTCAATTCTAATATTTGTTTTATACCAGAAATTATGCTGAAAATCAGTTTTGAGTTTGAATACATTTTTTAATAAAAAATCATTGTAAAAACGTCGCTTAGGACTTTTTAAGCACACACACATATATTCCTAAAGTATACATTATAATACATATTTTCCTACGTCCATAGGTAATGGTGATCTGTTGTAATACATAAGTCAATTTTATTATTCGTTAGTAAACGAACTATTTTTAAGTACTATTTTTTTATTAAATTATTTGGATTGCACGCAAAATGGACAATATTTATAATGTCCAAATTGTTGTCATGCAGGATGAATAAACAAATGCATAAAATTTTCAAGTGAATAATTACGATAAATATACACACGCGATATGACCACTATAATGAAACCAATACGAGAAATGATCAATATACAGCAGAGTCGAATACACGAAATGACCAATACGCAGAATTCAACACGCAACATGACCAACATCCGGTGTGGCCATATAAGCGAAATATTTAATTTTAAATTTTAACAGCATGCAAGCCAAATGACAAATAATCCAGAAAAATAATTAGAACATAATTAACATTTAATTTGTACTATGATTTTGAGCTCGATTCATATGTAGTGTATATAAAACAGTTCAATGTAGTTTTTACATATTTATAAATATCTCGTTAACACCTTAGAATCTCACTGAGAATTTCTTGTATTAATTTATTTTATACAGTAAATTAGCATTTTTAATATACAGTGTTACCGAAACATTCCCGGAGCTTGAGTTGTAAAAATATCGAATCGTTTAGGCTTCGTATTTAGCAAATTTGTATAAAAAAAAAATGTCAATGAACTTAAGTCATGGCTTCAGAGTTCCGGGAAGTTTTGGGCACATCCTGTATGTTTTAATGGACTGTAACGTGAATTAAAAGGATATTATGTAGTTTGTTTGTGTGAATGATAGTGGATGGTGGATATTATGGAGGACCGAATCCAATTTTATTGACAACTAGTTCTGTATCCAGTGTATCCTTATCCAAAATAAAATAAGAATCTTGTTAATTTTTATTCTTTATTAGTGGTTTTTTGACATAACTCAAAAAACTGAAACTACATTTGTCACTAGCCGTTGCCCGCAGCTTTGCTCGTTTTCTACCGTACAAACTTTGACCGTTTCACTTCTTTAGGGGTTGAATTTCGAGAAATCCCTTCTTACTAAGTTGATGGTCATGAAAGGAAGCTACTGTCCAAATTTCATGTGTCTTTGTGTGTCAAGTGGTTTCGACTTTGCGTTGACGAGTCAGTCAGTTACGTCATTTTTCTTTATAATATGTAATTATATTTGCTAAATTTGTCAAATTTGCAACAATATCAGAGCACATCTGCCTTCCGGAAAAGGCCTCCAATCCCTTCCAATGTTATTATCTGGATAAAATTAGTTTTAAATATACCAGAATCAAGATAATGTTAGTCTGGTAGTGAAAACATACGGTTAAGATGATTTTAAACTGCAATTAACCTACAACTTAAAAGCATTATCAGAGCTTAGTCAGTGTAAGAGTAACTAAGAGTAACTTACATAAAGAATGCAAAACCTAATTCTCATTGTAAAATAATTTAATCTCAAATTTGTTTTTATCTTTGTATCTTGTGCTTTCATTTAAATTTTAACTTGGTTTATCACAAAAATATCATTATACCACATACAATTTAAAAATGAAAACAGTTTTTTAAGCTATTTATTTTATTTAACATTTCAATATCTACAAAATTGAGGGTAGTATAAGACGAAGATATTGTTATAGTACCCTCCAATTTGTGTAAATATACATTTTTTAATATTATGTTAGTGGATTAAATTCCCATATACGAAATGGTAGCCAAGTGACCGATTTGATAGCAATTTAAACTGAACTTTAATATCTCTGTCATATGGTTCAAAATTGTTACTTGAATCAAAGATTCGGTAGAGTTTAAATTATTAACTTCATCTCCTATCCTGTTCAATACCACTGAATAGAGTATAGAGTAATGGAACCATTTTATTGGTTCCATTTCCCTTGCAATATTCCCAATCTATTTCTAAACAACTCCTAGATTACTAAAGAATGAAACGTGTCAATATTCGTCATTTTTAACTAACATTGAACCTTCATTCTATAAAATACTATCAAATTGGTCATTTTGCTATTTTGTATGTAGGAATCGAACCCAATAACGTTCGATTAGTGTTCCCTAACCCTAAGTCCAATGTACATATATCTAACTGTGCGGGACTGAACATGTAATTATAGTAATGTAAGATTACATAATTGTTGAATTATATTTATGTTACTCAAATATACCTAATTGTTTACAAAAATGTTGTCTGTTTATTTTACACTATACCACCAACCCACCGCCGCTTGACGATCCTCAGGGAACCTTAATATATCCCAAAAACTGCATTATTTTAGCTTAAATAGTGAAACAATTTCAAAATTGACAGTTTTGAGAAATAAGTCTTTGTAATATTTTATGATATACAGCGCGATGTGCATCTCATATGACGAAATAAGCAGAGCTTACTATTTAACAAACCAACGCTAGCGCGAACGAAGTCACGGGCGATCGCTAGTGTTCGTACTCCCCACATTTCCGGTAGAGGCATACCTACCGTTTGACAGGTTTCAAAACCCAACTCACACCACTGCACCGCTAAGAAGTTTAATAAACTATCACTATTAAACTAAAAAATGTACAGACACATTGTACGATACACAATTTTTACAAGAATCAAACGAAATCTCAATTTCACTTCTAAGTTCCCGCTAAAAATTCAAAAGTATTACAATATAACCTAATAATACAAAGATGTAAAGACAATGCTCCGAAGATTAATATCACTACTCTCTCAGTAGAGTCAACGTTCTGTACATATATATATATATACAGAGTATATATATATATATATGTACATAATTATATATATATATATATATATATATAATACCTACGTATTATAAACAGTTATATAAACTATTAATCCATCTGTGTGCATGATCGATCAACCAAAATTCAGAGATGTAGCATTACGGCCCTGAAATGGTAGCATTTGCAAGTCGGTCAAATTGACCTACTGTCTATTCAGTCTGTCATTTGGCGGCAATTACCAAGAACGTAGGCAGTATCGGTTGTCGACTCAGCGCGACTATTTTTTTGCCAATGTCACGTGACATAAATAAATGTGATTAATAGTTTAGATATAGAAGGAGATTGACCACAGAGTGACAGGAGAGTGTTGAACTTAATTAGTGAAGGTTTCTAGATTTGGAAAGTTGAAAAAGATATGATGCAGGGATCCGATGCATTTCCGATCCACAGTCACAAGTTGCACTGTCTCGGACACCAACTTTGTTTAGATGAACAAGAGTGCAGGTATGGCCTAAACTAAGTCTGCACAGCACGGATGTTGCCCGCTTGTCACCGCTATGACAAAGAAAGAAGAATACAATAGCTGCAATCCGGCTTTATAGGAATAGAAGGTTGGATAGTGTAATAATGATGACCTTTTTTTTTAACACAACCAAATCTCAACCAGTGACTATTTTTTTACAATAACTGAAATATTTTTAATGTAAGGGTGTGGTCAGTGTTAAAAAATATAAGAAATAATTGAAAAATGAAACTTATTATATATAAACGGAAACAATATTAATGGAGTAATATTTTGCAGTAAATGTGTTTGCATAATGGACTTTAAGTAACTTTAAGTTTAAGTAAGTTAAAATAAAACAAAAACTTAAAAACTAATTATTACTACCCGTTATCACTACACAATAACATTTTATTTGTACCACTGGTATCACAGTTTTGTTAAATGAAATTATCCATCTATGTATTTTGGTTGATCCATGGTACTAATATATATTGTGAGAATATAAAGTTCTATACAGTAATCTAGAGTACTAAAATGATTCATCTCTCTGTACTTTGTCCAACATATCCGCAGCTGCAATACAGAGATGGTGTGTGGATGGTCGCATAGATGCCATAGTTTCCGTACAGCAGTAGAACAATACCAGAGGCTCTGCATATGTCTCCTCAGATATATTAGCAGGGATGGCAGGCCGAGTGCCTGGAATTAATATTTTTATATAGATGCCAACAAGCTGCCAGCTTTGGAGGGTGTGGATGCACGCTACAATCCCATATCCACAGGGCGCACTCGACTGGCCACTTTGCCCTGCGTTCGCAGATCCTTAACCAGCGTTTTTATCATTCACTGCTGCATACGGGCCTCACTCATGCATTGTCTTGTGCACGAAGGATGTATGGCTTTAAAATGGCACACTAGCAAAGTGGGTTGAGAGTCCACTCTTATAAAGGTGGTGTGGTTCCTCAGCTCTTGTGATGTGTTTTGTGTTGATAGCCACTTCGTTATCCTTTAGCTGCCTTTACGACACCCACGGGAAGAGATGGGATGGTGTACATTCCCAGAATACTACCATCAAATGTAGTGCATTACCCACTTTATCCTAATCCCCAATGTTTTTGTAATTCTAGAATGATGTTGGCATGTATTACAAATGTTCATAAGCAACAGTATCCACCTACCAACAGATTAACTGTCTGCTAGTCTACCGCTCTCTTCCCATATAAAAAAGGAAATTTAAATAAATGGATAAACCAGACAATATTCTGTGAATCTCAAAGACATACATATATGGGCATACGTTAAAGATGAGTTAAAATTTGTTAAAGTAAAAGTTAGAGGGCATGAGTTAAAGATTTTTGAAATGTTGAGACAGATAAAATAGTTATTGTTTTTATGATGGAAAAGGACAATTACATTTAGAGTTTGGAAATTTCGATCACTCTCCCGACTGGATGAAATTTCAGAAAGAGTGAATTTCAGTGAAAGTTAATACTATTATAATCTTAATACTTTCCCCATACTTATGTCAAATTTTGATTCTTACATAGAAAAACATTAAGCAGCTTCCAATGTTTGGTATTGAAATTGAATAATTATTATCTATACTTAATATAATAAAGAGAGAGTGTGAATGAGTTTGTGTGTAATCTCCGAAACCACTGCACCTATTTGAAAAATTCTTTCACCATTTGAAAGGTACATTATTCCAGATGGACATAGGCTATATATTATGTGCAAATTTATCCGGGCATGCAATATAAGATAAATTTGTTTACATACATAGTAGAGCCAATAGTGTAGGATGGGAGTGGTGACTGAAATACAGGTTCCCTTAGTTAGAGAGTCGGGACATCAATGTATTTATACCCTATGTTATGTCAGTGAAGATTTTGAATTGAATATTACCCAAAAGACACAATATAGGTTTACTATTAAGTAAATTATGAACTCATCCAACACCTTTCTAAAAAACTTTATCAACATATATATAAATGTCTAAAAATACTCACATTAAAATAAAAAAATACTCACCAAACCTTTCAGAAAAACGATCCTCCCCACTCTCAGCAGAATCGTTCAAACACATGGCACTCTCATTCATTGTGTCCTCAGGTTGTGTGTGTGGAGGCATTAGGGACATCATCTCCCAGAAAGTAAGGCCCAGAGGCCATATGTCAGTTTTACTAGAGATTTGTCCACCTTGGATCACTTCTGGAGCACTCCAAGCTTCCGTACCTGTGAAATTTGTAATGTAAAGGTAAAGGTGTTTCAACTGTAAAGGTGGAAATGAAAGTCAGTATAGAGGTATATAGAAAATTGGTATCATCTCTGATGAAACTGAACTAATGTTGTGTGCATGAGAGACATACATATTGCCTTAAAACAGGGTGCGGAGCTAGTGGCTATAATATCTCTTCATTCCCATACTGAGACAATACAGAGTATCAATAGGTATCTTACTGAATGCTAGGAATGACACCATCAGACAACACAAAGCAACCAATATTGACAAATAAGTATCCTCATTTAAACGAGCGTGGGGCATGGCTCTATGTCTCATGTGGAAACCCTGTATGAAATGAGATTACAATGACGTGAAGAGATTTACAGGTCCTATATCAGATGTACAGAATATAGGGCATCCTATCCCTCTCCATTTTCCCAACCCTTTCACCAAATCCATTCCTATACCTCCAAAGGTAGGCAGTGCATCCGGGGGCGTGCCGACATTTGTAATTTTGGACTAATGTTGGCATGTATCGGGGATGTTTATAAACGACAGTATCCACTTACCATCAGGTGGACTGTATGCTCGTCTGCCGCCTTCGTCCATAAAAAAAAAGAATGGAAAAAACTTGTATCCAGCAGCAGATAAAGTAACCTGCCCTTTTAATAAGGAAAACCATTAGTAACAATGGAAGAGAAAGATTAACAATGGTGATTTTTTTTTTTTATCCAAAATGTTTTGCATTTTCCTCCATTGTCATCACACTCGTGCCTTTTTCGTAAGGAGGACAGAAATACTGTTGGAAGAAGAATCTCTTACCAAAATACACAGCTTTCCCAGCATTCTTTTTATCAAACACACCATTTTCATCAAGTGGCAATGTGACTCCGAAATCGCACAGCTTGCAAATGACAAAGTCTCCATTGATGAGAATGTTGTACGACTTCATATCTCCGTGGAGGATTTGCATCTTGGTGTGCAAGTAGTCCAGGGCGCTGCTGATGTCTAATGCTACCTGAAAACAAAATTAAATGTTTATAAGTACATAAATTCTTTGTAGAATATAGGAATGAAAATGATAGTACATTCATAATAAACTCAAAATAGCACAATACATTTTTTATTATTATTATTAAAGAAGCCATAATAGAGCGTCGTCTATCTACCATGCAAGATCGCTCTCGCGGTACACTTTAAAAATGGCACGAAAATAATATTCAAAATGCATCACAATATGCAGACTGTACAATAGAAATAAATGGATAGAAATAGATAGAAAGGTAGAAGGTCCAATTTTATACCCTCCACGGTCCGGATCAGGACCGCCATCCGCCGAACCCTGCTCTAGATTATAAGTCAACATAAACTTAATCTTTAGAAATAAAGATAATCGCCCTCACCACAAAATAAACACACCTTTAAAACAATGCTGGTCAAACAAGTTCTCAACCAGTCAGATTCTTTAGATGCTTCTTAAAACGCCTTTAAAATATGTGTAAATAAAATCTATTTCTTCGATTTTAATTTGCCGCTCATTCCGGGCGCCATCAATGGTTATCATCTTGTATATCAATGTAGGGTAATCTATGATTTATAATTTATGATGATGGTCTGTAATGTATGGGTAGATGAAGATGGCGTTGTTGATTTGGATAGTTTAATATTGTGAATGTGTCTGTTGTCTGAAGCGAAAGAGATTGACATTTGAAGAATAGACTTTAATGTCGTTTCTTTTGTTACAGGTAGGATTTTTACTATGAAATACTGTGCTAAACCCACCATTATGGTAAATAATTATATGTGAAAGAAACAATAAAGGGTTCTTTTGTTACAGAGAAACTCAATATTGTGTCAATTCCCTGAAACACTATTATATATGTATATTCTTTATGGTATTCTATTCTCACCTTCAGTATCTGTCTTGGCGTGAAAGGCTCCGGATCATCTTCAACCCTTTTCTCAATCATATCTCCCAATGAGAGGTCACAAGCTTCCATACCCAAGTACAGAATCTTTGTACTGCTGAATGCTCTAAAACCGACTATATTTGGATGTGACATGCGTTGTAACAATTCTGCCTCTACTTTCAACCTCTCAGAGTATACTTTGCAGGGTTTAACGTGTTTGTTAAGCATTTTTAGAGCCCAGGGGGAACGAATTTGGCCGGCCTGAGGTGATCTTACTAACTGCATTACAGACACACCTGGTGGAGAAATAAACAGATATAAATATTGTTTTAAACTTCATACTTGTTTATAAACTACTGGGTAAGTGTGAGTTGGCATGGGAAGCGAACCTTGGAATGGACCTTGGAATCCAGTAGTGGAAAGACATTATATAAAATATCATCATTCAGCATCCAATAGCATGAATGTAATAATTGAATATAGACCTGTTATATTTTATTTTTTATTTTTTATTTATTTGCAAGATACACCAACAGCATTTACAGGAAAAAATACAAATGTTAAAAACTCATAGATTCAAAATACCGCGTGCAATACTTTAATAGGTGCATACAAGTTCAACACAGAGGCATGCGAGTATGATACAATACGAGTATGACCCAAAAAAAAAAAATTTAAATGTGGATGTACATAAATCCAATTAAATAAGGTTAAATTACAATTTACTATACTATTTAATTAAACAAATGAAAAAAATACAAAAATAAAAACAAAAAGTGCCTGACTACAATTTACGTAATACTTTGCATTTGAAATTTACCAAAGAATCATTAAAGATGTCGATGTCATGAGAATTCAACTCGTTATAAGTATTCAGAAGACGATTTAATGGCGAGAATTTACCCAGGTTTGTTTTAGAAGGTAACGGTACTAATTGCTTGCTTAAAGGATATCTTGGGATAGAGCGAGGAACAGCAAAGCCAATTTGGTTCACCACGTCAGGTATTAACAAGGCGCCATTTAATATTTTGCGCAACAAAACCAAGCAGGAAACCTTCCGACGCACTACTAACATTGGTAATCCAAAATGAGAGAGTCGTGTATAGTAATTAGAACGATATGGGCATTGGCAATCCTTGTATGCAAGAAACCTGGTGAACGCACGCTGGATACGTTCAATTCTGTCAGAATGGACTGTATAGAATGGACTCCATATTGGTGCTGCGTATTCAAGACTGCTACGTATCAGTGCGTTATACAGACACAATAAGGTACGTGAATCCCTGAAATCCGCAGAGACACGTTTGATGAAACCCAACATTCTCCAAGCCCTTGTGCTAATTTTGTTGATATTATATGAATGTGTTATATGAAAATTGTGTTTATTATTGACCCTTGAAAATACAAAGTCATGTGTATTAGTCTGTTTTGTTAATTAATAAATTTTAATGCTTCCGTGTATGTTGTTTTTTAGATTAAAATAAAATAAAAAAGACAATGGTCATCAAGACAAAGCCATGAAAAATATGTTGCATTTACATTCTTCACCACAAATTTTGGATCAAAAGCTGTCAAAGCGATTGCGAATATTGGAAATAAATACACTTTATGAGGCACTGTTGGCTAAATTTTAAATACTAAATCGCGCGTTCGAATGTATAGAATTCACCTATGTAAAAGTCTATTTTGGAAGAAATGTTGCAATCACGGTATTGGATACCGATCGACGATATGTCGTTATTTTAATTGTGTTTCTTGTGCATGTATGTATAATTCGTAGGTATATTTATGTAAAACCAAAATAGCCCCCAATTTCTATTTTCTGTTTGATCTGGTGGTTGACTGGAAGAGAATGCCACAGGCCATTAATTCCGCCTTTTGTACATGTTGAATATTTGCGCAATGAAGTTTAAATAAATAAATTAAAGATATACTCAATGAAAGTAATAGAAAATGAAAAGTATGGAA
Organism: Sesia bembeciformis; assembly: GCA_943735995.1. Classification (NCBI taxonomy): domain Eukaryota; kingdom Metazoa; phylum Arthropoda; class Insecta; order Lepidoptera; family Sesiidae; genus Sesia; species Sesia bembeciformis. Next base: position 710,826 of record OX031028.1, on the reverse strand, counting down.
ATTTACCTGTTCCATATCCAAGACGATTCAAAAATGGTGAAGGTGGTATTGTGATTTTGTCAGCGTCTATGGTTTTGTTCTTTTTTATTGGCGTCAGAAATTCGGTCATTTTTATCAGTAGGAAGTAAAATGCTAAAAAACTTAACAAACAAGTTCCAACGGCACGAAAAACAAATCAAAATTTCAAATCAACCGTCTAGGTCTCGACGTTATAAATGTCAAATTCAAATTGTGACAACATAGTTTTCGTTCAGAAACTAGTTGTTAAAAACCTTTATTACAAAACATACCTATTTTTCCGAAAGTTGAGACTAGAAAAGCGCGGTAAATTCAAAAAAACAATAGGTTATCACTACAAATAGTTTGAAAATGATTTTGGTACTTGAATTCAATGCTGAGGTTATATTTATTACCGAATTCAGTTATCAAAATAGTTTTTCCATAGGTACGTAACTAGTTTTTTTTTTTTAATTTGACACTCATTTTAATTTCCAGTCTTCAAACTTTTGTGTGCTAAACTACAATGTATCTTCTTTACATAGTATAAAACATAGTCGCTTCCCGCCGTCTGTCCCTCTGTATGTACGCTTAGATCTTTTAAACTACGCAACGGATTTTAATGCGGTTTTCATCAATAGATAGAGTTGTTCAAGAGGAAGGTTTATACGTATAGTTTAATATTGTTTTATGTTAATTTGTTGAAATATGAGGATACCGACTGAGAGCTTTCATCGAAAATTCTGTCTTATTCTTTTGAAATATACCTAACAAAACAATGTATGAGGAATCACTCCACACTGACACCACATTGGTATAATATCTACATTGCACCCGTGCGAAGCCGGGGCGGGTCGCTAGTCGTTTATAAAGTCAGAAATTCCCTGGTTATGCTTATACTGAGTCATGCTAAGAAATTTATTATTACAGTCGCGTTTAGAGCTTTACAATTCCGTCTTAGATCTAAATATACATATTATAGCGGACACGTCATATCTTATTTATTTATTCCACGTTTCGGTTGGGTTACACCGACCACGGTCAAGAGCTGACTGAAGAGGCGAGTAACCCACGTCGAGAGTTGCGAGCAATTTCACCAACTATCCGCATTTGGTCTTCATAGTTCGGAAAGAAACCAGAAGTAGCGTCAGACGAAAAATCGCGAGGTTTAGTTTTATTAAATTTATTAATCACTGAATTCCATGTCGAGGACAATTTATATCCAACTTCTCGATTGAAATTTCTATGTTTATATAAATAGGTAAATAAAGTAAACATTCGCGTAAGACCAGTTTAAATAGATAAATATGTGTGAGAAACGCGAAAATCTCAAATGTTTATACATCACATGGTGTTGCGTAGTCGAATGAAAGTCGACGACAGCTAGTTCCCTGACTAGCGACTGCGCATTGGCATGTGGACACTTTCAAACGTTCCATGTTTTAGTATTACATGTAGTCCAGTGCCGGATTACCCACGTAGCAAGAGTAGCGGATGCTACGGGCCCCGCGTAATGGGGGGCCAGCGCACCCACGCCTGTCTGAGCGTAAAAAAAATTAAGAAAGAACTTAAGAACCTAATGCAAACCAAGGGCCTCTTGATAGAATTTGCTACGGGCCCCGCGCTGGCTTAATCCAGCACTGATGTAGTCATGTTTTGTTTCAAGACAAAACGCGACATGGGACTCTTCAATAGAACTGAACTGGATTCTGCAAGTTGGTAATGCACCCGCATGTATCTAATTGTACTGCAGGTATCCATGCGGCGGTGAGTGGTCACCGCAGCAAGTGGCTGCTATCATGTGGGCGGGCGGCTCGTCTGCCATCTCTTCTATGGGACTCAGCTCTTCGGTTTATAGTGTCACTATTCAAAGTGAAATGCAATGATAGTCTCGATTTGTAGCTGCTATACTTTGAAGCTTATTAAGAAATTGAAATAAATAAAACCTAAAAGCTATTAAATAATTATGAAATAGGTAACTGATTAGTTTAGTTAATAAAAAATGTTAGGTAAAAAATTATAGATATCTACATATTAAAGATTATACGTATTTATAGATCTTGGTGTGTGGCCAGGATCTTGTGTGGTGGCGGCCCCTGGGAGAGGGGATCAGCAGTGGAGAGACTTACGCTGATGGTATTGTATGGTATGTATGTATTTGTAGGTATCATTTATTGTTCCTGGCGCGTGGGAAATGGATACTTGAAATCGTGCTTGAAGGCTGCAGTCCGGAACTAAGGGAAGCGAATACTGCGTCGAATGGTAGGAGAGCAGACGTCCTTAGACGGTGGTTTCAACGTTGCTCAATGGGAGGAAGTTCGCGGTCCGCCGGTAGCAATAATCGTCAATATCGACAAATGACGGCCATTGGTGGTAACATAGTAGTAATCAAGCGGCAACCGCGGCAGGCGGTCGTGCGTGCAACTGCGCTATCATGTAGAAATAGTGACGCAACAACGATCGACTGAAGATGTCACTGTGCAATACTTTCAGGTGAGTGAGCGCGCGCAATTTGTACGCAAGTATTTAAAAATGGATCCAAGATAAACAGCCGGAATAGCGCTTTGTTATTTAATAATATTTCAAACAGTTATTTAATTGCCGTTAAATTTAAAAAAAAAATTACTAGCAAATTATTTGTACCTATTACTAAATTTAACGTTTATTATGTTGTTTAATTAATTTTAATATGCAAATTAAGTACAAATATCATTTCTTTTTCAAATTAATTATGACAATAATTGTCTTGTAAACACGTGTCGCGTGAAGTGTTTGGTAAAAACGCATGCGAATTGTTTGCAATAGGTACCTATGCCAGCCACCGAATTAGAACAATATGGAAATGTAATGAACTTTACGCATGAACGATATTCCGAGTGTTGTGAATTGTTACCACAACACTTATGTATTGTGGACATTGATTTATAAATTGATTAACAAATGTAACAAAATGTAGGTTACAATACTTTAAATTAATAGACCATTAATTAACTAATTCTATTAACATTACATAACCACGCAAGTCCAACTACTTACTTATAAAAGAGTATTTTAACAGACACGAAACTAAATGCTACAACACTGCAATATAAGCTATTGGAAGAAATAACTAACCTCTTTCCTTTCAAGTAGTTTACCCCTATATTTAGCTCATTGTGGTAACGCGACAAGGCAAGAGTCAGATATAATCAATCTTACACAAACATTTGGCTGTGCGAAAGCTGTGCTCGCGGTGGATCCCCACAATTTGACTGAGGCTCAAAAAACGGAACGCGTCACTTGGTGCAATGCTCACCTGTTACTAAACAGCTGACGAAACATGGATTTACAGCTACGACCCCGAAACAAAGCAGCTAATAGACCATTTGGGTCTTTCAAGATGAGCCGAACCCCACCAAAGTGGCGCGTCTGCAAAATGCCGCGAAGCAGATGATCGCTTCTTTTTTTTAGAAAAACTGGATACGTGGCTACTGTAGCTTTGGAGAATCGTCGTATCGTGAGTGCTGATTGGTACACGACCATTTGCTTGCCGGAAGTTATTGACGAACTCCGTGAAAACAACCGTAAACGCTGCATAATCTTGCACCATGACAATGCCAGCTCTCACACCTCCAAACAGACGACTTTTTGAAGGCGGAAAACGTAGAACTCGTGAGCCATCCTCCATACAGTTCCGACTTGGCACCTTGTGACTTCTTCTAGTTTCCAAAAATTAAGAAATAATTACGCGGTTAACGATTTTCATCGCCAGAAGAGGCTGCCGAAGAGTATGAAAAACATGTTTCCGAGGTCACCGCGGAGAAGTGGAATAAATGTTATGGAAATTGGTGTATTCGTATGAAAAAGTGTACTGACGCTCAAGGGGAATATTTTTAGAAACAATAAATTGATTTTTGGCCGTTCATTGTATGTATTTTTTTCTTATTCATTCCGGAAACTCAGTGTGGCCCTCGTATATATTGTGATCGTATGCAATAAACATTTTTATTTGTATATTTTCAACCTAATGTTGGGAAGTACTAGTAGATTTTCATATTTTCGTCTACGTGCCCTTTGTACAATGTCGTGTAATCTTAGGAAATAATTTGAATGTTGATGTACAAAGTAAGAAATATTTTTTATCTCCCTACATGGCAACGGTAAGACTCCGTCAGGGTCTCATCACCGAAGGGCGGTTGATTCCCGCACTTCCCTGACAAAGAGCTACCCAAAGGTGTGGGACGAACTTAGAGTTAAGGTTTTTCCACCTAGTTGCTATATTCTAGTTGCTAGTTTCTTCAAAAGGGCTGTGAACAGGATTATTCGAGGTCGGTTTCCTCCCTAATGTTGAAGGTGTAAATGGGCGGCGGTGACCTCTTGCCACCTCGTGGGCTGCCCGCCCGTCTGCTACACGGCCTCTATATAAAAAAAATAACTATGATTCGAGCACCTGACATTTATATTAGAAACTGATTTTATACGAATCTGGCCTACTCCGCCCAAACGTCTATTAATTTTCTGGTAAAATAATTTTGGGCATGTGTAATGTCCACCAATTAGGGCCTAGGTACCTCCTGAGCCCGCGTGGTAGATAATGACCCGAAACACCTTCGTGATTGCAAGAAGAGGCCTGTGCCTTGCAGTGGGATGTTATACGTAGGCTAATAACGACTTATCTATTCGAAAAGCCCAAATTGGTATTTTGGTTGGGGTTGAGTCTGTTTAGTCTATGATGCACGGAATATATGAAGTGTTAAATCATTAACTGTAGACATTGAAAACTATTAACATATTATACAATCAGCCTGTCTGTCCACTGTTAAAAGACTTCTCCGAAGGCTCACCACCATACTTACGCAAGCATCCACTCTTCTCATCTAGCCGTTATCAAAAATAATCAACTCTTAAATAAAATATTAAAATCACATAGGTTTTAGAACGTCTTGATTGATGGCATTGAGGACGTTAGAAATTAAAATCACACATCTTCTGCGGCCCCCCATCACACACGATGTTTCGTTCTTCTTATCCATCCGCTACCGGCGACTTCAAGTCTTAAATCCATATAGGCGAACGGTCTCCCACGTTTCGTCTCCCTGTAATGTGGCTTCTGTTCGAGGACTCCTCTACCCCATCGATTACCGTTAACTTAACCGACTCCGTCAGTACAGTAAAGTCAAAAAACTTCATAATTTTTTGACTATGCCGAACTTCATAAACTTCATTATGCCGAAACACTAATTCAGTTGTTCATTCCAACCAATTTAAAGAATTATAGGTTGGTAGGTATATCCTGCAATTATTAGTGTAGAGGAATCCAAGGTGGAACAAAAGTAGAACCACCAAAATTCATAACGAAATAACTCCAATACAATAAAGTAACAAATTAATTTATCGCAATGCCATGAAAATTGACGTAAAAATTACCTAATTTTCACTTAATCATGGCAGCGTGAGATGACCACGCAACGAAATTACAATTTTAAACATTTAGTGCAGAACCAACAGCCAGCGTCGATTCTCATAATGTTGGAACTACTCCGGACGCATAACTTTCATAATCAGGTCATCAAAGACTTATTGCTTTTGTACTTATTTGTATGTATTATATATATATTATATGATATGTGTGTATGTGTATGTATTTATTATGTTATACCTAGTATAGCCATAAATGTATTTACAAAGAAAACATTGATATTATAATATTATTTTTAAATTCTCATTGTATTAGAAGAATTTGTGTTATTTTAGAAATAAATAGGTAAGTTCTGTCTGCGAGCTCCCTTTGCGTACCACCGAAGAAGTTGTTTTGATTTGTCAACCCTATTTTTTTAAAATTATCAGTTAAGAAATGAGCAGTACGTCTTTTATAAGCAGCGTGTCCTAAATCGTCTTTTAAAATACGTGACATTGTTCTGGGTGCTATATTCATCTCTTGATAAAATCTTTTGCTTCCGGACGGGATTTCTTTGGATTTTCTTATTCACAGCTTTAATCGTCTGTTTGGTGCGAATAGTGCGTGGACGGCTATACTTTTTTCTGTAACAGAGGACGCTTCAATGTACTTATCAATACCCCGGTACATAGACATTAAGCTAATTAAATACCAAGCGGATGGAGAGTTTTAAAAATTGCATTTGACTCCATGCCACGCCTACTTTGTGTAATGCAATCGGTAATGTGCAATGGGGTGATAAAGAAAAGCGCATTGCTGTAATTTAAGATCAGTTAATATTAGCTCCACTTTAATATAAGTACAATATTTGATAATGATTGGCGCCATTATTATATATATATATATATATATATATATATATATATATATATATATATATATATATATATATATATATATATATAAGCATATTCTATTATATTGATATTTATTCTGTTTGTCGTCGTTTATATTTATACCTCATAATGTATCTCTCTGATCAACCCAAATTTTCGGTAGTAGAGAACGCCTTTCGGCATTACCTAAGCTCGCCTTTTGCACCGTAATGTGCAATTAAGATTTTTAAATTAAATAACAAAAGTAATGACTATTGTAAAACGAAAGTGACAGACGGGCCAAAAAATTCATTTCGGAATATTAATTGATACTGTCGCCCATTGATACATGCCAAAATTAGTCAATAATGACAAACGTTATTGGGATGGATGGGGAATAGGAACTGTGTACCAGTATCGAGATGGGGAGTTATCGTCTCACCACCCTTTTACCTTGGGGATAAGATAAGAAATAAACTTTATCCAATACAATTAAACACTGGAGGCTCTGGCAAATATCACTCACTATCGCGTATATGGAACATAAAGAGTGTGACCTTGTGGGCAGCGATAAATGTTAAATAAAACAAGCGTATTCTGGATGAAGACACCTTTATTTCTTAAAACTACTATTCTATAACTAAATAAGAAAACACAACCATAGCGTGTTTTAATTTAAGATGAAGCGCCATCTGTTTTCAAACTGCAGAACTACTTTTCAACATAAGTTTTGAGGCCTAAACAGTGTGTCAGAATTTTTCCCAGTCATGGATTTCGGTCATGATTGACACAAGAAACTTTTTTTTTTTGCAAAATCAATGTTTTTTGAGTTTGTTCCTAATTTTTCATATCGAAATACAGTCTAAAAAAATGACATTTTTTCAAAAAAATACATAGGTACCTAACACGAATGAACGCAGAATGAGCAGAATATCTTGTTTCAGACTCGGGGAAAGGTTTGGATACAGCCTGTATATTGGTAAACATACATTGATGTTGAAATTCAACGCGCAATCTATACAAGTACACACGTATAATTTACTGAACGGATTAAGCGTTTAAAAGAACAATCTACAGACACAAAAACTAATTTAATAATTAAAAGTGTATCCGATTTTCTGACTTACAAACAATACGTTTTCCGCCCCGCCTCTAAGTACTACACTTGTTGAAGGGTAAGTCGTTGAACTTAAAACGTTCTTTCAATTATCATTTATTTACTAAAACATGGTAATAATATGATAGAAAAAATAAATAACAGAAATCATAAAAATGGCATGCAAAATTTAAATGTAACGCATAAAAGAATTTAACATAGGCACTAATAGTTAATTGATACAAGAGTCAGTACCGAAAGGCAGTCAATCGTAATTATAAATATCAAATAGCTAAACAATGAAATAATAAGAGGAAATCATTTATAGAAATTAAGTTATAGTTATAGAACTTTGCATGAAATCTAGGAGTTCTAGGAGATTCTACAGAACATTTAAAAAGATTAAATTGTGAATTGTTAGACGCATTATTTACCTCACATTGTTTCTTTTGTTTACCTTTTTTTACTCGACGCGCGTCGTAACGATAGCCAGAGGGTTTGTTAAAGGACCTTTCGATAGTTCAAGAGCAGTGATATTGTTCCCGCTAAACCCTTTCATCCATGTTGGTCTACTTGTTAAATCATTGAGACAAGGACGTAGTCAGGATTTTATCCAGGGAGGGGTAAAGCAAACAATTCTCTCATAATTTCAAATAAAGATTGTGTAATGCAAAAAGACTGGTACTTAGAAGCATTAGGAAAGACCTTATGCCAGGAGGACAAGTGCCCCGCCCTGGCACACCGTGGCTACTCTCATGTATTGCCTGTCAAAAATAAGCAGTGTACCTTGACACGAATTGAAACAAGGAGAATATTAGGTACTCGTAGATCTTAAACAAAGCTGATAAGTCCATTTAGAGAAAAGGTTACGTCGCTGAGATACTGGATATTTTAACATATAAAGTCACGTACTAAGCGGGATTAATTTAGTGTAAGTATGTATTAGTAAAATATTCACGAAAATTAAATGTCAGCAATTAGGTACGTGTTTTCTTTACGATTCGTAAAAACACGTCTCATTTATATGAATAATTGTGTAGGTATCTAATGAAGTGCATCCACTAGGTGTAACTATGCAACTACACTGTTATGCAACGATCCTTGAAATGATTTCGTGTTTGCTGTAAAAAAAAGAGTACTTAACTATTAAATTGTATCTACTTGTGGTACATATGTATCTGTGTATTTTCGCAAATCATCATCAGCTCGTTTCCCCTCTGTCCACTAAAATTCTTACCAAATATCCAGTAATGGATTTTTATCCACTTTAATCCTGCATCTAATCTAGGAGTTCCAGGAGATTCTACAGAACATTTAAAAACATTACCATAACCTCATTTTATAAGTAAAGTGGGTAGAGACATTAGAAGAAATAAAATGAAACTAATTTGTAGAATGTGAATAAAATTAAGACTTAATTTATTTTGAAATTACAGTAGGTGTACCTATATCTTAACAGTGGATACTTTCCAGTCCATAAAAAACAATTTCGTGTAGTCAGTCTCAATGTGGGATTAAAGTGGATATAAAAGTGTTTAAAAATCCGTCAATGGATCTTTGCAATGGATTTTAGTGGACAGAGGGTTTGTTTCCACTCACTGCTGAGTATAAGCCTCCATTCGTTCGTGCCACTCTACTCGGTCCTGTACTGTTTCCACCAATCCCAACCTTAACCAACCCGCAACGCTCTTTACATCAGCGTCTTACCATTACGCTACAATATGTGAATAAGATTTTGCAAGGTCGGCGGCGTACCCGCATACCTCCTGGTGTTCCAGGTGGCTATGGGCGGCGGTAACCACTTACCATCACGTGGACCGCTAGCTCATCCGCGTACTTTCCTAAAAAAGGTGGACTGTCTGTTCGTCTGTCACCTTCTTTCCATAAAAAAAAAAAATTAATTTTTCCTAAATTCGAGTCTAAAAAATATTTTCTTTAAATCGCTAAAATTTATAGGTACTAAGTAATATCTATAGATACTAAGTAACCGCTTTTACGATCTATAGGTCTATATGTCTTGTGGTGTTTAGAATGACTCCGCTCCATCTCCTCCGGTGGGTATCGTAAAAGGCAACTAAGGGATAACAAAGCGGCTACCACCAGCTCTGAGGAACTACACCACCTCTAAAAGAGTGGACTCGCCAAAGAACCCCACATACACGAGACAGTGTGCATGAAGAGGCATGTCCAGTAGCCGATGACGGATACTGTTAATACAATCTAAAAAACAATCCTTTCAATACAATCTACAAAATTAAGAGACTGTTGGATAGACCAGGCAAGAGCCGTGTTATGGCTACATTGTTAACAAAGTAACATAATACAATTCATCGCCAAGTATAATTGAATAATTTTATTTTGTTTTATAAACACAACGCGGTCTCTATCGCAATAGGCGCGTTTGTTTATAGTTCCATTGTCTTGTATTATACATACTATTTAAATCTATATAAATGAATTGACTATTTAATTAAAATTTAATTATATCATTTAGCGATATTTACCATTGTATTGGGAGAGCTGATAGTCTTCCAATACAATTTATTTATCTAATAGTTTTTATTTTCAACTCGTATTCGTTATAGATCAAGCGCCACAAAAGAAGTCCCCTAGGTGCGGCGCTGTGATCGGCTTACACGATGTTTCCACAGCTTATTAGTTTCATTATACCCTATCAAATTATGTATTTTTATTTACACCTACCAATAAAGATATGTCTACATTAGGAAGTAAATTATAAACGGACATAATATTATTTATTATGGAGAACGGTTGACTTGTCCATATTTAGTTCCTCTAAATATTCTAAATAGTCCTCCTCCAATTCCCCGAGACTTCTTTGGTGGCGATCACTTGTATTGTTTGTATGTAGTTGGTTTAGATGCAGCCACTGTCGCTCCTCCTCGCGTTGCCCAAATATTCTGCAGCCGTGTCGAAGCGAGTGTTTCCATACTTCTTTACGCTATTATTCTTAAGGGAAGCCCCATACTTCTTTCATGTTCAAACTCCGGCAATGGAGGACGTAGAAATTGCGGCAGCAACAGCGCAAAAATACGTAAATAAAATAGCAAAAAGATGTCATCGCATAGAGGCGAGGGTGGGTGGCAGTAGTTCATTGCATCTACGGACGGCAAGTGAGCGAGAGGGCAGTATGTACCTAAACACTTCCTGCCGGTCGTGCTACCCTCCCTTTGAGGTCCGCGCAAAAAATCGCAAACGAGGGTAGCGGCAGTGGCTTGAGCAGTGTTAGAGTGGGGAATCGGTTTCTACACAGTTAACTGATAGGGATAAGAGCTGTCTTTAAATCGACCCTTCCTCGATTGAAGCAAATGTTGTTGGTGGCCAGCTGTTGCTCAACTAGAGCGAGGGACTTGTTTACATACTCGCGCTACCCACTTGGCTGCTGACTGCCGTGGTAGTGAGCTGCATGTAAATTAGGGGTTAGATCGTGAGTTGCAAACCCAGACCACAGAGTAGTTATTTTCAATTGTAATAAATATGACTAGATCGGCGTGGAATGATAAGTTGCTGATGTAACTGGCGACTAAAACCAGTGAAACTGTAGATGGCGCACACCAGTCGAAAAGAAAACATTCGCTATTTTCCGTATGTTTTCGTAAATATAGACATTTTTTAGAGTTGCACTAACTCTAAACAGTAACATATCGTTTAGTATACCTACATTAGTAGCATAGTTTAGTAATATATCGTTAGTGCTAACATATAGTGCACTGATTTTTTTTGGTTTTTATAAAAGTTCGAACCGCTTTGGAGCATCCGCGTAATTAATCAAGAGGCAATGATCAGGTCATATCTGCTGCTGGACCGACAACCGACGCGGTAGACGAGTCGTTAAACGGAGACCGTGTACCGGGAAGCACAGGGCGAAACGCGCTCTGGCCAGGTGGACCCACACGGCGACGACTTGAAAAAGTTTGGCGGTAGTGGCTGCATGAGAAGAACGGAAGGCCGTGTATGGTGGCGATGCTTGAGGGAGACCTATAGCCAGCAGTGGTGAGACGTAGGCTGGTATCATCAGCCTATGTCTCAGCTCATACGGTATAATATAGCGTAATTGACCAAAATATAGACCCAATTTAGTCCATTTTTTGTGCTGAATTTCATTTCAATCGGCTATGAAATGCATTTATCATTTTGTATTATTTTTTATATCCCCTTCGTGGTCTGTTGGTAACTCTTTAATCAAGATGTTGTAGATATTCGAAAGTCGAAATCTCTGATATTAGAGGTTCCGTAACGGTTAAAGACCCAAAACCTGATTACAATACTTTCCCTATAAGTTTATACCCTGCAGAGAGATGTCATATGCTCTGATAACGAATCCAGTGAGCAATATATATTTTTTAATTTTCAGGTCATATGCGGTTTACATAACCATCGTGATAGCGGCCACCAACACGTCAGCGACTGCGTTTGCGATCGGACGGACGACAGATTCAGTAACACAACAAGTAGTTACTTCTGGAGATAACAGATCATCTCTTATTGATAAAAATGAATTAACGTTACCCAATAGTATCACAGTACTAGGAAATAATAACGAAAACCCAGAAAAGACATTAAATATAAAAACTGTATCTAAAGATATAGTAGCTAGTGAAAATAATAGAGAATCTTCGACTGTTCCTATGATTACAGATACTACTGAGATTAATTATGATGAAACGTTAAGATTAAATTATAAAATAAATATCGAAGATCATAGTAAATCTGTGGTAATAAAGTCATTAAAGGCTGATATAAAAGAATTAAATATAAGCAAAGAATACGAAAATAATGAGAAAATTGCAGGAACAAATAACATCATAATATCGCCCAAAGATAATACAGGAAATAGAAATAAGGAATTTGTAAACACTAATAATAGAAATGACGATACTACATTATCATATAATGAATTTATTATTGATATAAGCAGCACACCCTCATTCATTCAAACTAATGTATCTACTGAAGTTATAAATAACACACGGATTGATGCAACTACAAGCGAAGCCGCTCTGGAAACAGAAGTGAATAACTTTACTAGTTATTCAACTATACCTGTTAATGTCACTACAGACACACTCGTTGCATCAACAAGTAATATAGATAATATCAATAGTGACCAACAATCGACTACTCCTGAAACGACTCCGATAATTTTTCAATCAACAGTTACAAGTGATTCGGATATCAAGGCGACGACAACAAAAAGAAAAGAAGGAGCGGCTGAACATGTAAAAATTGCACCGGAAATTAAAGAAACTATGATAGGTGAGTCTAATTCGCACACAGTGCCTTCTTGGAAAAGATATACAACAATTAAAAGGATGCCTGTTACTTCTACGAATGAAAAAGTCACTGAATCTACTGCCAAAAAAATAGAGATTAGTACAATGAAGCCCCAAGAAAATGTAGAGCAGGGTCACAAAACTAATTCTCCTAAAACTTATTTAGAAGAAATTAAAAATGAAACACCCAAGACAACGACTGATCAGAAAGATACATCGCCGGTTACTGCAGAAAACGTTTCGTTAAAAAGTGAAATAAAGTCAACAAATTTTAATGAACAAATCACTACACTATCAGTGCCTATAGAAGACATAACCGAAGTGGCGTCTGGAATAATTAAATCAGTAGCAAATGTAGGAGGTTTCCTGGATTTGTCAGTGAGATCTACACCTGAATTTACTAATGAAGAAATGACTACTGAAAGATTAATAGAAAATGAAATTACTACTAAGGGGTTTTCAGGGTTAGAAGGTACAGTGGTAGAAGTTGGCAGTGAGGGACATGTAAAGAAAGTCAGCGGTGCGGAATCGCAGAGTCAACTGGTAAGATTCGAAAAAATAAATTGTTTTCACAGCGATGTTGTTCATAATTAGTATTACATAGGTACTTTCGCATGTCACATCTGCAACCTTGGGGTATCTGATATCCTATTAAGACCCGTTTAAATATATATGTGTATCTGATATCCTGTCATTATTAGACCTTCATCATGGTTTCTCGCCTATTCCTTATATTTTGTTTTTGTGAAATAAATATAAAATTGTTTTAGGAAAACGGCAACTTTGCCTTCAGTTGTACCCACAAGCATGATTAGTAATTACCATGGCAATATATGCTACTACTATTCAAACATTTGTACGCCATTTGGTAAAACATAGACAACTGACTAATTGTTTTTATATCATCATTATACTGTTTACAAATAAATAAATTTTACCATATTATGTAAATACTACCCTTTCTTAACAAATTCTAAAACTTTTCTCATTTATACATTTATATGTTCAGAACAATAATAACAAAATGATGTGCTTACAGGCAGAAGACGCGATCAAGGAAGAATTATTGAAAGAACAAACCCTTAATGACGAAAAGTATCGCGAAGAGCGCTTTGATATTAAAAAAGTTCAGCCTATTCCTAACAGTTCACAAAGTATATCCAGCACAAACGTTGCAGCAAATACAGATGATGTTTTAAGTGTGAAACCTATAACTACGGATAAAATAAATTCCAGCAAATACACAGTGAATCCCAATTACAAACCTTTAAAGAAAATAGAAGTTCAACCTCCGAAACCATTTGTCAGAGATCCCGACGATAATAGTTGGAGAAACGAAAGTATTAGCTCATTAGGAATCGTTTTTAAACCAAAGAATTCCTCTAAACCATTTACTCAAGTGCTAAAGAACAAAACAGAGACTCAATTAAATAGCTTATTAGAAAAATACAATAGAAATGAAGTGCCTGAACTAAGGGAGAGACTCGAGAAAATTGCCGAGATAAGGAAATCAAAGAAAAAGAAAACTAACACCACCAGCTCTGAAGTTGCTTACGGCGACTATGAAGAAAGTAGCAACTCTGGTGAAGGCGGAAGTAAGCTTAGAATGGAGATGTTTCCTAAATTGATTATTCCTTTTGATGAAAAATCTACTACTGAAACATCTCCTGTTCCGTCACCGATTACCCCCAAATTAGATTACTACATGCATACTACAAATGACAATGAAGATAATGATAGGACTACTACGCGCAAACCAAAGAAAGCTTTCAATATCCTTGACTATTACGAATCTACCGATGAAGACGACAAGGACTATGCGACCATGCCTAATATCGATTTAAAGAGATTTACTGTCCCTTTACTAACTGAAGCGCCAGTGACACCTGCATCTCGAACAGAGACCATTAAACCGCCGACTCCAGTGTGGCAGTATCAATCGGAAAGGAAACCTACTTTACAATACTTTCCGCCTCTAAAGTCGCAGAAGGTCAATGTTAACGATTACGACAGCGATTTCAATAGAAAAGTCAACATGTTTACGTTAAAAGATACTCCTAATAAGAATATTCTATCTACTGCACCTACAATAACAACAGACTATACAAGTCGTATTGACGATAACAAACAACAGAATAGACTTGACACAGCACCGACGGATCTGCCTCAGGGTTATAATTTTGACGATTCAAACAAGGGTTTCTATGTTACACGTCAACCGCAAGCAGCTAAGCAGATCGACGGATACGGGGACATTAACCAAGACGGAAATTACAACCGGGGCGCGTATGTTATCAAGAGTTTTAAAGATTTTCTCAACGTAGCGGCAAAAGACAGTGATTACGACCGGAACTTTGAATATGTTTCGCCGTACACCGAGGCCTCAGTGAGAGGCGTAACTATTGCTGAACTCACTAAAGAAGCGAAAAAAGCAAAGATAAGTGACGAATACGACTATGAAATGCAATTCCGCAAGGACGTCGCCAACAGATTTGCTGATAATTTTAATCAGAATAGCGAACGGTTTAAAGTTGATTTTCCCCTTCTATATAACAACAGCGTGATGCATAAAAAAATACACCCGAGTGGCAAGGTTCTGGCAGAGTCCAGCGCGTTTTTGAAGAGGCTTTACGACGCGACGGTAGCTAAACCCTACAACTTCTTTATAAGGGATAAGCCTTATGATCCAAATTGTGAGAATATCACAGTAGAATTGTCTCCAGCTTACGAGTTGCATTATTATGTTCCAGAGCAGGAGGAGAAAGAGGAATTACAACCTAAACAGACATTTATTCCTTACCGTTTCAGATATACTCAAACATAAATCTGTTTTTAAAGACTTTTGTTATATGTGATATGAGAAAGATATCCAGGATTCTGGATAGGGAGAATAGTCTGTTTATTATATGTACCTACTTTCTAATTAACAGTTTTTATTTATAAAAATATTCCAGAAAACTGGGATTTCGTTGATCTTATTTTTAATATGCATTCGACATTGGTACATTGTAATCTTGTCTACTGTAATATCTCACAATCATTTAGGGCATTAACTAATTTCTCAAAAAAAAAAAACAATAATTTTCCCCGAGATTTATAAGTTTCAAAAACTAGAACATTGTATAAAATTTTCAAAAACTGTTTTCATGAATGTGAACATTATCGTTAAGTTATGTTTAAAAACTTGTTTTATTCCATAAATATAATCCTTGATATGTTATTGAAAAGGAGCAAGTCCATTTTGAAAGTTCTATTTTAATTTGTCTATTTTTACCCTTATGTTTATTTAGTGATAAAAGTATTGTTAGATAGTATAGCTCCTAGCATAGTACTTTTAGATTTTTGTATACTGAATCTTGAATATTTTTTGAGCAATTACATACTTAGTATTAAGTATGTAATTGTACTGACTACTTAGTATTAAGTATAGTTGCCAAAGAGAACTTTCTTACATAATGAAATAAATTCGACATACATCATAAATAACTTAGGCTGAATTCGACTTAACTTCGTACAAGTATGTCCCCGCGTGTAAGTATGGCCCCGCGTGCAAGTGTGGCCCGCGTGTAAATATGGCTCCGCGTGCAAGTATAGCCCGTGGCGATGTAATATTTTTATTTCGAAAAGTCAGTATTCAGTTTCTGTTGATACAACACAAGAGACTGGAGCTCGAGTTTCAAACTAATGACATAATAGACGAAACGAGTGGATTTCGTTTACAAAAACCGTGGGTTGCGTTTTTGCAAATCATTTAGCGTATGTTTTTATGAAGTGTAGATATTATATATGTAATCGTATGGTCAAGGTGTATTCAGCGAGGATTCTGTAACTTGGCCTGTGTGACAGTATCCAGATGTTGTATGACATAATTGTTGCTTGTGACGACAAATATATAGTTTTTATATAATATTTATTTTGTGTCTTATTTCATGACTGTCATTGTTAGTACAGAAGCGGACTCTCATTTGTATATACTTTGGATTTTAACTAATTTAAAGCGAAAGGCAGCATCGCATAGAAAATGACATTTGTGGAAAACCGAAACAACGTAACCGAGAATATATTGGCTTTAATTGTCTGTCCAAGCTATTTGTTTGCATATTTTGTTCATGCTCGGTTTTCCATGTCAACATAAAAATAAAAATTACCAGATTTTATCATTTTTTATTGTATACAAATGTGTCGTCTACTTTGTATTATACTGTACAGCATGCATCCTAATATTTTCCAAAACCTGAAACCACGGATTCCGTACATGATTACGTACGTACATGGTAGAACCATAAACAGAGGTCTATAAAGATGTTTTTAGTTATCAAATTTTTCATATTAATTCTTTAATTCGCTCAGAAAATTGATATTTTTACAGAAAATTACATATGTATTATAACATTTTGGATAGATTCGGCTGCAGCCCGTATATGTAATAGATTTTATGCATAATATAAAACAATTTTCTAAATTAAATTAAAACACTATCATTTTAAAATACTATTTTATTGACATTTTCATTTTAGAATACTCGTACAGTATGCAAACATCACTCGATCGTTCGATCAATTGCAATGGGTTAAAACATCATTTTGAGCATAATTATACATAATAATATATAAAATAATCCACATATAGTACATTTATCACTATAACTGTTACGCTTATTACGCAATAGAAAGAGAAAAAAAAAACGCTTGGAAAATGCATTTCTGGAACCAATAAATAATAATGAAACAATCTCAATTTATAAAACTCAAATAAAATAATAGACATTGATCCTTCACAAATGAACACATCCTTCTTTGGACAAAGACGAAAACATAACACCGATTAAAATTATTTACAACAAAAAATGTTTTCGAATGAAACCTCTTTTATATTAATTAAGGTGTTCTTTTATTGATCATAAGTTGAATAAAGACAAACAAACATTTTGTGATAAAAATAGATAAAGGTACACAGACGGACTCTCACTTTGATACACTTCATATTTTGACCATTACGAGCGAAGGTCAAAATCCGAAAACAGGCTAATATTTGTCCTGTATCATGTTGAAACGTGTTATAATAACTGTTGTATTTGATATTTATTTATTTAGAACAGAGTGGCTAAATATAAGCCCGGTAAGCGCTTGATACTTGCATCGCTTATAAAAGCCAACATTCCAACCTATCTCATCAAATTGTGTGAGACGTCTCAAACAATGAGAAAATAACGGGTAATGAGATTAAAAATGCTTCTAACATTACACTGTTTACTACCCATCTGATATAAAGGGAGTCCTTGTAACAATGATTTTAAACGTAAAGTAAACAAATGACATTTTTGTTTAAAGTTTGATGATGACAATAATGTTATGACAGACATTTGAATACAATTTTAGGATGGTTACGATGACAACAAAACAAATAAAAATAAACATTCCACCCCTTTTAATGAGGTCACGGGGTTGTTAATTTTTCTGTCAAAAACTTATATGAAATTATATTTAATTTTAGTGTATACAGATGAGTGTTCATTGATGTACCCTTATCTTGCTCCCAGACATATGCACAATTTTTAGGATTATGCATACTTTTGACATTTGGTAGACTTAGTTTATATTCTAAATCGGGTCTGAACGCGTATAATAAAGGTATTTATTCACCTTTCTATAATCATATTTGTGTCTGGGAGCAGCATTATTGTTGACACACAGAGTTCTTAGTACTTTCAAAATTTAAAAAAAAATCACTATAGAAAATTAAAATACCTTAATACATTTTTAAGTTTACAAATTATAAACTAAAATAAAGACTTAGAAAATTTGGAGAGCGAGCTTGTAAACATAGTTTAGATCAAAAATTTTGTGCTCAATAAATAATTGTTAAAAAAATAATGAATCCTTTTAAAAGTAATGAGTAATATTATTTTAGAGGTAATCTCCTTCGTCATAAACGTTGAAATCGGTTGAAATTCTGTCACTTTTCAACCTGTTTCAAGTTCGGATTGTAAGAAAAGAGTAACGGAGTAACGGAGTAAGGCGGTAGATGGTTAGCGCGTTTGGCAAATACATATTTCACAGTTAATATAGGATAATAAAAAAATTAAATTGACTTACAATGAAAAGCTGAAATGGCGGTCGATAACTATAGTATTGACGACTTGATTTTTTTGCATTAGTGAAAGTAAGCTTTACAATACATTGTTCTGAAACGAGTTAAACGCTCATCACGCTTAATAAATACGTTCACAAATGAACAGAGGTATGAACATAACTGATCAGAAAACATGTTCGCAAATGAACAGCGCGTGTGTACACAAATGAACAGAAAAGGCGTTCACAAAAGACGCGAGTGCATGTTTTGTTCGTTTGCAAACATTACAATCGCGAACGCGTCAAATATTATTTCCGTACGATTTTTTAAAGTTTCTCAATACATCCGCTAGAGACGCCTGTTGATATTAAACTTCTATTATAGTGAAACATAATTATTATGTAAATACGAACAAGTCCAGTGTAGATAATGGAATCAAAAATGAAAAAGACGGAGAGGGTAGATCTGCCGATAGCAATGACACCTTCACGGCAGTGTCGCTGTGACCGCGGCTCATGTAACTGGACCAAAATATGAGCTCCTACAAAAATAGTGTGAAAATTTTTAATATGTTAATCAGTGCACTAACATTAATGTATCTATCTAAAAACTAACACGTATTTTACGATTTTTTTTATTCGATTAATAATAAATAATTGGCGATGAATTTACCATAGGTGCATAACATTATCCACAATCGCTCGCTCAGGTCTTTGACCATTAAACGCGCCCGCTTCTGTTAGTAAGTACGTGAAAGCGGGAATGAAATAAGTAACGTGTTATGCATATACGAGTAAATCAATCACCAATTATTTATTTTTAATGCAAATAATAAAAATTTCATAAATACATGTTGATTTTTAGTCAGATAATATAGTTTTAGTGTACTTGTTGACAGATTAAAAATTTTCACACTACTTTTGTGGGACCTTATATAAAAAATAAATAAAAATCTTTAGTAAACAATTTTAGTGACGTTTCAGACTAACTGATTTAAAAAAAACGATAATGATTCTAAGGGAGTGACATATATTTAATAGATTCTTATATACTAAAGTAGGTTTAATAACGTCTGTCAATAAAATTAAAAATTATAACCGTTAATAATAAAATCATAGTAAAAACGCAATTAATAATATTTATATAATAAATAAAGCTGGTTCGCTCGGTTAGTTACGGAACTCGCGGCTAAATACTATCCGGTAAGGTATTTCAAAATACATTATCTAACTTTCAATTACACTTTTAATAATATATCTTTATAGTATAGTTATGGACTAATAAGCGATAATATTTACAGTTAAACACCACTCTACTAGCTAGATACCTGCCTCCCGACTATGCTGAAGAACCCACAGGCATACGTTTCTTTCTAGGTTCTTTTTTAAATTGAAAAAAAAAAAAAAATTAAATATGGTTTGTTTTAACGTTTATATCTTCTAAAAATGGGTATATAAATAAAAAATAGTAGACCGGCTCCAACTGAAAATCAACGTCGCGATTAACGCTGCGAAATATGTATGCTGAATTAGTAAAAACTGACACAGCGATCTATACTGCTTTTTATGCTTTTTTAAAATTATTTTTGCAGTTTACGTTGTAGTCAATTATTTTATTTCGTTCCAAATTCTATAAAGGTGCGTACATACATGAGCATTTCTTTCTAATGTACAAGTAAATTCTCGATTGAAACGCTCTCACGTTACAAGTAAACGCTCGCGTCAGACCAGCACCTAAATAAGAACGAGAAACTAATGGAAAACACTTTTGACTTTTACAAGTAAACGCGTGGAAGAAAACGGGTAATTATTCAAATCATTAAATGTTATGTTGATCTGAGCACTTGTGGAATTAATTACAGAATCGTTTATTCATCAAGACACAAAAACTATAATAAAAGAAAATGCCTCCTTGAAAGGGGTCTCTTTTTAAGATCCTAAGATTCCTAAGACAAGTAAGCCCTGATTTTCAGCTAGAGCCAGCAGACACGAATGGAAGTAATTCCAGGCAAGTAAATATAATGCACAAGTAAATATTCAGATCGACAATTTTACGTCGAGCGTTTGGTGGTAAACTCATACGAATCAAGGGTTATAAATTCAAGTTAATTTATTTCCAAAAATCTGGATTTTTACACAGTCCTAATATTATATATGAAACAGAGGAAATATCTGTAGAAACAGCACCCGAGCCCGTCAGGCATAGTGCTCTCCGACTGTACCGAACCTATCTCGTAACATTAGCCAGTCTTTCGGTTACACTACTCTAACACTACCACGATATCTACTCGCTCCGATGCCGACACAACCTCGCTGACACTATAATTGCATACATTGTAACATAATAATGGGGTTTTACGGTTTTTGGGCGTTAATAAAAAAACAGGGTAGATCGTTAATAACTCTTCGATATTTCGAGCTGGGGGTAGGCAATAATCTGTGTTGAATAAATGAATAATTGAAAGATATTTCTGAGGCCATTTGTAAATTTACGACAATGCAATCACAAGCTACCATTAACTTAAAACCATCATATACTAGCCCTCATCACGAGCGCATTAAGGTTTCGATTGGTATAAACTGGATACCATTCTGCATAACTGATCCAAGCGACTAAAATAAAATTTTGCAGTACTAGATTATTTTATAAGGCGCTTGTACTGCCTTGTGATATAACTAGGTAGTGCTATAATAGATCTATATATATAAAAGAGGATGTTGGTATATTTGATGTTAATAGACTTCGACACCGTTTGACCGATCACCATGAAAGTTGGCACATATATATATGTATTTCTTCATGGAAAAGGTTTCTATGCTATCGACTTTGTCGTAACTCGCCACCAGATGGCGCTGGAACACATCAACTTCTATACCGTTCAACCGATCGCCATGAAAATTGGAATACATAGTTATTTGAGCGCGGAGAATATTTCCGAGCTATCGACTTTGTCATAACTCGCCACTAGATGGTGCTGCAGCAGATCAACTTCTATGGCAGGACGTCTGCGGGGTTTTGCTAGTTACAATATAAAATTTAAAAATTAGACCTCTCATCTGTCAATGGAAATCTGTCAAAAAAATCAATGGAAACAAATTTATGTGAACTTGTAGACGAAGTACTAGGAGCCATGGAAGATAGTTACCACCTGGTATTAGGTGTCCACGACTAAATATTAAGTATAAAAACCAATTATTTGATTTGGCCGATGTAATTATGCCAAAAATTCATTTATCTATCGGTCTTGCAAGAGTTATAATGAACATTGCTTTAGCACAGACACTTTGCATGCACCCGCTAATACTTTTGTAAGGAAAATCAGAATGTATGCATTATTCCCTTCTTAAAACATAACTTAAACATTATTATAATATACTAGCTGTGCCCGGCCAAGCGTAGCTGTGGCTGCCCAACAGATGGCGCTTACACTGTTTTTACCTGTTTCATTGGGTAAAAAGCATGTTTTTACCCTGTGATAGGTATATAGAAACACGCGCGTATTCGAATGCAACGTTGTGTCAAAATTTCAAAGCAATCGATGAAGAACTTTCGGAGATTTAACAAACGAACGTTTATATTTTTATTTTAATAGATCGGTATCCCACTTGTTAATGTTCATGTAATATGTCACTCGTGGTAGCTTAATAGGTATCTATATGAATTAGTTATAATTTTTATATATTTACTATATTTTTACAATTTTTTTTTCAAAATTTCAGAAACATTTCCACCATACATTATATTCGTGTAACTCTTGCGGTTCTTGCAGCGCACGCCAAAGCAGCTCGCAGATGGCAGTTTTTTCAGACTTACTTGACACTTATCGTTATATTTTGGCCAATTAACACAATATCTTTATAAATTATAGCCTCTGTGTTATTCTGATGTATGAGCTATATTATTGTAAAGTTTCATTAAAAACCATTGACTAGTTTTTGCGTGAAAGAGTAACAAACATCCATACATACATCCTCACAAACTTTGTGTACAATGTACAACTGATATGTACAATTACACTGTTTGTGCTCAAATAAAATGAAATAAAAATAAAACATATTTTAAGAATTGCAGACTTATAGAATCATATTAAATTGAGTCGAATGGTGCGAAACAAAACAAAAAATATATAAATTTGGCGCTTGGACTAGTAATGCATAATTGTATCCAATTGACCTGTCGCTGTAGGTATATGTCATAAAAACAGTTTCATATGATAAATTGGCTGTGAATATTAAATTCTGTACGGTATTGACAATCGAGCTTTGAATAAATAGAAACAATTGTGCGGTTCATTATTAATATACTGAATAGGTGGTTAGGTAGAGCCAACTGCAAAAACAACTTTGCAGTACAAAGTTACTCTCTCAGTTATAGCAGCAAATATGAACCTTAAATGGCCGTAATAAATGGTTGCTCTGTTGGTCGATGTTCACGAAAAAAATGTGACGTTTTTATAAGTGACATACAGTTTGCGTAGGTATATATTTTTGAAGATAATGTTGGAAGTGACACGATTATATTTAAAAATGAAAAATAAATTAAACGTTTTTTTTTACATTGGCACCTCGTATTTTTTGGCACCACTAGCATTAACCAAACGTAATCTTAAATAAACTAAAACCATTTTTTTTCAAGTAAATTCGGCATCAGCACCAACAACAATCGAAAATAATCAGGAACAAGGTGCCTGCGGAGTTTTTACAAAATTCATTTTTTTTTTTACATTTTTTACACAACGGATTGTACACGAACTAGCACCACTATAGTATTAACGTATTAAGCGAAACATTTTAAAAAACATCTGTATAAATGCAAAACATCGCTCCCAGTTTCCATCATACAAATTTGAAATTAAAAAAATTTAATGCTATTGGCCAATTGAGCGTTCGAGCAAATACAAACTCTTTGCAGCTCATAATCCTATTCATTAGGCTGCTAGGTGGCGCTGATTGTAAATATAACGTTGGAGAAAAAATTCAATCATGCAGTTGGAGCAATGACTTTGAACTTTAAAGTCAACACAGTAAGTTGTTTACGAACGCAATTTTTTTTTTGTGATTGTCCGAATTCTCGTTTGGCCAATGCTCTATTGTACATATGCGCGGAACATCAGCGGTTCGTTGATAATGATCGAAATAAGTAGATTCAAGTTGTCTTAATATGGATATACCAAATTTCGGGATATTTAGGATTTTCAATAAATGTTAATCTATGACGTCCCAATAGTTCAGTTCTCAGTTAAGACGTGCTCAGTTCTTATCTTACAAACAAGAGAGAATTTCGAGTTATAACACAGACCCAGTATCGATTGGTGAATACATGCTATAATTTTCGGACACGCCGTTTCCTTGCAATGATTTTCTTCAATGCCGAGCAGATGATTAGTGAAAAATCTGCTAGAGACAGTTGCTCTCAAGATAACAAAAATATTATTACTGCAAGTAAATTCGACATTTGTAATTTGGCATGAAATTGCATATTTGTTGATAAAAATTATTATTTTTATAATTCCGGGATCCTGGAGGCATGTCCATATTGAGTCCAATTGAGTTTTTCTACAAAACCTGCACTACCTACTGTGATCATCTGGTTACAATCTTGTAAATGTGTCCATAATTACAACTAGTACACATTTTGGATTAAATTTAAGACTGACTATATTAATTTATCACATGGCTTTGCCTGTTGGCTAATGAACGTTGACTACTAACTTTATTTGAATATATTTAACATCGATTTGACTCGACTTCACTTCGGACAATCAAGTGCAAAATTTAAAATAATGTGTACATGTTTATGTGATAAAGAATAGATTTTTCATTTACAACGTGCCATGTATAGCAGGATAATGTACTTAATACTTACTACTATTAAATACTTAATACTTATTAGTATTAAGTACTTAATACTTACTAGTATTAAATGCAATTGTTATACAAATTGAAATCCGCGAATTCGAAATTAAAACGAGTCAAAGCGTCATCAATATATCACAAATCACCGCTTCTGTCCGTAAAGAAACTTAGATAAAAACAATCCCGCCTGTTTTTTTTTTATTTATAACTTTTGTGTAAAATGTAATGCAAAAATCTCAACGAGTAGCGCAGTACAAATTTCGACCTTACCATTATAGTGAGTATGTTCAATTTAGCGTATACTTATTAACCACGCCCATAAAGCTCTAGAGGAAGCCTCACTATACATATATCATAATAATTATAATTAATGTACCTAATTGTTTAAATAAATATAATTTTAAATATCATTTAGTACGTTTACACAGACATACAAATTCAAATTCCATGTCATACAAAATTCTACATCACTAAAGCAATCTCGATGTCCAAACTAACGTTTTTCTAAAATGACTTTTTTTTGCTAAAATTTACACATTTTCACTAGCACGACGATTATATTTCTAAAGAGTGTGATTTTTTTATTTGTTCTGTCATTGTATAAAAAATAATGTAGTATATATATGTGTAGGTAGATTGAAATAATAAACCATCTTGCGCATGTGTAGAACGCAAGGTCAGATACTAGTTAAGTCTCGCCAGTATCATTCGGTATCGAATGAAAAGTATCGATATCGATGATTGGTGTTGCAACAAAGTATTGATACCCCAGTTTATCTTTACGTTTCTTCGATATCGATACTTTTCAGAACAGCTG
The DNA here is from genome assembly GCA_943735995.1 of Sesia bembeciformis. Taxonomy (NCBI): domain Eukaryota; kingdom Metazoa; phylum Arthropoda; class Insecta; order Lepidoptera; family Sesiidae; genus Sesia; species Sesia bembeciformis. Next base: position 685,443 of record OX031028.1, on the reverse strand, counting down.
ATAGCGAAAAAAACAAACCAACACCTCACAAGGTACATTCCAGAATTCTAAATAATGTACCTTTTCAAAGACTTTTGTACGTATATTTTTTATAAGTTGCCAGTGACATTTGATAACGAAAAAAAAAAACGTCGACAGCGAAAAACATTTATACTGTGCCAAAAAATCTCACGACAGAAATTCTGGCACTAATTGTTTATTAAATATATAGATTGCCCTCATGAATAATATTAAAACTATAGATTATTTATTTCGATACAATACCTGCCTTGAAGTATCATATGAGTAAAAGCATCCAGTACAAAAGTATTGATATCAAACACAAAGTAATCGATACCGAAAAGTATCTACTTTTTCAGTGTTCCACGTCAGTCTCGCGAGAGCCGTCGGCGAGAGCGGACGTGGGCTCGCAGTTCGCCTTTTATTAAATGAATTATAGGCTACAGATGTTAGGCTATACAACTTCGGTAGCTCACATTTAGTCGACTAGTTCTAGATATGTTGGAGTTTGAAATGCACGTATTTTAATTAAGCCGTATATGTATTATCACCTCACTAACCAACATTAGCCCCGAGGCGCCACATCACCTCTAAAAGAGTGGACTCGGCAAGCCGCTTGGCCAGCGTGAGATACATCCCTCATTCATGAGACAATGTGTATGAGGAGCGACATGTCCAGCAGTGCACACTGAAAGGGATGATTGCATTGCACCCAATATAAACAAATTACCGACAGTTGTACTCATAAACGTGTAAATTTAACGAATGCTTAAAATCTTTTCTGTCAATTAAAACTTCAAATAGTCTATAGTGACAAAGAATTTTAAGCAATGATTACATTTCTATAGCATTTATTAGTTGCTTGATGTCGCGATTCGACTTTGGACGAAGTTTTCGACACGTATTTTACAACTAGACTTCATTATCAGTAGGGGGAGAGTGCACGCTGCACTCCCACAGCGCACTCGACTGGCCACGTTACCCCTCTCTCACAGAAGACTATCTTGAAATGTACTGCATTTCCTACTTTATCGTACTTCCCCAATGCCAGAGCCTATTGCCATCCCATCCTATCCCTCTCTATTTCTTAACCTGCAAATATGGGCAGCGCCTCCGGGGTCGTGCCAACCTTTGTCATTCTGGACTGGTGTTGGCATGTCTATGGACGACAGTATACACTTACCATCAGGTGGACTGTGTATGCTCGTCTACCGCCTTTTTTCTAATTCAAAAAAACAATGTTTTATTTTTTGAATTAGATTTTACTTTAGATATAATTTATTAAATACTCGCTGATCCGACAGACGTTGTTCTGTCCAAATTTCAATTTAAAAAAATCCATAATTTAATATTTCAATAAATTTTTTTCCCCGAAAACTTCCAGGACCACAACGAACAAAACAAAAAAAGAATTACGCGTATCCATCGTTCGAATCGTGGGTTATGGTCTTGAGTTTATACAAAAATCCCATAGAAAAAAAGCGCTTTCAGTTTTTGCCAAATTTTCCAATTTTCCGGGCAACTTTTCCAATTTTTCTTTCCCTAAAAACCTTATTCGGACTAATACGAACATTTTTAAAAAAACATTAGCCAAATCCGTCCCGCCGTTCGAACAGCATTAATTTTTATTTATATAGATAGATGATTATGTTCGTCGCATCACTCATTATCAGTTTTGCTCTCAAAATGCCTCCAAAAACGAGACCAATCTATAAGTTGATTTTGAGTCAATCGCAATTACGATGTAGTCATAATAAACGGCTTTATATTGGTTAGTGATTCGATAAATAAAAGGCTTAATAGCTTGTTCCTTAAACACGGTTTGATTAAGGTTCATAAATTAGATGTTAAATATATTGCAGTTGCGAGTTTTAATGCTTATTGTTTTTTTGTAATGTCCAGATTTTATATAAGGAAATGTACAGTTGCTAACTAGTATTTGAAAAAAAAAGACTATATTCAATGTAATTGTTATATGAGATCGATTAAATTTTCGAGGATATAACAAAGTATTTACGAATCACCAAGTACGCAGATAGACGTTATTTTTTTTAAGATCTAGATGTTAAAAATCTATTAAAGTCTCATGTAATTAAAAATATGCCGTTTTCGACGTTCTATATAAAGGACTTAGGCGACAAGTGGTCGGCTTAAAAACTGGTCCGCGGGCGAGTATATCACTTTTTGAAATTGCTGGTGGTCAACTTGTCGGGAATCAGTTTAAAAATCGTCGTTCAAGTATTACGTAAGCAGAATTTTAGTCATTCTTAACCTCCCCCCCCCCATTGTCAGCGAAAGTAAGCAAAGCTTTTACCCCCCCATGCTTACGTAAGCATCGGTATAATTTTTAGAAAATCCGTTCAAGTTTCTTATTTAATCAGAATCTACTAAATTTTGCCAAAAAAACAACGAAGAGTAAATAAATAAATATAGCTGACGCAATCGCCATTCAGACCCCCCCCCCGTCCCCCATGTTATCAAAAATAAGCAAAGCAAAGACCCCCTCACCCCCCCTTTGGTGCTTACGTAATACTTGAACGGCCCCTAAGCAACAAAATGATCATTTTCAAATATTGTATTCTTACAATTACATTTTTAGATATTCTCGTAATACTCATTTTGTTGCATTATGTAGTCTACAAATGGTTGGCGCTCGCCTCCTTCTTTTTCGTTTTTAAGTAGTAAACTGGCCCACTATTTAAATTGCGTCCGGGCCAGTTGAGTACCAGCAATTTAGAGAAAGCGGTAAATTGGCCCGCGGCCCAGTTGTCACCTAAGCTTTTAAAACTGATAGAAACTAGAAAACAAACAATTAAATATTAAAACGGTCGAGAATAATGATTAAATGTTTAGTTCCGTATGCAAAAATACACAAACATATATACGGGGCGTTACAAAATTGCATCATGAGTGTTCAATTTACATAAATTTCCGCTTAATATCTAGCTATAACACGAGTACGATTTTGAACTCTACTTTAAGTATTTCGAAATGCACAATTGTTCAAGTTCAGTTCAAATCCGTGTCCGATATTACACACTATATTAAAACCTTGTTTAAGTATATCTAAGTGCATCGGAAGTTTTATAATGGGTCATTTACACGAGGAGAGTTTCTCGAACTTCGGTCAAAAGCTAGTATAAACAACTCAGTATGTTATCATCGAGTTTTTATCATCATGTGAACAGTTGTAGGCGATAATTGTTGGTTACATAGTTTGGTCGCATACGAGAATCGTATACAATATTCTTGGCCGAACCGTTCGTGGGAACTCTCCTTGTGGATGAGCCTTAAGGATAAGTGCCAAAGGCCGTTTAATAGTCAGGACGAGATGGTATTGGATTTCTATAGAGCTAGTGATTAAGCCTGACATAAGAATAATATCGAATATTAAATTTAATTTTGTGATTTCCCGTTACCGATCGAACGACAGTCACCAGAATTTCAACATTTCAAATTTAATAAATTAAAACTGGTAAAAATAAAACATTTCATAGTATTTCAAGGAGGCATCCCCCAGGGTAACATCATGGCACCACTGCTTCATAGCTTATGTTCTAATAGATACTAACGAAGATGAACGATCTAAAAATTATGCTAAATTTACTGATTATTTTTATAGAACAGTGGTACTATGAGATTACACTCAATTGTGGATGTGCATGAAATTTTTAACGTTCACGGAATAATGTTTTGTTCAATTTCTGGATCAAAAGCACCAAAGAATCATTCGAAGTCATCAACTGTTAAAGCATTAATACTGACTTCTGACAATAATTCGCTTAACAGAATTGAAATAGCAAGCCACGCGTGCGACCTACTTTAGTATAATTTTAAACTTTTTCAAATTACACCCACTTAGTAAACAATAGTATAATTCAAAATTATATTTGAGTGGTTCAATAAAGTTTGCTATTTATATGTTTGACTATGGTAAAAATAATCTAAAACATTATTGAAATTTCGGACGTATAAATTCCATATATGTCTTATGACAAAAAATGCTTATTCCATGGTTTTTAAAATTTCGATTCGATTCGATTATAATAGAGATTTATTTTGGACTTTGAATATTGAGAAGTAAATTAAGTGTTATACAGAAAGCATTGAAAATTGTGACTGTCGTTTAGAAATCGCTCACCGACACTTGCCTTTTACACATACGAAGAAGGCCAAAGATAGTTACATACAAACAGGCACACTAATGTGAAACAGCGGAATAGAGCACTTTTAATCTACACATTTTGCATGAGACTATCCACACCCTCCTTAGTCTTTACTGGAAAGGATACATCACAATTGTGATTATGAAACTGAAAAAAATTTGTTTCACTTTTGAATATCTGTTCAAAAACGACTTTGTACAGTCAGCCAATGATAATATTGAGCATTTAAAGGTCAGTTTCAACTTGACAATTCAAAAACACGAGGGCGTTTTTCGATTGCAAATCGTGAATAAATTTAATAGCTGATAAAGCTCCAAAGATAATTAAATATTTGCAGCTTTATCAGCTTTATTCGCGTTTGATCCGTTCTTTCAAACGACTCAAACGCGAAATTGCTCATAATTTTCGTGGGTTCACTATACATTAGCTGTTATTTGCTTTAAAGATCTTTCTGAAATCTTCGAAAGTCATACCAAAGTGTCTTCAGTTTGATGGCTGCCACGCACGATAAGCTAAAACTGAGTTTTGACTGAACAGTTTAATCGTTTCTCAATTACATAGCGAAATGGGGTCGCAGCTGGTCAAGAATTAAGCACTTATGTAAGAAAAAAAAATCTTTTTAGTAATTAATTAATGATTTATAATCAAGTGTTAAACAGCAAAATCATAATTAGGACGTAATTACTAACAAGGCGGTCGTGCATCAGACCAATTTATTGTATACTCAATCTACAAATGAAACGGATCTTAGCGCTAAGGTAGAATTTACAGTTTACTCTCATCGGGCATATGTTTTAATCTTATTTTATTTAGTTCATTTTTTATATGTTCGGGGGTTCGACTTCATAAAGGTTGAGAAAAGACGGTTTTCACAATACACACGGTTAGTTTTAACTGTTTAGTGAAAACTGATAGTTTTAACTGATCGTGTATTGTCCAAAGTTGTCACACCACCGACGCTTTGTATACCAATTAGAGAACACGCCACGTAATAGCTACAACTGTACAAGTGCAAACTGGAGATACACACAAATGCGGGCTAGTGTCATCTAGTGTTGTAAAAACGAGCGTTGAGTGCTCGACGCTTGAGCGCTGAGCGAGCTCTAACTTTTAAGACCTAGAGTCGTTAAAGGTTATAAACGCTCACTAGAGTGTTATAATCCAAACTCTTAATGTTTGATGGTCGTTAACCCTTGTAGTTAAAGCTTCGAGTATAAAACGGTTAAGGTTAAGATTCAATAGCACTAACACGTTTTAGCTCTCGCTCGTTTTAACAACACTAGTGTCACACACTTGCATGACGTGACGTGTCACGTATACGACAAAAAGCTCGTCTCACACGTGACGCATGGTCACAGGTCGCGAGGGATACGTGCGTGACGCAAGAAGTCACTCATGTAACGCAAGCTCGCACGCGACGCAAGGGGTGTTGCACGCACGTGACGTACGCCGTGTCATCAACGGCACATATCTGTATGGCGCACATGACACAAGAGACGCGTGTCACGCACGTGTATACCTATCAGAGAACACGCCACCTATAGCTATAACAGTACATACTGACTTAACTGCAGACCGGCGACACGCAGGCGCAGATCCGGGCTACCTTCTCACACACGCAAGTGACACACGACGTGTCACAGGCAGCACGCACCTGCGTGACACAGGTCACGCACGGCGCGAGGGTAGAGTGTGTAACGCACGTGACGCAAGACACGCACGTGACACAAGACGGTTGTGTCAAGCACGTGACACACGCCATGTCACCACGAGCACACACCGCGAGGGGGTCGTGCGTGACGCAAGGCGCGGTTGAACACTAGCTGAGCACGCGTTGAGGCGCGCGGTGCGTGAGCGCCGCCGGTTGTTGTTGCGGTTGACCGAAACTGTTGCGTAGCGAGTCCTCCATCAAACTACAGATTTTGTCGCGGTCACCCTGAAATGTGAATGAATGAATAATTAATTGAATTAATAACAATTCTAGATGTATTAAATTAATAACAATTAATTAATTGAATTAATAACAATAATAGGTTTTCTTTTCTTTTCATATATGGCAATGATGCAATTAGCCCATACTGTCAGTATCAACTTTTCGTCGCAATAAAATGAACAATTTCAAAGTCTAAAATGTGTCCTGTCAATGTCCAATCCCGTAGAAGTAAGTAAGAAGATGGTCAAGAGTCGGTCAGTAAAGTGATAGTAGGTTTACTGCAGACAGAAGAGGACTACCCGGAGGTACACGAAAAGCGCAGTACTATGCTATTATTAGCACAAATAACACTTTGAATTTTAAAAACCAATAGACAATTCTTAGAATTAAAATCAAACAAACACTAAAGTCCACTTCACGAGTTCCCGCCAAAAAGTCCTCACTACATTTACACCACAATTAGAATCAATATGAACTACAAGCGGTTGCTACTGTACCAAGAGGTCGCAACTCAACGAAAGTAGCAGCGGTGATTTTCACGTCCCTTTTAATTAAATAAACTCTAAAATGTAAATTATTTAAATCCCATATAAGACGGACCATCGGAAATAATTCTGTTAAGAGTATGGATCGGGAGCATAAAGACTAGATCTCAAAATGACCGTCATCAAAAAGTAGGTTACATACTGACTAGATATCAACAGGACTAGGTCCCAAAATGACTCGATTGCAAAATTGTTTTGCCTTTCGTGTTAACGTGCTATTGGAACATTTTGCCTGTTTTCCCTTTTATTTTAGTGTCAATGCCAGGTGTATGTATTACGCAGTGTATTTGAGGGTAGTGTCGGTGTGTACACTCACCTCGTGTATGAACCCGAGCTGAACCAGTTCGTGCGCGAGCGCGTGCGCGGTTTCGTGCCGTGACACCGCGCACGTCAGCTGACGGTTCATCTTGTCGTCCATGCGCAGTAAGATCGTCATCTGTACACACAACATAAAATTACACTGGATAATGTGTACATATAAGATTCCCTCTGTCCACTTGGCGCCTTTACCCCTTGTCCACGACACGGTTTTCTTCCAGTGGCGACACGGCTAGCGTATTTAAGGGCGCGAACTTCCCGTGTCATTTATATTTATTTATTTAGATACGGCAACGTTACACATACAAAACATTATTATTAGAGATGCGCCGAGTACTCGTTTATTACTCGGTACTTGGCAATTTTTTTAGTACTCTCAACTCGGCCGTATAAGTCGGTTTAAGTGACGAGTATTCGGTTAAAATAATGTAGTATAATAAAATTTGATTGTTACAGAGATGTAATTAATGAAAATAAGCATATTTCATAAAGTAATAAGCATTTATTAATTTGAATTAAATGAAGCAAACCTAAAAAAGTAAATAATTAATATTTGAAATTTAACAAAGGCAAGGCAAGGCCTTGTCAGGTAGCTGTTCCTTTTTTCCTCATGTTCGCTCATGGCGCTTATCGTGGATAGATTACGTGACAATGACACGATCCATAAGCACGATGACACACTACTCGATCCTAGGGATCCTATCGCAAAGGAATCTCGAAATCTTTTATAAGTTTATACGGCATGACTGGCGTGTGTCATAAGCAGAGTACGTGACAATGATGTCTGTCATGGTATGTGTCGTGGGCAGGGCAAATGTTACTAGTATTTAGTCATGGTGTGTTGTGATCGGAGTACGTAATTATAGTTTGTTATGGCGTGTCGTGAAGAAAGTACATGACTGTTATGTTATAGCGTGTGTCGTGGACAGACTATGATTCTGATGTGTTACAGCATGTGTCGTTGGTAGAGTAGCTGGGGTGTCGTGTCGCGTGTCATGTTATGTGTCATGGTCAAAGTATATAACTGTTGTATTGTGGCGTGTGTCGTGGCCAGAGTATGTAACTGTTGTGTGGTGTCTCGCGCGGTGCACACTCACGAGTAGGCCGGGCGCTTCCTGGTGCGGCTGCAGGCTGCACATCATGTTGACGACGCGCCGCGTCTCGAGGTCACGCGGCTCGGGCGAGGCGGCGGTCGCGCGCGCGCTCTCCGCCGCCGCGCGTTCCGCGGGCGACGCGGCGCGCCGCCGCCCGCGACCGCACCAACCGTACGCGGTTAGTGGGTAGATGCCGTACCTGGGAAACGTACATAAATAAAATCATTGAAGTCGGTAGTGACGTCATTGGTCAACATTAATTAAACCACAGATATAGAAGGATTTCGTTACCAATCGTTAGCGATTTAGCAGCAAAATGCCTACTATCGCACTCTGTCGAAATTTCAATGTTTACATAGATGCGATATATGAGATGTGCTGTCCGTCTCGCGCGATGCGTGACCCAAAATTATTTAAATTTAATATGGGAACAAATTATTTCACCTTTACACAAACTAGTAAAAAATACAAGTAGTTGTACTTCTAGTACAAAGGATTTGAGGGGGAGAGTGCACGCTGCAATCCAACAGCTGCTGAGCGCGCTCGACTGGCCACGTTAACCCCCTCTCACACAGAAGACTACCTTGAAATGTACTGCATTTCCCACTTTATCTTATTTCCCTAATGTACGTACGTGTTTCGGTAGTGAGTGAGATGTTACCCAACCCTTTCTCCAAATTTGAATTTAAACAGTGATTAGACGATTCAGACTTGACTGGTTATTGAAATAATTCGACCATCCTAAAAATTTGCTGATAGGTTAACATAGGCTGCGAACAGCCAATTAATGTATGTATTAATAATCATTGTGATTTGATTACATTTACTTTTCAATTAAAACTGCATCTTATTTCATTTTTGCACAAAGTTGCATATAAATCTATACATATAATAAAATTGTAACAGGCCATGTCTGTATATTATAGATATTGAAAAAAAAAAACTAACATTCTTTATCTTTATTAAAGCAACAGAAGCCAAAACAACAGTTTTTAGAAAATTTGTCTCTCTGTCTGTCTGTATGTTTGTACACGCATCACGCAAAAACTACTGCATGGAATTGAATGCAGTTTTCACCGATGTATTGCTAGAGGTCTAACTTAAAATATAGGCTCCATTTCACCGCAGGAAAATATCTTATTCCGATTGTTTTAAATTTAATAAACCGAAGCGAAGTGAGGGCGGGTCGCTAGTCTACAATAAAATTAATAAATTAAATTAAATGAAAATAAATTGCATATGAAACGCAAATCCTATATGAAAAGACGCAGAAATGCACTTGACGTGCTTTACATGATGCTACATTACACGACGCTCGCTAATACTGTAGCGTGTCTAACGACACACACGATCAGTTAACTGAACAGTTTAAACTGCCACTTAAAACTGACCGTGTGTAGTTTGAAAACAGTTAAATTTACCATTTTATATGTCATATACTCCACCGTATAATATTTTTGATATGTTTCTTCTTCAATCAGCTCCAATATGCCCTGTCTATCGCGATGCCAAGTCACTCATATTGTTACGAAGCCATGACTTTTCACTACGACCAATACGCCTCATTCCGGCGATCTTGGCCATCATGCTTTTAGCACGTGACCCAGATACGCAACTTGGATTGCTGAAAGAAAAACCACACAATATATCTAGGTGTAAAACTATACAGTGTACTCACTTGACGTCCTCGACGAACTTGTCCAGTTTCTCAGCGTGCTGCAGGTCTTTAGCGGAGAGTTCTATTCGTTCGCCGCCGCGGACCGTCCACGCGGCCGCGCCGCCCGAACCGTACCACATCTCGTCTGTTATCGTTTCCGATATGTTCGCTGTCACACATTATAGAATATTCATATTTGAAGGCACAAAAATGAAGGGATTCTGAATCTTATTGTCACTTTAACTGTATGGTAATCGTAAACGATCGTCACAATGGTTGAAATCAGGAGACACAGCCAAAAAATGTCCCAAACGTAAACCGAGTCAAACGATGATGACTGTATGGTGGTCGTGTGCCGGTATTATCCACTAAAACTGGCACATGATCTGGCACAACAATTAATGCTGGTAATTGTTGTGCCAGTTCACAAATGATCACACCCTGTTAAGAACTGAAAACGATGATGGACAAGCTCGCCATCAAACAACCGAGTCTGGTCAATCGATCTAGTACAATGCACGACGGACAGTTTCAAGTTATAGGAGCTTCGACAGGAACCTCTCCGTCATTCACACAGTACTTGTTAGACCTTGCCTCAACTGATTTCCATTTTTTTTTTCAGGAATTTGGATAATATTTTACACGGGAAAAATTCAACTCCTGATAAGGCAGACATTAAAAACTTCCATTAAAAATAGCAAAAGTGCATTGATATTAATAGACAATACTGCGATTAATTAATTTTCATACAAAAAAATATAGTTAAAGTTATTGTCTTTAGCGGAGAGCTGGAAATCTACATGTGCCATGTGCAGCAGTGGACGACAAAAGGTATTGGTTACGGGAGAACAAATCTATTCAGTCGACAAAATATTTAGTCACCGTAACAACTTGTTCACGATCTACAGTGAGGCAGAATATAGGGCTGGGTGGCCCTATATGGCCCTATTTGGTGGCAATTCTATACAAAAAATACTGAATTCAGTTATAAATAATAAATCTTTAAGAATGTCTGCTCAATTACCCGCATTCAGGGCCGGCAGGTTGTGTTAGGCCCGAGTGGGTAGTTGGCCGGGAGGGGGGATAGTCCATTGTTAGATTTTAATTTTGCACAGTTGTCCATTGGGACTCGATAGATATCCCTAACAATAGGTACCGTACATTAGCTTATATTAGACAATGGCTCTAAATAACAATGAGGCCGGCATATAATTTTAAGTAAAATAAGATACAAAAAAAGAAAATGCGTCTAGACATGGATTTTTCGAGTCCAGTCCAGTGACGTCAGTAACTTTTCGTCAAAATCCGAGTGGGTACTTTACCCATTCGGAAAATTCAGTGGGTAGAGCTACCCACTATACCCGGATATCCGCCGGATACATTATCCGCCGGAACTGCCCGTATTAACAATGATTGTTCTTTGGGACCAAAAGACAGTACGCGATTGTTTTGCCGTGTACGCTATTTGCATCATAACGTTTGAATAGGTGACTTTGAATATTGTATTTTTCCCGAAAGCAAGTTTTTATCATATCGTGATGGTATCATTACCGTTAGGTCTGTAGTTTATAACCTTACTGTCGTTATCTAAATAATGCAAACATGTGTGCGGTAAAATTATGAAAATTTCTTTTTATTCTTGTATCCCAATGCAAATAGTTTTTAGTTACACACGGTTTCTCACTTTTTTGTGCGTCGCGACGTACATGACGACGTACGCGACGTTGTGATCGTGCGAGTGAGTCATTTAGCCAATGTTATTGGGTAAGATTTCTTCAAAGTTGACCTGAAAATATAGAAATGTGAAGCACAAAACTTACCGCATGTGTTCACGAGCGTGTGCGCGGCGAGTAGCTTGAGCGAGTGCACTTCAAACAGTAGCGGGTGGAAAAGTAACTCGCACGCCGTCGGCCTCTTCGACGGGTCTTTGTTTATACACCTGAAAAGGTACAACATGACATACATGACCAATACTTTCAAGTGCTGCGTTATTTGTTAAAAAAAAACTTTGCTTCAGCTGTCATACAATTCCAAACACAGGGTGTATTCGAATTTCCCAAAACCATCAGGTTTGGTCGTGATTTTGAGTTCTATGTTTGAGGAGGTTCAATTCTATGAGGAATATGTAATGTTCCTTATTTTTTGTATAGATATATTTTTTTTGCTTTGTATTTAGCAAAAGACGATGTGGAGGTTCTTGGTTCTAGGTGGATGGTGGATGATGTATATTCAGAAGGTTGCATAAAATAAACTGTAATCGTCCTTCATAGTGTTATATTAAACGATCACAAGGAATAATTGAAAGTACACGTGTTGTTGGCGTGCGGGAGACGACTGGCGAGCACCGTGTGGACAGTGACGCTATACCTTAAATTGCTGACATTTGTAAAATACCGTACATGTTCTGCGTGGACTGTGTCAACACTGTATCCCTACAAACAGAAAAGCAGTTCGTATCGTGATCGGCCCACGGTTTTAATATTATTTCCCTTAACCTTAAAAGATATATGAAATAAAATCTTTCACTTGAAGTATATCTGATATGTGGCTGGTCCATATTGATTTTTTAACAACACTGTTTTTAGAACCAGCCATCATCCTTTGGTAAAAACACAATTTTACTTGGTAAAATCCATGAAATTTTCAAATCAATGGATTCATAAACCATAGTTTCAAGCATCGGAATACGTTTGTATACATTCTGTATATTTTTTCTGAACACTACAAATAAAACTTGTCTTATGGTTTTATTTCTTTAAGCTTGTTAAGATAATCAACAGGAATTATTTAATAAATACCACTGTATATCTTGAAAATCATATACAATACCTGTATATAAAGTCCTTTTGTCGCGACTCCTCCAAGGAGTCCACCGTCCTCATAATGTGTTCCTCCGTGACGTGACTTCCGGAGTCCCCATTGCCCTGGATCTCTAGCGCGGCTGTTTCCAGCGCGCACATACCGAACGAGTATATATCCATCGCAGGAGTTACCATTTGTGATGCTGGAATTATTAATTTATAATAATATTAGTTTGAACCGTCGATCGACCAAAGTACCTACGGAGATGTAACATTACGGGCCCAAAAGTGAGGCATTTGCAAAGTGCCTCAAGTCAGTCTCGTCACGCATTTGTCGGTAGAAAACACCCAAGAAGTATTATTGATAATTAACCAGAATAAGCTTATTCTGGCCAAGACACCAAGACACCCTTATAACTTTTAAACGGTGAACCGACTATCTATAATTTAATTTGTATTTAAATTTGACTATAATTTTGACTTTAAATTTAAATTTTGTATTTTGACTATAATTTAAATAGTTTATCTACATGACGTAGAAGTGTGTTTAGATCTATAGCAGTTTTTGGCCGAAACTATGTTTATCTGTGGGACGTAGGACCAGCGTGGAACGCCCTCGGGCCAGATGGACTTGAAGTTCACCGGTGGTGACTGGATGAGAAAAGCGGAAAATCGTGTGGTGGCAGTCCTTGGAGGTCTACATACTAAGAGACATAGACTGATGGTATGGTATGTTATCTGCCAAATTTCATTTCAATCCATTAAAAAAATGGAAACTGCTACTTTGTAGTTCACATTTTCCGAAACATCGAGGTTTTACTAAAAAATTGAATTCAAAAATGAACAAACTAATAGGCAATAGTTTTGTGCAGCAAACCTACAACATTCTACAGTATACACTCACATCCATATTCAGGCGCGACGAGGTGCATATTCCTCATGTTCTCCCGACACGTCTTCACGTGGTGATGGATGGCGTCCGGCGCCACGGAGCCGATCTTCACCAGCCCGTTGTGTTGAATGAAGATCGTGTCGCACGTTAGGTTGCCGTGGACGATTGGTGGTACGCAGCCGTGGAGGTAACTGGAAAAAAGAAGATTGAATGATTTCTTACGGATTTCATTTTTTGGAAATTGTCAGTTCCTTTACAAGTCGTTCATCGGTTCACAGTGCGGTCATCTAGATACTATATACCGCGAACCAGAAAACTATAGAGTGAACTACCAGCTGAGATTTTTCCGCTGTGCTACGACATGGGGCACTTCAAGAGAGCTGTGAGCAAGATTCTGCAAGGTCGACAGTACACACGCATCATGTGGCCCGCCCGCTCATCTGCAACCTTTTCTTTTAAAAAGAAAAAGATATTTTATTATTTATTGTTATAATCTCATATATAGTCTAGTTCACTTGGGATCCAAAAAAGCAGCACTGGTATTAGGTACGGACCCTGCATATTAGATAAATTCTGACAACTTGCAAGTCGAATCATGGTAACTTTCAAGTTTTCCGAAGGTAACATGCATTCTGCAATCGTATAGCCGCATAAAGAATAAAACAACTTTCTCATTCCATAATGCTTTATACTACCCATAAAAGAGAAATGGTAAGTGTAATGGAATGTGGAGAACTCCTCGTATCGTTCTATTTTCCTATTCTCAATTCTAATCAACTCTCTCTCGAAATCTATTCCTAAATCTTCAAGGCCTGTCTGTGCTTGTCGTGCCGACGTTTGTAATTCTGGACTGATGTTATGTTAACATATATCACTGATGCTCATATGTGACATTATCCACCTACCACCAGGTGGATTGTTTGCTCCTCTGCCACTTTCTTCCCATAAAACAAAAAAACAGTAGGAATGTTCGAGGCTTAAAATAAAAAAAAAATATGAGTTCATAAAAAAGATTATCTTGAGAGACGCGGAGCGAATAGACGTGAAGACAGATTGTCCACTTGATTCCTTGTGTAATTTTAAAGAGAAAAAAATGCAACACACCGACATCTACTAGTGTATTATGAAGCCATGTACTTTGATCTTGACTAAATTATTGCAATTATATAATAGATTTGTAGCAGAACTTGAACATTTTCAAAATTAGAGTATTTACATCATTTGAAAGTTTCATATTATTGTAACGGGTGACCTGTATATTTATTGATTAGGTACACTCACTTGAGGCTCAGGACATATAAATTAATTAATTACAGTCTGGATTAAATCTGAGGTATTCCTTTAATTATTTCAACAATGTAGTCGGTCCTGTCGTGTCGGCTGAGGGCGAGGGCGCCCCGAACTGCGTTTGGTTATCTCATTATGGAACTACGTTTCGTTACTACACATATCAAAGGAACTAGCTTTAATAGTTTTCAATATGAAGAAAATCTATCAGATACTTTGAGGACCTACCTAAGTGCGGACAATATTTGAGTGCACCATCGTTTCCACGCCTGCAGCGGCAGTCGCTTCACGTTGCGTTTAGTTCGTTTCAGGAACTGTTTTAGCGAACCGCAGGACATGTACTCCGTTATGAATATCACCTGAAACATCGACATTTAAATTTATTAAAATCATAGGTACTATTTATATCTTAGTCATTAGTTTCTATTATTTTATTGGGGCTAAAATTACATTGTTTTTTGGTTTCATCGCCTCGGGTAGGTGAAACTTTCATTCTTAATACATTTCCTTTATTGTTTTGTAATGTCATGAAAGAAATTAATCAACGTTATCAGCAAGTAAATTATTCATAAATTCCTCGTTACTATTATTACTTTTTTTTTATGGATGAAGGCGGCAGACGAGCATACAGTCCAATTGATGATAAGTGGATACTGTAGCCCATGGACATCCGTGATACATGCCAATATTAGTCCAAAATGACAAACGTTGGCACGCCCCCGGATGCGCCGCCTAACCTAACCTTTGGAACGGGCTTTGGCACATCTCAATCACTACCGAAACCACGTACGTACATAGATAAATAAGATAAGGTGGGAAATGCAGTACATTTCAAGGTGGTCTTCTGTGAGAGAGGGGTAACGTGGCCAGTCGAGAGCGCACAGCGGCTGTTGGATTGCAGCGTGCACTCTTCCTTTCATACTTGCTTTTATGTTGTCGAACTAGGTCAAAAGGCATTATTAATATGTCTCTATTATAACAGGGAAATACCATTACGGCATCGTTCACACATGAGAAGAGAGCTCAATACGAATTTTACTTCCATAAGCATAAGTTATGTATCTCCATTCTCTCTTGCATTTTCAAATCCGTTCCTCATTTAAGAGTATCAATTATGTATATTATGTATCAATCAGGAAGATTTATAGAGAGTTTTATAGCGTGATACAATTAAAAGAATGTTAATTATTATTGTATTAATGATAAATCTGTGCTTTTATATTTGCATTTTAAATTACAATATCGTTCATATCAGGGGTGGGCAACAAGTCGATCGCGATCGACCGGTCTATCTCCAAAGACAGACCGGTCGATCGAAATTTTCTGTTATCTATTGATATTAATTGTATTATCATATTATTGATATTCATAGCTATCTAATTATTTATTGTTTTATTCGTCCCAATAAAGCACAATTAAGTCTATCGCAAGAGGTCAGAATTTTTTAAAGTAGAACACTGTTCTAAACAAGTTGGCCACCCCTGGTTTATATACTATAATAAATAAATAATTCAAGTGCCTATACAACTACATGATGTTGAGTGTTAGAAATATTATCAAAGTATAGTTAAAGTTTTTTTTTTGTGCCCGCAGTATTATACCGTACCATTGATATATCCAGCAGTCTCTCCACTGCTAGATATAGGCATATTCCATATACAATGTTTATAGGGATTGAAGTCTTAGACAGTTTTTATTATACTTGAACATTGCTTCCCAGTTGTTTCAATGAAATGAAAAATGTTTCAATAAGGTCCACTCTTAATACACATCCAAGTCAAACAATAATGAATTATATGCAGCTACTCATCACCACATGTAAACAATTAAATGCATCAATACGCAACACTACACATCAATCTATAACATCGAGACATGTTTCCAACATTTATAACTAAAAATCATTCAAACTAAAAAACAATTGATCGTGAGGCATTGACTTAGCTTATTTTAAAATCGCTGGATTGGTAGATCTATAAATTATTTTGGCAGCTTGTTAAAGTTTTCGATAGACATACAATAAACATTTCTATTGAATATCAGCGATTTGCACCGAAATAAATACGAAATATTGTTGTGCCCACCATCTGTTTCATAAACGTCACCGTGATAATGAAATAAAGTGAGTGTCGTTTAGCTAGTGTGCAAATTTCTTTTATATACAGACACGGTAGAGGAAGCACTAGTTTTCTGCAAGAGCGGTTTCCAGCTATCTGAAAACTATGCTCCACAAATTGCCCTTATGCATTTTTTTGGATATCAAAAGCTCTGGGTAGCGTCTACAGACTTCCCCCATAAGGGTAATCCGACACATAACCATGATAATGTGGAACCATGACCACATGTGGAATAGTGCCTCTAATGTTGATTATAATTATCAGTAGCATTTTCCGTGACATTATTACTACTTTTCTGTAATTCATACAGGATAGTATCATTTTTTAAAACAGTCGATTTTAACTTTTTTGATGTGTATTGATGTGTATTGCTATCGGAGACTTTTTGTTTGATAAAATTACTCTATTTAAGTAATACTTACCGTTCGTAATCAGTAGAATCTATCGTTTTGTTTATTACACAACAACAGTGCTTCCGATAACGATGTCTAGACAAATTATTTATGCCTAGATCTACAAATATGCAATTTTCAATTTGCGCTCCTTGAGGCGAGGGTTGTAAACAACACTTGTGACTATAATTTTCGGTTTAACTTGCTTCTTCTTCAAGTCGTTCGGTATATCTGGCCGAAGGGCGTCCCACGCTCATCAATATTCAAGGACTTGTCTACAAGTTGTCTATCATGCGACATATATGGACTGCCCATTGCCACTTCAGCTTCCTAATTCTGTGAGCTGTCGATGCCGGCAGTGTTGGTACAAAACAGGCAAATATCCACATGTAAGTTATTGAAATTGTTACTGGTTCTTATGAGTAAATACATTTTTCTGTAGTTATAACGGCAGACAACACATGTAATGGCGGCGGAGGTAGCATCAAACACTTGGTATACGTAGACTAGCTAGAGAAATAATTGTTGAGTCGCTATTCCTTATTCTTAACTAGCTGTGCCCGGCATACGTTGCATGACCGGAAATTTTTTTGCACATAATATATAGAATATGTCCATCTGGAATAATGTACCTTTCAAATGATGATAGAATTTTTCAAATAGGTGAAGTGGTTCCGGAGATTGCCCTCCACATATATAATACACAAACTCACAAAATTCGCACTCTCTTTATTATATTAGTATAGATAGTATAGATTTTATCATGTTCGAATAATACTCGTATGTTTGATGTGTACGACTGTGGCGTGATATCATTGAATTATATATTATGTTATCGATGTTTGTTTAATATCACAAAATTAAGAATAAAGGATAGTGGCTCAACAATTAAACATTGTGACTGTGTACTGAGGAGTTTACAAGGTCTTACCCTGGGTTTATCGTTGTGTGTGTCAGTCCAATACCGATGGAACTTAACGATGTTTGGGTGTTCCAACCTCGTGAGGTTGTCGAACACCATTTGTATTTTGTCCTCTTGCGCTTTGAAGTTCTTCCGCTCTGAGAACTGCACCTCGTTCCAAACAACCTCGACACCTTCCTCTGTGTCCATGGCCAAGTGTGCGCAGTCGATACCAGGCACATCGCGTTGTTCAACCTGGAAACAATTGTAAACATCTTATTTACTCCGAAGTATGAGTTTTGAAATTTTCTATTTTAAAATAATGACATTTTCAGAAATGCGCCGCCAGAATGTTGGACGACTTTAGAATGACATGATCCCATCTCTTCCCTCTGATGGCATAAAATGCGAGAACAGCTGGGATAACACCTTTAGCCCTGAGGAATTATACCACTTATGAAAGAATGAACTCGCCAACCCGCTTGGCCAGCGTAGCGTTTTAAGGCTTATACATCTCTGATGCATGAAATAATTTGCATGAGAAGACCAGAGTCCAGGAGTGGATAATGAAATGGTTTATGCCGGTGATGGTGACCGTTGCCTGGTAGAATTGTTTTATAAATGGCAATGGTAGACTTAATTCAATTCATAAAATCGAAAACACTATCACAGCAAGGGCTTACAAATGTTCTTTTAGAACACGTTAAGTTTTAAATAACATTATTACAAACACAATAAATATATCTATTAAATTTTAAGATGAAATTATAATAATTCAAAGAGGGGATTCTCGTAATAAAAGTACTAAATATCATTGTTACAAGAGACGTACTAAACATTACAGTCTCACAATTAGACGTGGGCTTAAGCGATCTCATTCAATATTGAGAACTGTTTAAATTTGCACACAATAACCCCGCGACCTCCAGCCGACCTGTAGAAGCAATCATAGCAAATTGACGAACAGTGGTCGAAATTACAATGCCTTCCCTCTCGAGACCGGCAATCATTCAATTGAGATATCTCATTGCGCACTTCGGACGTAATAACACTGTTCAACAAACGTAGATCAGAAATATCTCAATTGTACATTTTACAACGTCGGTTTTTTATCTGAAAAGTATTTTCTGTCTTTCGGCGTGTGGACTCGGGCGACTTTAGTTCCACCCTCTCTTGGCGTCGGTGTCATAAAAGGCGACTAAGAGATAGCCGCTGCCGTAAGCCCAGAGGAACTATACCAGCTTTAAAAGAGTGGACTTGTCAACCCGCTTAGCTAACTTGGAGTTTTAACTTTGGTTGATTTTGGTAGGGGGAGAGTGCATGCTGCATTCCCACAGCTGCTGGGCGCACTCGACTGGCCACGTTACCCTCACAGAAGACTACCTTGAAATGTACTGCATTTCCTACTTTATCGTATTTCCCCAATGTACGTACGTGTTTCGGTAGTGAGTGAGATATGCCAGAGCCCATTCCCATTCCATCCTCTCCCTCCCCATTCCTTAATCTGCAAAGGTAGGCAGCGCAACAGGGGGCGTGCCAACGTTTGTCATTCTGGACTGATGTTGGCATGTATCCCGGCTGTCTATGGACGACAGTATACACTTACCATCGGGTGGGCTGTATGCTCGTCTGCCGCTTTTTTTCTATAAAAAAAAAAAGAAAAAAAGATTATTCACAAATCTTTGTTATCATATATCTATACATATAATAAAATGTTAACAGGCCGATGTCTGTACATTATAGAAAAAAAACTAATATGGGGGGTCTTTATTAGAGCAACAGAAGGCTAAACAACAGCTTTTAGAAATGTTGTCTGTCTGTCTGTATGTTTGTACACGCATCACGCAAAAACTACTGCATGGAATTGAATGCAGTTTTCACGGATGTAGTGCTAGAGGTCTAACTTAAAATATAGGCTCCATTTTACCGCAGGAAAATATCTTATTCCGATTGTTTTAAATTTAATAAACCGAAGCGAAGTGAGGACGGGTCGCTAGTAAATAAATAAAATTAACATTAAGTTTTGAGTTAATGGTATCGTCATTGTCTTAACGGTTGCGGTCAGAAGAACCTCCACTGGAATCTAATGTAATAATCTAGTAATCGAAACTTGGGACGAAGTCGAAATTGTTCACTGAGACAAAGGCCTCGAGGCAGTATTTAAACTTAAACAATCAATTAGCAAATCGTTTACAAACAGTCTAATGTTGTTTTAAATACTCGTTTAAAAATTTTAGTTGAAACTGGATAGTTGCCAGCGTTTGTCAACAAAAGTTGCGGAATGAAGCAAAATATGCACAGTCGCAAATCATGTGACATTCCATACGATTTGGATTTTCTGGTATTATGCTTATTGACCTATGAAGTAAGTTAGGAGTAGTGATGGCCTAGGTCTATTCTTTACGTGCCTATCAGTGTCTGTCTCAGTGCGCATCACTGAGTAACAACACCATTGTTACTCACTCACGTGGCCGACAAAAATATGAAGCACGTGTTATATTCAAAAGGCACGTGGCATGGATTTTTTTAGGAAGAAGGCGGCAGCCATACGTGCAATCCACTTGGTGGTAAGTACATACTGTCGCAAATGGACATATGCAAACTGTAATCCAGAACGACAAACATTGGCACGCCCCAGGATGAGCCGCCTACCGTTGGAGATAGGGGAATGGATTCGGAAAGAGAGTTAGTAAAATGGGGAGTGATAGGATGGGCTCCGGCGTATCTCACTACAGAAACACGTACGTACATCGAGGAATAGGATGAAGTGGGGAAATGCAGTACATTTCATGGTAATCTTCAAGGTGATAGACGATGATTCTAACCCTTCAGCAATTGTGAGACCAGTGCAGTGGTATCGCTGACATCGATTGTTATTATCAGTATACTATTCCAATTCAATTTATCAGACTGCAAGGCAAATGTCGTCAATACCAGTTTCTTCACTCACTATTGTAATCTACTTCTAATAACGCGTTTACTAGGGTGCCTACGGGTATAGGTTAATCTGTTTTATATAAGTACACAAGCGACTGCTTGCTGCAGGCAGATGGAAAGGACTTACTCGGGATGCCAGTAAATATGTGTTCCCTTTATACCTCACTAGCGACCCGCCCTAGCTTCGCATGTTTCTTTTTCAATAAGTTATATAGCCTATATTAGACACGGATAATGTAGCTTCCTATTTGTGAAAGAATTTTTGAAATAGGTTCAGTAGTTCCAGAGATTACCCCCAACATACAAACACACAATTTTACCTCTTTATTATATTTATTAGTATAGACGGAATTAGTTGTATAAACGAATTTGTTTATTTACTGTTTTAACAAAGGGCGGACCTAATACTACAGATAATTTTCTCCTTGCTAACCTTCGGACTATTTTGTGGTGATGTGATAGGTGCAAGTGAAATGTGCATATACGTAAGAAATATTTAAAATTTACTCAGCGTCATTAATACATCATAATAGGCCACAGTCTACATTTATTAATAAACACATAACGTTATTTAACTTTCACGTAAGTTAATAATAGATTGCTGATAAACGCACAGTACGTACAGACGGTAATGTACATTGCAGTTATGAAATAAAGACTAAAATTAAATGCATAAGCTAAACAGTTAATATACTTAAACTATAGACTCAATAGAAATGTATAGGATATTAACATAATATATACGGTGACAATAGAAAATATTCGTATTGCTTGGACTGTTTAGTCAGACGTTGAAAAATCTAGCTTTTATATTACAGGTGAACATTGTCCTCGTGTGTTCAGAATGCAAATCTTTTTGACTTTCATTTTTGCAATAGGCACAAGTCCTTTGTAATACTTGGTATAAGAACGTGTCAGATGCTAATGACCTTTGAAATACTGGAACACTACATTTTCTGAAATATATTTTTATGTTTGTTATTCTGCTAGTGCTCGGAGACTCCGCGTGGATTTTATAATGATTCCAGCGGGAATTTTGGAATGGATCTGGAATAGAAGTAGCTTATTTTCTTGTACTTTTTGTAAAATTTCATAACGATCCATTGCTTCGTTTGAGAAACGATTGACTAAAAATAAAAAAAAGACGGCCTACTACCGATCACTTGAAGAAATTAGTCGGTGGCCCCTAGATGAGAAGAGAGATCGCAGGTATGTGGGTGGAAATTTTGGGAAAGCCCGTATCGTATACATACTTATATTAGTGTGTTTTTAAAGTACACGAGCAACTTTTGTTTATAGAAAAAGGCGGTAAACCAGCGTACATACAGTCCACCGGATGGTAAGTGGATACTGTCGTCCATAGACATCGGCGGTACATGCCAACATCAGTTCAGAATGACAAACGTTGGCCTACCGCCGGATGCGCTGCCCACCTTTGCAGATTAAGGAATAGATTGGGAAAATGGGGAGGGAGAGGATGGGATGGGAATAATGGGCTCTGGCATAACTCACTCACTACCGAAACACGTACGTACATTGGGGAAATACGATAAAGTAGGATCCACTATTGGCGCAATATAAAGTTAAAGACTACATTAGCAGGGAAACATTGGTTTGATATCATATCTATTACGCTGATAAATATGTCAAATTACGGTCATTATCACTTGAATGACAGAAAATAACCCACAGTGTAAGCGTCGTACATCATAGGTTGACGTAGATAACTGGAACAACACAACACATGAGTTAGAGGCAGTGTTGGGCAAAATTAAATTGTTGGACAATTAACAATTAATTAATTCTTAATCACGCCTATTACAATTAAAAATTAAGTAATTGCAATTGTGAAAACTCGCAATTAACAATTAATTAATTGTTAGTCGTGAGTTTCCACAATTAACGATTAATCAATTGTCATTCTTTTTAATGTATTTGATTAAAAACTAACAATTAAAACTTTAAAAATTAAAAAGATTGACAATTGATTAATCGTTAATTGTAAAAACTCGGGATTAACAATTAATTATTTGTTAATTGGGAGTTTTCACAATTGAAATTAATTAACTTTTAATTGGAATAGCCGTGATTAACAATTAATTAATTGTGAATTGTCCAACAATTAATTATTTGTTAATTGTTCAACAATTTAATTTAGAGGTAATACATTTCTTATTAGCTCAATCGTATTCACTTCATTTTGTAAAATTTCAGAGCGAAAACTCCCAGTACAATTGATGACGTCTCATAGATAAGTTAAACGTCACAATAGATGAGATGGATGTAATTGATACAATTTGTGTTTTATCGGCAGTAATAAATGTAGTACATTATCTGGTTTGTATAAAGAAGAGATATAATTAACTGGGGGTTATCGCGACGTGCAGCGACCGATAGGGAGTTAAAATTAATTATGCGCTCGTCGTTTAAATAGTTAAGGCGAAGACGTTTTGGGGAAACCTTAGTTAATTGTCTTAGTTCAATATATTTTATGCAAGATAACGAGGAAATAGGTACTTTAGACGTTTGTAATGGCAATATTTAGCTCTTAGAGAATTGATATTTTGACAAATGGGATGTTTTATTGATGGTAATCATGTAATCACGTCGTAATTATTTATCTCCGTAAGTAAAAGTTTATTTGCTATTCTGGTGGAGCCCTAAGTTTGTGAAGAGAAACGGTTTGTTTTGTCTTTCGGAAGACAATATGTTAAAAAGTGAAAATCGCGTTTGATTTATCTTAAACTTGTGCAAAACGTACGACTTCCCTGTATATGTTTTTAATCTTTTTAAGGTTTTTGACGTTGCAGTCTTTTACTTTTATTATGAATTGTTCACGTTCCAAATAAGTTTTTCTCTTTTACACAGCTTTAGGCTTCACGCTCTAGAAGCTACAAGCTACATCTTACTTAAAAAAAATATAACTGATTATTTTCGGTCTCAGGTTTTCATTGCAAAAAAAAAAAAAAAAAATTAAAAAACACTGAGTACCTGTCTAACAAAATATATTTTATGTCCACGACCTAAGAAGCAAAGAGGATAATCCGCTCCAGGCGCACTCCCTCCATTTTGTTTCGCGACGGCCAATACTAAGCCGGATTACACTCAGTTACCACTAACCATTTTCCAATTACGGCGATCAGCTCTGCTCTTAAAAACAGATGTTCTGCAAAGCGGTTACAGAGCTAAAAATAGCTCACAGGAATACAAGGGGCCTTTATTCGCAGATATGAATATGAAATGTATGGTTTAACTACGTACATTGATGCTAAATATAAACGAAATAGTTTCTAAAATAGACCTAACATTTTCAACCCCTAGAATACTATCACGGAGAAATGAGGATGTATATTAAATTTCTAAGGTCTCAAGATTATGTCGCAGAAATAGGGACGGAAAAACTTCTAAAAGTATAGGAAGTATAGTAAAGTTACGATCGAAAGGAGTATTTAAAAGTAAATTTTGAGTGGAACTTCTTGGTAGTTAAATGCGAAATGAACCTGAACCTGTATATACTGATTATGATTATATTGTGGGAAAGTTGACATGGTTCACAGCCACTTGTAGATTTATATGCCATGCGATTCAACCAACCCCTTCAGTATCTACTGTTGGTCACGGGCCTCCTAAGTTATCTTGTGCATGAAGGATGTAAAGCCGTAAAACTGCAACGCTGGCCAAGCGGGATGGCGGGTCATTCTGGCAGAGGTGGTGTAGTTCTTCAGGGTTCTTCAGGTGGTGTGGTAGCCGCTTCGTCATCCCTTAGTCTCCTTTTACGACATCCACGGGAAGAGATGGAGTGGTACTATTCTATAGTAGGCCGATAACACACGGCACGCGTAGATTTATATGACTGGTGGAAATATAATGAAGCAGTTTTGCATATTTCTATCGAGTATCTTGCATTTTTCTTCAACAGCTCGCTGCAATGTTTGGCTTATTTTAAGTACTGCACTTTCGATATTGCATCAGCAGTAAAATGCAACGTCGTGACATACAATGTTGAACCCCGATATGAGCTACAGCAGGAGACCAGAATTTTAAAACTTTCATGAGAATGGCTTTGAACATTTTCTAAATATGAAACTGTGTTTTCTAAGTTTAAGATTAAAATTAATCCATGAACCCGGCTATTTTAAGAATTTTCTTCAATTGCGAACGTACATATTAAAATATTGTATGAAAGGCCATCAAAAGCAGTTCATTGGTTACCGGGATTAGTTTTGAAAAGTCCAATATAATAAAGACATATAATATGGTGTTTACGAAAAAACGTATTCATAAATTAGAAATGTACTTTGCGTTCTCAGAACACGAAATCTCATATCAAAGACCAACATTTTCCGCTCAGTACTTGTAGTAAACACTGAGTAAACTATGGTTATAAGTTAGTGCATGTCGAGAGATGAAAACGGTTTGAAATTGCAGAGCTGCCCTCCTAACAGCCCGTTCACACGGCACAACAGTTTTGCAGGACTAGTTTTTTTCTTTCTAGGTCGGTGCTACTGGACGTGATGTTCACACGCAATGTTGCTGTTTCGGTTTTTATACAGGAGTGACCGCGTGGGGTTGTTCTTTTATACTAATACCATACCATCAGCCTATGCCTCTGTAGTGTCTAGAGAGCATAAGCCATTGAACTCAGTTAATTAGGTTCTGTCAATATGATGTCTATGACCTTTTATTTTTCAAACTAGCGACCCGCCCTCACTTCGCTTCGGTTTATTAAATTTAAAACAATCGGAATAAGATATTTTCCTGCGGTAAAATGGAGCCTATATTTTAAGTTAGACCTCTAGCAATACATCGGTGAAAACTGCATTCAATTCCATGCAGTAGTTTTTGCGTGATACGTGTACAAACATACAGACAGACAGACAGACAAAATTTCTAAAAACTGTTGTTTTGGCTTCTGTTGCTCTAATAAAGACCCCCCATATTAGTTTTTTTTTTCAATATCTATAATGTACAGACATTGGCCTGTTACAGTTGTATTATATGTATAGATGTGGCGTCTCAGTGGTCTCCAATTCTCTGTGCTGCTAACTCTCCTAAACCTCAGGGCTCGCCTCCACATACAGTCGCCTATTCTTCTCCTCCAGTCACCATTGGTAAACTTCTCCAAGTCGTCGTTTCACCTGGTCGAAGCGAGATCCACACCGCAGTATATGGTATCCATTCGAAGACTGGTCTACCCCATCGTTTGACGGTTCTACGGCAGATTTGGCCCGCCCATTGCCATAAGTTCACAGAAAGTTATGCGCCACCATCTATCTAGTATTTTTGCGGTTCCAGAATCAATATTTTCACTAAACCGAATGTCGTGAGCGAATGGACATATCTTTTAGTACGATGCCTAAGTGTCGATGAAGGCGTCACTACCGCAAAAAATCGATTAAAAACTGTCGTGATTAAAAAAAAAGATCTTGCATAAACTGTTATGCTCCATGTGAAGGGGCCGTAATAAAGTGGTAGGTAAATCATTATTTATCTAACATATTGCACTTTCCCGGTTCGCCCACACGAATGTTGCGTTTTACGAGAGATTTCACTCGGATTGGTTTTCTTCGAGCGATTTATGACTTTGTTAAAATATTGTGCCCTATGGATATTTTGCATGATTGACGTCTTTATATATTTTAGCCAATAAATAAAGATAAGCTGACAATTACTAGACAGTTAGATGTAGGGTCACAACCAGGACCGACGACTTGAAGCAGTTTCCTGGTGGTGGTTGGATGAGAAGAGCCGAAAATCACGTGTGATGGCGAGCCTTAGGAGAGGCCCTATATCTAGCAGTGGAGAGACATAGGCTGATGGTATGGTTACAACCCTATCCCGTTAAAAACAGATTAAAAAGCCCTTATCAATTCCACAGTCTCAGGAAAGTCCTAAATGTATTTTATAGGCTTCGAATGAAATACTGTAATTAAGGAAATGTTATGCCCATCCCATTCATCTCCCGTCAAGAAAGCACGGAGAGTGTAATGAGGAATTTCCCTCTCAATGCTCTTTTTATAAATCTCCAAAAGTAGGCGGCGTATCCGGAGCCGCCAACATTGTAGGAAGTTGTAGTCAGTAAGATGAAACAAAAAATGATTTGGCAATATGGCTTCCTCGCATACCTAAAGTTTTAAATCTATTTTTTTTAATATAACGGAAATAAGTGTATACTTTAGAAAATTATCGATAAAGCGTTTAGATCGTGTATCAGCCTTTAATGTCCCACTGCAGGGCACAGGCCTCCCCTAGTAAATATAATCCACCACACGGGCCATAATCCACCACATACAGATTCTTTTTTATATTTCTGGAGTTTCTTCAAGTTTCTTCAAGATAACGCTATTCTTCAAGATAACCGTTGTTCAAGTTGCGGGTTCAAGATAACCGACGAAGTAGTGTCAATTTTTAGAAATCCGTACTTAAGCAGATACAGGTACGGGCCGAAGATTTAACTCACGATAACACGAATGCGAGTCGAGTATAGATATCCCTAGGCTATCGGTTTATTATATCTATATTAAAATATTTGATATTGATTTGACGGAGGTGAAAAATAATTAGTTCATAATCAATATCTTCTATATCTACCTATACATATAACAAAATCGTAACAAACCTATGTCTGGACATTTAATATGAGCTCAAAACAATATTTTTTGTATTTTTTATCCGTCTGACATAGTTTCAATGAAATTTGGCATAGCTTATATAACGCAGTAACATTTGGGGTACTTTTTATCCAGATCAAATATAAAGTTCCCACGGGAATCAAGCTAACCGTTTGTTTAACTTTTATTTCTAGTCAACGTTTCGGTACGGATTACATCGCCGCGTCATTGTTATCCCAGGATTGTACGTAAAACAATTGAAAGTAAGAAATACAAAAAGCAAAAAAAAACAATCAGGAAGGTGGATATAAACTGTGGTCGACGTGAAATCCGGTGATTAACATATTTAAACCTTGCAATTTACCATCGAATACGTCCGCGGACATTGTTAGTATAGTTTAGCTTTTAAAAATGTAAAAATCAAATGTGAGTAGTTGATAAAAGTGCTCGCAGCTCCAATCTTGAACTACCCGCCTTAAGTCAACTCGTGACCACGGCTGGTGTAACCCTTGCCGAAACGTCGAGCAGAAATAAAAAGTAAACAAAAACCTTTAATTTCACGCGTTCAGACCCGATTTACAATATAAAATATGAGAATGATGATGGTAGGTACTTACTATGTAACATGAGCTCAAAGGTAATGATGTCATTAGCATACATAACGAGCTACAATTTAAATTCAGCATTTAGACGACGCAGTGGACTCTACAAAGATATATATATATATATATATTCATTATAAAGCTCGTGTACTTGCAAATTATATGACGCGAGGAACGCCGCGGCATCACGGCTCGCCAGAACAATTTGCTAATATGCCGCGTGACGTGAGCGCAGTGGCAACAATGACGAGCTTTACATTGTTAGAGAACACTTTTAGACTACACGATTGTGTGTCGTGTCTTATGGGAATTATAATGAACAAATTTCAATAGTATTTGTTCAATGACAACCTATTTGTCTTATTTGTATCCACTAGGATACAAATAAGACAAATAGGTTTTTAAAGTAAAAAACATATATTATGTGTAATAGAATAAACTGAATTTATCTATAATAGAAAAACAACTTGTAATGGCGTTTGTAATGGTTTCACAGATAACAAGCGCTGTTTCAACGCGGCTTGTGCTGAGTTAAGAGCCCGGACTGCATTATTCGGAACTATATTCATAATTTTCCCGTATCTATTTTCTTCCTTTTCTTCTTATATATAGAAGAGATGGCAGACGAGCGGATGGATATCGTAAGTAGTTACCGCGGTAGTCCAGGGACACGTGCAACATCACGGAGCATATGGATGCGCTGTTAATCTTACAGAATCCTGTTCACAGCTCTCTTTTCCCTTATTATTCATTTTTAAATGAACTGTTTGTTTAATTAGTTGGAATAAAGTGTTTGTAATCGTAAGAATGACTGAATACTAATAATCTTGTACGACATTAAGTAAATATGTAGTTACTTATTTTTTTAAGTGTTGTCGGCTTTTCACTGTTTTAACACAAACTAATATAGTCGCCATATCCAATGATTATGAACTATTCGAGTGATGTCGCCTGACCATTCGGGCTGTTGGTTTACCTATTATCCATTTCCCTAGAGGTCACTATTTGCTTAGAGTGGCACCTAGCAATGGGTCAAACCGAACTGATATACCTATAACTGATTTAGAATTAATCAATTACGGTTTATGAAAACTAATCGTTTATGTCTCGATTAGCTTTAAGTCGTGTACTGTCGTCAAGTGTAAGCGAGCCCTAATATAAAGCTGTCCGCTAATTGAATTGGTTCTGCTCGCATTGGCGCGATGACCACAGACACGAATGAAACTCGTAATCCATTTGGATTTACGAATAGCCCCTGCTTATTATACTAACGAGTAGTGTTGCCAACTGTATCGCATTTATAGGGACATGCTATATTTTTAATCATATTTTAATTGGGACAATATTTAATTTAATTGGGATGGGACAACAATTGTCACGTATTTTTTAAATTTGCAGCCTCAAAGACCGTACGTAGCTAGACCCTGCTATAACATATGATCAGTGATATCAGTGTCCAAATGAGAGCACAGTCCTCCCCTTCGTGCGAAGGCGTTTAGGGCCATAATCCAACACGTGGGTCCTATGTAAATTGGTGGATACTATTACATACGTCGGAGACTCTTTTAAACTTTAGCGGGTTCGCTTACGAATGTTAGATTTCTTCGTGAAATTAGTGATAATTGAAAAAAATCTTATCTAAATAGAAACTCCGCGAGGGTCCAGATTTGAGTTTACGACCTTACGTATGCGAATAGAGAATAGGTGCCCTTAGATTATTACTTTTTACTTTTTTTATATAATAGATGGTAGACGAGAGGGCGGACCACATGATGACAAGTGGTCACCGCCGCCCATATACACAACACCAGAATAATTGCGTGTGCGCTTGCCAACCTTGCAGAATCCTGTTCACAGAACTATTGAAACAGAACCATTAATCATTGTACCAGATTTTTTTTTTTTTAAAAGTGACTAAACTTGTGTTAAAATACATGCAATAATGTCATCTAACTAAATTAAAGAAAAATAATGTAATTTCACTTCAATTATTTTGTCCCGAATAATGCTAATATTTTTTTTTTGACAGATTTCGTCCTTTACAGAGAAGTAATATCTGGGCATCCTATAAGTAGAAAGGGTAAAAAATGTTCGTAACTTTGTGAAAAAGGTAGCAGAGCCAATTGATCCATAACTGTATGTTGATATTGATCGATAAGTTGGCGCGCCCACGGATGTGCTGCCTGTCTGGAGATTTAGGAATATATTTGGAATAAGGATTGAGGAAATGAAGAATACTAAGTAAATTAGCTTCATTATCCTTCGGAATGGAGATTTTCTATTCTATTATACTGTCCATTAGATGGGATAAACTGAGGATAGGATAGTATGGATTGGGGCGAGATGGGAAATGGACTGCATTTTACAGTAGTTTCCTGTGATTTGTCAATTGTCTTAAAAACATTGTCTTAAAAATAGTATGCAGCAGTATTATATTTAGAGATATAAGCAAATCTGCAAATGCTTTGAACTAATCTCAACTTGGCACGCGTTCATGTCTAACTGCAATTACTTAAGGCGCAAGTACTAAAACTGATTTGGTATGGATTACGAATTTTAATCATTTGCTCTACTCTTTAATTCATTGCATCAATTTCAATATATTATATTATTGCTAACAGTAAATTCAACTATAAATTGAACTACAGTT
The DNA here is from genome assembly GCA_943735995.1 of Sesia bembeciformis. Lineage (NCBI taxonomy): Eukaryota > Metazoa > Arthropoda > Insecta > Lepidoptera > Sesiidae > Sesia > Sesia bembeciformis. The sequence goes on along the minus strand of OX031028.1, from coordinate 654,540 downwards.
GTGAAGTAAATTGAATTCTCTAGGTATTGTTTAACGAATTTACAGTTCTATGAAGTCTTAAAAAAAATTTGTTAGGGCTTGAATTATCGGTGTTTTTATGCATTCGGTACAAAAGAATTTGTACGTGGAAATTAAGGGAATTCGATAAATGATCCGCTCACATTAACATGAGCCGTTTGTTATGAGCAGGGGATATAGGTAATAAACAGAGGATTTTTTATTTCTGAATTTGGAACTCTATCTATGTACGGTTTGCGATTACAATCATAATTTAGCTATTTTAAATGCAACGATATCTCCTAAAAACACTCTAAAAAAATAAATATCAGCGTGGTAAATATACCATAATGTGCACGGTGAAAACAAAAGAAATCGTAAAGCTCGGAAAAAAAAATATCAGCGTGGTAAATGTAATAAGCTTGGTAAATATACCGTAATGTGAACGGTGAAAACAAAATAAATCGTAAAGCTCAGCACAGTGTGGCGGCATGAAATTAGTTTCATTTTATCCCTGTTCTGCCCCACCGGTGAGATATTTAATATTTTTATTTTTTCTAAATTGACTCCTTATTTTCAAATATCATATGTACCAATTTAGTTTTGACCTACTATGAATGTAATTTCAATCGGATGTAGTGATGATCTGTAAGGGGGGGGGGGGGGAACAATTATAATACAACCACTACTTTTTATATGTATACTTGTTTATTGTTACCTCTAGTGGTTATACAAATTAAATAAATAAATAACAATGAACACCTAACGTATCCAAAATCTCAGGCAAAGAAATAACAACATCATTTCATTTCAATTATAATTAGTTTCTATGTTACAGATACTATTGAAATGTAATTTATTTAGACTAAATCAATATTGTCAAAACATTGGCGTTCCGAAATGTTGGCTGAATACTAACACTGAATCCTTACTTTAAGATAAAGTATTCTTGCAAATATATGATTAATTATTAACTTCTATTAATTTACAAAGTTTCGTATACCTACCATACATGTATTGGCTGGTGATATACATTCAAATCATGTGATGTGATGATGTACTCAGTATGTCACACGCGGCTGAGTATGTTAGAGACATTCATTACGGGTGACAGTACTATTGTACATTTAATAGGCGCCAACAAGAGGATTATCATTTTGGCAACAGACAACGTGCATAATATAATTGAGAAAAAGTAGCCAATGTTTAAAGGAACGCTTAAAATACGATTCACGCATACATAGGCAAAATTTACAATTTGTTTTCTATACAAAGGAATACAGAAGGGAAGTAGGGAAGGCAATACGTTTGATGGTAAGTATAAGTATTATTCACGTCCATAAATATTGTGTGGCAGAATTTTTTAATGATGCGAAATAATGAAGACATAATATGACATAGGCATTGCGGATAGCCATTAATATAGTTTAAGAGAGAAAATTAATGTATTTTTTCTTGACATTTAGTAATGAAATTGTTTTTTTTTTTTATTTGCGGCAATGGTGCGATATGCACATTCTGCCAGTGTCAATTTTTTTCGTAATAAACTATTACAAAATCTAAAATGTAACCTGTCCAGTCCCGTCGAAGTAAGTCAAGAGTCGCTCAGTAAAGCGATAGTAAGTCTACTGAGGTCAGAAGAGGACTTCCATCCAGCACATGAAAAACGCAGTGCCACCCACGCTTTTATTTGATTATCACAAACACTGCGCAAGAAAAGCACTTTGATGTTTAATAAACTATCACGATTAAACCACAAAACGCCCGATACACAATTATTACAATAAAATCAAACAAAAACTGAACTTCACTATTCGAGTTCTCGCCAAAAAGTGCAATTGAGTAGTTGTGAAATTGTTTTTGTGACATTTATTGCGGTATTAAAGCGGTATAAATTGTTCTTAATGTTTATTGTGTTATTGGTGTGATAATAAAATATAAATGAATAATGCATGTTGAAATAAAAATATATTTAGTTGTGTAAACGTGTGGCAAACTGTCTTAATCATCTTCTGTCCTTGTACCATCTTCACTGTATTCTGTGGTGCGCTATAGAGTGCTGCGATTAATACTTAGTTACTCTTAAGCGGTGAGACTATTAAGCGCCAGGAGCTCACTCCTGGCGCTCATTGAACAGTAAAATTTATATTAAAATTATAAAAAGCGACAGAGTATTTATTTTTATTTTTATGTAAGTACATTATAAAAGGTCATAAAAAACACTGGGTCAATTTTGAAAATTTCATTCAATTTTATGACGCTAAACATTAGTTTAGCGTAAACTACATTCCCCAATGTACGTACGTGTTTCGGTAGTGAGTGAGATATGCCAGAGCCCATTCCCATCCCATCCTATCCCTCCCCGTTTACCAACCCTTTCTTCCAATCCATTCCTCAATCTGCAAAGGTAGACGCCCCCGAATGTTACCCTCATTACAGTTTGTCATCCTGGACTGATGTTGGCACGTATCGCGTATGTCTATGGGCGACAGTTTCCGCTTACCTTACCATCAGGTGGACCGTATGCTCGTTTGCAGCCTTATTTCTATAAAAAATAAAATTTAATATAAAATAAAAAATAAACTAGAATGTTTCGGGGTCATAATTATGTCATGTGAGGGCGTGTCGCTTGTTATAAGTAAAGTATACTTTATTTTTGTGGCGCCTATTTTGTGGCGTTATTTTAACAGTAAACCTAAGTTGCACTACCATTAGATAATGTATGTGGTGTGTATGCCATTATAAATTATAGTAGTCATCTGCATCAAAGTAAACAATCGTCATTGTTCAACAGTTCAAACTAGATAAGCGATAAACGCTCGTGTAGAGATTAATGTCCAAGATTATGAGCCAAATATACCTTGAATCGTGCTAAAAACATTAAAATATCGACCAATCCAACTTTCACACGAGTACGTCCACGGCAAATATAACGTTGTAGTAGAACAAACCTATTCATGCGACGAAAATGAACTTTAAAATCACGGCAATAACTTGCTTCCGAGTGCAAAAAAGTTTGTAATCGTGCAAACGTTTTATTGGCGCTTTACAGAGGGACATCGCGTGGAAAAACACGGAAGTTTATCGAATGTTGATATTACAAATCATGTCGTAATTCTTACATTTCGAATAAAATTCTAATGAATATTTAAACGTTCAAGGTCACGACATTGAACTCTAGTTCCCGATTGATCAGTCCCAGAGAACACGCACCACCAAATGTTATACTGAATCAATGTCAAATGCGAATCTATTCTCGTCCATCGAACGTCATAAGCGCCCCCATAGCTTACGTCCCTAATAAACTGCGTAATGGAATACGCCCACGGCGCAACCACATTCTAAGTAACATGTTTATTAATAAAGGTGATAGTAAGCGTAATAGTGACGTGTGGATGGATGCAGTTACGTCAATGTAATCTGATTAATTGTCGACTGTTTGTTTGAAATGTTGTCTGAAAGAGAAAATCAAATTTCACATGGACTATATAGCAGCTGGAGGCTTGGCAACAAGAAACTATCATTGAAATAACGGTTAGAAGTTGTTCGAATTTATTTAGGTGATTTCAACGCGGTTTTCCAACTTGTTAGGTAATAGAGAATAAGGAATAAACATAAATTGAACGGAACCATTGTGAAACTAAGTCTTAAGTACCGTAAACTGTAACCAGCCCTTTTACCATCCACTGGTGGACACGGTGAAACAATACTCTTTCGAGTATTGTCCATTCCTGGCCGCTAATGAAAAACTTATATTCAAATTTGTTGCAAACTCTTTGATTCGATTGCTTTTTGATTCATTCTGTGATATTACACTTTGGTAAAGCATGTATCTGTATGTTTTTGAATATCTCATAAAACGCTTGCAAAATTGTGCAGGTTACTAAAGTTCTGCTGTATCTTTTATGGTGTTCTTTTTCATTTTTTTTAACAGTTTTACTGATAAATAAATTGCTGTAGTGAAGACTGGGCGGCCTTTATTTCCCAAGAACCCCTCTACCGACTGAGCAAATGACGACCCTCCTCATTCATGCACATCGTCTTGTGGATGAGGGATATCTAGCCTTAAAACGCCACGCTAGCCAAGAAAGTTGACGAGTCAACTAATTTAGAGGTGGTTTAGTTTTGTTCAGAGCTTGTGGTAGCATTTTATGATGCCCACGGGAGAGTGACGCTATTCCAAAGCCGGCCGTTATCATATGTCGGTAAGTAGAGGAAATTGATTACCAAGAAAATAATTATGTAAGCTCTGTACTTGAAAAGCGCACTAAAACCTTAAAAGCGGCCTATTTTGTAATTTGTCACAATTGTGTAGCTCCCAAATGAGTGGAACAATCGCATTGATTGTTTGGTCCCTCACACGTGAAGGTGGCTGGTGTCGTCGACCTGGCGCATAGTGAATCCGCGACAATGCTCTGGCACTGCTCCAAGAGTCGGATGGCGTCGATACATAGACTGCACATGCACGATTATTCGCTTTCGTTTTTAAAACGAAAACGATTCAGCCTCCAATCGAAATTCAACTTTATTCTCCAAGGGTTTCAGTTCAAAATTACTTGTGTACTAATTGTAGTAACTGGCTAACCGGTGAATTTACGAAACGCCCGGGCTGTTGTCCGCCCTTTGATGTCTTGGGGAGTCGAAGGAAGTAATTTCAGCGGATGTTATAACGTTATTATGTTATAACGGCAGAGTTATTTAAAGTTTGTTTTCAAACATTTATCGCGATTTCAAAAAAACTACGCATTTGAGTACACGTCATTAGCCGTGAAATTAAGAAAAAGTATAAACATGAAATGGGTATTATTAGTGAGTCATGTGAGGCCGGTGTTTCTGGAAATGTCGCAACTAGAAAATTCACGTAAACGTTTATACTTTGATGATGATTTATGCAGGCGTCTGGCAATGACGAGTGCCAGATACCGTGTTATGATTTTGTGAAATGAATTTGTCAGTAATATTTATACTGCCAAGTTAATCTATGAAACTAGCCTTGTAAATGACTAAAATGAAGAAAGTCTGGGCGTCCAACGAAGTAATGACAATGCAAAATGTAAGACGATGACATTGAGATATTTGCGGGAGGGATATGGTTTAGAATAGAGCAGGACTGTGGAGGGAGACAAACAAAAGTAGGCTTATACTCAGCAGTGGGTGGAGACAAGCCGTAGATGATGATGATGAAGAAATTACTGATGTTTTCAACGGAAAATTACATCTGAATTGGAAACATTAAACAAAACCTTGTTGCGAATAATTTTATCTGTTTCATATATCTTTTACGGTATTTCAATAATATGTGTATTTAAATTAAATGTGTCATATACTCGTAGTTGTTGCAAGTCACGAGCGCGCCGCGTCTTCCTTCATTTTAGTGTTGAGTGTCAGTGCGCGTAAAAAGAGACCTTATATACTTCAAAATATACCTTTAAATACATTCACGTTATAGTTACATAAAATTTTGCATTAATTATGATACATAATGAAGATAACGCAGAAGCAATTAGTGATCCTTTTGATGCAGAGATAAGACGATATTAAAATCGTTCCTCATTACTTCAATTCTACAGGCTATCTTGTACTAGTTAAATGCGCGAACGACAGGAATTTCCACGTCAAACAGGTTAGATGAACAGCATCAGATAAGGGGGGGGGGGGGGGCGATACTTAAGATTTCAGATTAAGTTGCTAGTAAACATGTCTTGCAAGAATTCAGACAACTACATTAGACAGATATTTGCAGTATGTTTTAAGCTCTCAATAACTTTAAATGATTACCAGATATCACAAAAAAAACGAAAACGGTCTTTGAAAGAGAATTAAGTTACGGAAGACCCGATGATAACGATAATACTAATTGCCTTAGTTTTGTTTCTAATTGCTAATTGCCTAACCAATCTCCTTTTGACTTATAGTAAGTAAATTTTGAATGAAGAGGTATCAAATCTGATGTAATAATTATGTCAAAAATTAAAACAGCTTGCACATCTACAAGATTTTCTACAATCACCTATTTTCGTAAAGATAAAATTGATTATGTGGATTTGTGTCAAAGATTTGTCTATTCTAGCAGAAAACGTTGAGCGAATGTGAGGTCATTTTCAAAAAGGGGCAGCGTGAAAGACGAAGATATGTCCTTCATTAAACCCCGAGTTTTTATCTCGTGTCTAAGGAGTTTATTGCATCATTCAGTATTTCGCAGATCAGGGTGTTTGACAGTCGCCAAGTGTGTCACTCATGATGGCAGACACGTTACACGACAGGTTAGGTAATTTCTAAACGAAATTATTTTTGGCAACTGTCCCCTCTTCAACATGTTTACTTTGCCAAGTACTTTTAAGTTTTATATGGTTAGTAGTGTTTTATATGGGCTGTTAGAGATAAAACGAGATGAAAATACATATCTATATAAATAGATATATGAAATACCTGCTTATAATTTAGATACCGAGTTACATGTTAACAGCAAGATACGTCAGACTACAAGGAATTCCAAACCATTTCTGTCTTTGAGACAGATAAATCTAATAAACTGTCTCTTTATACTATACAAGAATGATTTATTGTACGAAAATAGTACATTTTCTGAAATAAAAATGTTACAGTTTAACACGCCAATACTTCTCTCACTTCAAGTGTCAAAGGATATTTAGAGTATTTAAATATATATATTCCGAAATGTTTCGATAAATATTTGTTTTGTGATTGTTTTCGTCAGACTTTTCTGAATCAAAGAGTATCTGATCAATCTACATGTCCAAAACTGTAAATTGTTTATTAGAACATAGAATTGGATGCCTATCAATTATTTATGTTTTAACTACGCAGACCAAATCTTCGAATTCCTGCAGTTCACTAGCTGCAGTTGGTTCTGCATCTCACAAGTGCACGTCAACCTTGCTTGTGAATATAGTATTAGTATGTCTATATACGCGAAAAGTAACCTTCGCGTCAATGTATTTAAAGGTATATTCTGAAGAACATAAGGTCCCTTTTTACGCGTATGGCCACTCACCACTAGGAGCGAGGCAAACGCGCATCCGAATTTGCAACTATGTATAATAGAATTATTAATTGAGTTTTAAAATCAGACCATACGAAAGCAGTACGAATGCTTCAAAACGAGATTTTGATGTCTTTAATTTCTGTTTTAATTAATGGAGACTAAACCTTCGATATAATTGAATCTTTAAAAGAATTTGTTAAATTACAATTGTATTTAATCAGATAGTACAAAAGCAGTACAAAATACAAATGCAACATGTCTTCCCTGTCACGGTCTAGCGCGCCGAGTGATATATGTTAGACAATGTATTAGGTTACTTTTTGCTCAGTTACGAGCACATTCTGTAGGAAAGAGTCAGACACTGAGATCTATTTTAATTTTCTGTTCGGGAGAAGTGGTTAGATCAACAATGTACTTGAACGTAAATGGTTGACGGTCAATGGTCATATGGACATTTTATTTAGAAGTAATATTTTGAATTAGCAAATGAGTTCTACATAATATAATGATATAGTTATAGAGTAGACAAACAAGCAAGCGGTCGAATTTAAATTAAGTATGGTAAGTGGTAAGCACGGTTACCGCTGACCATGGACAACTACAATACTGGAAAGTGCGTGGGTGCGTTAACGAGCTTGAAAAATCATATTGACAGCTTTCTTACAGAACCACATGTTCTTGGAGTCTATGGGTTTGCGGTATAAAGGGATTTTTGGGACATACAGAGCGCGACACCCCTTTATCGAGGAAACGAACCGCATTTCTGTGACGGAAGGTACGGTTGTAGAAAGCCGAGGAAATAATACCTCAGGGTATTACGAGTATGTTGAACAATTCATCAAAGCATTCCCCGTTGTAACGAGATATATTTCGTACCGTAAAGTATGGAGTGAATGAGACCTGCTCGGAATAAAGATTGTTATTAGAAAATTGGCACGATAAGAAAAATATCATATTCCTCGCCATCGCCTTTGTACACAAAGGAACTCGACTCGGTTGACTCAACTATGACTCAATTTGCTGAGCACATAGCGAATCATCCCTATTACTTTCTCCATTTCGTCCCGGAGTGTGACCGTTTGGATAAATATAGCCTAACTAGCGGCACAGCGGAATATTTCCTTGGTAATTGTTGGAAGTAAAATGTGTACCGCTGGATGTGAGATGATTCATGTTGTGTTTACATGAAGACCTATTACTGGTTTGTATTTTGTCAATTAAAATCTTTGATGTATTAATGATCATTTATTTATTAATTTAAATTGTACAAAAGGCGGACTTAATGCCTAGTGGCATTCTCTGCCAGTCAACCTTTGGGTAAACAGAAATGCACGAGGGAGGTGCAAAGAAAATCCTTTCTTAACTGAACGCAAAATACTACATATATAAATAAGTACACAAAAATAATACATATAAGTACATATTGTATGTATAAAACAAATATATGTGTATGTTACAGTTAAATTCCGTTTGCAGTAAAAACGCATTTTCCCGGTAAAAACTAGTTTTGATTGAACGCCTTAGTTACAAGTACATTTTCATAGTAAAATCTAGAATTTACAGACAAACAAATTTGAAATTTGACAAACAAACTAAGTCTAGAGAAAACTAGGTCTAACGGAATGAACCAGACAAAAAAATTAACATGTGCCCGGGCAAACCGCGAATGGGCTTGAATTGTTTCTGGGTAGAAAGGATAATTGCATTATTAAAAATAATAACCATGAAGTCCGAGCCGGTTGCGAAGCATAGCGGCGCGATCGCCTCAGAATTCTAACCTAATCAAGCCTAATTGTTTCTGGGTTCGCGGTTTCCCTGGGGACATTTCGATATGCTGTTAATTCGGCTTTAGATCGTAACTCTTATACTAGAACAAATACTACATTTGAACAATGTAGTATTTATTGAGCTCATTTAGATTTATAACATAACGGACTTAACAAACTCCAAGCCAAATGAACATTGACGTCGGTCAAAAATAGTTTTAACCGATTCGCTTCATTTTCCCTAGTTAAAAATAGTTTTAACCAACAATCAAATTTGTCTGTCAGTGCAATCTAGTTTTTACTAAGAAAAACTAGCTGTAACGAAGGCGTTCAGTCAAAACTAGTTTTTACTAGGAAATTACTGAAAACGGGTTTAACTGTAAGATATAGATATACAAAATTAATTATTTTTATGTTAGGTACTTAATATATTAAAGCTTGGAGACAGGCAGACGGCCAACCTAATGTTAAGTGGTTACTGTAGTCTATACACCTGCAATACCCGGAGAATTAGATGCACTACCGACTTCGCAAATACTGCTCTCTTGAAGAACTCTATGTCATAACATAACGCAGTGGAAAGACCTCAGGAGATAGGTCATTAAACACGTACATACACTAAATGACAATAACGTTTGTCATTCTGGCGTTAAGTTATCATGTACCGAGGGTGTCCATGGGCGATAGTTCCACTTACCACCAGGTAGACTGTATGCTCGTCTACCGCCTTCTTCCTATAAAAAAAAACATGAATAAATAAACATTTATTCAAATATTTGTATATAGTAAGTAGTATTAATTATTGCCCGTGGTTTCATAGGTTTATTCGCTTAAAGACAGATTCGCTACAAGACGCCAGCAACACCAGGAGGTATGTGGGTGGGTATACGTTGGAGATTATGGATTAGGGGGAATAGGACTATAGGAAATAAGAAGTATTACTTATTATCCAACGCAAAACCACCTGATCTTGCCTCTCCCAATTTATTGGACGAGGGAAAGGGGACAGGACGACATGAGACTGTATGTATCGGGTAATAATCTATATCAACGGATAAAGAATTACATATTGACAATTTTGTAAGGTCGGCGGTGTATTCGCATACCCTCTAGTTTTGCAGGTGTCCATTTGCGGCGGTAGCTGTGCCGATTGTCCGTCCGCGTCCTTTCATATAAAAGTCACATTTGGTTTATACCACAATACGATAGAAACAAATGAATTCGAATTTTGAAAATGGAACACTTCTTGTCAAACGCCATTAAATTTTCAAATGTGTCTTATGTTTTTTTATTTCCTGGTGGCAATTTGAAAATTAAGTGTTTGCGGAAAAATAGTTTAACAAGAGAACATTTTCGTTCAAAGATTTTTCATAACTTTCGTACAGGTCTAAACCAGAAAAAGGTTATGAAAGACTTAAGTTAGCATTTGGTGATGAAGACCCATCCAGTGCCACTGTTTATAAACTGGTTCCGTAATTTTAAACGCGGTCGTACCCACCTCAGTGACGATGTTAGTGAAGGGCGTCCTGTGACGGTGGTGACGGAGAAAAACATCAAAACCGTGCGGCTCATGATTGAAACGAAAGACATTTCAGCAAATACGGGCATCATTAGGTAGTGGTATGAATCAAGTTCAAACTTTTTTACGCGATCACCTAAGGGTACGGCAGCTTTGTGCTAGATGGATTCCTCACAATTGGAGCGAAGCTCAAAAACACTGCCACGTGGAATGGTGTCTCCAAATGCTTTGAAAAATGGTCAATCAAATGCTGTTTATGATTTAGTACCAGGTGAAACTAAACTATGAAGCAATCTGCGCAATGAGTCTTTCCTTTAGAAGAGTTGCCGACGAAAATGAAGAAAGGACGGAGTAATGTAAAGAAGACGGTTGCCTCCTTCTTTGGCAGATCGGGCCACTTTGCAACTATAACTTTAGATTTTAGAAAATAAAAGAACAGTAACTTCGGACTGGTATGTGAATAGCTGCTTGCCTTCTGTTTTGGAAGTCAAAGAACGACGCCCACGAAGCAGAATGGTTCTCCATCACGACAATCGGGGCATTCGTTTATCTGGCTGAGTGAGCAGGGGTGCTCACTCAGCCAGATAAACGAAGCAGTTTTTGAGTAGGTACTAATGTAGAGTTAATGGGTTGTCCACCATACAGTCCGGACCTTGCGCCGTGTGATTTTTATTTATTCCCTAAAATTAAGGATAAATTCAGAGGAATACGTTTTATGAATGCAGAAGAGGCAGTAACGGCCTTCCAAACGGCAGTTGAAGAGGTGCCTACAGAAGGGTGGGCTAAATGCTTCACACAATTGTTTCATCGCATGAAAAAGTGTATCGATTGTGGCGGAGAAGACTTCGAAAAACAATAAAATAACTTCCATCTATATATCTAATTTCATTTTTGAGATTCTAAAAAATCACCCACGTAAGTTTCAGTGTCACCCAAGTAATATCAAAATCAAATATGTTCATTATGAAATTTGTGCACGACAGAAAATAAGGGCGTAGCACAAGTGCAGTACAATTAAGATATGTTATTATGTAATGTGTAAATTATGTAAATCAAGTGTACATGATATGTACGTACTGGCATCGCACGGCTCGGGGAAGAAAGGGGGTTGTCTCACAAGGGTTGCGCAACTAGCGAGGTGAGGACGAATGAATTCTCACATTAGACTAATAAAAGCGTACGAGACAAATCCATACACCTTTCCTACGAGACTATGGGATGTTAGTACGTACATTTATATTATATTTTTTTAAAGTGTCTTTTGTTTATAAACTGTATGTGTTTGTATTCGCTCTCCATAAATGTATTAGGGAAACTAGGTTGCAGGTCAGGGTATAGGCAAAATAAAGGCTACCGCCCGCAGTGTGTTTTATTAAGCATTGAATTAAACATATAAAGTTGCGGGCTAGATGACGAAGTTCCGGTATCGGCGCCACTACTTCCCCTTTACCTTCAGTCCTCCCATTCCCCTTGCTACTCAACGAAGGAGGGAGGGAAAAAAGGGCTAAATTGCCCAGAAAGATATAAAATCATCATGTATCGTCATCGAAAATAGCCTTGTTCTCCGCATAAGAGGAGAACCGACCCTAGGATAAGTGACTTGTAACCTAGAAGTTATGTATGACGTTGGAGAGCGAATAGCACAATAAACTACCCCAGGGAGCAGGGGGATCGCACGGGCAGCAAACTTGCTATAAAAGGCATAGGTTCCGACCTCTCTTTGCCAGTTCGTCCTCAGCACTTCAAACAGTAACTTGAACTACCAGTTCGTACTTAACACTCTAAGTAGTGACTTGATATAACAGACTCCTCATAGTGGAGATACCTAACAAGTTCATACAAGCGAGTTCGCTGCCGACTGCCGCTTCCTCCCTGCGCTCCTGTGGTTCAATGTGAATTAGAGCAGCGTTTTATTTCCGTATTTCACCCCTACACCCCCCCGTTGGAAGGCAACGTGCGGCCTGCAACATTGGCCCTGCGGTATAACATCGATCGCGAGCACCGCCTTATATATAATATATATATCGTAGCCAACATCTGGTCCTTCGAGCCGGATCTCCTGAACCATCGTCATCCAGAAGATCGCCTATCGAGATACGGAGAGAATTTAGAAAATGCCGACCACAAGAAGCAAAAGCGACAAGGAGACAACAGAAGCATCCTCGAGCTCGCAAACCGAAGCTACGGCCACCACGGGCGCAACAACTAGCACAGACTCGTACGCAACGACTGCCCAGACCGCAACCACGACCGACACTACCACAAGTAAGTCCTCAAATAATAAAAAACAAGCCAAGGACAGTGTCGCTGTCGCCGTCTGCTCCAGGCCACCATCGCCTGTACCTGAGTGCTCCGACCACACGATGCGCCCACACTCGAGCCACGCTCGGTCACGTCGCTCCGTACCCTCACGCAAGAGACTCCTCGCGGAGTTAGAGGCGAAAGAGCGGCTCGCCGAGCTGTACCTAAGAGAGGCCGAGTGGAAAACGAAAGAAATCCAGGCCGCAGCTGAACTTGAAAAGGCGAAACTCGAACGACTGAAACTAGACTCGTCGTCGAGTGAGGAGGACGAACTGGACGAACAGGATTCAGATCCTCAGCGTGTCCACCGATGGCTACACAATCAAAAGCAGATATTAGCCATCAAAGACGCCGAGAAAGAGAAAAGTCCCAAACCCAAGGAGGCAGCTGTGTCGGAAAAAGGCAGTATTAGACAATCGGCCGGGAATGAAAGAGACCCGGGTGTTGCGGGAACCCCCACGAAAGAGGTCCCGTCTTCAGACCATTCTCCACCGGCGATTGACGTGACTACATTAGCCACGGCCTTCTCACAAGCTATGCGCCAGAATAGGGACTCACCTCGGTACGTACAAGAGTTACCCGTGTACAGTGGACACGCCCATAGCTGGCTCGCCTTCCGAGCAGCGTACAACGAAACAAAGGAACGCTTCACTAAAACTGAAAATGTGGCCCGACTACGAAAATGTCTAAAGGGACCCGCCATGGAAGCCGTGAGTTGCCTACTAATAAGTGAGCCTGACCCGCCAGTCATATTACAAACGCTGGAGAGAAGATTCGGGCGGCCAGAGGCACTCATCCGCTTAGAATTGGAAAAAGTGAAGCGTTTACCCAAGGTCAGTGAAAACCCACGTGACCTTTGCATATTCGCAAGTAAATTAGCGAACATCGTGGCTGCTATAGAAGCATTAAAGAAACCACACTACCTCCACCACCCTGAGATGTTGTACAACGTGGTGGAGAAGCTCACTCCAACCCTGAGAAGTAAATGGGTAGACTACGCGGCGAGAGAGCTTTCAGAAGTATCCGACTTCAAAAAGATGTCAATATACTTGAACGAAGAAGCGGATAAGTTTGGCGCTTACGCCCTTCCAGAATACATCGCCGACGAGTCAACAGGGAGGGAGCGACCTATGCGAAAAAGGGTCGAACGCGCTTACACAATAAAAGAAAAGCGCAAGCCGCAAGAAAAGTGGCAAGAAAAATGTTGGCAGTGCAAACAATCACATCAGTTAGTGCATTGCCCACAGTTTCTCAACGCTAACATACACGAGCGTTGGGAGATGGCAAAAAAGAGCCATACTTGTTTCCGGTGCTTAAAAGGTACGCACCAAAGAAACACGTGTCGCGTCAAACCATGCGGCCGCGACGGATGTACCATGAGACACCATGTCCTACTCCACCACCAAAAAACCGATCAACCATCAGACATCCCAGAAAGAACAGAAGAGGTACTGACTTCAACAGTAGCTACCAACTCGAATACGCGACGTCGGGCGTACCTGAAAATAGCACCTGTCGTGCTATCCGGTCCCCAGAATAAAATAGAGACGTACGCGTTGTTGGACGAGGGGAGTACAGTAACCATTATCGACGCATCTCTGGCCGATATATTAGGGATAGATGGGCCCAAACAACCAATGTGGGTGCAAGGGGTGAGTGGGACAGAGATAAAACACGAACAAAGTCGGAGTGTCAACCTGGGCATTAAAGGGAAATTCAGCGGCAAAGAATTCCAAATTCAAAATGCCAGAACAGTAGAAAGGCTGAATTTCACGTCGCAATCCATAACAGAGGAAAACATGAAGGGCTGCACTCATCTACAAAACATAAGAAAAGAGCTCACGTACGACTACGCGTCCCCAAAGATACTGATCGGTCAGGACAACTGGGACCTAATAGTGTCACGTGATCTTCTAGAGGGTCGGCGCGACCAACCAGTGGCATCACTAACGAAACTGGGGTGGGTACTCCACGGATGCCACACGTCGAAAAGTAAGCCCGTAACCTTTTGTGGTCACCTATCCACAACACAGGGTGACACAATGGAAGAAACAATGAGGAAATATTTCGAACTGGAGTCATTGGGAATCGAACCCAGAAAACCCAAGAACGATCCCGAACAACGGGCGTTGGAAATACTCGAAAACACCACTCGACGACTTCCCAATGGCAGATTCGAAACCGGGTTATTGTGGCGAAAAGACGACCTAAAAATACCCAACAACTACCAAAACACACTAAAGCGCCTCTACAACTTAGAAAGGAAACTAGATCGCGACGAACAGCTGAAAGTTCAATACCAAGAACGGGTCGACAACCTCTTCAAACGCGGATACGCCGAGCGAGCCCCCGCAGCGCCAACTAGCGGCAGAATATGGTACCTCCCACACTTCGCGGTCATCAATCCCGCAAAGCCAAAGATAAGAATGGTACACGATGCGGCGGCTCAATCGCATGGACTGTGCCTCAACGACATGTTGTTGGCAGGACCTGACCTATTACAGTCCCTCCCAGGCGTTATTATGCGATTTCGACAACACCCATACGCCGTATCCGCAGATATAAAAGAAATGTTTATGCAAATCAGCATAAGAGAAGAGGACAGAGATGCCCTGCGTTTTTTATGGAGAGATCACCGGCGGGAGGGTCCGCCAGAAGAATATAGAATGACATCGGTGATATTCGGTGCGTGCTCATCACCATGCACCGCCATACACATAAAGAACAAAAACGCGAACGAGTTCGTCGACATCTATCCAGAGGCGGTGTGCGCAATAGAAAGAAACCACTACATGGACGACTACTTACAAAGCTTCCCCACCCCTGAGAAGGCGATCAAAATGATCAAAGAAGTCGACTTTATACACCGACAAGCAGGGTTCGAGTTGACGGCGTGGACATCTAACAACATGAGTGTTATAAAAGATTTCAAGGAAAGAACGGAAACAAACGCAATACCAATAGGTGCGAGCGAGACAGAAAGAACGCTCGGTCTCCTATGGAGCACAAGAGATGATTGCATAAGTTTCCGCTTGAACAAAACGAGAATAGCACCTGAAATGCTTGAAAACACGCGCCCACCAACCAAGAGGGAGGCCTTAAGTGTCATAATGTCCTTGTTCGATCCATTGGGCTTACTATCGCCGATGACAACGCCCGCGAAAAGAATTATGCAGGACACCTGGCGCTACGGTACCAAATGGGACGAGCCCATTCCAGAACAGTTAAGGCAAAGATGGGACGCATGGCTGTCATTGCTAAGAAAGGTAGAAGACCTACGCATCCCTCGATGTTACGACTATGAATCGGCAACCACTTACGAACTACATACGTTTGTCGATGCCAGCGAGGAGGCCTACGCCGCAAGCGTTTACTGGCGAATCGTGCGTAACGACGGAAGTGTACACGTCACGCTGGCAGCCGCAAAGAGTCGCGTGACACCACTGAAGCCCGTCTCAATCCCCAGGTTAGAACTACAGGCCGCCCTACTAGGGGCCCGCCTAGCCGATACAGTGCTACGAGAGCACGAGTTTGAAGTCGCGCATAAAACATATTGGAGCGACTCGCGTACGGCCCTGGCGTGGATAAGATCCGAACCACGCACCTACAAAACCTTCGTAGCACACCGACTCGCAGAATTAGAGACACTCACTAAGAAAAATGAGTGGCGATGGGTGCCTACGGCAGATAACGTAGCAGACGACGCGACAAGAGCGACACCTCACGACTTCAACGTGAAACATCGATGGTTCAATGGCCCCTCCTATCTACTACTATCTAAGAATGAGTGGCCTAGAGAAGTCGAGGTCAAGGTCAACAACTCTGGGGAAGAGAGAGAAAAATGTCTCGCAATAACTGACAAGCCAACTCATGACCATCTGCCAGATGTCCAACGATTCTCGAAATGGATCAGACTGATAAGAGCGACAGCTAGAGTGCTGCAATTTGTCGAATTATGTCGGGGAAATAAATTCCAAATCACCGCTACGCGTTACAAACGAACGCGTGTAAATAAATCACGTGACCCCGACTGGAAGAAAAAAGATAAACAAACTCGAACCCAATCGACCGATACGATGATTCCCACGAGTTCATCAACCCGCCGCGCCATTGACCTAGAAGTGCGTCATATTGAAAAGGCTCAAAAATTGTGGATTCTAGCGGCACAACAAGACAGCTATTACCAAGAAAAGCTGCGCATAAAAGAGAACAGGGCGCCACCTACCGGAGATTTATTGTCGTCACTTAGTCTTATCATCGACAGTGACGACATAATAAGAATAAAGGGTCGTATAACTGCGGCCGAGGGAATACACGCAGAATCTGTGAGCCCAGCCGTACTGAATGGAAAACATATATACACAAAATTGTATATACAACAAGTCCACGAGAAACTTCATCACGGAGGCGTAGAAACAGTCGTAAATGAGCTACGCCAACGGCTATGGATAATGAAAATCCGACCGGCCGTGCGAAACGTGATCAAGAGCTGTATGGCGTGCAGAATAAAAAAGACTAAACCAACAAGTCCGGCCACAGGCGACTTACCTCCAGCTCGCCTGGCCCATCACGCACGCCCCTTCACATTCACCGGATTGGACTACTTTGGTCCAATAGAAGTCACCGTCGCGCGCCACCGCGAAAAGAGATACGTAGCGCTCTTCACATGTATGACGTCACGCGCCATACATCTAGAAGTCGTGACCTCCCTAAGCGCTGACTCAGCCATTTCAGCGCTGAGGAGGTTTATAGCCAGAAGAGGCTGTCCAACAGAGCTGTGGAGTGACAACGCAACTTGCTTCAAGGCGGCTGATAAAGAGCTCGCCCAGTCCATAGCTGAAGCCACCCAGCACGAGGCCACAAACCGCATGATCAAGTGGCGGTTCATCCCACCAGCAGCGCCGTTTATGGGCGGTGCATGGGAGCGCATGGTGCGCTCCGTTAAAGAAGCCCTGCGAGTCACCCTGCACGAACAACATCCAAGTGACGAGACGCTCAGCACACTGCTAACTGAGGCGGAGATGACCATAAATTCCCGCCCCCTTACTCATGTGGCGGTGACACCCGACGAACCGGCAGCACTAACGCCGAACCTTATACTACTCGGCCCGAACTGTCACATGCCGGTTCCCGGAGACTTCACCGAAGGCGACCTGAACGCGCGCCATCACTGGAGGCGCGCCCAGAGGCTCGCAGACGTATTCTGGCACCGCTGGGTACGGGAGTACATGCCCTCACTCCAGTACCGGCGGGAGCCCCGCAGCACCGGTGAACCACTGAAGATCGACGACATCGTCATCGTGTGCGACTCCAACTTACCCCGGAACACCTGGCCACGAGGCCGTGTCACCAACGTCTACCCGGGTAAAGACAACGAGGTACGAGTCGTCGACATCACCATGGGCAACGGCACCGTGCTACGCAGACCTACGAAGAAAGTCGTCGTGCTACCAGTCGGTTCGCAGTGTTGCGACGGCGGGAGAATGTGCACGACAGAAAATAAGGGCGTAGCACAAGTGCAGTACAATTAAGATATGTTATTATGTAATGTGTAAATTATGTAAATCAAGTGTACATGATATGTACGTACTGGCATCGCACGGCTCGGGGAAGAAAGGGGGTTGTCTCACAAGGGTTGCGCAACTAGCGAGGTGAGGACGAATGAATTCTCACATTAGACTAATAAAAGCGTACGAGACAAATCCATACACCTTTCCTACGAGACTATGGGATGTTAGTACGTACATTTATATTATATTTTTTTAAAGTGTCTTTTGTTTATAAACTGTATGTGTTTGTATTCGCTCTCCATAAATGTATTAGGGAAACTAGGTTGCAGGTCAGGGTATAGGCAAAATAAAGGCTACCGCCCGCAGTGTGTTTTATTAAGCATTGAATTAAACATATAAAGTTGCGGGCTAGATGACGAAGTTCCGGTATCGGCGCCACTACTTCCCCTTTACCTTCAGTCCTCCCATTCCCCTTGCTACTCAACGAAGGAGGGAGGGAAAAAAGGGCTAAATTGCCCAGAAAGATATAAAATCATCATGTATCGTCATCGAAAATAGCCTTGTTCTCCGCATAAGAGGAGAACCGACCCTAGGATAAGTGACTTGTAACCTAGAAGTTATGTATGACGTTGGAGAGCGAATAGCACAATAAACTACCCCAGGGAGCAGGGGGATCGCACGGGCAGCAAACTTGCTATAAAAGGCATAGGTTCCGACCTCTCTTTGCCAGTTCGTCCTCAGCACTTCAAACAGTAACTTGAACTACCAGTTCGTACTTAACACTCTAAGTAGTGACTTGATATAACAGACTCCTCATAGTGGAGATACCTAACAAGTTCATACAAGCGAGTTCGCTGCCGACTGCCGCTTCCTCCCTGCGCTCCTGTGGTTCAATGTGAATTAGAGCAGCGTTTTATTTCCGTATTTCACCCCTACACCCCCCCGTTGGAAGGCAACGTGCGGCCTGCAACATTGGCCCTGCGGTATAACATCGATCGCGAGCACCGCCTTATATATAATATATATATCGTAGCCAACAAAATTCAAGGAGCATATCGTGGCACAGTCCGTCACTATTTGGTCATTCATGCAGCTCATAGTTGCTGCAATTATAAATGGAATTCTAGGTCATCTAACATCCGAGAATTGTTTTTCTATTTCTCAACTAAAATGATATCTTTCAAAACACAACATGGAATCACGTATATTGTTGCGCACGTGTTTTTGTATACGAAGGCTTCATAAAACTGTGGATTTATTTACTTAGCGTGCTCTTTGGATACTAAACGTTTACTTTATATTCGCATACGAGGTATTAAACGAAAATAAATGTTGATGGTAAGACCGTTATCACGTCATACGGATTTATTCTTATTGGTTTATCGACTAGTGACCCGCCCTAGTCTGGTTCAAGTGGCATAATGGGCTCGGGCTTTCGTCCCTTTCCATTGTATCCTATCTTTCATTTTTCCAAATCCATTCCTAAATCTCCAAAGGTAAGCAGCGCAAGTGCGTGCCAATGTTTGTCATTCTGGACTGATGTTGGCAAGGATGGCAGTATCCACTTACCACCAGATGGACTGTCTGCTCGCCTGCCACCCACTCTTCTTTCTATAAAAAAGGTAGGTATGTTCAAAATAATAAGATACTTCTATAAACAGATGAGTAAACTAATATTGCACATGGAATGAAACGATCCAAAATAAAGTGATAATGATAAAGAATAACACATGCAACCAGTAGTATCTACAGAAAACGCGCAGTTTCTATCACTTTGTAAAACAAACAAGATGTCACAGTATAAATTAGTTTAGCGTGTCATATTATTGTGTGACATAAATAAAATTATGCCATGTACTTTAATAAAAATCATTGAATCATATTCATAATGTAATCAAGTATACGCTTGAATATATTTGTGAATATATACAAATATTTGTATATTTCGTTTGTTTTCGTATGTCAACTTCAAACAGTTGAACTACCGAATAGTTCAATAAATATCTAAGATTAGATAAACTCCTCGATAACAGTGATGTCATTGTTATTGGCAGCTGAAATGCGATAACTAATCGTCACCGTGTGTTGTGTAACGGAGTTATCTAGATTTTGTCGGAATGGGTCGAATCAAAACATTGCAAATGTTCGTCATTTTTTACTTATGTTGACATGCATCGCAGATGGCCATAGTGCTACAATCAACCCCCAAAAAGCCGCCAGAAGACGCCTAGGTGACGACGACGAGATAGCTATATATTTATTGTAGAGATATTGTATTTTTGTGGAAATGATAGCTTTTGCATCATAGATGAAGGTACGATTAGTTTTTTCTTTATTCAAGTGGGGGAAGGGATAAATTTGTTCTTTGCACCTATCGCATCATCTCAGCATAGACTAAAATTTGACTGAAAGATAAAGCATCAAGTACCTACCGCCTTTTAATAATTTTCATTTTATTTTAGTATAAAGGCAGAATAATAATTACATTGTACACAATCACCAAACACATGCCTATTAATAATTACATTGTACACAATCACCAAAAACATGCCTATTAATAATTACATTGTACACAATCACCAAACGCATGCCTATTAATAATTACATTGTACACAATCACCAAACACATGCCTATTAATAATTACATTGTACACAATCACCAAACACAGGCCTATTAATTATTACATTGTACACAATCACCAAACACAGGCCTATTAATAATTACATTGTACACAATCACCAAACACATGCCTATTAATAATTACATTGTACACAATCACCAAACACAGGCCTATTAATTATTACATTGTACACAATCACCAAACACAGGCCTATTAATAATTACATTGTACGCATTCACCAAACACAGGGCTATTAATAATTACATTGTACACAATCGCCAAACACTTGCCTATTAATGTTTCAACAAAATATAAATATGATTTTGTATATAATTACACTAAACTTTTATAAAACTACCTGCAAATTCTGGTCCTAACTTAATGAAGATAAATTAGCAAACATGAAATGAAATGAAAAATATGAAATGAAAATAGTGTTTTTAAATGTGTATATAAAATAAATTGTGCCGCTTTTAGCCGTAATCAATCAGGTAAAAGGCTGAAAATGTGGTTATTGAGGAAAATATAAATGATTTGAAACAATGCACTCGTCAGTATTAGAAGTTACGGGTCACCTGTACAGTAAACAATGGGTGCTTTGAGGGGCGATTAAAAACGACTTTATAGTTGCATAATAATGAGCGCGGCCCGAAGGGGAAAAAGTGAAAATTTCAAACAATGGCCCCACCGCCAGCGAGAAGTGAAGTTTCAGTTTGAATAGGTACTCATATTATTATTAATTGCGAAATAATAATTAATTGAGCAGCTGAAAAATAATTAAATGTACAGCAGAAAATACTGGGCTTGGTGATGACATTCTTAGTAACTTAAAATTGTTTAATTTATTCAAAAACTGTTATGTTTTTTTTGCTGATAGTTTAAATAAAAGCCTTATTATTTTTTTATCTACAGACGAGCTGGCCGTCTATTGATAAACGGTCACCGTCGCCAATGAACTTTGAATGCGGGCGCAATACTAAAAGTTAATATGAAGTTGAAGAATAATCGGTAAAAATCTTGGAAATCCAACTCAGTCAGAGATTATACTGCTAATGAAACATGCAAATCGGTTTGTGTGTATATCCGCTTTTAACAATAGGTCGTGCTCGAATCCAAAATGTATCGAAAAATTGGTGTTGCATTTGTGTACAGTGAAATATAAAGGAGTTTAAAGGCAGAAATTAAAAAATAATTGTCGCTATCAATACGACCACACCTTGAACCCAGGCAGTGGACTTATTGATACCTACGTCACTTTAATGCGGTCGCTGTAGCTAATTATTATGCTAATTGATTACTTAATTAGTAAATTTTTAACGTTCCTCAAACAGCATTATTAGCTAACTCAAACTGTTTACCGACGTTCCAGTTCTAGCATTCTAGTTACTTAATTATCTAACTAAAGAGTCAAGAATAATTTCTCTATATAAAGCAGTAACGATTCGCCTGACTTCGCTCAGGAGGTACGACTTCCTTTTTCTTTTTTTTTTCGGAATGTCTAAATTCTTGTGGCCCCAGTGGCCTTTCAAGAGTCACCGGTCATGTTTAATTTAGGGCGAGCGCAGAAGACGCTCAGGCAGGAACAAAATGTGTGCTGTAACGAACCTAAGGGCTCCCTGCCGGTAAACCGGCGGAAGGAACGGATCTCGGCTTAGGGCGTTGCATTGGGGGGACACCGCGGGATCGCGAGTCGGTGAGAACAACGACTTCCTATGAAACTCAAACATAGATAACGCCTGTCTGTCTGTTCGCACTAATAAAAAATGTAAAAAAAAGTTCAATTACTCTGAGCTATTTGGAGCGGCCGTGACGCTTGGTGCACGCGTGCATCATTTTCAATCGCATATTAAAAAAGTTAGTGTTAAATTTTAATTCTTATCTATAGAATAGGTCGCTTCACCGCCACTCTGTAGATAGAAATTTCTCCTAAAAGAAGAGTTGAGTGTAGTGTTGATTTTCGAGACACAAAACCGAGGGCAAAAACTAGTTTGTATAGCATGTTTCATGTTTACAGCTAAGTCGGCCACGAGCCGTTCGATATTGTAACGCGATGATTTATAGCCACCCTTATCAAGAACCTTGGCGTCTAACACAAAAATCTATTTAACCTTTCGGTGGGTGGAAGTGCTCATTCTTGAGAATAAATATTATTTTTCAATCCTAAAATAAACCTGACAAATAAAAAAGGATTGGTATAAAGTTACCTGTTATCAAATATTCGAATATAGGGCGGCGCGTTTATAAACTATTGCAAAAATAACGACGGCAAAATCACGACTCCTAGATAAAGAAAAGTTGGCGCAGCGCTTGCGCCTCACTCCTTCTAGTAGGTACCCGTGATGTGATCGATGGTCGTTTTGTTTTTTGTTTTTTGTTTATAGCAACGTCGTCGTAAACAGATGAGTGATCTGTTTTTTTCCTCGTTTCACAAGTTTAAGCTAATATAAATACGTATTTTGTGTTTATAATATAAAATAAAAAAAACTACCGACTAAGGTTTTTTACAATATTTTTTTATTTTGAACAAAAATTATTGTTTTACCCACTATTTGATAAATTATTTTAGATGTCTTGCAATAAGTTATTGGAAGCATTAGATTAGTTTATTTGCAAACAAGTGAGTGCAAACTGTAACTCAGCGTGTAAAAACGCTACAATTTCAATTACAATAAATCACAATTAAAAAGATACCCATTTATACCTTGAGCTGAATGAGAGTGATACCAAAAGATAGTGAGTGAGTCAGAAGACAACTTACGACAAGAAAAAATATGATTGAAAGTATGATTTCGTTTTTAAAATGACTGATGGAGTCCCCTCTTAAAAAAAGAATAAATATTTCCAAAATTGCGACGAATTTCACAAAACTAATAAAAGATGATGAATCTGCAAATTGAATCTGTTTCAGCAGCGGCAATTTTTAATGAACCCGAAAAATTGTGCTTTGTATCCAGACGGGTCAAAAAAAATTACAGTAACATTTAAATAAAAAGAAAAAAGTCTATATTTACAGCACATATTATGAGCTCGTATCAAAACTGTGTGGAATAGAAAAATACATTTTATAATTAGGTTGATTAAAGTTTGTATTTTTCCAAAATAATCGATTTCATTTCCGATCCGTAATTTTTACGAATGTTTAGTAATAAATTACCCGTAGGGCAGTTTAGTAATCGGGGGTTAATGCGCGAAGCGTCTGAATGTGCATGAGTATGTATGTCGTGTGTATGCGCGTGTGTATTTAATTCAACACACACACACACTCCCTGTGTGTGTGTGTGTGTTGAATTAAACATTGTGCACATTTATACGTGCGAGAGTGATGGAAAAGTGTATGGGTCATCAATTAAATATGATGAAATAGATGGATAATTAATTAAATAAATATTCACCTCGTTATTTCGTTTCCGTTTAAGTATAATTAAAGACTTCATATTCCAGTTTCATTTATTATTAATTAGCATTGCTTCGATTCTGTGTTATCTGAGACTAAAATAGAGAACAAGGGTCTGAGAAAATGGCGTGGGTGGTCATTAGGTAGGATATGACTTATAGAAAGGTCGCTGTGGGCGGATAAGAAGAACGAAAGATAGTGGTGGCTGGTGACTAATTTTGAGCCTTGCTGTTGTTCTTTGGCGAAATCTCAAAAAATACATAGAGAAATGCACGCCTTTAAGAGATTGCTTCATTTAATATTCATTGTATTTTTCTATTTATAGTAGTGTCAAAAATTTAATTCAAAGATAATGGAGGGAAAATATAATTCCAACATATTGCGGCAATTCTAAAAGCCCGAATGAGTTGCGATAGGTTTTCTTTCAAGAGAGCCATCATCGGAATTTCGCTTAGTAGTTGGTGTGCATAATGTCAGAACGCATTCTGAGTATTTATGCAACATCCGGAACGCAACGGCTTTATAGTCATTTGTCAGAACGCGTTCTGTGCGTCTTATTAGCTCAATGAGTATTTATGCAACATCCGGAACGCAACAGCTTTATAGTTGTTTGTCAGAACGCGTTCTGTGCGTCTTTTTAGCTCAATGAGTATTTATGCAACATCCGGAACGCAACAGCTTTATAGTCATTTGTCAGAACGCGTTCTGTGCGTCTTTTTAGCTCAATGAGTATTTATGCAACATCCGGAACGCAACAGCTTTATAGTCGTTTGTCAGAACGCGTTCTGTGCGTCTTTTTAGCTCAATGAGTATTTATGCAACATCCGGAACGCAACAGCTTTATAGTCGTTTGTCAGAACGCGTTCTGTGCGTCTTTTTAGCTCAATGAGTATTTATGCAACATCCGGAACGCAACGGCTTTATAGTCGTTTGTCAGAACGCGTTCTGTGCGTCTTTTTAGCTCAATGAGTATTTATGAACTTTGAACCCAACATTTTTATTGTAAATGTCAATTTTTCCAGACGGGGACAATGCCCTTTATAGCAATATCGAATTACCAATCTATTTAGACATTTGACTAATTAGTGAAAACCTAAAAGTGACCTGCCTGTGTTTAAATTAACTTACCCGACGGAAATTAGAATTTAGGACAAAACGATAACACTGTCTGTGACAAATGATATTTTGTATTGGACTAGTGGAAAGCGGACGGTATTACTAGGGTATAAAATTAAAACTATATGGACTGTTGTATTGATAACTACTGTTAGAAGACGCGGCGATTCGGTTTCATTCATATATTTCTGTAATTTTGGCTAACAACCGCTTTTAGTAAATGCAAGTTCTCACCAACGATGTCCGTAAACTGTAGTGATGTGTAACGGCGGAGTTAATGAATCAAAACAGTTGAATCCACGAGCGGAGCAGAATCCTCTAATTGTTCCATCGCATTGTCATTCATTCCGATTCCCGCGCCAATGTGTGTAATCGCGCATCGGCACATGTCGGGAGCTCAAAATCGAGATGCAATGATGGCATAACTTTTTTTTTTGCTTATGCAACAGTTAGGGAAAGGGAATGAAACGCTCTCGGAAGGTGATTAAGTAGGTGTATTAAAAGAGTTAAGGAGTAACTAAGAGGAGTCGGATCCGCAAGCGGAGCAGGATTAAGTGAGTTAAAACACTCCGAGAAGTCTTGATTACCCACCACTAGTAAACTGTGTCGGTGAATTTTCGTTTCGGATCTTATTATAAACAATTATAATTGGACAAAACGCTTGATTTCGTAGTTAAATATACTCGTAGAGAAGACAAATAATGCGCAGTAACTTAATATTATTGTTATCTACTCGTATTGTGTTTTCTAACAACAGAAGTCTTCGGAGCTCATTAATAAAATTGGGAATATTGATTCACGAGCCCTTTACACGAATTGCTCTTTTTGTAAAAGCAACACTTCAACGCGATCATTATTATTTATTATTAGCGACCCGCCCTCACTTCGCTTCGGTTTATTAAATTTAAAACAATCGGAATAAGATATTTTCCTGCGGTAAAATGGACCCTATATTTTAAGTTAGACCCCTAGCAATACATCGGTGAAAACTGCATTCAATTCCATGCGGTAGTTTTTGCGTGATGCGTGTACAAACATACAGACAGACAGACAGACAAAATTTCTAAAAGCTGTTGTTTTGGCTTCTGTTGCTCTAATAAAGGAGGGGTCTTTATTAGTTACTTTTTCAATATCTATAATGTACAGACATCGGCCTGTTACAATTTTATTATATGTATAGATGAATATCGTAACGAAGCTATATTTGAAATGATTTTATTAAAAACTAGCGACCCGGCTTCGCTTCGGTTTATAAGATTTTTTTCAAATTTCAAAATAAAATATATCCTATATTAGACACGTATAATGTAGCTTCCTATTTGTGAAAGAATCTTTGATATCGGTTCAGTAGTTCCAGAGATTACCCCCAACATACCTACAAATACACAATTTTACCTCTTTATTATGCTAGTATAGATAATTATTGCTGCCGTAAAAACTGGTATTATTGATGTAGGTACTAAGACAGTTCATTTAAAATGGGCCTGGGCTGGATACGTCTGCTGCTTACATCCAAAAAGGTGGGCGTAAGTTGTCGCCGCGTGGATACCGCAGAATGAACACCGACATAGAGTCCGACATGAGACCGAAGAGACTGATTTATTTGTATTGTAGAATATTTAACTTTATACCAAGTTCATAAAACCATCAAATATTTTTTCATACAAATTTTGACATCCCATTTAGATGTCGAATTTTGAGAAATCCCTTTTTAGTAAGTATATGTTATAAAAGGAAGCCACTGTGCAAATTCCATGTTTCTAGCTTCAGTGGTTTCGGCTCGGAGTTAATGAGTCGATCAGTCAGTCTGTCGGGAGTAGTCGGGACATTTCTCTTTACATGATTGTGTAGATGTAATATGTCTGTCTCCCCACTGCTGGATATAGGCCTCTCCCAAGATTCGCCACCACACACGATCCTCAGCTCTTATCCAATCACCACCGGCGAATTTCTTTAAAACATCGGTCCACCTTTTTTTTTTTATATATACTAGTGGGCGGACGAGCTAGCGGTCCCACGTGATGGTAAGTGTTACCGCCGCCCATGGACACCTGCAACACCAGGGGGTATGCAGGGGGTAGGGCGTTCCACGCTGTGCTACCGGTACATGGCCACTATTCGAGGACTCGTCTACTCCAACGGCTATCGGTCCTGCGGCAAATATGACCTGCCCATTGCCACTTCAACATGCAGATTCTAATAGAATCGGCAATATAGACAATATAGTTACAAACAATTAATTAAAGTAACAATTTAAATACAATTACATAGAAATTTGTACACGCCCCCCCCCCCCCGGGGGGTGGGTAAAACAGACCTGAATTATGTGAGTATACTTTATAGCTTTTATAGCCTCTGATTTAGGTACCTGAATGCAAATTAGGCGTCGCTTCACAAACCCTGAGCCTCCTTTCGTGACTTACCTGAAACAAAGCATCGATAATAAACAAAATGCCTGTACAAGTAACGTAAAATAAGACAGACTGAAGCCAGGGGCGGATTAAACGCTCATGATGCCTGGGCTATGGTTATCGGGGCCACAAAATTCCAATTAACTCATGTGTCAATCGTTTTTACTATTTCTTTGCTCCACTATGAAATTTATCGCGATGGGGCCCTATAGGCCGCTGGGCTCTGGGTTACCCGTCAACTTTATAATCCGACCCTGAGTGAAGCTATAATTTGATGGAAGACTTTCGTTAAATGCCATAATACCGATCTTACTTTATATAAAGACGACCTTTGTAAAGCATTGAGGTAGATAAGGGCTCGTTATAAAATTGTGTGACCTTTGTGTGATTCCTATAAAGTTCAGGAGCAGGAACAGACATCTTAAAGGAATGTAGCTTATTTGGCAATTTAAAACGATGACATGTAAATATCTTTGAGAGACAAATAAATGAAATAAATACCTTTTAAAATCGGACATAAAAATAGTACGTGTTAATGCAAGAAATGTGCGGATTAAAAAATTGTGCGGGATTGGATGGTGTTTCCTACTCTATTGTAGTTAAACAATTTTGATTCAACTCGACTTACGACTTCAAACCGTAAAATCTTCTTTTCGTCCACTGCTGGATATTGTGACCTCCTTATGCACATGGTCTGATGCATGAAGAGATGGTTGGCCTTAAAACGCTACGCTGGCCGGGTGGGTTGGTGAGTTTGCTCTTTGAGAGGTGATATAGTTCCTCATGCTTGTGGAAGCCGTTTTGTTATCCCTTACCATTTATGACACCCACGGGAAGAGATGGGATGGTGCTATTCTAAAACCGGCCACACCAACGCACACCACACCCAACGTAGCAAACTTTGCAGTTCGACCCATATTTGGTAGTGCACAGACAATCACATATACGACCGTGAGAGCGTACGAGAAGCATTGTCCAGCTGAGCGTTTGTACCAATACCAAATTTTGCGATCATAAAAGACTTATTAGCATGACTGTAAAGTTCATATTCATTGCTCCAATTGAAGGAGCAGATTTGTTCTGCAACGTTGTATTTACCGTTGGTGCCATCTAAGCACCTATTGAAGCACCTAAGCACTTATAGTTGATAAAGGAATTTGTATTTGTTGAACGGTCGACTGGCTAATACTACAATGCGAATGTATCAACGTTTGTACCAATAGTAAGAGGTAGGATATAAATAACAATGTATCTGACATGAGATCTGATCGGCCGACCGCGCCGACAATAGACGCACCTGTCCGTATCACTGTTGTAAGGATAGTTACACATAGGCGATTTATTTAACGTAGGTGTATGCAATGTCATGGGTGTGGTAAAAGGAGACTAAGGGATAACAAAACCGCTACCGCAAGCACTGAGGAATTACATCACCTCTTAAAAGATTGGTCTTGCTAATCCGCTTGGCCAGCGAGGCGTTTTCAGACCACACATCTCTCATGCACAGGAGAATGCGCGCATGAGGAGGCCCATATCCAGCAGTAGACTAATAAAGGGTTGATTATGGTATGCATATTTATATGGTTCTAATTCTAAAACAAAAAGATGGTCCTAGTCCTTGACAGGGCTACTATTCCTAGCTAACGGCAGCGGATACGGTCACGGTAGGGCAAGGGGTGCTAAGAATCCGATTCGATCAGGCAGGCTACCAATATCGACGACTAATGGAGACCATAAACCAGAAAGCGCAGTGAAGAAACATCTTTGGCCAAATGGACCAAGAAGTTCGCTGATAGCGGCTGGATAAGAAGAGCCGAAGATCGTGTGGCCAGCACCGCATCCTAAGACCTTTCAACCTCATTGTAGTTCTCCCATACGAAGGGAGACATACATATGGCCGATTAGTAAAATTCTATTTATATGGATATATTCGCAAGCTTATCGAGCTGCAAGTTGTTGTCTAGTCAACGAAGCGAATGCACGACTATGTGCACCGAGCCTAACGTAATAAGACACCTTATTTACATCGCAATACATTAATTTACACGTGTTTAACACATATACACGTCAGATTCGCTCGGGCTAGTTTTTCATGCGTGGCGGTGCGGTTTTTCTATTATTACAGTGTCAAGGTGTTATTGCAAGATGCGTATTAGATATCCTGAGATACTTCTTATGAGTTAGTAATTACGTTAGTAATTAGGTAATATCTTTTCAAATTGTTTAATGTTTTATTTAAATAGAAAAGTAATTAATCCAGAAATTTGCGTGCCTATTAAAAACAGCATAGAAGACAAAACTTTTATCCGAACGTTACATGTTACCTTGGCTCTCTTTATATAAAAAAAAACATCTTTGCATTGGTAAACCCCCAAAACAGCAAAGAACGCGAAAAAAAATGCCACGTTGATTCCACAAACATAGAGCACGAAGCATACTACGAAAGAGATGAATGCAATGTGTGGAAGATCTGAGCAACTAGCATAAATATTAATCATATAAAAAGTATGTAGTTATATACACGTTTATATAGGCCGAATTGCTTGAAGTTATATTGAAATTTAGATATAGAACATATATTTGTCGGGAATGTCTAAAATAAATCCGAACGCATGTGGCGTCCTCTAGCGTCGCCTTAGAGACGGCTGGCGCGGGAGGTGAGGCGGAAATAGCGACGAGTAACTCCGGATTCAATGAATCAAAAGATACGAAACCGCGAGCTGAGCCGAAATTTAATGATTCCGGCTAACTGTTATCGACTGGATTGCTGAGTTACATGAACGAACATGATGCAAAGCGAATGAGTCGCATTCAGGCTCTTCTAAAATATAAGTAGGTGAATCAAAGGAGTCACGGAATCGTTAGGAGGAGTCGGATCCGAGAGCAGAGCCGGATTAAGTGAGCCGAGACACTCCAGAGTAGTCGTGAATACGACTAGGCGGAAAAGGAGATGAGGCAAAGAAAATCTGTTGTGATGTCATTAACTAAGTTTATTAAGTCTATTGTGATCATTGTTTTAATTATTGATTGTGTACCTTGCAAAAACATTATTGTGTAACGAGTTTTTATATAATACATTCCTGGTAATCTCGAGGCAACCACATGGAGCCCGATGGAGTCACGCCCACTCGTGTCGCACAGTCATTCTGCGACATTTAATATCACTTTCTTGTGTTAAGGTACAAAGTGGATATGGAAAAGCTAAAATCCTGGCATTTACCCCAAAAATGCAAAATGCAACGCTCCATTTTGCAGATTGTAGGTAGGGAAAGTCCTAAACCGAAACCTTTTTATAACTCTCGTTTCAATGCATTTAGCAAGGTAACCTTTGATGTTATTATTAGTTCACTGAAATTCACGTCAACAAAATAACAATTATTGTCTGCGACTCAAACAGTTGTTAACAAAAGCATACGTTTATGTATGTATAACATGCATTTAACAAGTAAATATAAAACTTTTGTTGTTTCCGACTTAATTATTTTTAATTGATAGATAAACAAAAGGTGTTCTTGCGACAAAGATTGAAATACCATTAGATTATTACAAGTTTGATAAAAGCCTTAGTCATTAATTATCATAAATGACGCCACGTCACAAGCTTTATTTATTTAGGTCACCACGGAAGTTAAAAGCAAATACAAACAAGGAACAATTAACAGTTAATTAGAAATAAAATTTTAACAAAGTTATAAAGTTAAAACTCAACCAATTTCAAGAAGGAAAGAATACGTTACCTTGATTTTATTTATAGAAAGAAGGCGGCAGATAAATAGACGGCCCCCCTGATGGTAAGTGGATACTGTCACTCACGGATATCCGTGATATATGTCAACATCCGTCAAGAATGACGAACAAAACAAGACCTATGAGACAAACAAGACAAGTTGAGACTCGACATTCGCAGGCGGCATTTAATCCTTCAAATTTTCCAAGTTAAAACAAAAGGGGGTTTACAACCGTATTTTTTTTAAAGGCACAAACTATCCCCGTCATAGTAGAACGTTGGCACGAGTATGCTGATGAGCGGATGTGTCTGGATATTTGGGAAAAGAAAGATTTCATTATTCATAGAATATAAAAGGATGTCCTTTGTCCCCTTACACTCTGTACTCGATAGGACGGAATATGATTGGATGGGAAGAAGTCGAACGCATAATGAAGACACAATGAAACTTTAAAAATAATACTCGTATAAATCTTCACTGCAAAAACTAGCACAAAATAATCCACTCCAAACTTGTTCACACCGTTGAAGTGATCACTTGACCCTGACGAAGTGTGAACTGTCTGAAACACTTGTCTGCAGGCTTGATGATGACAAGTGTTGTTCACAGCGACCAGCATTAAGAACGAACACTTATTAATGCTAGATGCGGCGAAGTGGAATGAACTGTTAATATCTATACCACATCGTACCAGGAAGACTATACCACAGGCTGATATCATTAAATTGTCTCTCTACTGCAGGATATAGACCTTCTACTAAGGTTCGCTACCATACACGATCTTTCGCTATTCTCATTCAGCCACTACCGACGAACTTCTCTAAATAGTCGGGCATCCTGGCCAGGAGGCGTTCTATACTGCGTATCCAGATACGAGGTCTTTATAAAAGGCGTGTATAGTATCCCCTTAACATCAGCTGAACTGATTGCTCGTCAGTCATCTTCTTTAAACACGAGTTATCTAAAAATCCGCTCAGAACGTTTGTCAACGTTATAGAGAATAGAGACAGGAACAGATTGACCAATACTTTTCGCACGCCTTAATAAACTGTTCAATAAGTGCTAAAATTCCTTAGCAGCGTGATTATGTAGATAGAAAGCAATTCTGTCATTTAGATGTATTACAATAGACATTAGAAGTACTATTAAACTTCTATCGAACGTTTAAATCGATTAGACTATACGATAGTCAATCACTAATGTTATTATACTTGTAGGTTTTTATTTCTTTGTAACTTATGTAATGCATTGTGCTGATAATACGTTCTACACTTATGTAATCGTACAACGACTTGCAATGGCAGGTTACTTTTACAAGGTGAATGACTTTGAAGTATGATACGAGCACTCACCGAACATTGTCCATTAAACAACCTTTTATATTATAGGATATTGTCCTGTGCAAATTTCAATAATACAATAAGTTCATAGAAAAAAGCACTTTCAGTTTTTCCCGAATTTTCCGGGCAACTTTTCCAATTTTTCTTTCCCTAAAAATCTTATTCGGACTATTACGATAATTATTAAAAAAAAATAGCAAAATCGAGCCGGTCTCAAGTGATGCGCTTACCAACGAACAGCATTTAATTTTTATTTGTATAGATTATAGGAAATTATTTATATAATAGGAATAAACGACAGTTTTCCATCCACTGCATGAAGACTGAGGAAGCAGAAGTCCACGTGCTACTGATATGCGAAGGTGTGGCAGTCAAACGTCACCCGTACTCTACATGGATCCCTTTGCTACACAGAGGGACCGGGGTAGTTACCGTAACATACCATCAGCCTATGCCTCTCCAGTGGTGATTTTTTTTATTTTTTTATGTACTAAGGCGGCAGACGAGCATACAGTCCACCTGATGGTAAGTGGATACTGTCGCCCATAGACATCCGCGATACATGCCAACATTAGTCCAAAATGACAAATGTTGGCACGCCCCCGGATGCGCTGCCTACCTTTGGATATAGGAATGGATTTGGAGAAAGGGTTGTGAAAATGGGCAGGGATAGGATGGGATGGGAATGGGCTCTGGCACATCTCACTCACTACCGAAACACGTACGTACATTGGGGAAATACGATAAAGTGGGAAATGCAGTACATTTCAAGGTAGTCTTCTGTGAGAGAGGGGGTAACGTGGCCAGTCGAGCGCGCCCAGAGGCTGTTGGATTGCAGCGTGCACTCTCCCCCTCCTTGCTGATTGCACTCACAAGGTGATTGCAGACCTTCCAAAGGTCTACCACCACACGCGACCTTCGGTTCTTCTCATCCGGCCACTACCCGCAAACGTCTTCAAGTCGTCGAGGGTGGTTAGAGAAATCACGGGACATCCATACTGGGAGGAGGGGAGACGCACAATGGTCACCGAGCTCGACTAAAAATGGGAACCCGAACAGAGTGAAAATAAAGGTTAACTTCGATGTCGTATGATCAGAGATGCCAGACGAAAAATCTCTTCAGGTTTTTTTTGGACAGGTTCTGCATATCGATATCCTTCTTCGTTGAAAAAAAAGTTGTCAATTCTCAGAACAAACATGTATGTATTCATATGAATTCATGCAAATCTTTTTATAGTGCCTCATTTTCCTGTTGTCTGTAGTGCCTTTTTACACGTGTCTAACTTGAAAGTGGTTTATCATAAATCCATGTTAGCGGGAGTAAGTTGATAAATCCAATTCGAGTGTTCTCCAGGGCCGCATATTAAAAGTTTGAATGGTTGTGCTTTACATTGAATGTCAACATACATATTTATTTACTCGTACTAACGAGACCATTTTCGGTGAAATTATCGTTATACTAAGGAAGGAATGCTATCTTTTTTCTCATCATAACATCAGCTTATGTGTTCCCATTTTGATGGCTTATGTATGTCTCTCTACTGCTTGGTATTGGCCTCTCCCAAGACTCGCCATCACACACGCTGTACCTAATCTTCTCACCCAACCACTACCTGGCCAGAGGGCGTCCACATAAACACTAAAATGTATACCCACCTATGTATTCTAAAAAAAGGGATTTGAAAGCACTACCTCCGCGTGTTTGGTTGTATATTAATTTTCGATTGGATTTCAGTAGACATGCCAAAAAATATTTAAAATAACATGAGATCACTTGTCCTCCTACAAGAATAAAGTGGCAACATAACTATATTGTAAAGATTTTATTTAAACTACCCACATATCCAAGTCAAACACGGACCAAACGTGGACTTATTAGTATGCAGATTGGTCCACTTCACAGTACGCGATCGATCGCTATTAGAATATGGGGCTGGTAATCGGCTTATGTCGAACCTTCTGTAAGCCTGTAATCCAGCTAGGCAGGCCAGACTTAAGGGATTAAACTGGAGGTTTGTTCCGCTCTCAAAAAGATTTTTGGAAATCTTTTCGTGTAAATGTAAACCTTTTTAAATGTTTGTAGTTGTTTGATTTTTGCTACGTTTTGTTGTTACGAGATATTCTCATCTGAGTTTCGAGTATTTCAAAAGGGTATCCTTATTAATTACCGTAAGCAGCCCTTATTATCGTCCCCTACTGGATACGGGTCTCTTCATTCACATTGTCTTGTGCATGAGGGATGTATGACCTCAAAAAGCCACGCTGACCAAGAGGGCTGGCGAATCTATTCCTTTTGAGGTGATGCTGTTCCTCGGCGCTTGTGGTAGCAGCGTTATTATCCCTTAGTCGCTTTTTAAGACACCCACGGAAAGGATGGGATGTTGGCCGGCTTTAAGAATAGCAACACCCCATGAGACGTTAAGTGTTTAATTCTAATTTCAAACGTGCGAAGTCGAGGGACAACAGATAGTAACGAATAATAATTCCGTTATCTTAATTCAATATAGCAAATTAGGAGACATGCAAACTGGCTTATACCAGCACACCGACAACTAATGCGTAATGTTGAGATAACATTTATTTTTCGTCTTTGCTGAGTCGAATCAAGGGAGAAGCAAATATTTCGCAGCAGATAGTTGAGATTTTTATTAGGTACGAATATAATTGCAATTGCAGATTAGTTATTTATTGCATTTAGTAGGTAACATTAAACTTGCATCTAACGATGACATACAACCCTGCAAGGGCGCAACAATTCAAATATATATATTTTTAAATACATATACATATTATAAGTTAAATTATAAATGGCATTAAATTAAATTATATAATATTACAAAATCATACGATACATTTATGAATGAATTATTAAATGTTTTCTAATTAAATTATTATTATATTTAGTTACATTAGTCATCGTATATATATATATATATATATATATATATATATATATATTATTTAGTATGTTATGATTTGTATATTAAAAAATCATCCATATAAGGTAATAGCGTTTACTACATAAAAAACATAAGTTTGTTTTTAAAAATGAATTCTTTCTTCGGATTTTATGCTTTCTGGAAATTTGTGTTTTAATTTTATTAAGCTTAAGGCACATATACAAATGAGGACAATTTAGATTTAATAGACTAACCCAAGATAATTGTGAATCTATTGTTAAACCCAATATTTTAAATTATTGTACTTCTTCTATTTCACTCACTAGGCCATCTGTCACCCCCCTCGCGAGGGGTGGAGTTCCGCACCTACCCAGTTTACCCATTGACGGAAGTTTCTTTTTCGCTGCCCGTTAATGCGGGCAGGTCCTTGGGTTGGCTTCCCAGATTGGGTTGCCGTTGGTATGTCCAGTTTCTTCATGCCACCCGCGCGATCAAGCCCAACGGGTGGATTCCGCTTGTGGAAAGCCCAGTGATCGACCTGACGCGAGCGGCAACTTGGGTGCCTTACGTGAAGTCCCACGTGGTGTTGCACCCTATTTGGGTGTGACTAGGTCGCGCGGAAAGGCCTTGCCCACTGTTGATCGCGCCTGCAGCGGCGCCAGTCCCTTGATGTGTGGGAGGCGATCCACATGTGGATGTCTTCTATTTTTTGTTTAATTAGGTTTATATCCAAATGTTTTCTTTGTGGCGGTCGAAATTAAATCGTTTTCGTTGTACGCACATTTATTTCTAGGTTATGTTCTGCGATCCAGTTATTGGCGGTTTTTAAATGATGTTTTAATAATTTATTACACTCATTCCCATTTTCACATTTTCACTAGCGATTATAAGGGATATGTCATCCGACACATGGCATATCTAATGAGTAATTCTTATACATAAACGAAACAGTGATTACAAAACGCACTCGAGGCTACAAAATGTGTGAAAATTGCTCTTTGACATTTCAAATCATGCAATCTCTTACAGTATTATGAAGATACAGAAGAATGCACTGTATTTAGATTGTCAACGAGCGATTCTCATTAGTATTGTAAAAACGACCGTTGAGCGCTAGACGCTCGAGCGTTGAGTGAGTTACAAGTTAAATGTTAAAAGTAATGTAGTTACAAGGGTTTGCCCTTGTAGTTAAAAGTTCTGGTCTTAAACGGTTAAAATTAAGGTCCAATAGCACACCGTCTTGAATTTGACTTTACAATCTTGTTATTCTAAATTTATGCGTCTCCCTTGTTTGTACTATGTAAACATGGGGCCGATATGGTGCATAAGCGCGCACCCTGTCATGTACCCCGGCGTATCCTGGTCGGGGCTGGCATCATTTGTCAACATCAACTGTGAATCACAGTTTTCTAGGGGAGAAAAAGATTGGGATGACGTTCGATTAATTCTGTGGAATTTTTGAGCTTATGTTTGTGCGTTTTGGGGAGCTGTTTGTGAAAATTTTAGATACATACTAATGTTTTGAAGTTTCAGTAGCTATGTGCTATACTGCTAAGACATTATTTATTTATATATAAGTACATCAAACATATGATGACAATATTGTTACAGATTGTATAGATTTACATGCGCATACACCGCGTATACCCAAACCAGTTATTTTATTATCCACTGGTGGACGAGCCTGGACAGGACAAGAGTCTTGTGCATGGGGGACGTATGGCGTCATAACGCCGCGCTGACCAATCCACTCTTTCAGAGGTGGTGTAATTGCTCAGGGCTTGTGGTACTCGTTTTGTTAAAAGGCGACCCGCTTAGTCGCCCTTTGAGACCGGGAAAGGATGGGGTACTGATATTTTAACGCCACCGGCTGACACCACATGACAATTGAGCATTATAACACACGGCTTACGTGTACATTATTAGTATAAGTCTGGATTTGAACTCACGACCTTTAGAATTTTCGTCGAGAATAGACACCCCTATGTATTATAGCATAATATGTCGCAGTTCACGCGACATATGCTGTGTTCGCGCCGATTGGCTCAACAATCAATATTCTTTCTGTATTTTCTAATTGCCCTTTCATTAGATATCTTGTTGTTAATAAAATAATTATCTTTCTTTCTCTAAGCTATCACAAAGATAGTATAGCAAGGATTCGCTGGGTTGCTTCCTACGCTACAAGTCCCAGGACATGGACCCTTCAAAAATCATCAATCGAGAGAGACTGAACTAATTTCAGAGATATTTATAGCGTTCCGGCAAGAAAACTGACGCGATATTCAATTACTTTAGACTTTTTTCTATAAGTTCTTTTGTTGTTATGATGGTAACTGAACCCTAAGCTTACGCGTGCTGCTATTTATTTTCTTTTAATAACAAAGCAAGTTCAACGCACCTCCTTCATAACAAATTCTGCATACCATAATACTTTTTTTGCCGCGCACGCGCAAGTGACTAGCAAAAACATCATGGCGCCGGCGTAGCCACTTTATATGGAAAGAAGTAAATAATGGGTCATTGAATAGCATCGGTGGTCATTAAACAGTATGAATGACGTGCAATTTACAGAGTATGTTATATTCGTAATAGAACGTCATTGTACTATTGGAAGCTTCACTCAAGTCACGCTTAAGATTTATTGTAATCTGTTAGTGACTGCTGCACATCGCATTAGCGAAGACGAAGTGGGATTAGCAATTTCAATTTTATAGTGGGGTGGTGAACCACATGATGGTAAGTGGTCACCGCCGCCCATAGATACCTGCAACACCACGAAATTGCGAGTGCGACGCCGACCTTGCAGGATCCTACAGTTCTCTTGAAGAATTTCATATCGTATTTCAGTAGAAAAATCTTAATTAGCAGTTCTTTGTACAACATTCACGCGTTCCAAGGATGACATTGGTGACGAGAGCTTCAGAAGTAGATCGACTAAATTTTTCGAATGAGACATCACTGGTTTGAACTATACTTGCGCGCGCGATTTTGTATTTAAATTCATCAAATTCTGTTTATCAAGCTTATTTTCCCATTCTTTTCTAAGTTTTTCGAAAAATCTTCGCTTGACAGCGCAATGATAACGTAGTTTTAAAACAAAACAAGAGTTATATTTATTATCATGGTGATTACTCATGATGAGTACACAAGAGGCACTGATTGGCCACAGTCATCTAAAACCCGACAATTCAAAATTCATTATTTCCCAAGGAATCCTCTTAAGCCATTTAACATCAAAAGGCACGTACGGCCAAGTGGTACGTAACCCATAAATGAAACAGTTAATCGTATGATTCACGGTGGACGCAGACGGACCGATGAATCATGTACAACAGTTCGTACATTTAAGGACACAATGTCTTTGCAATTACATAGAGAACACAGTAGGTGAGCTGTACGCATTGGGGGCGCAAGAAGATAGATATTTTTTTAAAGAGGCAGCAGATGCGCGGGACGGTCCACATGATGGTAAGTGGTCACCGCCGCCCATGGACGCCTACAACATCAGGCGGCTTGCGAGTGCGCCGTCAATTTTGCAGGATCGTAGAACTGTAAGATCCTGCAAAGTCACACTAAACACTATCTTCACACTAAAAAGGGCCACAAGCATATTTTACAAGGCTACGTATTGAGGCTAGTTTTACGCCATTCCAATTTACTAAGCTATCATATATGATGGCACATTGGCGATTTCCAAGGGTTTATAGAGATGGTTCCGTTGTAAGTGAGAAAAAGGGTTGGGTTTAGTCTTATGATGATTTTTCGGGAATTATTTATAGATGTATAGAATGTATAGAGAGACAATTTTTACAAAATGATACCAATTAATCAATCTACTAAATTTTGCCAAAAAAATATGACAGTAAATAAATAAATATTTCTGACGTAATCGTCATTCAGACCCCCCGTCCCCCATGTCATCAAAAATAAGCAAAGCAAAGACCCCCCCCCCCCCCCCCAATTGGTGCTTACGTAATACTTGAACGGCCCCAAACGAGCGCTTTTCAAGACGTGAAAAATATAATATTTAATAGTGGAATATCCACAAATGCAGGTAATATTAACACTGAAGGCTTTAGCGGAGTGCAGTAGGCACGTCGTTACGGGTAATGAGTTGAAGTGCAGGCATTTGACGTCTGGAGCGATCTGGTCCTTGGGGGCTTCTTAGCAAGAAGTTTCGGTAAATGATAATATTAGAAAGACTATTATTACAATAGCCCGTAATCATAGTCGACTATTTCTTTGTTCAATTTAAGCATAGCATTCAGGCACAGTAGTCCAGACTTAAATGGTTCTGCACACGGGTGTCATTACTCTATTAATTTGCCAATGACCCACTTTGTGATATCTTAAAATCTTTGACGTGTTTTAGTGTGAATTGAAATTGATACGATATAAATTG
Source organism: Sesia bembeciformis (assembly GCA_943735995.1). NCBI lineage: Eukaryota > Metazoa > Arthropoda > Insecta > Lepidoptera > Sesiidae > Sesia > Sesia bembeciformis. The sequence continues at coordinate 614,526 of OX031028.1, read as the reverse complement.
ACATACACTAGATGTTAGGCGCGAGATTGTTATTCTTAAAATTACGATATCATAACACAATATCAAGAGCAGAGTTAATTAGTCTAGGATCTACTCTCGATGCACACGAATTAGAACCTGTACTAAAAGTTGCAGTGGTTTCTACTTAAGTACGCATTCTAAAACTTTCTTCAAGTCGTTGCCTCACGAAATTTCGAAAAAAATGAAAAATGTAAGTACATATACTTATATTATTTTAATAGAATAGATGGCAGTCAAGATGGCGGGCCACATGATAGTAAGTGGTCACCGGCCGCCATAGATATCTCTGCAACAACAGGGGAATTGCGTGTGCGTTGCTAACCTTGCAGAATCCTATTCACAGTTTTCTTGAAGAGCCCCATGTCGTAGCGTAACCTCAGCTGGCTTTTCGTTCCACAACTTTCGGGTTCTATGTCACTCTATGTCGATGGCAAGTAAGTGCGCACGAACCGCACGACGATAACGAGCGGTGCGATGGTTAAAACCCGAAGTTGGCATCAAATTGAACAGCTCTTCAGAACATTCCCTATTATAAAGACGGTAGAAAACACAGAGAGACGCATCGTCTCTACGGATGCTGAGCGATTCTAAACCACCTGTAAGAGTGTGATTGATCATTGACAATTCGGAAAGCGCGTCGTGGGACGTAGCGAAAGGATTCTGGCACTTGGTACACCGGCCCAAAGATGTGAGCAATACTCCAACTTGAGCGACAAGCTTTGCCCCGGAGAGAAGTACTGTTTCGCTCCATTCAGTACAAAAAAAAAAGTATTAAGTACACTCTATTGAGTAATAAAAAGCTCGTTTTTACTAACAAATTTTGTCATGCTCTCCAGATGACTCCGAAACTCAACTTTGCTCGAAATATCGACGCCAAGGATCGCCAAACTCTCAGAGATCTTGAGAGGAATGTTCTAAATCGAGGTGTCACGACAAATGGAGCTTTCTTAGCGGTGAATGCATAGACTTGTGTCTTGCTGAGGTTAAATTGGACCAAATTAAGTTTACCATCACGTGGGACCGCTTGCTCGTCCGCCCACTAGTCTATAAAAAAAAAACCCACGTCGAGACTCGGTCTAAGGAGTTCTCGATTGCGGACGCAAGCCGACACCTTCAAGATCATAAAGAATGTAAGCCTTTTTGCTCAAATCAGCTGAAGACTAGGTTGCAGACGGGGACATATCTTACCTATATACCATACATGTAAACTTAGTTACATTACCTATATACATGTAAACTTAGTTACAGCGATCTGTAAATTAAAGCAGACCGACTCTTGTAAACAGCATTTTTTAAGTTTGAAAATTTTGACTCGGACATGCATTTACATTTACGAAATTTCAATATTTGTTAAGAGTAACCCTAATTTATTTAAAACTTTTTCTAGTGTACGTTGTAAAAATATGATTATTTGCCCAAGTCATTATACAGCTTACTTTACAAGAAGTGTCTATTGTATGGCTCCACAAATATACAATCATCTGCCTACAAATTTGTTAGAAATTGACTCCTTAAATGTATTTAAAATAAGACTTAAACAATTTCTACTCGTAAAACCATATTATTACATTAGAGAATACATGGAAGACAGATTTTAGTTTAATGATTATTGGTATTTTGACTATTATAATTTTATATCGTAAATTTTGACATTCTATGAATGAATTTGTTATCGACTTAATTTTACTAATGGGATTATTAAATTGAATACTTATTACTTATTAGAAATTTTAATTGTTATAATGAAATCTATGTTGAATTGTTTTATTTGTGCATGCATTGTATTAAAGTTTATGAACAAATTTTTTGCAAACTGTAAAGTGAGACATGGCCTGAACCTACTTTATTTAATCTTAAGACCTATTGTAACCCATGTTTGCGAAATAAACGATATGATTATGATTATTCATATGTATAGGAGCGTTCGGCCATGTGGTGTCAGCCGGTTTAAGAATAGCACTACGGCATCTCTTTCGGTGAGTGTCGTAAAGGCGACTAAAGGATATCAAAGTCGCTTCAATACATTAGTATGGACAAATCGGGAAACAGGTAGCTAATGTGTTTGTTATTGATGTTGACATAAAGAATGTCGATGGTCTAAATTTTAATAATTAGACTAATACATTCTTTATGTCAACATCAATAACAAACACATTAGCTACCTGTTTCCCGATTTGTCCATGTTGCCGTGACGCATCTAATCATTGATCTGGTGACTCACTTAGTAGGCCTTACTACAATAATGGAACATGACTCACTGACTAAGGATTTGACACAAATCACGTCCGTCAAAGACCACGTAAGTAATAATATTTTCCGGTGTTTTCCTCAAGCTTTAACCTTTTGCATTCTTGGTCAACAATTGATATAAGTCATGCTTGGCGGCGTCTAATGTACCCCAAAAAGAAATGGCCCCTGTTTTTATTTATTATGTTTTCTTTATTTTTTTATGTATTATGAGTTAAATAGGATCTAATAAATTGAATAAAGCCCAAAATCATTTGAAATGGCATTTATTTAGATAATTATGGGAAGATTAGGTAGGTATATAAATTTAACATTTTTTAGTTTTTATTATTTGGATTTGTGTTTATATGTGTTATATACAAATATATATTTATGTATTTTGTTAATATTATTGTACTATTAAAATTAATTATACAAATTTCCGCACGCACCACGACGCCTGCCTTTCGAAATATCATCTCTTTTTATTTGTTTCACATTGTGTGTAAATAAAGTGTTAAATAAATAAATAAAAAATAGTCTGCGGAACAAGCCGGAGCTCCAGCTGAAAAAAGTCTGAAAAACGCTGTATTTATAAATAAAAGGACATCGGTATCAATTACTCCCTTATTCCCTCCGCTGTTGAGATCCTATAGATTGAAACGCTTGATGCGCTAATGCGTAGAACCTTTTTAAGGACACATCGAAGTGCCTGGTCCACGTCACCCGTGGGACAGGCCCTCCGGCCAAGTGGACCGACGATTTGAAAAAGTTCGCCAGTAGTAGCTGGATGAGAAGGGCTGAAGATCGTGTGCGGAGGTGAGCCTTGGGAGAGGCCTATATCCAGCAGTGGAGAGGACATGGGCTGATAGTATGACATTCATATTAAGTACAACCGAAGTGAAATTTGAATATTTGCATGCGACCTAGTTTAGGAGTAAGACTAATTTAAAATTCTCAGAACAACCTAAAATAGCGAGGAAAAAATTCTTTAGGTGATTTGAATAGAAAAATATTGAACATTTGTCAAAATTTTCTGTTGTTTTTTAGATCTTGGATGGTTTTGAAGAATAAGATAAGATTCGCAAATGTCGCGGGAAGCATATATCATTTTGTTTGGATTTATTGTGAATACACAATGTGTTTAAAAACAGTATGGAATCATCAAAAAACGCTTTTAATATGACTCATACACAATACACACACGGACAGGGTCGCATTTGCCAGTAATACGTAAACATCATAAGTAAATGTGTTGTAGCGCCCGCTGTAAGCACTAGTCAGTCTAGATGCTTGTATTGTAGATTTATTTGTTACATCATTTTAAAATTTATTTGATTAATATTTGCGACATTATCTGAGAAAAGGGACTTTTATTACCGGTTCTAGTCTCCAAGGATACTGAGACTTCAGTGAATTCTTTAAAAAAAATTTTTTTTATTTGATTGCTTAATCTTAACAATCAGACGTTAGATCATGTTTCTATTTGAACAGAAACCTGAAACAACGAAAATTTGAAGTTAGAAAATCTTAACCAAAGTCTATTACTATATATGTATTACTATATATCTATTACTATATAGGTAACGAATGATTACTATATTAATTGATTACATTAAACATAACTTAATACACAGAAGCAAAAGACGGCCTTATCGCTAAAAGCGATCTCTTCCAGGCAACCGATAGGCAGTGAAATGATTGAGAAAGAAGTAGGCTATGCAATAAAATAATACAAAATAATACAAAATATATTAGTAAAACAAACACAATTACAATGCAATGTAAAATATATACCTACATATATGATAGTACAAAATACATACATACACATGAACAGACTAAAGTAGAAAGAAAAAGTGGTAGATGAAAAAATAATTGCTTTAAAGAAACCAAAAGAAAGTCTCTTTTATTACATATTTTAAGAAAGTATGTGCTTCTTTGAAGAGTTTTTGAACAGGAGCAAGCAACTGAGCATGCCTTACTTGTTGATAGGGACAAGATCTCTATGCTCAGCATTACATTTACAGAATACTGCTTACTTTAGCGACTGTTGCTCATCTATCTGTGGTGGAGGCTTAATTGCGTGTTTAGTAGTAAAAAGGATGTGTTCAAAACGCGTTGGCGAGGCTCGTAGTTAAGACGACACGAGATAAATAACCCGCTTTGAGTACGTTGCGACAACAAATCTCCTCGCGTATATTTAATGAGGGCACATTGTGCCTACTGTCACTTCTGGTCCTTTTGGTCTTGTTCCAAGAGAAAAAAGGTGGCATGATAATTAAGCATGTTTCGTAAGGTTAGGTCCACTGTTCATTTTAAAGCCTTCTGGGTTTCTTTTTTATGGTGACGATAGCAGACGGGCATGCGGTCCATGTGATGGTACGTGGGTGACTAGGTAAATTTTGAGATACAAAAAAAAATATTTGGGTTACAAGATATTTTTTTATTATAACGTTTTTATTTCTATACAACGATTCATTCGTCTAAACCAAGATTTAAAGCACTGGCCATACTCTTCTTTAGCGAGGTCCACAACAGCTGCCGTAAAAGCATTCAGGGCTGTCGAAAAGAATGCCACGGAGTACAAGCTTCACTTTTGGAAATAGAAGTCGCATGGAGCTAATCGGGGCTATAACGAGGGTAGCTCAACTCTTGGATCTTTGTGGTCTACAAAAACTCTTGGGTAAGTTTTGCTTTGTGAGATGATGCATAGTCATGCATGATGCAAGAAAAGCCCTCTCAAACCTGTTTTAGGACGTTTTTCATTTAACATATCGAATACAGTTGGTAAAATTGTCGTTAAATGGCCACCCGTAGAAAAGAATGTTGCCACCATTTTCTTGCCCACACTGCGACCACGTTTGACCTTCCTGGGAGGCTCTTCGCCTGGCAACAACAAAACCGTTAATTGCCACTTAGACAGTGGGTCATACTGATATATACAACTCTTATCTCCAGTAATAATATTGAATATATTCCGTCGCTCTCCATTTTCGAATTTTACAATAATTTCGCTGCACCATGTCACGCGAGCTTGTTTTTGTTCAGCGGTCAGTGAATGAGGAACGCAAGGCGAACAAAGCTTCTTGACTTGAAGGTGTCTGTGTAGGCTCATGAATGATCGGCGATGAAATCCTATGTCTCAGTTATCAGTTTGTAGTTAGTTTTTGGGTCTTCATGCAACATTTTCTTTACCGCCCCGATGTTTACATTCGTTACAGAAGTCGCAGTACAGCTATTTCTCTTATCATCTGCCAAGGAAATTTAAATTGAGAGAACCATCTAGCGCCTAGTCACGCTCTCGGGTGCACACTACTTTACCCTCGGAGATTTTGGAATGAATTTCCAGGTTGGGAAAAAGAGGAATAGTAAACATAAAGGCACGAGGACTTTTCCTTATGTTATTACATCTCTTAATTCACTTTGGTGGTGATGGTGCGGGAGGGAGGGCCAAAGTGTAATGTTGGATATAGGCCTCTCTCAATGTCAAAAAAGAATGATAAATGCATCAGACAACCTTGTATGGCGCACTTTCTATGTCAACACTTAGCAAAGGTCAAATCAAATCCGTTTTTTTGTGAACATATTAGTTCAGACTTCTGCCGTAAGGCGTACAAGTACATCATAAAATTATGTTGTTACAAAGTTTGAGTACAATAATTAAAATACAACTTCATAATTTGATCCTCATGTAATTAAATACAATGCAATTAAATCATTTATCTATCAAATTAATGCACTATAAAGTCAAATATACTTACATTCACATGTATCAAAGGTGCACTGTGTATCAATAATTGTAATAATTATATTATTTAAAAATCATAGACGAACTTTGCAATAAATCAAGCTCTGTCAAAAGATGTCATCTGATTGACAGTGTGACTTTATTAATGTTGTCCCTTATTCCTTCCCTTTGCATGAAGTTTATTGACATATCTGCATCAATGTCTGCGGTCATATTGATGGCTTCCACATCACATAATTCCAATGTAGACAGAAATCAATTTGCTATTCACAACATCTCCACTACGCAACATGAGTCACGATATTATACAATTTATATACTAGCAATTGGCCGCGGTTTCAGCCATTTAGAAATTTTAGAAAATTTGTAGAATCGGCGATCGATGATTTTGCGATTTGGCGACTCTCAGATCGATCGCGGTATCATAATCGCGCGTTCTTGCGATAATGCGTCTTTGCATATATGCATCGTGATCGACTTGCACGCGCTAGGCAAACGGGCGAACGGGGAGACCGAAAAACACATTTGGTAGCAGCATTTCGCCACTAGAAATCGTACGATTGCACTTTTAAATGTGCGCTATATAGCGTTCGATCACAACTTCGTTGATCGCCGATGTTAAAATATCGAGTGTGCTTGAGACCTTAGGATCCGATTTCAAAATCACTTTAGTCAGCGTGCCTAGATTGGTATCTAGAAGACTACATTGTACATTTTTACGGTATTATACCGTCACTTGGATAGATCAGTATGGACCCCTGTGCTTTACCAAAATTACTGGATGGATTTTGATAATAAAATCTTTCGGGATAAACACGTTTCAAATAGTGTAAATTGCAACGAAGTCGGCCGGGTAGATTACGAAATTAACGCGACTAAAAGACAGGAATCATATTTCTCATTTATAAAGTTATATATATATATATATATCACCGAATATAGTATTTCCTCTTTATCATGTCAAATTTCACAAATCATAGTATCAAACTACTTTCTAACTATGAAAGCTACAAATCATGTAAATACAAAGGATTTTCTACGTGATATCTCTTTACACAAATCCTTCTTTCAGTAAAAGGGAGTTTTAAACGTAGTATCAGTAAATAACAATACAGTACAATAAATAACTAGATAGAGATACAGGGAAATACAACGAGGTGGGACGGGCGAGGACATGGGCGAGACTACTTCTAACGTCCGATGCAAATGGGGCCTGGAGACATCGCGGGACCTTGTTTAGATATCTGATTTCAATGGCCATAGAAACTATCGCCAAGTTGTGGACTCGTCCGGTGTTATTAATGTTGTTATGATAAGATTCATGGCGAGAAACATAGCGAGTGGAAAGCGGATGGCGTGTTCTGCGTCTTCCGGAAATACATATGTTTTATGAACAATGACCAAATGTTGAGACATTATCTGAGAAAAGGAGACCTTATTGTCAGTAAAGCTACCTATGGGTGTTTTAAGCAATACCTATCTATTTACATTGGTGTTTTTTTTTCAATTGAAGATGTTTTATTACTTTATTTTTAAAATCAGATGTCAGAGAACGTTTCTCTATAAACAGAATTTTAAAACTACCATTATTAAGTTAGAAAATATTAACCAAATAAATCCATCCATAGCAAGGTCCCTTTGTTCATATAACGCCACATTTAAACAGATTTAATAATGAATGTTTTCCTATTTTATTGTACTAAACGTTTTAATTATTGTGTTGCATCGAAGATGGTAACGATCGTATACGAGTTGACTTGTCAATTTCAGCGCCAGTTGAGAAGATGACTAGGCAGTTCATCTCATGGAATATGATTCCTGCCGTCCGTGGGCACGCACAACGCCAGGAAGGATGCGAGTGTGCTGTTGGCTCGGCAGAATTCCGTTTCCCAACTCTTTTGACGAACGTGTAATTAATCAAATGAGAACATATCATTAATCAGGGGAAATATACATTCAGGAGAGCTTACCCCATGTATTGTAGTACTAGGATTACCCATGGAGGTTTAATCACAACTTTCGGGTTAACGGTCAAAAAGAACGTGAGGATGGCATTTTATGCAACGTGTCTGTCTAAAAACTGCGGATGAACTGCACTGCGTTTGCAATTCTATTTGTAAAATGTAAAAGTGTTTTTAGTCAATTTCAAGTTCCTTTCCTATAACTTGAATCGAGCAACATTTAAAAGAGAAGCGGCGTGTTGTACGACATGTACACGACAATTTGCGTTGTGGCGCGATTTATCACCTCCTTCAACTTGATCTGTTACCTCGGCACACATAATCCGCATGGTATAGTGAAAACGGTAGTGCGTTATTCTCAAGAAATCCCGTGTTGGCGATTATTATTTATTACAAGGTTCAAAGCATAGACAAAGAACGCAAGTCCGTGTTATTGTATGGAAACCAAGGGTGTACATTTAACATTTTAGTGATGAGAAACCGCTCACCGATAAAACGAAACACCTTCCATCGACATTTTTAAGATTGATTATAGTGCAATTGGCATTTTGCACTTGCTAGTGACACGGATCGGAACGGTCTGAATGAGCAGCGCGAGAAGTAGCAGCTTGGCGCAAATTTCGGGTACGCAATGACGGACAGCTTGAGTTATCTATCATTCTATATCTGTGGTAGAGAGGGAGACACTGGATCTGACAGTGCCATATTTAAACTTCAAGAATCTTTGTTTAGCTGTGTGCGTATTGCTGGGTCCCGCACTACCTAACTAGTACTACCTCCCCACTCGTGAAAGACTTCTTCGGTAATTGTAGTACCTACGCTAACATCTTCGGGAGGCCGGAAGCATGAAAGACATTTTTAGCATTTCTAAACATTAGCTACTGTTCATTCATGTTCTGTGCGGTGGGTATGCCTTTCATTTAGGAATGTTAAGCCTGTTTAACTACATTGTACCGTCTAGTTGCTGAGTTATGATGGTGTTTACAGGATACATGGTTCGCTTTTTTCTTTGATATCACTTGAGGTTACTCTCTTGTCGTCTGCGAGGTATTTGCTGCTAACATTGACTATTTAGTGTGATAAATTATGAAGATGGTAACTAATCAGTTGTTTTTGCAGTGTTCTTCTAATTCCTTTTTTTTTTAAATTGGCGATATGTTTAGGTTGAAGAAGAGAGATGAAACTCATAATTCACCGTCGTCCCGATCTTCTTTCCTAATCCACCCATCGCACTGAGCCCGTGTAGTGGATTATGATTAAACACCCCTACCGGATGTCAAGGGTGTACAGGATGCGTTTACCCTGCAGTGAGACGTTTTCGACTGATATGGTAATCGCGAACAGTAACCACTCGCCGGTGGTTTGTCGTCTCGCTTGCCACTTATATCCCGAAAAAAACATACATTCATCTTGAATCACTTTCCCCGTCAAAACAAATGTTAAAGAGAAAACCTCACAGGATTGTAAATCTACCGAGGATCACATTGCTGGAATGCTAATAGAACGGTTCGAGCGATTCCAGCTGTCACGGCTCATTGCCTGCATTCAATGCCACATACCTACAGACTGCATTTTTGCTACCTACCGCGCGACACGCCTAAAGGTATGCGCAGTAACGATTTGATTAGAACTAAGAATAATTGTTTACAATGCTTTTTAAAGAGATGTTTAAATGAAATAACAAAGCTGAAGGTACTGGATAAATGCTGGACATGGGCCTCCTTATGCACATTGTCTTGTGCATGACGGATGGGCTTAATCCGGCACGCTGGTCAAACGGGTTAGCAAGTCCACTCCTTTAGAGGTTTCCTCAGGCTTGTGGTAGCCGCTTTTTGTTGTCCCTTAGTTGCCCTTTGCGACACCCACGGGGAAGAGATGGGGTGATGCTATTATAAAGCCAGCCGACACCACACGGCACACACAAAATATATTTATGATTAAACAATAATTATAAAAATATTTTGCGTGTGCATCAAGAGAGACTACAATTTCTATTACCTCTCACAACACTTGGCCATTCAAACACTAATTGTTGGCGGTGGTCACGTAATAGAGTCAATGCACTCCGTTGCGTACTCTTTGTGCCTTCGAACCATATCAAATAAGTAGACGGGCTTTACGCGTTTTATGGCTGGCAAAATATTTTTCAGATTTCGAAGTTGTAGAGATCATGGCTCAAACACAACTCCACTAGGGCTGCATTTTCAGTGGCGACAGGATGGAGAACGGAGCGTGGCGGGATACGCAGCGACTCGCCTATGTTTTTAGTGGCTAGCTGATATTCGTCGCGGGCGGTAGTCTTTTTCGCTCAAATACTAACACGAACGAATGGGGTGAATAAAATGCAGCTATGTTATCTTGTGTACACACGAGGAGTACAGTAAAGCTAAATGCTTATTATATTAATGCTCTGGCTGGCTTTAATGCTTTTTTCATGACCAGCACTGGTTTTACTAAGGTGGAAACCCAAACGTAGCCTCGCATCATTTAACTAATGTTCATCGCATCAGTTTAACTTTCTAAAAGTTAAAAAATCACACGTCTCCAAAATGTTAGTCTACATTATCTTCCGCATGACTAAGTTGACAATGTACGACTAAGTTGATAAGGATTATCGATGCATTTAATATTGTTCGAAGCCCAGCTACGTACTCTCAGTGCCCCTGAACCGCTCGCCTTTCTCCCGTCTGCCGAGCGTCTGGCCCCAGTCGCCCACGTCACGCTCGAGTAATACGCAGGCGCGACACCTGAACAAACGTTGAATGCCTACTAGCGTACTTTCTTCACGATGCAAGTATTTCATAAAACAGTGTCACGTTTGTACTGTTCACATAATAATATGTCACGTTAAATGAGAAGAACACTACTTAAAAAATGGCTATTTTCCGTTTCTCCGATATTCATTGACGCCTGGCTTCGTCAGTCGAATTCAACGTATGTATTACACAGTGTTATTGTCTTCGGACGCGTCCACTAGCCAGTTTATATTAAACTAGTGATACAACTTACACCATTGTCATCTTTTCTGATCTGCCTTCTGCATGGTAAAGTTCTATATGGCTACTGCAAAGTTTCTCCTCTTTTTCCCGCCTCCTTTATTGGGATTTCTGTATATAATACGTTATGTCATCGATAAATCATATTACAATCAGGATGAGTCGAGGAACATTACAGCTGTCACTGGACGGCCTACCCTTAATATATAATACTAGCAAAACCCCGCAGACGTTGTCCTGCCATAGAAGTTGTTGTGCTGCAGCGCCATCTAGTGGTGAGTTATAACGAAGTCGATAGCTCGAAAATATTCTCCGTGTTCAAACCTACGTGTTGACGACGAAACATAAGGTACTTATACAAACATGTATATAGTTAGTTTCGCAACTAGTTGTTAAGTTTTTATGTATGTTGTATATTTTAATAATAATGGAGTGATCCCTGGTATGTCTTTGCGTACTTATCAGGATAAATCGTTGGTGGATAGTGTAGGTGAGGACATACTAGGATCTTATTGAATATGTAAATACGTGTATAGCGATTAAGGAAAATAAATGATTCCCCGCGGGGAGCGGGAGGAGTGCATACATGGACAGGTGGTGGGGGAAGCCCACAATTAGCCGGAGGTTGGAGAAGTCCATAAACGAATAAAAGGCGGAACATTTTTCGGTCAACTTCACTTCCGCAGCGGCATCCACTCCGAGAACAACAAGAAGAAGAACAAGTACCTCTGTGCTACCCCGGCTCTATTGAAGAACAAGCCTAGTTGTTTCATTTAAGAATATTCACGAAAAAACCTATTATACAGTCCACACCCCCCAGGCGATCCAGTTGGTGCGAAGTACAAACACGAGCACTCTACGTGTAAGTGCATACGTATCCCGCACACTACGTATACCAATTTTCATGGCGATCGGTTGAACGGTATAGAAGTTGATGTGCTGCAGCGCCATCTAGTGGCGAGTTACAACAAAGTCGATAGCATAGAAACCTTCTCCATGAAACGATTCATATATGTGCCAACTGTCATGGTGATCGGTCACACGGTGTCGAAGTCTATTAACATCAGGTATACCTACATCCTCTTTTATATATAGATAGATACCTAAAGGTATATTGAGATATACTTTTAGGTATTACTGTAACGACTAGCCGATTAGATTAAACTTGGATATAGATAGAGTAAACGTCGGGTTATTTTATTACGTTGCTATTATTTCGACAAAAAACATCATAAAATATTTTTCCATCTAGCAGTTGCCGAATTGTAACTGTAAAGCGTATAATTTAACGTATAAATGCGTTAAATTTATACGTACACAAAGACGAAAGATACACATGAAAATTAATTGTCTGTTTGTTTGTACCTACTCCATCGATATGGGAATAGACTAGATGACACATCAACTTAGTTGGAAATTTCTAGGGGGGTGAAACAGATGAGTTCAGATTAGCGATGGGTAACTCCGGATTCAATGAATCAAAGGTCCGAAACCGCGAGCAGAGCCGAAATTCTTAATGATTCCGGCTAACTGTTATCGACTCCGAAGAGTTATTTATTCCTTTCATTTTTGCAACGAAAAATGATGCGAAGCAAATGAATCGCTCTGAGGGTCTTATAAAATAAGTAGGTGAATCAAAGGAGTCGAGGAATCGTTAAGAGAAGTCGGATCCGCAGCCGGATTAAATGAGCCGAAACACTCCGAGGAGTCGTGAATACCCACGACTAGTACAGATGACTAAATAATAAGAATGTTCCGTTTTCAAAACACATTAATTAAACAATTTGAGAGCTAGTGAACATAGAACACTGTTAGACTGTAACGTGCCTGCCCTGCCTGCCTGTATAACATAATATCTATGTAGTTTCAAATCGACGATTTACTCCTAACACTCCATAGGATCGTGATTGACGTGATGTGTTAACTAATTCATTTCCCTAATGCATTTTACTTAGAGTATGGGCGCTGCATGTTTTTAACAGAAACCGTGACAAATGGTTCGTTACTTCATTGAAAGATGCAATTGACGTCAGTCGTGTTTTGTTTTAAATTTTACGTTGTATTGCTTTTCCTATACAATATAATATTCAGTGTTATTATACGTCAGTGGAAGAGAGCAGACCATATTTGTGGCTGCAGGGGTTTTCTAATTTCTCATTCTATATTTTATGTATTATAAATATTATATCGAATAAATCAATAGAATTTGTGATTTTGGTAGACGCTGATAAAATATAATTGATTTTTGTAGAAGCAGTAGAAAATATTCAGTGTTTATTTTGTGATTATCAAATAACGAGACTCAAAAAATTCGGAAGCTTAGAATCTATCAATTCGAAAATGTTTACCAACTGGACTTATCAAATTCGACTTTACTGCAGTAGCAATTATCAAACCCACTCGTAGCTGCACTAATAATCGTTGGATAGACTACTTGCCCTCGAATGGAGACGGACTCAGTCAACCCTGAGTCAAAAATCAATAATGTAACATTCGTCTTGATCCTTGGATCAAGTAACATAATTCCAATTTCTTAGCAATTATTTGACGTAGTGTCAAATGGCGTGAATGTATAATTAATTTTTAAATTAGTCTCATGGTTTACGACGTGCAGAGCCCGAATACCGTCGGGAGTGGAGTAATTGCCAATTCCACCGGCATCGTGTTGCTGAATGCGGGTAGATTGTCAACTGTATATTTAATATATAAATATATTTACATAATTATGTAGATATTTTGTGTGCATTTCGTCTGTAGTTCATATAATATTTTTTTTAAATTGTTTTATGAATGAAACAGAGCACACCGGAATTGTCGTCTTTGTCTTAGACGGATTTTAATAAAACTTAAGTTGTAGTTTATATGTGGGATTAATATTTAGGGTACTTTACATCCAGACCGATTATAGAGTTCCCACGGGAATAAAGCTAACGCGGGGCCAAGCCGCTTGACTGGTCAATAGATATTAATTTCACAGCCAATAGTTTAATCCCATTATTACAAAAAAAAAAAACATTTAGTACTTAACTCTAGTTCAAAGCCTATTTTTTATCGTATTTAAAATTTAGTGATAAAGAAATAAAAACTACAATAGGTTTAATTGGTAAAAATATAACTGATAACGTAAAATTTAAAATTTGAATCTACGTCCGTATTTTACATATCTGCAAGGAACTGTAGAAGGAACGTGTGAAAAAGAACCTGTACGTTAACAATCATCGAGCGTCGCGTCTGTTAGTAACTGATCTTTGCTAGCGAGCATTACGGGAACACCTACTGATATTTTAGCTGGTTTCGCAACAATCGGATACAATACTTTTTGTTTTAGCACACTTCGAGGTACTAAAAGCTGGTTCTGCAAGACATCGTACACGTTTTCTCTTAACTAAGATAACGCCGACGACCGCTGGCGTAGATGAGTTCTTGAATGGAAGCCACACACCGGTAACCGCAGCGAGGCACGCCCACCGACGAGGTGGACTTACGATTTGAAGAATTTCGCCGGTGATGGCTGGAAGGGAAGAGCGGAAGGGCGAACTTTGGGAGAGGCCACCAGAGGCTCACCACCAGCAGTGGTGAGACATAAGCTGATAATATGGTAAGTTCGACTAGACCTCTCAATTCCTGTTTGTGAGTGCGTCAATTCGAACCGTGGTTAAAATACTAATCCGTATACAGTAAAAAAACTAAACTAACTTTAGTACGGATTTTAACTTAAGTACTATATTTAGTAGTAAACTTAAGTAGGTACGGATTTTTTTAATTATCACTAGCTCGGCTGCATAAAGAGGAAGCCCACGATCCTTATTTAAGTCCCCCTTTTCATGATTTAATGGAAATTCTTGAAAGCGCAACGACGGAACAATTTCCAATCGCGGTGAGTAAGTAACTCACAGTTAATAGCTAATAACTATAAAATATTAAACCTTAGAACTGGTGGTCAATGCATGACCCTCGAGCAGATGCAAGACTGGTTTGTGAATCGTCTAATAACAATACAAATAATATGCAGTAACTAAGCTCTGATGTTTATATGCTGTGAAGGGTGAATTCTGATACGAAATGGTGGCGCGCGCAGCAATCAATCTGATAATAAAATAAAGTATAATGTTTATAATACAGGATGGAACAAATGAACGGGAATTAGAGGGAAAGTACATTTAATAAGGGATGGCTGATAACATGCGCACGCATCGATAATAAAATGGGTGTGTAGCCACTCTGCAGGTAAGAATTCACCCTTAGGACACAGTTTTGAAAACTGTGCCTTGGGTCAGCGAATACTTAACGGAGAACAGGTCAATTTTTCGCAACAATCCTTTCTAATATTTTAATAGTCAGGCAGTCAGGATTCTATCAGGCGTACGAGCCTTATACTGCATGCAATTAAATTACTTTGGTTAATGCGATTTCTCCTCGAGTTAATACTAAAAAAGACAGGAATAAACCATATGCTCTAACGATCTCTATCTCAAATTGACAGAAAGACCCCTTCTTTCTCTTGTAAAACCGCTAGATCCCGAGAAAAGAAGAAAATAAATATTTATTCAACAAGGCACATAAAACATACAAATAAAAAGAAATAATTACTAGAAAATAATGAGTACGTTTTAATAATTGTCATATCGTGCGTGGCAGTGCCTCGCAGAAAGGGTCTCCAGCTCAGCATGAAGCCCCCGGTGACGCACGGACGTAATTGGACGTAAGACGCCTTGTTCGCTTACATTATGTCTGTATATGTGCATAAGTATGTATATGTAAGGGGGAGAGTGCACGCTGCTTTCTCACAGCCGCCTGGGCCCGCTCGACTGGTCACGTTATCCCTCTCTAACAGTAGACTACCTTGAAATGTACTGCATTTCTTACTTTGTCGTATTTCCCCAATGTGCGTACGTGTTTCGGTAGTGAGTGAGATATTCCCGCCATGAGATATTCCATCGATCGCTGTCTTCAAGTCTCGCCTAAAAGCAGCACTATCTGTCACTCACATGTGAATGAGCACACGTTATCTGTGTTATATTTAAAATAAATGTATTTATGTACATATTTATAAAGTGAGACAGTTATATATGTATGTGTATAAGTATAATATGTATGTTTGTGTGTATTCGAATAATAATATATTATTAGTATGTAGCTGGTCAGTCTCCTAAAGGGATAAGCACGCCCTTTGTATGTATTTTCTTTTGTAACTATTTTTATTATGTGTACAATAAAAAATACAAAAAATAACACTTTCAGCATTGTTATACGATGAACTACTCTTTTCCTCCGTATTCCTGTGTGGCCTTGTACCAAGATATTTAATAGGCAGCCTCGATAGAAATACGTTATACTTTAATCTAGATTAAGTCGCTGTCTCGGGTATAAGCTCTCCGGTACTTGAATAATCTGGTTTTAATGATCTCAATACACCGGGCGACATTTGCATGATTTAATATTAATAGGATCATTGTTACAAGGATCACTCCTTCGAAAGTTGTTCACAAATTGAATGAATCTGCAGATGGAAGTCGATGTCTCGATAACATAATGAGATAATAATATTCCTAACAAAGATTTTGATGGAAAACGCCTAAAAATTATTCTTGGTGAATATTTATAGGACTAATGTTGCCTTGCATCTGTAAATGTTACCTCTCAACTCCCTACACAAACAAATGTCTCTGGGGTGGGACAGTAAACAATAAACATCGCCGAAGATCAGGTAACCGGCATAAGTCGTGTGGCTTAAATTACCCTAAAAATAGAGCGACTCGCCTACTCGCAAGTTCCTAGCGAGAATGGGCGGATATCACAAGTCTGGGGAATTAAATAACCCAAAAAAGATGGACATTGGACAGCGCGGCGATTAAACGCCCTTAAACCCTCTCGTAAAAAGCTTATATCCTGCAGTAGGACTATATAGGCTAATATACAATTACTTAAGGAATAACATCACACCCGCATAATAAAATGATCCATTAGTTGTTTTCTAATTCGCATCTGTAATCCGTAGTTCGAGAATCACCGTCCAAACTTTCAGTTTGAATAAACGCGTCACAAAACCGAACGTAACTGTACCCAGACGTAAACATGCGGGTTTACGTTTCATAAGGGGCGGTCGGATTGTTAGCCCGGCTAATAGACGCATTCTCCACTTACGCATGACACCATTCAATGGCACATTAACACAATCATAATGTCACTAGCATGTGATCGCATAGTTGTAAAACAATTAGGAGACCGACTGTCGCAGTACCGAGTTCGATCCTGGTCGGAATTTAATTTATATAAAGACAAATGTTTGTTCGGATCGACATATTTGTTTTTGTCGCTGTATGTGTCTCGGGAGCCACGACACAGGGAATCCTAGTGTGGGCCAATGAGTCTGGCGTTATGGACCACGATGAATGTTATTGGACGTATGTCCGGCCAGCTTTATAATAGCACCATCCCATCTCTTCCCATTGGTGTCGTAAAAGGCGAATAAGGGATTACAAAGCGGCTACTACAAGCCCAGTTAAACTACACCACCTCTAAAAGAGTGGACTCGCCAACCTGCTTATCCAGCGTGTCGTTTTGAGGCCATATGTCCCTCATGCACAGGACAATGTGTCTGAGGAGGCCCATGTTCAGCAGTGTACGATAAAAGGGCTGGTTACAGTATGAAGAATTACCCGCCTCGGGACTTCACACACGAGCGATTCTAATCTTATTACGTGGAGTAAGCACAAAAAATGTGATAAGTAGCTTATGAATATTTTTAATGAAGAATGGCGCGTTTCGGGGGAATCCGGGATTTGGAGGGATATTGTTTGTTATGTATGTATATGTTTATGTAGTTTTTTTTAATCCTGATAGAAAAAAATACGTTGAGTTTGGATATGGTATGTAAACATTATATATACAAAAAATGTTTGTTTTCATAGTTTTCATATCACATTCATTCTTTTTGTATATATAAAGAAGGTGGCAAACGAGCATACAGTCCACCTGGTGGTAAGTAGATGCTATCGCCCATGGACACCGGCGGTACATGCCAACATTAAGTAGTCCAGAACGAGAAATGTTGGCACGCCCGCGGATGCGCTGCCTACCTCTCTTGATCTGATTGTTTTTGATGATCTATGCTTACCTACAAATATAATAAAGACATTGATATTTTTAACTTAATTTTTATTTTTTAAAGACGACAATTTAAATCTAAATTGTACAATTTATTTATTGTAAGTTCTGTTAATAAAAAAATTGCAGCAAAAATATCCTGGCTGTTTAATCCTGTAAAAACTTTTTAAGACAATTTTTTGTTAGTACGGCCTAAAATAGGTGCTACCAAAAAAAAAATGACAAAATGTAAATCAAACTTTCTTCAGTCGACATACATTTCCTATACCTACCATATGAAGAAATTTTCACTTTCGTGCAAAAAAAAAACTTAGAAAAAAATCCCCATTCAGTCTAGAACTGTGTCACTGACCGGCGTCGATGAAAGTAACCCAAAAATAAGGCAACAGAAGTCATATTATGATTAATAAAATGACCTTTATGCTATCGTAATAGAGGTTATGACGATTGTATAGAAAAGTTAGCAGACAGGCGAGGCAAAAAGTATAGCAAAAAGTACAGTGATTTATTATGATGAATGATTGTGTCGGTTCTATCACAATGTAATCGTATGAGATACAGGGGACAGTAGTTTTTAAGAAATATGTCTGTTTGGCTTATTATAAGATTACACTAGCTGTAGAAGCTGTCGACTGCGACTTCGTTCCCGTTTACCTTCCAATTATTTCTCGGCATCTTTTTCATTCACCGGGCCAGAGACATAAAGTCAAACATTAGCCGGTCGGCTAATGTTTGCCAGCCAGAAACAAATAATTATGTTTAAGCAAATGTTTATTTAATCGGGAATCGAACCAGGAACTTGATCCGGCAGGCAATGGCTAATTGTCCAGCAACGGATTTAGATGAAAGTATTTTTATTATAGAAATTAATGTTATTTTTATAAGGTGGCAGAAGAGCAAACAGTCCATAGGTGGATACTGTCGCCAATGGAAATTCGCGATACATGCCAACATCAATTCAGCATGAACAACATAGTATTTATTAATTTAATGTGAACGGCAGGCATCCTAGGCAGCGCAGCCTAGGATGCGCTGCCTATCTTTTATTTGAAGAGACACGTCTTATGCGAGTTGTGGGGTAACTTGGCCAGAAGAAAGCGCCCAGCGACTGTGAGATTGCAACGTGCACCCTCCGCCTCCACCGGAACATAAACTATTATTATGCCAAGTATCATTTGCATGATACGTGCACAGACAGGCAGATAATAAAGCCAAAAATTGTTAGTTTCTGTGTATGGCTCTTAATATCTCGGAGTCACGGAGTTCAGCTGTTAACCTCCCTAAAGTTCACTGTTACTGTGACATTATAAAACAATAAGGGGAATTTTCGGTGCAATAAAGATAGTCTGATTTAAACGGTGGTGTAGTCCGTCACCAACCCAATTATTGTACAATTATAACAATTTATCGTACACTGCATGAGCTTCCTCATGTACATTGTCTTGTTCATGAAGGATGTATGCCCTTAAAAACGTCATGCTGGCAAAGCGGGTCGCGAGTCCACTCTTTTAGAGATGGTGAAGTTCGTCAGGGTTTGTGGTAGCGGCTTTGTTATTCCTTAGTGGGCTTTTAGGACACCCACAGACATAGGGAGGTGTGATTCTAAAGCCAGCTGACACCACACGGCACAATCACATGTCTCTACTGCGATAAATCTGAACGTAGTTAATGAGCCATCTATCTATTCCTGGTTCGACCTCGTCTTAATTTCAAAGGTCAAATGTCCAGCTTTCGTCAATTGTTCTCGTCTCAATGTCGTATTCATTGCTCTTTTTCTGGTTGTTGAGGTTTGGGTATTTATAGTAGAGATTGCGAGGTGTTTTCATCGCGGAAGGACGGTTATATTTTAATTGCTCATTTGATTCTAGTTTTGTGACCAGCTTTTGACTAGTCTTCATTGATCGGAACAATGCCATTAAATTCATGTTAATGTGGACATGTAACAATGCCAGTATGTTTTTACCTACCTACATATATTACTGGTTCATGTATAATAAGTCAGCTTCAGCTTCGTAATCAGCAGTTCGTTTAATATTTTATTTATATTTTACAGTCGAAGAAACGTCTTCGCTTTTTAAAGATACCAATTTACGGGACGCAGTTTAAAGATTGGTTGCTTGGATAAAATTTATCCTATGTTAATTAGTATTTACATGAAATTCAAGGACCCGAAAATGATTAGAAATCGTTGTCCATTATATCTGGCAGTCAATAATAAATGATACACTACTAGCGTCAAGCCCTCGTGAATTCGGGGAGAAATATTCATTGTTCCGTAGAGGGACGAGGGCTGGACATCGTCCGACCTTCACAATTTAGACAAGGTCGGTTCAGGAATAGAACCAGACTCATTAGGTTCAACGAAGATTTATCGACGGAGATACCAATTTCTTTCTCAAAAGGCATTCCTTGTAGAAAATAAATTAATGACGGAGAAATTATTGCTATATTAGTCTTCTGGTTGACCTCAAGTAAAAGTGACCGATGATTTGTCTGATGATCAAATTTTGAGACATTACGGTATTTTCATTGCTTCGCACGCCGCTACTAATATATATGTTAAGGTATGACTTTCCAGCGCTAATGAATATCTTTTAAATCCATATTAGACGTAGGACCAAAAGAACCGGCTTCAGTCATTTTATGTTTAAGGTTTGGTCGGAAATTATAATCCGATGTAAGGCCAAAGGGTTAGTAATCACTTTCTTAATACAATATTTGTAATTAAAAGATCATACTAATATATACAATACTATATAGTATCTAGTACAATTCTTGAGATTTTCATAGAGTTAATTGCGGTCAACACACTTCTACGAGTATATCATCATTAGTCATCTTCAATAAATTCAGCTAAATAAAGTACAATGATAGTTTAATGTTCATAGGGAGCAAAACAAACGATTGATCTAGCTCGTAAAAACTTGCGAAAATGTTTGACGTCATTAAGCGACCGTTTATGACTAAATTGTTACGTTTATAAAAGCACTTTACAGAGCAGACAGGAAGTGAGACGGTCAGTATTTGCTGATGGTAAATAGATCGTCCCACTCCTCGTGAGCGTAAAAATGTTTTAACAGTTATGCGTTGCTCTCTGGCAAAGCGAAAAGAAAATAATTTTGCTCCGTTGCAAAGCTAGAGCGACCGTCGCAGTGAATAACGCACAACAACTCCAGAAATTACTTGTTATTAAGCCACGGGGTGATTTCAGAGAAATAATTGTGCGAAGACAAGGACAGATTTAATAGCTAACTCTCGGAATCGATTCCAATACTCACCTCATTGTTCTAACTGTGCCATATTCGGAGAATTTGAATCGAATATTTCGAAGACATTCGCGAGAATTTTCATTAACGTAATTTATTCAACAGTTTTTTCTTCTATAAAATTAATCGTTAAAAGGACCTTGGATGAAACGACGGTAAAACAAATTGAAAAAATACCTGACGACGGAAAACTAGTTAAACTATAAAACTGCCAACCTCACAGGGACGAATACCAATTGCTTCGTTTAAAAATTCAAGGTTGCTGTTGATCTGAATGTACGGGGACAGAACGTTGCAACATTTCACTTAGCAATTTTTTCAACACAACCCTAAAAGTTGGTTATCAAAATTTTGAGAACAGTCAACCAAATTCTAGGTGTGAAAAGATTCTAGATCCTAGAAATTCTAGATCTATAGGAGTGAAAAGAACGGAAAACAGCTTCACTTATATAAAACGTTTATTCAGGTTATATTTACAGAACCTCGTGTCTCCGTTGCTGTTTTCAGGTCCACGGAAGCTGACATATGGATCTTATGCTTCATCTACTCCCTCTTCAAACGGTTCTACTGACGAAACTACTGAAATATAACGGTGGTGATAATAAGACCTTAGGCCTAGAAAGCGACAGTGATCAGTTACGTAAGCGCCAAATCGAGGGGTCGCTGACCAGACGAGACTGGGGAAAGTCGTAATGACTGTTTAATTATCTCGTGAGTACACGGCCTATAGATAGTGCGGCCATGAGATAAGCGAGTGACTAATGATAAGACATGATATTGTATTATTGATGAGTGCTTTATATCTGTATGGTGATCGTGTCGTGTTCACGGAACATTACTGTTTTGGTTAGCACTGATTTCTGCTTTATCGTGATACAGTTAATGTTACATTAATAGTTTTACATCTACACCTTTCTTCTAATTTCTTCTCCTTTACCAATTTGTCTATCCTTGGCTGAAGGCTTCTCTGAAGATGCGCCACAATTTTTAGGTTCACCCATTCGCGTTCCCAATACAGCGCCACCCTTTCCCGGTCATTGGTTCATGTAACTGGCGAATGAACAAGGATGTGTTCACCAGTATGTGGATTCCGCTCTAGCTCTCGTGTGGTCCAGCAGTTGTCAATTCTACGACAAATGTGACCGGTCCATTGTCACTTCCGCTTTTTTACTTCCGATTTGATTAGTGAATTTTTTCTCTCAAAGAAACTCGAGACTTCCTATATCACTTGACTTTATCCATTTTTAGATTGTAGATGAACCATTAAGGTCCAAGTCATATTTATAGATCCGTTTATACCTTTAGATTGCTCTTATTATCGAAATGAGGTCATAAACAAGCAGTTTGGCCTACTGCAGACATACTGGTAATACATGATGATAAAGTTATTCAAACGCCATATAATAAAAAATGATTGATTTGAAATCAAAGTCAGTTTAATGGCCTCACTTTCTGATCATACACTTTCACTTACACAAGTTATAATAGAATTTAAGTATCAAGAAAAGCCAATATATGTATAAGAAGAATATAAATTGCACAATGGTAAATGGTAGAATGGCAAACTAATTCTGTAGACTATTATTCTACCAAGGATGATTTTCACATAAGGCAACTGGTTCGTCTTAAATGAGCTTCAGGTTAAAAGTAAATACAAAAAGTTAATTGAAGAAGTGAGACATTCTAAAACAAAACATTGCTACTTCAAAAGTATTTGTATAGCCAAATTATTTAGAACTAGCGACCCGCCCTGGCTTCGCTTCGGTTTATAGGAGTTTTCTTATTCATTTTTTTTTTAATTTCAAAATAAAATATAGCCTATATTAGACACGGATAATGTAGCTTCCTATTTGTGAAAGAATTTATGAAATCGGTTCAGTAGTTCCAGAGATTACCCCCAACATCCAAACAAACACACAATTTTACCTCTTTATTATATTAGTATAGATTTACCAATAGTGATGCACAGCTAGTGAGCAGTACCCGGCATGCGTTGCAATGCGTTACATTTTTTTTGTCAGATACCTATGCTGACCCGCGCACAACAACTCACCAGTTTCATCGAAATCGGATGAACGGTTTAGGAACGCATAGAAGACGAACAAACAAACAAACATTATTTCTTATATATTAGATTTATCGGGTATTTATCTGGTTCAAGTGAATCAGCAAAATGAATAAGTCAGTTTAGACTCTCAGGTGAAATTGTTTTAGAAATTCAAATACACCCATATTTCAAATATTTAAGGGAGAGTTTAAGATGTCTAATTTATGATAATTATTGTATGATTTATGTAAATATTGAAATATTTGATAATAAATGAAAATGAAAACTAACTATTGTTTATTGTCAGCATGATCTGTAAGATTGTCAGGCAAATTATTATAGGTAATATTATTACTGATTTGTACCCTTCCATTAGTTAAAATAAATCAGCATACAAAACCTTATTTTCAAAAAAAGTTATACCAACTAAACAATTTCAAAATAACAAGTATTTCTTTATATACAGTGTTAAGATTTTTAGAAAACATTGAATTAATTTTTATGCAAAACCAAAGAGTATGTAATAATAATAATCAATTTATTTAAGACATTTAGAATGTTTTTTTCTATAGGGTAATTGTCACTTATACATTAATGTAGTTTGCAAAACTGCAGATTTACTTAGGTATGCATAAGGGCAATGTGTACTGACATTGACAATCTGCCTCCTTAACTTAGATCTATTCCTAGTACTAAGTTACACCAATCAGCAAGGATTTCATGTCATTATTAATCATGGTTTAATAGCCAGTTCTTGATTTTGTTTATAGCTCGAAATCTATTCAGGTGATGAATATACAACTGTCCATTAATTTTATTGTATAAGAAAGGTACAAGGAAACATTGCTGTCCTCATATAAAAGAAGGTAGTTAGTCATTTTCTTTTAAATGTACGAAGGCGGCAGACGAGCATACAGTCCACTTGATGGTAAGTGGATACGTGCCAACATTAGTCCAAAATAACAAATGTTGGCACACCCGTGGATGTGCTGAATACCTTTGGAGATATAGGAATGGATTTGGAGATGGGGTTGGGATAATGGGGGGGATAGGATGGGATGGGAATGGGCTCTGACAAATATCAGTCACTACCGAAACACGTATTACATACATTAGGAAAATAAGATAAAATGGAAAATACAGTACATTTCAAGGTAGTCTTCTGTGAGAGAGGGGTAATGTGGCCAGTGGAGTGCGCCCAGCGGCTGTTAGATTGCAGCGTGCACTCTCCCCCTGACAAATTTCTTTATGTTGCACACAACATTAATACTACATTTGTTACACTGCACTTTAGGTTTGAAAGGAAGGGTACTATAGAGATGAAGAAGAGAATTCAGTATGTATAGTTAACATACAGTAAGCAGTTTGTATTCCAAATAAAAGGTTTTAGTTGAAAACCTGAATTTCCTCAAAGTTCTCACCTTTAAAATGAGCCCTATCTAAATGTATGAATGTGTTTTTGCAGGTCCTCCCCATATAGTTAGATATGCAATAAGATATTATGGATTAACATTGATAATGTTGTTAGGTTTAACAACATTATCAAGCTTCTTAAATACCCATGTCAATTTTCTAAAGTGAGATGGAGAATACCTATGTAGCGCAAATGGTAGGCACAGATTTTAGGTTAAGGCATGCACGGTTTGTTACCAAATGTATATCTATGCCACAGTTATGGGCTTTTAGAGTGAGATGTAGTGGAGCTTTTGTGGTTTTACACAAGAAACAGGTCATAAATTTGGTCTTTGTTACATTAACTATCAGTAGATTTCTACGTAACCAATTCATTAGACTATGAAGTCCCTTCTCAGCATATCTGTCTTCCCACATCTCTCCGTAAAAGGCAAAAGCCAAGTCATGCTGCCATGAGCTACTGTCATCTGACACAGCTCATTGATGTATTTGAAACATTGTGAGTTAATATGTTGTTTTAAAGTGAAAGGTATTATGTTTTCAGGAAGCTCACATCGAATGTTAGCAAAATAACTATTGACTCAAACTGATATGTTAGTGTGCTTTCAAGAGTTGGCTTAATGGAAAACTCAAATAATATAACAGTGGATAGCCTAGGAAATCATTTCATTTCTCAACCTGGGGGTGGTGATCAAGTATGTTATGCAAGTACAGTGGATTTTGGTTATACCGACAACAAAGGGACTTTTACAATTATGACGCTATATCCAGAAGTCGTAGTATGCGAATATAGGGATTTAAGATACAAAAAAATACTAAGCAACGTACATACATAATCTATTACACATGTATGTATTATAATTATAACTCCCTCCCCTAATCTACCTGGTCGGCAAAAAAAAAACAGGGAAACAAAAGCAGTCTACAATAATAATTCTGTGAATGTAAACAGAAGATAATGTGCCTTGTCCTTAAGTCTTTGTGTCAGTGCCTGTTGAATTTCAATAGGTTCCTACATCTGCAAACGATTTCTAGGAATTTATTACAAAAAACTTACTAAAAACAGTCTCAAAATCGGCACTATATCCAAAGTTGCTGTATGGGAGCAAATTTCCTATGAAATTGTATTCTAAATTCAAGGGAGACAAGGGAGGAAAGTCTTTATAAACGAAGGCGTTATAACCAAAATCCACTGTATGTGTAAAATGTATAAAGTATGTATACTCTTGTTTTCTTTTTTACATCACTTGTGATGCATCACATTTCCACTTCACAGGTTGTCTGGATGAGGTTGCATAATTGCAATAAGATTGCCTATTGTTTTCTGTTGTTTTGTAGCTGTGTGCAAATTTCTTTGTAAGTATAAACAATAAAGATTATTATTGTTATATATAGAGTTGCAATTGGTCGGGAGAAATTATTCAAATATGTAGGAAAAAGACCTATTTCAAATATTTAATTAGTATTTATAATCAACTATTAAAGGGTAAAAACATAATTAATACCTAATTATTTATTAGTAATTTTTGGCCTTTTTGGGGGGTTTCATTGCTGAAAAGGTTGACAAACTATGGCCTACAGGTTTGACTTACATTAGCGAAGTAATGAGTTCAAATCCAGGAATATATCCCCCTGGGCTGTACTTAAATACAGTCAGTACAGTGAAGGAAAGTATTGTGAGGACTCCTAAATACAATAACAGAATAAAATTTGAGTGTATGTATAATGTCCACCAGAAACACACCAAGTATGCATCAGTAAGGTTGTTGTTGCTCTTTTTTACACTTATAATGAACTGTTACAATAAGACATTGAAATATTACACTAAATGTAAAGGCAAATTTATTCCTAGAAGGAATTTCTTCCAGAATAATGGAGAGGAGTTAAGTCATCCAAAAAGCAGGCTACAACATAATATATGTAATAAGAAATATTAGATTTCTAAACTAAATATTTTCAAGACAACCCTTGCCTAGTATGTGTACCATTGACATAATGTAATTAATATGTTAGTTTTATGGGAACATAGTTACAAACATAAATAGGTTATCTTCAAAAAAATAAATTATAATAAATCAGTGTTCTACAGATTTTGTTTGATTAAAAATGAGAAAATTAAGAATTGTACTTTGGTCTTAAATGTGTTAAATTGTTAAATCTCAGTGTTAAATCTTATCAGATTATTAGTAATCCTGTCAGATATATCGTAATAAAAGCAAAATATTGCGTCGAATTTGTTTATCATCAACTAACCTTGCGGATCAGCTGACGATGTAATCTTTGTCTAAACATTATCGTAATTCTAACATCATAATTGTGTATAATGAAATACTGTAAACACTCACCTCTTCACGACGCTTGAGCCACCGTCCGCAAGGACTTTCCTCGAGGATCTCGCTCTCATCCTCGGAGTCCTCCCCACTTTCCCTGGGAGACTTGCGCTCCTTGTCGATACTTCTACCACTCGACATAACACCGATTTACAACAAATACAACGCAAAACGCAACCACCGCACAGTTAACTAATATCTCACAGACGTTTTCAAGAAGAAAACACTAGATATAGTATTCAAAATACACTTTTTCTAGTAACCATAATATCCAAGGTTGTAATGTCAGACGTCACTAACGTTTCATTGCAATACATTATTCGAACGAAACTCGATAGAAACAATCTGTTTGTTTAATAATAAAGTTTGAATAATATTCTACAAAGAGAGATAGCACATAGTATGTCCAATGAGCTCAATCATTATAATTAAAATAAATTGTTCACCGGCAGTATTAGACTGGAGGTAGGTATTTCTATTCGACACAAAATATAAATCCATAGTGTCACATTAGTTTTTTAATATCCATAGACAAAATTTGTTTTTATTGTGGTTTTCTTTCACTATGACAGTGCATTATTTTATATCTAAAATAAACAGTAATAATATGCCTTATGATAACAATAAATTACGCGAAATTTATCTCTAAATAGGTATTTATTTCTTAATTTTTAAAATATTTGTTCGCTGATATATATATGTTCTGCCCTCTCATATTTCTTTCAGGAATTATTCACAGACAAGCAATTCAGAAAAAACTGGGCTAGATGGCGTTAATAACAAATTAAAAGTTCGACAAACTGATGTTAGATGGCAATATATATTATTTATAAGTATTTTTGCCATGTAGATTTCTTTTTTATGTAGAAAAAGTCTGCAGGCGAGCATACAGTGAACCTGATGATAACTGGATACTGTCGTCCATAGACATCCGCGATATATTCCAACATCAGTCCAGAATGACAAACGTTGGCACGCCCCTGGATGCGCTGCCTACCTTATTATTATGATGGGGAATGTAGGAGGACACGCCTTCTTAAAAAGAAAAGGCGTTAGCAACATTTTTAACGAAAACCGTAACATTATATTTAAAAATTAAAAATAAACAAATGAAATTAAAAATACTGTTAGGTAATCTTATTGTTTTCTCCAAAACATTTTTTCCTGATCAAATATCATCATAAAGTACCTACATTCTTCATGATAAAGAAAATTTTGAAGAGATAAATTGATATTTAGTCCATGGGCGATAGTATCCCCTTACCATATCAATTTGAGAATACATAAGTATATCGATCACTTACTACCAAGTGGACTGTACGCTCGTCTGCCGTTTTATTTCCATAAAAACACGAATCTCAAAATACTGTTGCTTTGGGAAAAATACATTACCAGTTATAAAAAATACAGTACATTTATATAAATTTTGGGGCGTGGGGTAATGCACAATATTACAATTAATTCACGTGATGAATTATCTAACCGTCTTAGTTAACTTGATGAATCAAGCTATCTAAGATCGAAATCGTGGAGACTGCTCAAATAAACAAAGGACGAGTAAAATAGTGTTAAAGCGCGCGCCACGAGCAGGCAGACCGACATTCTGCTCATGGCGCGCGCTTTAGTAAAATATCTATTATAATAATACAATATTTTTCATTTTTATCGTAATAAACAAAAATAAATAATATGTGTATACTAAATAAAACAAGCTTTGTCATTTTTCTCTTTAACAATTCTTATTCGAGTTTAAGTTTTTCCATTTATAAATTATATTTTTTTCGTTTAAACTAATTTCTCTACAAGTATTTGTTTTTCTATTGTTTTTTGTTGATTTTCCTCCTCCAGTATTGACCTCTGTAGTAAAAGAGTACTAATTTCTTCTTTTGCCAATTTTTCAAAAGGTCCCCTTTCCTTCGGTTTACCTAAAATTAATAATATATTAAATTAATAATGCCGCACTCAATGGCCCACACTAGGATTCCGTGTGTCGTGGGTCCAAAGACGCATACAAAGAGGAACACAACGCGTGCAATACTCAGATCCGAACTAACACCGTCGTCTTTCGTCTTTAAACATATGGTTGTCTGACCGGGAATCGAACCCGGGATCTATTGCACAGCAAGCAGGGAAACTGCCAACTGGGCTAATTGGTTGACGGAATACCTAGTTAGTGTCCAGGGGCACGAATACTCGACTCACATTCGTGTGATCGTGAGTTCAAATGCTCGATCCGTACCCCTGGGTTTCTATTTTACTTAAGTTTGGATAAAAAAATGTCACCAGCTCGGCGCCCTATGGGAAATAGGTAAGACGAAACTAGTGGAAATTCATTCTTGTTGTGTAATTAGTGTTCGAGAAATAAATATATATATAAATACTAGCTGACCCGACAGACATCTGGACAGGACAATAATACAATAATTTCAATAAGTTCATACAAACATCCCATAGAAAAAAGCACATCTTTTTACCATTTTATTATATGAATAGATTAAGTATATTTACTGCTGATAATTTTCTGAAACTAATCTGATAACTTTTTCTGAAAATAATATCAAATTTTGTCTTTATTAACAAAAATAATGCCTTTATTAATATTTAATATTATCTTATAAACATTATAGGTTTTTTTTTCTATTTATACATGACAATGGTGCAATTAACACATTCTACAAGTGTCAAGTTTTCTTCACAATAAACAATTTCAAAGTCTAAAACATATTTTATCAATGTCCCATCGCAGTAACTCAGGAGTCACTCAGTAAAGTGATTGTAGGTTTACTGTGGACAGAAGAGGACTCCTTGGAACCACACGAAAAAACCGAGGTTCAGGCAAACTTTGGCCTTGGCACATGTTTTAACTGAATATTTGGCCATACTAGACATTCAGCAGAATTCACATTCAGTTCATCATTAGTACCCAGAAAGAAACGGCCAAGAAAAATAACCCTGCAAGAAGATCGAAGGATAGTTATAATTGCCTAGAAAAACCCCTTTAAAGTTTCCATATACTTAATCCAAGTACCGGCTGTCAGCAAGGACCTGTAGATGATGACTAACAGAAGCAAAGCTGTTGGGAAGAGTTGCTCAAAAAGTTCCTTTACTAAAAAGGGAACAGGCTAGCACTTTTGGTGTGTGCTAGGAAATATGAACATTGGACCTATTGTCAGAGTCAGTGGAAACATGTTATTTCTGACGAGACCAAGATAAATCTCATTTCAACAGATGGCCACAATATATATGGTGTACTGCATAAACAGAAATGGACCCACCTGTAATACACTAAACAGCAAGTACCTAAAACATGGAGGCAGTAATTTATGAAAATTTGGGGCTGTTTTGGGGATTTGGAGTTGGACCTGTAATAAAATTGAAGGTACTCTTGATCAACACCAATGCAAATAAATATTAGAGAAAACTATGCTGCCTTATCCTGAAGAAACTCATCCTGTCATATGGACATTTCAACATGATAAAGACCCCAAACATACAGCCCAGTCTGTCAAATCCTTCCTCACAAATAAGTCAGTGTCAGTACTAGATTGGCCTGCAAGTTAGCCCAGGTCTAAACCTGATAGAACACCTATGGTACGAAGTCAAGAAAAAAGTCGCAACTCAACACACTGGCACTATAAACCTACTTTGTGACACATTTCTTCAAGAGGCTAGGAGCAATGTTTCTAGAAACATGCCAAAATTTGGTATGCCATTGACGCATTTCTGTTGCACCAAAGGTTGACTGGCGGAGAATGCCCCTAGGCATTAGGTCCAAACTCTGTACAATTTCTGTGCAGTAAATTTCTGTTTAAATAAATACCTGGATAATTAAATTGGTCTGAATCTTATACTTTCTTCCCCATCTACAGAGTATAAAATAATCCCCATTATTCTCTCCTCTATAGCTGATAAAGGAGGTGGTGAACTAGCGTTTTGCACGAATAATGCTAGCTTCATCCCTCGTGTCCCGTTTGAACGCCTCATATTTAAATTTCAAATGTTTGGCACTTCGGGAGATTTCTCCCGAAACACTATTAAATTTCAATTCAATCTCCTTCCGTGTGTTTTCTTTCTCCTGCCAAGTTACGGTGTCGTTTTTTTTATTTTCTATAATGTTTTTTCTTCTTTCTATCAGTGTCAGAGTCTTTCTGTTTCTTCTCTTGTGAAGTTTATACTTCTATCTCGCTTTTTGCTCGTGTACATTTTATGAAATTCGTCAATATGAATGTATTATTATATGAAAACAGATGCATAAGAAAATTGGTATAAAGTTCTAAAACAAAATACAAATATGACGCGAACAGAGTCACATTCATGGGTGTTGGGCTATGTACGATTTTTTTTGAAACTGCTCGATTTTATTTTATATTTGAAGAAATAAGGTTCCGCATTTCCAAAAAAAAATATTTCCTTTTTTTGTTCAGGAATAAAAAAGATATATATTTTTCTATTTTTGCTCCGCTGCAATGGCTCTTCTACGGATGTAAGGTGTTTATTCCTTTGCCAACGAAAAAATAAAGTCAAGCACTATGAAATTGACAATGACGGAATTGACGGATGTATGACAAATAAGTTCTTTTGTTCTGTACTCGCCGCTTTGTTTTGTTTTTATTTTAGCCTTTATTTTTTTAACGAATACAGCTATTTCATATCGGACTTCGATATTTTCTGCTTGAACGACTACTGCGCTTGTTAATGAAGTTTTATTTTAATTAATTTTTGCTTAATAATAATACACATATTATCCAAATGACATTATTATGCCTATTAATGTTCTTATTTTACATAAAACAAAAACAGTATACTTATAATTTTAATAAATAAGAAATGTATGCGTTAAACATTGCATAGATCGGAACGTAATAAACTTTGAATGAGACTTTTCGACAGGTATGATGGAAGAAAATGAGGGATGGACATTTGGAGGGAACTCGAGAAAGTGGTTTTGTTTGATTATTATAAAAAAAAATGTACTAATTGTGCGTTTTGTAGTTTGTGATAGTTTATTAAATTACGTGTTATTTGTGCATAATTATTATTTATTATTATTATTATTTCGCGTCAGGTACGAGATCCATATTGATATACTATAAAAATACAATTTTGAATATATATATAAAATTCTAGGTACATATTTTAAAAATTATAATCAATATTATTTAAATATATGTGAATGTTTGTAGTAACATCCCTTATTATTATCGGTTAAAAATAAATATATCATCCCTTGTATATAGTATCTATGATTATATTCTGAGATGCAGTAGCCCTCCGCTTGATTGAGGACCTTAGCCTTTGATATTTATAGATAATATTTTAGTCACTCTTTCGTCTACTATTAGTTCCTGATAAGGAACTTCAATGATTAAACACAAAAGTCATCAGGCATATTTAAAGAGTATTCAGAATACCATTTTCGAACCACACCACAGCCACAAAACAGTGGATGGTTAGTGTCACGTATGAATTAGCTCTACAAAACGGAAGTCCCGCTGTAGATGCTTGTCATCCACAAGCGTCGTTGTGGTTATGCGGTTGTGAAAGGGAAGACTAACATTCCCGGGCGCGATGTCGTCGCCGGTGGTGGTTGCGTGTGGTCGATATCGCCAACACGTATGGTATGGTTCAGGGCCGTCTTTACCAGGGGGTGCAAGGGGTGCGGTGCACCCGGGCGCGGAGCGCCCGGGGGCGCCTGTCGAGCGCTGAATTTTTGGATATTTCATTGAACTTATTGCACAGTTTATATACTTGTTACTTACGACAAATATGTATGCGCAAGCAAAAAAAAAATAGTCATTAACAATAATATTTTTTTTACTTTTATTACGCTTTCGGCGCTTGTCATACCGCATTACTACACTACACAAATAACAATTTTATTTAATACAACACGCGCGCGGCAAAATCTCGAATCCAAAGACAGTGTATGTATGTACGTTTGACACGTTGCCGCCCGGTAGCAAAATGATCTCTAAGTCAATAGAGTGTAAGTTCATTTGAAATGGGCGCGCGGGCACTTATGGTATTTACTTATGGTGCAGGGTGTGCGGCGCACAGGGGCGCAGGGTGTTAGGGGGCGCCGAGCGCCGCTCGCGACGCCTCCAAAGAGTCTACTAGAGGGCGCCTGGGTATTGATTGCACCCGGGCGCTACATGGGCTAGAGCCGGCGCTGGACTATGGTTTAAACTTTAAACGATGATAAAATATGGTCCGTGTGAATAATGCGTTTCATGCGTTTTCATATAAACTCCCTCCCGACCATTTTTTGTAGCTGTGGTGTGGTTTGAAAGTTCTATCTGGACATAATCTTAATTGGTAGATAATTATGTACCAAATTGTTAACAGTCACTTTATTAGCAAATGGTGAGAAAAGCCAGCTATTAAAAATTAACCATAAAACAAAGTTCGCTGAATAATTATTGAATTGATTTCTTAATAGAATATGAGAGAGAGGTTTCGGTTCATAATCCAACACGCGAGTCCAGTGCGGATTGGTATATTAATTATTTAATTAACTTATCCTAATTATTTGTTGCAGTAATACTTGGGTTAATTTCCAAATTGTGCGAAAATCTCTCCTTGACAATCTCATTGCACTAAACCTTTTACTGCCCATTTCGTAGCATAATGCCTTCAACCCCCATTTCTGCATTCATCAGATCGTATTATACCAACTATCATTAAACTTACATTAGTTCATGATAAAACAGAAAGAGCCGCAGAATTAGACTTGATTAGGTTTGATTATTTTTTAAGAGTTATCATATCACACGTTTTGAGGCACGTCCTCAATAATAATTGATTTTTAATAGTCGCCCTACCGTTTTTTTGTTAATTCGTCAATTAATCCTGTCTAATTCCACTTTGCACCAAGTTGTTTACCATAGACTAGAATTGTAGGTCGTTAATGCCGTGCCCCGGCCGTCGTTGCCCGAGTGTTATCAAGTGGCAGTTTGTTGCAGCTACGTGTTTACGATTAATCTGCGAAGGCTGTTGTTCTGTGTAGTAAACAAGATAAAGAAAACAAATTAAAGTTTAGTGGAGCGATAAATCAGACCGAAGATCGGCGACCGATCATCGGCACAATTACACCTGTAATGCTGTATTACCCGCGGCACATCAAGCGGATGATGTGATACAGTGATGTGTATACAGAATACACATCAAAGAATGTGATACGGATGATACAGAAGATGTGCTGAGCATAGGAGCGTACGTATCGTGCGGGCCTGATGTGTCGTTATATGCGGGGGAGAGTGCACGCTGCAGTCCAAGAGCCGCTGGGCGCACTCGACTGGCCATGTTACCCCTGTCTCACAGAAGACTACCTTGAAATATTCTGCATTATCTTATTTCCCCAATGTACGTACGTGTTTCGGTAGTGAGTGAGATGTGCCAGAGCCCATTTCCATTCCCATTTTTCCAACCCTACCTCCAAAGATAGGCGTGCCAACGTTTGTCATTTTGGACTAATGTTGGCATGTATCACGAATGTCTGTGGGCTACAGTATCCACTTACCACCAAGTGGACTCTATGCTCGTCTGCAGTCTTCGTCCATAAAATAAAACTTAAAACTCAAAAATAGTCCATTGACTATTTTTGACTATTTGTTGACTATTTGTTCCTTCCATTACAGGCGCCAGGCGCCGGCTGAAAAGGAGATTTGGCTATTTATCAATAGACTTCAGATTAGTCTTATGAATTTGGGGTAATAAAATTGTCATCTGGCAACGTTTACGGCTCTCACACGAATGTCACGTTCAGTTTGTAGAAACTGGAAAAAGATTCCTTCCGTTGAAATAAAACATTCAGTTTACTATCGAACGAATAAAGTTTATTGGATATTCCCGTTCGTAACTCTTGGTAGTTATCCAGAATTTAGTATCTAACAATTTCGTGAACAGTGAAATAGATACACAAAGAATCGAGCAGGAGCGCGCGGGAACCAATAGATTGGACGCTTGAGCGCGAAAAATTGATATAGCTGTCAAAATAGCGTGGCTACTAGTGATGCGCCCAAATGTCAACAAATCACAAGTTTGTTGTTCATTGACAGTTCGTCTAGATTCTAGATTAATATATGTATTTGACTTATGAAGAAAAGAAAATGATTAAACAGTTTCTTTGAGACGAAAGTAAGCCCGTTTTGTAGGCCCTAACCCTATCCAACAATATACCTACCGTTTATATTACATTATTAAACTTATTTAACTTAATTACATTAGTTTCATTGCATTATTATTACTAAAATTAATTTAAGAAGCACATAATTATCCGAAGTAGAATCGAGGAGTTTAGACATTTTCAATTTAGTCGTCAATAAAATATATAGGATCGTTTACGTAAGTCCGACGCACAGTTGTGCGAAGGCTGTTTGATTGACATAACGTTTGACCGACACGACTGTAGAACGACATAAGGTTTGTTCGTCCCCACATCAGAACGACGTAACGTTTGACCCAGGGCCGTCTTTACCAGGGGGTGCAAGGGGTGCGGTGCACCCCGGGCGCCCCGCGCCCGGGGGCGCCTGTCGAGCGCTGAATTCAGTGCCGGCTTTACCTATGGTGCAGGGGGTGCGGTGCACACGGGCGCAGGGTCTTAGGGGGCGCCGAGCGCCGCTCGCGACACCTCCAAAGAGTTCAAAACGCCTACTAGAGGGCGTCCTGCACCCGGGCGCTACATGAGCTAAAGCCGGCGCTGGTTTGACCGACCAGTCAGTAGAACGACAAAACGTCTGACCTTCAGTCGAAAAATCAATCTTCGTACCAGCATTTATGGCGGTATATTGTCGTGTCGGTTACAAGTTTTGTTGATCTAACATTCTTCGGCACAACGTGGTTTCGAATTATCGTCGTGTCGATCAAACAGCCTTCGTACAACTGTGCTTCGACTTTCGGTTGAAAATCAAAATACCTATAGTGAACCCTAACACAGACCTTGCGCGTAGGTCTTTTTCCCTCGCACCCTCAATCTAATATCGATTGTATTTAGGTCTAACCCGGATCAAGCGTCATTATGACCCGGTAAATAGTCTGAACTTGGCATTGGGTAACCGGGTCGTTTCCGATAAAACGGAAAAACAACGGTCGCCGAACGATTATTGAGGGAATTACCCTAAATCATGGGAATAACAATGTCAAGGGTCGGATTTTTTTCCGATTTGTGAAGGCAATTCGCATGAGATAGATATAAATGCACGGTTTAGCTGTGGAATTCAGTGAAGTATGTACTTACTAGAAATAGAATAGAGAGAGATCAATATAATCGCAGGCGGTGGATTTTTTGTTAACTAAAAAGGTCAACAGGTTACAATTCAAAAAGATTACTTTAAATAACATAGTTCCATGGTTCTTTAAGCAGCTTTGAATTTACTTGTAAAACTTACGCCAGAGCCCATATTTCGGCTCCGTTCATTATAAATAACTGGCGGTACTCATTGCTTGAAGACTCGACTTCACGCATTTTCTTCAGGTGCGATGGGAAGAGCTGACACATTTTATCTTATAAATATCTGTTAGGAATTTTAAACAGTTTAATTTACACTTTACTGTCTTGCGATTGGCCACCATATAAAACTGTCTACAATTTCGAGTCTACGATGAGGCATAAAAGTGCAGTAGGTATTAACTTTATGTGTTTTATTTCGTGAATCGTTGCTATTCACAAGAGGGACATCACTCAGGAATGACAATAAGGCTAGCTGTAGTCGTTAAACTTTACGATACAGTTTGCATTAACAAATTGAAATGCTGATGGGAAGTCTGACCGACAATTTATTACCTTTATTGAAGGGTGTTGCCATATACACCGCCCGAGTGTTGCCAGTAAAAGGAATTAACTTTCATTGGAATTTGTAATAGGACAGTCTACATAAAATTGTTATTGGAATCTATGAATAAATCATTTACGTACATCTACCGATCTTATTAGTTCAGAGCGACTGGAAAATGAATTCAGAAGTAGGAAAAAATTAAAGTTGGTAATTAGTTGCAATAGAATTTTAGAGATATTTCCAAGATTTTCAAGAAATCTACACGATTTTGGAATATCGGGAAAAAATCTCTAGGTACATATCGAAAGGGTGACAATAATCAGTTTCAAGGTGTATATTATACTAGATGTGCCAGCGACTTAGTCCATGAAGAGGGTTAATTTGTTTCCTGTGCGATCTCTATAATTTATTTGGATAAAAAGTACCTAAGTTTAATTAAAATCCGTCCAGTTGTTATTGCGTGAATCGCATTCGAACAGACAGATAGACAGTGAAAAGTTCCAAAAATTGTTGTTTTGGGCTCGGTGTTACCCGTACTTTAATACTGTAACGATTTTTTATAAAAATATTAAATGTACCGACACGGCTCTGTTACAATTGTATTATACGTGTAGATTTAAATTCAATAGGTGGATACATGCATAATTAGCCATATACGAAGGTTCAACGCCAAATATCAAAAATCAAAATTTTAATAAGAATTAGTTCTGACCGTCGCCACTAGATGGCGTTGCCATGTTAAAGTTACATGATAGTTGCGTTTTGTCATTTTGTATAATATCTATGTATAATATTGTCGATAATAATAATAGTAATTGAAACAATTAAGTATGTATCTATCTCTAAACTATACATTTAGATATGAGCCGTAGTGTACTTGAAAAATATGCACTTGGTCTTGCAAGTATGAGTACGTGCAAAAACCAGGTAGAAAATACAGTATATTTTAGGTACTGTCTTTGAAAGTACGCGACAAACTTCTTTCCAGAAATGCATTTTAAAGGCCTATCCACACACATCAGTCATCATCGGGTTTCTACAATCGCACCTGACCGCCCGTCACGGAAGTCCGGTGCATGACCTTGATACGCACCTTGATACAGGAGGTGTCGCGCACGGTACGATCAAAAAAATCGTTTTTTGCCGAGAACCCGTGGAACGAACTGCCTCATGAAGTCTTCCCCTTATGCTACTGTTGGCTACGATATATATTATATATAAGGCGGTGCTCGCGATCGATGTTATACCGCAGGGCCAATGTTGCAGGCCGCACGTTGCCTTCCAACGGGGGGTGTAGGGGTGAAATACGGAAATAAAACGCTGCTCTAATTCACATTGAACCACAGGAGCGCAGGGAGGAAGCGGCAGTCGGCAGCGAACTCGCTTGTATGAACTTGTTAGGTATCTCCACTATGAGGAGTCTGTTATATCAAGTCACTACTTAGAGTGTTAAATGTAAAACTAGCAGTTCAAGTTACTACTTGAAGTGCTGAGGACGAACTGGCAAAGAGAGGTCGGAACCTATGCCTTTTATAGCAAGTTCGCTGCCCGTGCGATCCCCCTGCTCCCTGGGGAAGTTTATTGTGCTATTCGCTCTCCAACGTCATACATAACTTCTGAGCTACAAGTCACTTATCCTAGGGTTTGTCCTCCTCTTATGCGGAGGACAAGGCTATTTTCGATGACGAAGTATGAAGATCTACATTTTTCTGGGCAATTTAGCCCTTTTTTCCCTCCCGCCTTCCTTGAGTAGCAAGGGGAATGGGAGGACTGAAGGTAAGGGGAAGACAGTGGCGCCGATACCGGATTTTCGTCATCTAGCCCGCAACTTTATATGTTTAATTCAATGCTTAATAAAACACACTGCGGGCGGTAGCCTTTATTTTTCCTATACCCTGACCTGTAACCCAGTTTCCTAATACATTTATGGAGAGCGAATACAAAACACATACAATTTATAAACAAGGACAATAATAAAAAACATAATATAAATGTACGTACTAACATCCCATAGTCTCGTAGGAAAGGTGTATGGATTTGTCTCGTACGCTTCTATTAGTGTAATGTGAGAATTCATTCGTCCTCACCTCGCTAGTTGCGTAACCCTTGTGAGACAACCCCCTTTCTTCCCCGAGCCGTGCGATGCCAGTACGTACATATCACGTACACTTGATTCTATTTACATATTAATACACTGCACTTGTGCTACGCTTTCATTCTGTCGTGCACAGCTACAACATGGGGTTCTTCAAGAAAGCTCTGAATAGGATTCTGTAAGGCCGGCGCGCACTCGCAGACCCCCTGGTGTGGCAGGTGCTCATGGACGGCGGTAGCCACTTACCATCATGTGGACCGCTTGCCCGTTTGCCCCATTAATATACATATATATAAAAAATACATTTCTCTAAATTATCAATTACAAATTTATGACGTTTGTCAGATAGAATTAATTTTTAGGCTGAAAACGATCGCTCCACGTCGACAGACGTGACAGGGCAAAATTTGAAATTCGGTGCCAGGTCCGCAAAAATAAAGTCAGGCAAGCTTTGACCTGTGCCACTAATGTACGCATTTATATGTTGAACTAGCTGTTGCCCGCGACTTCGTCCGCGTGGACTTTAGTTTATAAACACCGTCTTTACCTTCTTAGGGGTATTTGGTATTTTCAAAAACGATCACACACATTATTTCTTATAGCTTATTTTTTATCAAACAAATGTTCGACGTGATTCTTTAAATTGATATAACTTTTTTATTTATGAACTGATTGAAATAAAACAAACACTAAATTTTAATTGAAGCTTACCACAATACATTAGTGAAAACCGCACCCAAATCGGTTAAGCCGCTTCTAAGATTAGCGCGCACAAACGCACAGACAAACAGACAAAAATTCTAACAATCATTGTTGTGGGTTCTATTGCGTTGATAAAGGGCCCCCAATAATATTTTCCTCATATATCTTCCATGTACAGACAGCGATCAGTTACATTTTTATTATATGTATATATGTATAGATTACGTAAAGACCCGTTTTTTTTAACCAGAACGGCGTCTAACTTGTTTCGAATCTTTTTCGAAATTGAGTTTTTATGGCGAATTATGCAATAGAGCGAGAAAACAGGTAAATATGCAAATGCATATATATACTCCTATGTCTAGTAATTACTTTTTATTTCATCTTAATCTGTATATCCATATCCTAACTAATATATGAAAATAAAACTTCTTTTTCTTTGAAATATTTTCAGGCATCAACGATTGGACGACTCGAGCTAAAATTTTAATTGGACCTTTTTGGGGGTTACGAAAAAGCTATAGGCTACAAAAGTAAGGTTTTCGTGGGACAATGAGCACGCGGGCGAAACATCGGAAAAAGCTGGTATTAATTTAGACACACTAATATCATAACGAGTTTTCCTACGTGAATAATATTTTTTCTCTATTTAAGTTGTTCTAATTTCTCGCTCTATATAAATCGTAATGTACACAACATTACGAATTATATACAGCACATTAAGAATACATGTAATCATGTATTAAAATAGAGCAAAAGAACCTTTTTTTTTGGAATTACTCTTTCCCTGTTTGCGAGTTTAATGAATTTTAGCATACTTACAATGAGTTTACAGTTTACGTTCTGGATTAATATGTAGGATCCGTTTTATTTGGATCTATTACAGAGTTGCCCTGGGAATAAAGTACGCAGCAATGAGTTCCCGGGTAAAGTTAGTATACTCTATGTGAACAAGATGTGGGACACGATCGCTAAATCTCATCCATTCCCATCAATATTCCGCTCAATCATCAATTATTTCGACCGAAAATGCAATCTCGCTACGTGATCGACATTTAATCCGATCTTATCTCACGTTTCCTCATAGATATTTGTCAGCTACCGTGTATCAGGGTGTGATAAGATTGTTATGGTGTTATCTTCCTGATGTCGGTGTATATTTACTTATTGCAATGTTATTAGATAAAATGTTTCGAACTTCACCAATATTGTTTACAAAAAGATAACTTTAAATATGATCTTAAATAACTAATATGTTAATAACATTAAGGTACAGAATTAGCAGGCTGAAGTACCTAACTGAAGTTTTAAAGGGGTGCACGCTGTAATCCCACAGCCGCGGAGCGCACTCGACTGGCCAAGTTACCTACTCTTCTCCCACAGATGACTTAAAATGTACTGCATTTTCCACTTTATCCTATTCTCCCAATGTATTTCGGTAGTCAGTGAAATATGCCAGAGTCCTTTCCCATTCCATCCTATTATATCCCTCCGCATTGCCTCAGTACTTTATACTAATCTCCTTTCGTTCTTAAATCTCCAAACGCAGGCAGCGCATTTAGAGGCATGTCAACGTCTGTTATTCTGGATTAACGTTCCCATGTATCGCGGATGTCCATGGACGACAGAATTCACTTACCACCAGGTGGACTGTATGCTCATCTGCTACCGTTTCTCTATAAAAAAACAACGGGCAGATCACAGGTTATATCTGTCACAGGACCGACATCCGATGGGGTAGACGAGTCTTTGAATGGAGACCACGTAAAGGAGAGCGCAATTTGAGCCACCCTCCGGTCAGGTAACCCAGAACGTAACCGAAGTCATCAAGCGGCTTTAATTGGTTGACGATTATCTGAGAGTTTTTTTGTAAAAAATATTTACTAGATTTAAATAAAGTGGGTTTCGATCTCGAAGTTCTTTAGGGTGATTACTACCGCTGCGAAGGCCGGCGGAAACGGGTTGAAATAGGTCATAATTATACTTAAAAAAGCCAGTAAAACCTTATTTGTTAAATTTATGAGAAAAAGTAATGAAACTGTGTTTTTTATTCCTTGCCATTTAGATGAAAATTATTTTTTCATTACATATAAAAGTAAGCTTTATTCTACGCTTTATGTTCCACTGCGGTTTACGAGTACCTGTACCTCCTTGTGATCATGAAAAGGTTTACTCTAATTTTATAGCAACTGTAACAATAATGAATGGTAAATGGTAATCGCTGCTTGTGGACACCCATACAATAAATATTTTGGTTCAGGCGCATACTGTGCAATTGGCAAAATGCGAAATTTCAAAATGGTGCAATAGAGTGGTACAGTGAAATCAACGAAAGATAAACTTTGCATCTGTGTGAGTGAGTGCCGAACTGTCCACTCCGATTGTCGAAATGATTCGCGTACTGTACACTATCGGTGTGCGCTCACACAAACGTAAAACTCATGTCTCGTTGATTTTATTTTTGGATAACAATTTTAAAAAAATGTTTCTGATTGTACAAAAATGATTGCTCATTTTGAGAATTGCACATTATGCGCCCAAACGTAATATTTATATATACTTATCTAGTTATAAAACAACTTCACATAAATACTCTCACGGTCCCATACCACACCATACCATCATCGGCCAATGTCTTTTCACTGTTGGACATAGGCGTCTCTTAACGTTTGCCACTTACACACGGTCTTCCGAACATAGGCCTCTCCCAACGCTTGTCACTACACACAGTCTTAGAGACATAGGCCTCTCCCAACGCTTGCCACTACACACAGTCTTAGGGACATAGGCGTCTCCCAATGTTTGCCACTTACACACGGTCTTCCGGACATAGGCCTCTCCCAACGCTTGCCACTACACACAGTCTTAGGGACATAGACGTCTCCCAATGTTTGCCACTTACACACGGTCTTCCGGACATAGGCCTCTCCCAACGCTTGCCGCTACACACAGTC
Source organism: Sesia bembeciformis (assembly GCA_943735995.1). NCBI lineage: Eukaryota > Metazoa > Arthropoda > Insecta > Lepidoptera > Sesiidae > Sesia > Sesia bembeciformis. The sequence continues at coordinate 571,884 of OX031028.1, read as the reverse complement.
TTAGGGACATAGGCGTCTCCCAACGTTTGCCACTTACACACAGTCTTCCGAACATAGGCCTCTCCCGACGTTTGCCACTACACACAGTCTTCCGAACATAGGCCTTCCGAACGGTCTCTTCGCATCCACCCTGAACGATAAATGTCTGAGCTAAATGAAAATGTAACGATTTTTATTAACATATTATATTATTATTTTTTTTATAGAAAGAAGGTGGCAAACGAGCATACAGTCCACCTGGTGGTAAGTGGATACTGTCGCCCATAGACATCCGCGATACATGCCAACATTAGTCAAAAGACAAACTTTGGCACGCCCCCGGATGCGTTGCCTCCCTTTGTTGATGAAAGGATGGATTTGGAGAAAAGATTGGGGACGTGGGAAGTGATAGGATGAGAATGGGCTCTGGCATATCTCACTCACTACCGAAACACGTACCTATATACATTGAGGAATATGATAAAGTGGGAAATGCAGTACATTTCGAGGTAGTATTCTGTGATTGTTTTGTCAAGATGATTATCTTTACATAGTATAAAACAAAGTCGCTTCCCGCCGTCTGTCCCTCTGTATGTACGCTTAGATCTTTTAAACTACGCAACGGATTTTAATGCGGTTTTCATCAATAGATATGTTAGAGTGATTCAAGAGGAAGGTTTATACGTATAGTTTAATATTGTTTTAACGAAACCGAAGCGAAGCGAGGGCGGTTCGCTAGTTTTACAATAAATAATTAAAAAAATAGGTGGATTGTCCGCTGCCGACTTTGCAGAATCCTATTCATAGTACAGTAGGTCTGGATTTAATTTTAACAGTATCTAACTTAATAATTATGTGTTGCTACATAGTAATTAGTGATTAGTTAGCCGCCTACAGGCATCGTTATACAAATTAAAGCCACACTATAGAGGTCTTGCTAAATCATTAATCTTCATTATCGACGTACGCTTACCGTCAAAAACAAGTTTAGAAAAAATATACGCAAATCCAGCTAGACCAGAGAGTATTTCACGTAGAAGGAAATTTCTAAAATTTTCTATTTTTAAAATTGTCAAAACACTAATAGGTTATTTATTTAAAAACTCTAAAAGTTATCAATTTTTTAGAGATAATTATATGATATCGAGCTTATAGTTAACTTAAAATTTAATAATTCGTGGGTATTTTTAAAATGGTCCAATGAAATGTTTGGAGGGGGAGGGCGCACACCAACGGCTGAGCGCGCCTGGCGGGCCAGGTTACTTCTCTTTCACAGAATGCCATCAAAATGCACTTGTTCTATGGAGGGCAGTATACTTCTGTACGAAAACCCAGCGTTATATTAATTAATTAAGCATCGTCATTAAGATCACTCACGGCGGTAATCAAACTGCCCCTCACGTGCTAACCTTAATTACGAGCAGGTCTCGCGCGCGTGTTGTAAAATTAATAAAATTTTACGAAATTCCCTTCAAAACTCGTATAAAACGGGTCCACCCTCTGGCTGTCACGTCTTGCAGCGAAAAAGTTAAATTACAAAACGCGGAGCTAAATCATAATGAGTTATAATTGCTTGTGTAACTTCGCGATCTGAATTGTTTCATATATTTTATATGTATTTTTTTATTTGTAATTGATTATTTGTATTTATTAATCAATCAAAGTTTGCTGACCTGGGTGCCACATATCAATGAAGTGTGTCGAAAGGTTACCTACGATCCCTATATCAATTTAAAAATTTTCTTCCGACCGGCACTATGATAGTGCAGTTTGATACTCTGATGTCAACCAAGATCCTCTTATCAAGTTATCAACAACTGTTTAATTTATGGATTTCTTAAATATGATCATATATTCTTATATCGTTGTCAGCTTAAGAGTTGCCATCCGACAACGCAGGTTTGTAAGATTGCTTTGCACACTATTTTCAATCTTATACGATCCACGTTTCCTTGAATATCTGAAATGTAAGTTTCAGTTTCAGAAGAACTCTCACGATCGTTATCTTCGTTCCGCTAAAACTGCACACTCTGTCTTTTCTCATCGCACTGGTTTCATGACTAATTCCTTCGTCGCTCAGACAACGAGTCTCCAGAACTTGATACCCACTGGCATAAGGACGACTCCTAATAAAAACAGCATCAAGAGGAAGCTTAGGAAGCACTACCTCCGAAATTCACAGGGCTAATGGTATTTTTCACATTATTATTATATATTATTATCATTTAGTAAATAAATAAATAATATATCTGAACATTCATCGCTGAACATCTAAAGTCGAAAATTATTCCGTAATTTCCGTTGATTTCCGTAAGTTTTAGAACAAAAATGCTATAACAAGAGTTGTAGAACTTCACGAGTCCTGTTCAATGACATGACCTTTATACATAATAATAATAGGTAAGTACTTTTCAAAAAATCCAAAATTTTTTTACAAATTTATAATACATACACATACACAATATATATTGTGCAATAAGGTGTACTTACTTAACTGAAATATAAACGAAAACTAATTTTAGGCCAAATTTCAATTGAATCAATCGTTAAATGATTTGTAAAAACGACTTTTTTTTGTTGCAGAGAGTAATTTGCAGAAATATATTACTATTTCAGCGACTCTTATATCTCTCATTCATTGTCCTTTTACAGTTTAATGGGCCAATTATTCATAGAAGCCCATTGAGCAAATGAAATCCGCCACTTTCAAACTAGTATAATCGCTCTCACCCATATATTTAAAATTTAATGTCTCCCATCTATATTTTATACCATTATTTAAAAAATAAAGTTACGACATATTTAGTTGCCTTTGTCCTTAAAGAGATGGTATTACGTCTTCAAGTTTTAAGACGTATTTTCAAGATCAAATAAATTGAGTTTTTAGACAATTGATATTCATTCGAAATATTTACGGTTCTAATTACAATATATTATAAAAAAAAAATATGAAATCTACAAGCATTGCTTATATATATATATATATATATATATATATATATATATATATGTGTGTAGTTATAGATTTTACAACTTAAAACTCTCATTATCAACATTCAAGAGAAAATGATTTGCAACTCATTGATACATTAAAAAAACAGATATTGCTTGAACATTAAGAAAACATTCGTGTACTACAAAGACCCATTTAAAAAGTAATTTAATATTAAAAACATCTTACAATTTCAGTATGCAAAGTACCTTACATGTGTTTTCGAGAGCCGCGATAGGAGACATAAAAAGTATTTTCGTAGATAATTTCAATAAGATACGCTAGTAAAATCTCGAATAGTCTGTCGTTAGAAATGTACTCGTGCGAATAATATTTCAACTTATAAGTAGAGTAGAATACGTTGTACGTAGGCTAAAACACCTATTTTAAAAACCGAGCAATCTATTTTCAGCTTTACCCTTATTTCAGTGGCAAGTTGTATCGGGTTGGCGACTATGTTCCCGCCGTTTTTTTTATAAAAGTTTATCTATACATATAATAAAACTGTAACAGGCCGCTGTCTGTACATTATAGATATTGAAAGAAAACTAATATGGAGGGGTCTTTATTAGAGCAACAGAAGCCAAAACAACAGTTTTTAGAAATTTTGTCCGTCTGTCTGTCTGTATGTTTGTACACGCATCACGCAAAAACTACTGCATGGAATTGAATGCAGTTTTCACCGATCTATTGCTAGAGGTCTAACTTAAAATATAGGCTCCATTTTACCGCAGGAAAATATCTTATTCCGATTGTTTTAAATTTAATAAACCGAAGCGAAGTGAGGGCGGGTCGCTAGTTTTTCAATAAAAATTAACATAAATTAACTCGAACAAAAAAACAAAACATCCAGTTTCGAATGATTTAAAATATTATGCCAAAAACATTTAATGACATGCGAAATGTTAAAATTTAAAAAAACGGCGCTAACTTAGTTGCCAACCTTAATATAAAGTAAAAATACTTATTTCATTTTTTTTAGTATAAAGAGAACTCATATTTAAATACATATTTTTCTCCCAAACAAGATATAGGTACAATATGTATGAGTTCTAATTCTAAATGTGAGTAATATGTGAATAACGTCACATGCGGGTGACGCGTGAGTAACATGCACAATTATTTTGAATCGTGCAGGAAAGAATATCGGTCAAGAATATATTTACCTAATTTATACAACTTTTGCAATAGTTGCAAGCGAGAATCGTACGAAGTTTGATCGAATACGATATTCTCACCCGAACGGCTTGTGTAATGAGCCTTATGGTGGCAAGTATACGAGTATAAGAGTAACAAATGTTATAATGATGTAAATCTATTATTTAAATTCCATGTTTATTTCCTTTCATTTCTTAAGCACCTTGTCTTACTCCAGAGCTACAGAAGCGATAATTATAAGTAATGGTGTAACTAGGGCTGCCATCCCTCCGGGTTTGACCTTTCTTCAGGTTTGAAGGATGCTTGTCCGGGCTATTGGTTAACATCGTGAATCTCCGAGCGACGCGGCTGTGACCACCAGCGTTCAAAAAAAGGAGAAGTATGATTTTAAATATACTCTTTTAATGATTATTGTTGTGATTCAAACGCTATTTAAAGCGTTGCTACGTGTATTCAAGACGTAATTATATCTTCTATTAATTATTATTAAAAATTTAATATTAAGTATCCCGTCGAAATGATTTATAACTGTAACTTCGAATTCAAAATGTACTTCTAAATTTCCAGTTTTGTTTCCTATTCCATTTTTTTTAATATCCAGTGTTCGGAATAGTTCTCACAGGTATCCAAACGATTAAAAGAGTATTGTTGACGTTTGGTATTGGCAACACTACACGCTTTCTTGCTGTGCGAATTCGGCGACGATCGCACGCGCCGTAGACTACACGTTATTTTGCCCCCTCTGGACTTCCGCGATTTGAAATATGTAGTTAAAATTCGGCTTTCTCTGCGGATCCGGCGAAGATCGCACGCGCCGTGTGTCCCGCGCGAATATAAATTTGAAAATCTATTGCCCTATAACGTTTGTCATTTTGGACTAACGTTGGCATGTATCGCGGATGTCTATGGGCGACAGTATCCACTTACCATCAGGTGGACTGTATGCTCGTCTACCGCCTTAGTACATAAAAAAATAAAAATAAATAATCCAGCTTTACGGTATTCCGAAGGTGACGACCCTAAGTGTAACTAAACAAGTCTATATTAAGTACAGTATCATTGTACGGATTCTAATTTCCTTCGTAACGTTACGTAACTCGCAGCGACATTGTGACACGCTTACATCCCCTTGGAAAGTGATATACGCAGCAAAATCTACAGAAATCCGGGGCGTAAATAATGTTCAGTGGCACATCTGAGGGGTGTGATACCGGATGGTTGAATTAGGGTAGGGTTTTACCGGTATTATCACTACTTATTTGTGGAGGCGTTTAATAGTGCGGATACACCCAGATTATTATTCGAATCTATAAATCGAATCTAGTGTTAGCATCAATAAATAGTTCTAATTTAAGATCTTTCAAACTATAAATACATAGTAGAATGGAATAAACATATACATGTTGTATGATAAGATATAGGTAATGTGTATTCATCGGATAAGTATATTTCTTTTTATCTATTTAAACGGGTCTACACGCATATGTTTACCTTATTTATTTTAGTCGACGTGTCGGTTGGGTCGCACCAACCGTGGTCACGACCTGACTGAGGAGGCGCGTAGTCAACGTCGAGAGTTGCGAGTGTTTCATCAACTACCCGCATTTGGTCTTCATAGTGCGAAAAATTTCGGCACACAACTGTCACAATAACGAATAGGGTCAGGCGAAAAATCGCGAGGTTTAATTGTATTAAATTTATTAATCACTGGATTCCATGTCGACGACAATTTGTATCCAATTTCTCGATTGAAATTTCTGTTTCTTGATTTCAAGTGAAATAAATAAAGTAAACATACGCATTGAGACCCGCTATAATAGATAAATACATATATGTGTGAAAAACGCGAAAATCTCAAATGTTATAGGTATATTTATTTGTTTGTGAATTATTTATCTTGTATGTCGTTTAAGTTCTATATTTATACCTCTCATTGCGTAGACAAATTAATTCAGTTTGTACGCAAAACAATAATTTTCAATGACTTCCCCAAAGAGTTTGTACTACAACAATTCATACAACTAAATGTCAACAATTCACCAAAGAGTACGGCGGCCATTGTTGTTACAAAATTACAGCACTCACAGCAGACAAGTGACGATAATTAGCGAGTTGAACCTCTTGTCATATTTATGTTTCGTAAACATTGTTAACTTTGTGTGTGGTGCGAGTGTTGGAAAAGTAGCGAGTATACTTGAGAAGCAAGAACAGGTAAGCAAGAAGCGCAGTGTACATTGTTGTACGTTATGATTTGCAGGCTTCGTAGCTGCTACCAGTTCGTAGCCTCACCACTCAGACAACGTAGCATCGTAGCGCGTTACACGATCGAACTTTACGACGGTATGCACGACAAATGTTAAATGTCTACTATAGACATGTAGCACATTAATCGAATGATCGTTATTCGATTATCGATTCTTTTTGGAACTAATTGTAATCCATTTTATAATAATGTTTTAAATCGATTTTACTGTCTAAAAAGGATGTAACAAAAAGTGTGGAGATGTACTAAATATTATTGTATTTAAGGAAGTAAATAACAAAAAAACCTAGATTGACGGACACATAAACTGCATCAAAGTACTGGATGACTTTGGACCTAATAAAAAAAACGTCTTTTTATTTGATTGTTAAAAAAAATGTTAAATACCGGTTTTATAACCATAGTCTGGACACGCATAAACAAGCTATCATCAGTGTTAATGTTGTAAATAAAGTCAAAATGATTATTAATAAACTAGTAAGTCAATTGTTTTATAACTGATTTAAGGTGTCCATGGGCGGCGGTAACACTTACCATCACGTGGGACCGCTTGCTCGTCCGCCCACTAGTATATATAAAAAAATAAAAAATAATTTCTAATTATGTTTTTACTTCAATATTTCAATCGATTATTTTATTTTTATTTTTTACGGTCACATCTCTAGTTCGCACTACACTAGTATGTAATCTTGCAGGTAACATGAAATAACAATTTATTTTGATAATTGTTTATAATAATTACGCAAATAAATGGAACATTATATTATGTTATTGTAAAATGTCCTTTTATAACATTTAGTAGTGTTAGGTAATTTATCTTTATATGATAGCCGTTATCAGAATTCATCTCTATTTCTTACGTAAAATTTACGACAACGATACAATTTACCTTGTATGGATGTGTCAGCCACACCGTCGTACAGGTGTGGATATAGTGAAGTTGTATGAATATAGTACTTATAATTTTATTATAGTTTGTTTTGTATTTAGCCGTTCTTTATCTAGATTATAGTACACGCGGTAAGTAAATAAAAGTAATAAATTAAGTAAATAACAATAAGTTTCTTCTTTAAAATGTACAAGGCCCCTAATGGACCTCCTCTCGTATCTTGGACTTAACGCCATTTGGCCTCTACAAATATCAATTGTATCTGCGTTTTGAAGATAGGTATCGTTGTAATGAATGAAGTTGTTACAGCTGGCATTTATTATTGTCTTATTCAGAATTACTTTATTACTTCCATTTACTTTGGAATGCCTTTCGTACTTCAGAATTTTACGAAAGGTTTGCGTTTAATATGGAGACTTAATATCATTAATCAAATTAAACCACTTGCGCTTCTTAAGATGAATATTGATAATAAATGATTTTATGAAATTAATATTGGCCCACTCTTAAAACAACGTCTTACTGTGGTTTAAGGACATAATGCACCACACCGTGGAAGAAAACTCCGTGGATACGAGGGCTCTACCTAACAAATTGATTTGAAAATCAAGAAGTGGGAGAAGTGTGAGGGGGAGAGTGCACGCTACAATGCAACAGCCGCTGGGCGCACTCGACTGGCCACGTTACCCCTCTCTCACAGAAGACTACCCTGAAATGTACTGCATTTCCCACTTTATCTTATTTCCCCAATTTACGTACGTGTTTCGGTAGTGAGTGAGATGTGCCAGAGCCCATTCCCATCCTATCCCTCCCCATTTTCCCAACCCTTTCTCCAAATCCATTCCTATATCTCCAAAGGTAAGCAGCGCATCCGGGGGCGTGCCAACGTTTGTCATTTTGGACTAATGTTGGCATGTATCGCGGATGTCTATGGGCTACAGCATCCACTTACCATCAGGTGGAATGTATGCTCGTCTGCCGCCTTCGGCCATAAAAAAAAAAGAAGTGGGCAATGCAGCTACATTCTAGTTGGATAAAATAAACGGCTAAATAAAACTAGCCAAATAACTAAAAGAGTGGGCTCGTCAACGGTCTTGGTCGGCGTTTCGTTTTAAGACTGCATCCCTCATGCGTAGGTCTACCACCCCTCCGAGTTTGACCTGCAGTTTGAAGGATACTTGTCCGGCCTACGGGTTAACATCGTGAATCTCCGAGCGACGCGGCTTGACGTCCAGCATGACCCGTCCATAGTTTTAGAGCTTACGCTGGTCTAATTCGACATTCTTGCGTGCGCAGCGCGAGTCCCTTGCAGTTAAATGATAGCGGAGCTGGGGCGAGTTGAGTGAAGTAATAAAGGGATAGAGAAAGCCAAAGGATAAGTCAAAAAATCAAAACAATTCGATTGACTTATTCGATGTTTTGTCGGTTGATTTTTATTTAGTACCATTTTTTTTTAATCTCCGGGTTTAGGGTATTCCGAAGATTGCAGCCCTACTAATAGACAAGACAATGTGAGGATGTCCATGTTCAGCAGTGGAAGATAAAGGGGCTGATTATGCTTACGAATAACGAAATCTCCTTTAAGATTGGTGATACCACAGATTTTTATGTTACTAAAATGTATTTACGAATATAACATTGAAGTCTACATCTCAATGATGTTATGAGTGTTATGATACGGTGCTATGGTGTAACTGTAACTTGAAGATGCTGATCTTCAAGTATTAAAAAAATGGGAAATAATTAAATGAGCATCAGAAGTACAGAAATATAGCTGGGTTAGGTTTATGTTGTCTGGTGACAATAACGACAGTCTGGTGACAAATTTAAAGTTGGGTTAGGTTTAGGTGGTCTGGTGACAATAACGACAAAGTCTGGTGACAAATTGGGTTTAGGTTTAGGTTCTCTGCTGACAATAACGACAAACTCTGAGGACACTTTTAAAGTTGGGTTAGGTTTAAGTTCTCTGGTGACTATAACGACAAAGTCTGGTGACAAATTTGGGTTAGGTTTAGGTTCTCTGGTGACAATAACGACAAACTCTGGGGACAAATTTAAAGTTGGGTTAGGTTTAAGTTCTCTGGTGACTATAAAGACATAGTTTGGTGACAAATTCGACGTAGACTGTGTGGAAACTCTAAGTAATTTAATATTGTTTATTTAAATTATTCAAATATAGTTTGTTTTGTTGATCATGATTCGCTGCCCCTGTTTAGTATTTCGAAACTGTTCGTTTAAATATAACCCTAAAAATCAAATTGTTTCGATTTTACATTGAGTAAATTACTTCGACGGGTTTTGTATGTTTAGCGAAGGCTTCAATATGCGTAGCTACGTGACATTGTTGGGGACGTAACAAAATTAAATGCGGGGGCCGTTCACTGAATAAATGGATTCAATTCAGTTGACTCAACTTAATAACAAGTTTATTCGCCGAGAATTATTCTTAGCTTTAAAAGCCTTGACTAAACATGAATAACATAATTAATTCATGAATTGACATAGAAGACGTACTTAGTGCAGAAATAGCATTAGTTTTTAATATATTTTCATTAATAGAACGTTTACTAATAATTTACATGCATGATTTAATGTATAAAGTGTAATAAAATGAAACTACATCATCCTAAGAGGCTATTGTAAACGTAACGTATAATACATTACTTCAAGGATATTCAGTCATATTTTGCCGGCGTACTTGGAAAGCGTGGGATGCGTTCCGGTCACGTGGACTTAATGCAAGGCCGCGTCGGGGCCAAAGCGACTCAATCAAATATATACATATATTTTGTTTATTAGGAAATATGTTTTATTATACATTAACGTTTATTACATATTATTTGTAATTTTTGATAATTTTAAATAAACATTGTATAATGCAGAAACTTTGTTAATTCCCTATGCCGGGATCACGTCCATCCTGGCCCACCGTGGCTACTGATGGCTCAAAGAATGTCGTTGATAGTGGCTGGATAAGAAGAACAGAAGACCATGTGTGGTAATGAGGAACGGGAGAGGCTTAGCGGTGGAGATATAATTGTTACGATAATTCTAATGTGGTTATTCATATCGTTCAAGATCGTTTAGCGCAACTGCGAATCTGATATTTATATAAATGAAGATATAACTCTTGTTATAATTGTTATAAATCACCAGTTCGCAAGTGTTGTTAATTATAATTATTTCACAAAGCGGCGTTGTCGACGGAGCGGGTTAAGTGCGGTTTGTTTTGTATTCATAACTCCTAAACTTGTACTTGCCGGCAGTTAATTATCTTGTTATTCGGACAAACTGCTTGTTTTTGACTTTGCTTTAAACCTCACTAGTTAATTTTAATAAACAACGTTGTTTTTTTTATGGGCGAAGGCGGCAGACGAGCATGCAGTCCACTTGGTGGTAAGTAGATAGTGTCGCCCATAGATATTCGCGATACATGCCAATATTAGTCCAAAATGACAAACGTTGACACGATCCCGGATGCGCTGCCTACCTTTGGAGATAGGAATGGATCTGGAGAAAGGGTTGGGAAAATGGGGAGGTATAGGATGGGAATGAGCTCTGGCACATCTCACTCACTACCGAAACACGTACGTACATTAGAGAAATAAGATAAAGTGGGAAATGGAGTACATTTCAAGGTAGTCTTCTGTGAGAGAGGGGTAACGTGGCCAGTCGAGCGCGCCCAGCGGCTGTTGGATTGCAGCGTGCACTCTCCCCCACGCAAAGTTTTATGATGGATAAAATAAAGAAAATGCTTGAATGGCATGCCATATGAGCGCTAGGCGCTGATGAGTTTAAGGAGTAATAATAATAAAAGATGTAGCAATAAGGGTTGGAAGGTGGAATGGAAATGGCTGCGTATCTTAATATTATTAGGTTACGAATAACGGTCAAGATGTATAATAAAAATAATTGTGTCTTATTCATAAAACCGAACTGTCTGTATTTGGATGAATTGCAGAACTTATTGCCAATTTGTTTGGAATATATTGGTCATAATTTGCAACATTACTTGTATAATACACTATATAAACAAATATATATATAATACGATCTCTATAATAGCATATGAAATAGGCGAATGGCGGAAATCGCATTAAACGAATAGGATAGGTACTGTATATTTTACCGAAGTTCCAATTTATGTCTCGTCACTTAACCACAGTATTTTTAGATAAGCAAATAGTGTTTAACTTAAACAGTAAAAATTCGCTATACATAATAAAAAGATAACGTGAGCTATCGATCCTAGTTTGGGCCATCGGGCCCAAACTAAGATACTCTGTGCAGGCTTGGCAATAAGGGGGGGTCCTCGGTCTGTGGGTAGAGCTACGGTCTACGGGTATACGGTAGATAACGTAAGACTCGATAAGCTAAACTGGGATACTCTATGCAGGTTCAGCAAGAAGGGGGGACTATGGTCTACGGGTACAACTGTTCTGGGTCCTGGACTTTAGGTGGCTCTTGGTAATACGATACATGAAATACCTCCATAATCAGTCATTAAAAATCTCATCTGTTATAAGACTATGTACCTAATTATCTATTTATAACTCAGAGTAACGGACCCCAATATTTCTGTCGCCGGGTCTGACCTTGTATGACACATATAAAGTCTTACACATACAAAGTCTTACACATACAAATAAATAAATGTCCGACCGGGAATCGCACTCGGGACATGGCAGATGCTGTGACCTAGTGCTTGCTGACTTACAGTTGGGACTCGTGGTGACGATCACAATTAGTGACGCCCATTTCGATCAGTTTTGTACTAAACGTAGTTTTGGTGACTGCTGGCAACCATTAGAGATGTAGCGATTTTTGTTTAATTTTGCATAGTATCTTTGCAAAAATCTACTTTCCATTTTGTCTAGTGGGAAATTCAGTACACTATTGCTCTCATCTCTGGGCCGGCGCACCGAAATACCAATTGGACCCATTTGACTCCATCCAACGACGTGCTGTTCGTATTGTCGACGGTCCCACTCTCACGGGCGGTTTAGAACCCCTCAGCATTCGGAGAGACGTTGCGTCTCTCTGTGTGTTCTACCGCCTGTACAATGCTCTGAAGAACTGTTTAATATAATTCTGACCTCGGGTTTCTACAACCGCACCTCCCGTCACAGATGTGCGGCCCACTCGCATTTTCTCGATACGGAGGTGTCGCGCACTGTTCGGTCCAAAAAATATTTTGTACCGCGAACCCGTAGGCTGTGGAACGAACTGCCTCAAGAGGCCTTTCCATTAAGCTATGATATGGGGATCTTCAAGAGAGCTGTGAATAGGATTTTGCAAGGTCGGCGGCGCGCCCGCATACCCTCTGGTATTGCAGGTGTCCATGGGCGGCGGTAACACTTACCATCACGTGGGACTTTAACCGAATATTCGGCCGAAATCTACATTTACATAACTAGTTTTTATATTAAAATTTCAAGCGCCTGGAAGCAACAAAGAATAACTAACAACCAGCATGTTTTTCGTAACTGTTATGCATTATGTATGTGTGGGTGCACATGCATTTGTGCGCCAGTCTCGTAATAAACGATTGTACTGGACACACGCCTTTGATTTGCTAGTAACCTTTTAGTAAAACTTCAAATACAAAAATAATTTCGTCAGAAAGTGCCAAACAAACTCATAGGCAAATTAATTTCCAGTTCAATGTCCTTTCTATTCGAGTCGGAGTACAAATTTACCATGAAGATATAATAAGTACCATTCCACCACTTTAAAAAGATCTCTGATTACGTTAAGACAGCCTTTCATTACGTTTAAAATGTAGGGTCAGAGGGAGGTGAGGAAGTTCCAGGTTGCTTGGCTACGTGGGAGGTTTAAGGAATTGGCTGTGATGTTGAAAAAATTGGCGTACGTCTGAAGACGACGGGTGAGATGTGAGAAGCAAGGTTTGTTCCAGATGTGATTGGATATGGCATACAATTCTTATTTTTTGATCGCAGAATATAGAGGGTAGTCACTAATTTAGATGTAGTATTATGCAATTCAGAATTAAGTGCATGTTCACACCAAGCGTAATCCCAGCCGTCTGACTGTGAGAGGCGTTACTTAGGTGTATTGTTTTATGAAAAACAATACACCTAAGTAACTCAGACTCGCAGTAGAAAATTCGTTTCCTACGCCAATACTTGTTGGTTGGATCTGTAGAATGAATACCCTTGAACGCAATGGCGTATTGGACTCTTGGGCCTCCCGTGATTGACCGACGGAGTCATTCAACAAAATCCATTTTTAATCAAAACTCGAAAGATCATTTCGATTGTATGCACTCCACTGAAATAAGGAGATTGCACGATGCAATCTCGCAGTCGCTCGGCTCACTTGACTGGCCGTATTACCCCACTCTCACATAAGACTACCATCAAATGTATAACTACTGCTATTCCATTCCTGTTATTCTATTCCTAAATGTATTATACATTTGTCCATTCCCATTCAATCCTATCCTATCCTTCCCCATTTTCCTTTTCTCCAAATACATTCTCAAATCGCTAAAGATAAGCAGCGCATCCCAGGGCGCGCCAACATTTGTCATTATGTCAACTGTTGATATGGGCGACAGTATTCACTTACCAACGGGTGGTATTCTGGTCTGCCGCCTTCTTTCTATAAACAAGAGCCCTCCCAATCGAAGTTAATTCAAATAAGGATAATTTGAATTAATGATGTGCCATTAGCTACTGTACAAAAAGATATTCGCTGCCACATCCACGTTTCCTAAATCAATAGTAAATTGATGTACGAGTATTAAGAAAAGCAGCGAAGACATTGAGCGATGGGTCGAGCTTGCGCTCAGACGTGGCTCAGCGCTTATCTACAGCAGACAACCGCATTGTAATGTCACTATCACACGAATGTATCCACGAATGTAGTGATACCACTTGATATGCTTTGGATACTTCGCACAAGGGATACGGACTTAATTAAATTGCTTTCAGAAATAAAGGGATTGAATAGAAAATAGCAATCGCTTAAAGCTTCTATTTGGTGCTGAAGGATTTCTTCAAGTCTTTTTCTCGGTCTAATTTTACGTTTCAGTAGATACAAGATATATATTTTTTAAATTTAAGCAAAATCATGATTATCAGTTATCTGTTTCTATATCTAAAAAGATGAAAACAACCTCCAGAAGGGAAGAAGGGAAAGGAAGGAAGGGAAATGGAGCCCTGAATTGTAGGGAACAATGGAGATTCCGGTACTTCAAATTTGGTGGGATGCGGTAAACTGGATAAGTGTAGCGCATGGATGTGGAAAAAGCAGCCTGATGGGTCTTTTTTTTTATTAAACACAGATAACTTTTTAAAATTTCGCGTTTTGTACACATTTTATATTGTGTACAAAATTAAAATTAGCAATAACAGAACAGAACACATTGTACCTATGTTTACAAATAAATATATCTTATCTTAATACCGGCCACCTAGAACTGAAATACTGCTAATAAAGAAAAAAAGTAATCTTTTCCTAATTTTTCAGCTTTATAATTTACAAATCGCAACAATAATAGGATAGTTGTTTTTAGATTGTTTTGTTACAGCCATAGCGGTTAACGTTTTTAAATTTTAAAAAAAATATATTTTTAAATATTTCAGTCGGCGATTGTACAAGTTACGAGTTAGACGTTTTGCTAATTTAGACCTTTAACTATTAAGACATTCTGTATACTTGGACGTTGTGCGTGTTGGACGATTCACTACATAGGCATTCTGATCGTAACACGTAATTATCGCCTATCAATTTACAATGACTCTTAGATTTTTGCGTTTTGTACAAATAGATTACCATCAGATAAAAGACTTATCCCAAGAATTGCCACAAAATCATCCTCTGCTATTGAGCAACATGAGAATGATTTCCCAAATCATGTCACATAAACATGTGACTTACAAGATTCCTAGGTTCCCACATAGGCATGTCACGAACACATTGTGCTAAGCCATGTGGTTTCTTTGTTCTTTCTCACAAATATTCCCATGGGATTGCTGCGTTATGACATGGGGTTTGAGAAATGCTGTGACGAGGGTTTGAAATGTCGACATTCATCAACAATCCCTTGTGATCAGTCTGTGGAAAAGTGTGGAAAAGGCTATTGTCTATCGTTTGTTTTGATTAAGATATAGTCAGCAACAAGTTAATGTATGTATCAAAAAGCATCCGATTACCTTAAAAGCTAGTTTATTTCTAAACGAAAGTTTTAAGGTATTGGGTATAGGTTGAACTGTTGCTGCAGTTTCATTGTAATGGTTATTCTAAATTGATTAAAATAAAAAATATTGAGTAAATCTTCATGTGCAAAGGATCTACGCGAAGGATTTCTGTGATATTGAAATAAAATGAGACAAAGCGAAGCGAACGGATCGGAACGGAGCGGAGCGGAATGGAACTCAACGGAATTAAATGGAATATATTTGCATGAAATATCGTTATATACAGCAAGATACTATTTAATGTCTAATTGTTGTCTATGTATGTCTATTATAGATGTGTATAAAAAGTCATAAAAGTATAATAATATTTTATGGCGGACTTGTTGGCGGGAACTCGCGTTTTAGTTTGATTAATTATAAAAATTGTGTACTATACGTTTTATGGTTTAATAGTTCATTACACTTCAGTGTTTTTACTTTTTGTACATAATATTTGTGATCTATACTTATATAATGGAGAGTGCGAATTTTGTGAGTTTGTGTGTATGTGGAGGGTAATCTCCGGAACCACTGCACCTATTTGAAAAATTATTTCATCTTTTGAAAGGTACATTGTTCCAGATGGATATAGGCTACATATTATGTGCAAAAAATTGCCGGGCACAGCTAGTAATAAAATAAAAGCATAGGACTTCGTTTTCGTATGCTTCCAAGGAATCCTCTTCTGTCTTCAGTAAACTTATTATCAATTTACTGAGAGACTCCTGACTTAATCCGACGGGACAGAACATTGACAGGATAAGTTTTAGACTTTGGAATTATTAATTATGGAGAAAACTTGATATTGGCAGAATGTGTTAATTGCACCATTGCCATACATGAAAAAAGAGACATATCCTGCGCGTTGACGGCGGCTCTGGTGTATCATAATAAAATTACTCTCAACCGAAGAAAGATTTTATAAGTAAATTAATCTGAAACCATAAAACTGAATAAACAGCTGAAATTAAACGATGTTCCTAAACTCTGTAGATATTTCTGATCAGTTCCCAATGGGTGGTGCTTATTCTCGCAAATTTATATTTAGCCTCGAGATATACACATCCAATGATTTATGTACTTTATTCCTGGTGTGGTAAGGCATAAATCTAGTTGAAGACGTTATTGGCAACTAAATTAAGTATCGGCTATATCATGCTGACTTGTCTAGCATTATCAGTGAGCCTGAGTGACGAGCGATAGCGTTTTATTTTACGTATTAATATTTTACGTAAATATTTTACATTTTTTTTTATAGATCGAAGATGTTAGACGTGCAGATAATCCATCGGCTGATAAGGAGATACTGTCGAATGACAAACTGGACATCCGCGAATGGCAAACGTTTGCCCAGAATGACAGATGTTGACATGCTTCCGGATGCGCTGCCTACCTTCGGAGATTTAAGAAGTGATTTGGAGACAGGCTTGAGGCAATTAGGATGGATATGACTCTCACTCCCTACCGAATCCAAAAGTGTTGGAGGAATAGGATAAAATAAAGTAAACTTTAGGTTAGAATTTTATGAGAAAGCGGATAACGTGGCCAGTTAAATACACCCAACGGCTGTTTGCGGTACGCATCCTCATCCTCCCTAGGTTGAGATAGATATACCGTGTAGGTATGAACCGCCACGTATCCTGCACATTACGATGTATGCCGTATACGACGACCCATTAGACTTGCCCTTATTTCAATGGTTAACATAAACTTGATTCAAGCCTTTCACCATACCGTCACTCTATAGCCCCTAGGTTGGCTCGGAGAAACGTATTTTTCATGTAAAACCTTTTATGTAACTTAATAAACAAATATATTGTTATTGTTAATGGCCAAATACAAATTACACTGACATTTAAAAACATTTTTATCTTTATTTTTTTATCAATTATACATGTAGATTTGTGTTTGCATTCGTGTTGTATTGTATGGCGACTGTGCGCATTCGACTGTGCGTGTTGTATAGCCTTAAACCCGCCTTTTGTTAAAACAATAAAGTGTAAACCTATACATATATTAAAACCGTAGCACAGACGTGTGAATGCAAAACGACAATACAGATGCCAAAACGAATTTTTTGAAATACTTGTCTGTCTGTCTGATCGCGCTTCACGCAGAAACTACGAGATGGATTTTAGTGAGATTTGGCATAGTTAGTGTTTATGTACTGGATTAATATTTAGGGTACTTTTTATTCAGATCCATTATAGAATTCCTACGGGGAATCAAGCTATACGTCTACGCGCACGAAGTCGCGCGCACAGCTAATAAAATAACAAATATAAAGCACATATAATGAAATTGTAACAGGCCGATGACTGTACATTATATATATTGAAAAAAAAACTAATATGGAGGGTAATAAACTAATAAAAACTAATATATAATTAGAGCAACAGAAGCCAAAACAACAGTTTTTAGAAATTTTGTCTGTCTCTCTGTCTGTCTGTCTGTATGTTTGTACACGCATCACGCAAAAACTACTGCATGGAATTGAATGCAGTTTTCACCGATGTATTGCTAGAGTTCTAACTTAAAATATAGTCTCCATTTTACCGCAGGAAAATATCTTATTCCGATTGTTTTAAATTTAATAAACCGAAGCGAAGTGGGGCCGGTCGCTAGTAAATAAATAAAATTGCTCAAGTCGCTTGTAAATTGTACCACTTCAAGTGCCAACTTCTAAGTTAAGTCGGACCCTTGTCAAGTATGGAATCGAACCAGCACCGGACTCGAATGTTAAGTACTCCGGCGACTGAGGGTGAGGGTTTGGCATTCAAAAGGTGACGACCCATTGTATTGATAAAGGAAAAGTGTGAATCGGACTTGTTACTGATATCGGATAGTTTATTATTTGTGTAACCTTTTTTCTTAAGAAAAGATGGCAGTCGGTTCTTTTTGTGGAATGCGGCTTCTGTCTTTTATGGATATATGTAATAATAATATACGTGTTTAGTAAAATGAACTTAGTAAAATATTGTAAAAGTAGGTACTAGTTATATGAAACTGAAAATAAACTTGTCAGATCGGATACCTGAGATCTCAGATTTATTCGAGAAACCTAAATACAATAACGAGATTCACATTCGTTCAAAAAACGATTTCATTATAAATAGCCTACCTACACCAATACGAATGGCATTATGGAAGAGAATGTAGGAACCATAAACTTAAAGTTTTAAGATGTGCAATGTTAAATTTGAAGTGGCGTAATAAATGTGTTATGTTGACTACCGATTAGTTAGTACATTGAATCCCACGGTCGGGTATTCGTTGGCAACCAACCAAACAACCGGTTGTCAGGATAACTCCATTGTTTTATATTGTAAATCGGGTCTAATCGCGTAAACTTAAACCTTTTTCTACCTGTTATTTCAACTCGATGTTTTAGCACGAGTTAAACCAGCCGTGGTCACGAGTTGACTGAAGAGGCGGGTAGTCTACCATTAAAAACTTATACAACTCCACTGGTCAGAGACGACCGGTTGAAAATGAGTATCATTTATTAATTAGTTCTTACTCTTTCTTGCTAATGGTAAATGTGCTATGGTTTGAGTTCTCTCTCGCACGCTTTCTCTATCCTTGCGGTTAAAAAACATTTCTAATATCTATGGTGAGAACAGCGCTTGGAGCGTCTCATCTCTTTTAATTCACTTGATTAAAAATATACTTTATTTACGTTCTATTTTTATCAAAACAATTGGAGTAGTACTTATAAAAATATTTTTCGTATTTGTAAAATGATATTAGATACGTTATTTGTAGGGCGTCTCTAATTACGAACGAAATATACGAGTATTTTTATTAGAGCTTTCTGTTAAGCTCGCCTTCTACTGCGGGTAGAATGGTCTCCGTAGGGACACCGCTCGACTCGCAAGGGTTAATTGCAATACATGCGTCCATCGGGAAAGTGATGACCAGCGGACTGAGTGAGTAAAAATAGGTTCGAAGAAGTCAGCTTTACTGTAATAACGAAACTATTTTTAATGGAAATTCAAATCTGTAGAGGTACTGCTTTAAGGTATGCTTTAAGGTGCGATAAATAACTTACATTGTCACAAGAATTAACTAAAAATATACATGTTGTTGGCGTGCGGAAGACGACTGGCGAGAACAGTGTGGACAGTGACGCTATACCGCAAATTGCTTTCAACGTAAAACACCGCACGTATTCTACGTGCATTGTTATCAATACTGTGTCTTTACAAACCTATGCTACTAGTTTCCACTCCGTTCGTTCAAACTATTTCCCGTTCATTTCCCACTCGCAGTGGAGGGCCATCAGCTGTCAAGGTCGACTCGATCATTAAGGGATTTGCGGATAATTTATTATATATATTTATATATATTTTATAGGAGGCACGCAGAATAATACTTTTATTTATATGTGCTGTTATAATTTGAGGTCAGTGAAGATGTTTCTCACGATTGCGACTCGTCTGAAGAAAAGTAAAAAGATGCAGATTGCTTTTTAGAAAAATATATAAAGAAAATAGATATAATGTTACGGTCCCATTTCTAAAAGAGAATAATAATAGGATAGTCCGCCGCAATTCTTATTAGAGTGCGTACACAAAAGTATCTATCGCTAACAAACTAGTGACGGGACAGAGTCATATTTTTTCACTACTCGCTTGTACTCGTTTATCATCTTCTCTTACTGCTGTCCGACGTCCGCGGCGACGTGTTCGCTCCACTGAAAACCAGCGCTGTGGTTCACTGCAGCTTATGCTGAGTTGGAGTCCCCATTTCCGGCATCGCAATACACATCGGCACGATTATACTTCCTACTGTAATGTGGCATTTATTCTACCTTTGTTCTCTTTGTTTTTGATGTTACAAATTATCGTGTGTTGTGTTGTACGGAATAAAGTGTTGTATATTGTCTATTTTTGCTGTATAAAATATGTCATTTTATACTTAAAGCTATCATAGGTACACAACACAAGCGACAGAAATTTAAAAAACACAAATAAACCGTCCTAATAAAAGAAACACAGAGTGATTTCTAACTTCTAACTGGGATCCATCAGCACGTCCTAGACAAGGAGTCACATATAGTGCGGTTATCGACACCTTGAAAATTGTGGAACGAACGAACTGCCAGCTGAGGTTTTCCGTTACGCTATGATATGGGACTGTTCAAGAGAGCTGTGAACAGGATTTTGCAATGTTGGCAACGCACCCGCATGCCCCCTGGTGTTGCAGGTGTCATGGGCGGCGGCGACCACTTACCATAAAGTTGCCTGCCTGCTCGCCTGCTAATTATTTTATGAAAAAAAATCACTTGAGTGAAGAGCAGCCACTGAATGGCGCGAGTTAATCTGAGTTATAAGATTACGAGTGGACTTGATTGATTCTTTTTTTACTCTAGTGTGAGTGGAACCAAAATCACTCGATTCGAATTCGAGTCGCATCACTACTCGTATAACAAACTAAACCGCAAATCCTATTTCCGGATATCACGTTAAGAAACCTTTTTAGATCGAACATCCGACTCCATTGAGCGACCCTCCCTATAAATAGTAACTATTCTGATGTTAGTAGGGCCTACAACTTGCTTCGTCATTACGATTCAATTTTCGCGAGGAATGTTGGAATAGCTTAATTGAAAACTAGAGCTTGTTCTAAACTAAACTAACCTAAAGATTTCATTACCGACATAGTCTAAAGAATAGCAAGCTTCCAGATAACACA
Organism: Sesia bembeciformis; assembly: GCA_943735995.1. Taxonomy (NCBI): domain Eukaryota; kingdom Metazoa; phylum Arthropoda; class Insecta; order Lepidoptera; family Sesiidae; genus Sesia; species Sesia bembeciformis. Next base: position 550,702 of record OX031028.1, on the reverse strand, counting down.
TATGTAAATAATGTTTATAAGAAACATTTGATTGGTATTTGTTTCGTGGACTTGGCAAATTAAGCTACCTGATCCCAATTTTCTGTGAATAAGATCCTAGAAGGTCGACGGTGTACTCGTTAAACCCCAGCTTGCAGGTATTCATGTACACCGCTGGCCGCTATTCTGCGGTGTCTGCTAACTATTCTATATAAAAAAAGTAGTTCACGCTACAATCGAATATGATAAAGTCGAATCGAATACAATGGCATACGATAATGGAAGATGGGTTACTTTGCTCTATAAATAGCAAAAGATCTAAGACAAAAGTAAGACATTTTTCAGTACTTAATGCTTTAACACGGAAGAAGTATAAGTGCTGCTAATGTCACGAGAGCAAACGAGGTGAAGTTATATTAGAAAGAGATATGTATTTTTAGTGACTTTGGAATTCATCTGAAATCTCGGTTAAACTTCTAAATTATACCTGGATGAAGCTGAACCTAAACATATCAATATGAAGCGAACCCAAAAAAAGATGATAATGAAAGTCGGGAAATCTACACATTTATTTTTTCACTAGCGACTCGCTCTCGCTTCGCTTCGGTTTATAAGAGGTATTTTTTTACAATTTTTTTTTGTTCAAATTTCAAAATAAAATATAGTCTATATCCATCCTGGTGGTACATTCTAAATATTGGTGAAAGAATTTTTGAAATCAGTTCAGTAGTTCCAGAGATTACCTCCAACATCCAAACTTACAAACTTTACCTCTTTGTAATATTGTAATATTGTATTATAGTATATATAATATTTTTCATGTGTAATAATTATTTTTTTTCATGATAAATGACATCACACGACGGGACAATGTAGTGTGTCAGCGTAGTAATACTTTTTTCGATAACCATCTAAAAAGGGAAGTTCCTCTATTATGTTACAGCAAAAACTGTAGGATTGAGTTGGTCAATTTTTCAAAGGGTGAGGCACCATCGCTCATCCATGCGGATACTCCTTGAGTATAATTTAGTTTGAGGCAGTAACTCGATGCGACTGGAGGGCCTCGCGAGGGCATCAATCAACGTGGATACGACACACTGATGGTATGGACAGCGAATATTATTTTATTTCCATTTTTTTAATTCTTAATGGTTGATGAGCAGCTAGTCCACGTGATGGTAAGTGGATATTGTCGTTTATGGAAACCCGCGACATATGTCGACATTAGTCTAGCAACTGACAAACGTTGGCACGCCCCGGATGCACTGTATATATATAGACATATGGGAATGGATTTGCAGAAAGGGTTGGGAAATGAGGAGAGATCCAGCGCGCCCAGCGGCTGTGGGAATGCAGCGTGCACTCTCCCCTTACGGTGATGTTTTTTAGTTTTGCTGTTTTTATTTAGTTCGTTTATCATAATAATAATTTTAAGCTTTATTGCGTACACAACAGACAAAAACAAAATATACATATACTTAAAACAATTGTTTACCATAAGTATATTTAGAATATTTTTGCTAATTGCAACAATCAATAAGGCGTGCAAACGACAATTTATTCGTAAATCGGTAACCAGCCCTTTTATCGCCCACTGCTGGACTCGGACCACTCTCATGCACATTGTCCACAAGATAATGTGCATGAGGTACGTCTGACCTTAGCTGGTCGGGGAGTCCACTCTTATAAAACGACTTTGTATTTGATTTACGATTTACTTTGTACGACATCTACGGGAAGAGATGGGGTGGTGGTATTTTAAATCTGCACATGAAAATCATACCATGCTCCAAATTTCACCAAAACAACAAGCAATCAATTTTCCAGTCCAAGAAGCTCCTCTTAGAGAATCTCCAAAGCATATAATTAATTCCGCACGATTGAACTCGCAAACGAATCGCTTCATCACAAAGCCAGATCGAATCAGCAAGTCTGGAGTTTAATTTGATGTTAATTATAAATCGCTGAGTGAAACTGACGCCGGTCGGGCCAGTGGCGGGATTTCGCGAAGTAATCCCTCGATTCTCGGATTTCCCGCGATTTGGCGGGAAACTTTGTTCTACCTCGGAATTTGTACAAGTTTCACTTGTCCCCCTTTGGTTCAAATTCAAATCATTTATGTCATGAATATATAAACTGTATAAATTGTTCACAAAATTATAAATTCCTCTATAGCCTATCTGATAAAGTGTACAATACTTCCTTAAATTATTAATATAAATTATTATTATTAATTATATTCTTAGCTTCTGATTATTATTATTATTAGCTTCAATGTTGTAGTATTATATTTAAAATATATATAATCATAATTAGTAATTTACAATTTTAAAAATGTTATTAAGGAAGTGTGAATTTACCACAGATAGGTAATTATTTAATTAATTAAGAAGGCACTATGCCACTCTAATCCAACCAAATATTGGCGTTTTCATTTATACCTGCAACGTGACACTGAAATAACGCTTAAGTTGAAAACGAATGGTTCAGGATCGAGAGTAAAATTCATTACTAGTATATATTTATTCTACGAGCAGCTGCATTGCCCAATTGCTTGAGCGCCCAGTCTATAGCCTGTACAATGTACGAGCGTTTTAGATACAATAATGAATACTTACATTCTTTTCTTTTTCACAGACGAGCAAACTGTTCACCCGACGGTAAGTGGATACTGTCGCCCTTGGACATACGCGATACATGCCAACAACTAATAATTTTATTAACAAAAATAATTTTATTTTTCACTAGAACAGTTTTTTTATATATAATATCTATTTTCATTTTAAGTTTGTTGAAGTGTTTCACGTTTTGCATAATTTCGGTGACATGTACCTATGTGGGGATTTAGCGAAATAAAACAGATATCTTTTACACCTTTCTACTTTATTTTCTTCTCTTCTTAACACATTTACTTAGCACCCTATTACGTCTTACAGCGACACCTTTTCTCCACAACATCCGTAACAAGAGATAGAATTAAATGCACACTCACCTTTCATTCAATCGACTCCGTCGCTCACTTCACACCGGTCACCTTCCATTCGTCAATGATCCATTCAGTTACTAACACACTATCTTCACATCGCTCATCTTCAAACCCACATGTGTATATTGACGTTGGATTTTTTTGGGATATTCTGAAAATATTACACCGTCATAATTTTAGAACTAATGTACCGATTAGGCTTATTTACGAACCGAAATACAAAAGTCGTTATCTCTGTAATAGGTAAATGTCTTGGAAATCTACCAAATTTCCACATTTCGACTTACGTCATTTGAGACCACGATATGTCCGCTGTCCTATTTCAAAACCTAGTAACGAACAAAAGATAAAAATGTCTTTTCACAAAATTTGATTTACAAAGCTAGGCCCAAACTATGAAAAGGCACTCAAATTAAAATATTTTATTATTTATGGAGATTTGAGTATCTTAAAAATTAGCAGGGGTATCACGTGTCGCTCACAAATCACTAAATATATGTTGTACTATATATGTAAATATATGTGATAACTGTAATGTTTTAGCCAAGATATGTGTAATATTTTGTACTAGTTTCTGCCTGCGGCTTCGTTCTCGTGGACTAAGCAGCTGTAAAAGATTTTTAACACCTGTATCAGCACAGACTTGATGGATTTCACGGATGAAAATCCATCTAGTAGTTTTTGAGTAAATCTATTAGGTCATTTTGTATCTTCCTTGTGTCATATAAAGATGACACAAGGACCAGAAAACCAGTTCTCCTTCCGGATACTTATCCACACATTAGTGAAAACCCGATCAGAATCCGTTTAGTACTTTTTACGTGATGCTCAAACAAACAGACATACAGATAAAAAAATTAAAACTACTGTTTTGGGTTTATAGCTTCTAAGCAGACCCCCATATTTTTTTAAAATTACGTCATTGTACTGATACAACCCTTTTACTGTTTTATTATGTTTATAGATATATATATATATATATATATATATATATATAGATTGTGTGTTAATCAGTAATAACGATCAAATGTCAACTTTTTATGTTCAACTTGGCTGCTTGAATGATTTTTCAAATTTAATTTTAGTTAATTTATCCTTAAACAAGACAACTGTGATTCACAATAATGTTTTTTTTTTTTTTTTTTTTATAAACTAGTGGGCGGACGAGCAAGCGGTCCCACGCGATGGTAAGTGTTACCGCCGCCCATGGACACCTGCAACACCAGGGGGTATATGAGGAACTTAAAAATTATGTTGGTATTCTTATAATTAAATTCGACTGTTAAGTCATGTTTTTATTAACTGCCACATTCATGTGCTCATTGGGCTATCCTGTACATTTATTACGAGATACTGACTAGGTTTTGATATAGAACAGCCGATGTTACTTGGAGATCAAGACATTTCACGCGCCACAAATCCAAATGGCAAGTTGAAAACTGTAACACATTGTTTCCAGCCTCTTTAAGTTAAATTGTTTCTTAATGTGAGCGACAGGAAGCCGGCAGGGACGTGTGGTAAATTAATGAGTTGAATGAAATTAATGACTCGGGGTGGGTTGAATGACCGGCCAAGTGGAGCACATGGAATGGTGCGACTACGGCGGTTTACAGAGCATGTTTGTTCATGGCGTGCTTAGGTTCGTAGCCCAGAGTTGAAAAAGTTGGTGAAGTTTTTAGGGATATTTTGGATAAAAGATCGACTTAACCGACTGTAATACAATTTGGCACAAAAACAGGTCTAAATCTAGATGTGATGGCGAAAATTACCTTTTAAAAAAATTGAAAAATAATTAATGACCAATATATTAATTATATAAACGATACGTTTCCAAAATGTTCGAAAAATAGCGAAATCTCCTATCTGAATAATAATAGGAGATTTCGCTATTTTTCGCTTACCCTTCAGAGGTGGGTGCCAAAACTTCTTTCAAGTGTGCAACGAAGTGAACGCATAGCGTGCTTTGAGGAATTTTTGGAGGCCCTTCAGAAAAACGGAAACGATTTGGAGTCATTGCGACTGAAACTATGGTTCTTTACTATGACCCCCTTTTTAAAAGGGAGTCATTCAGGTGAAGCACTGCGTAGAAAAGTAAAAAGTGACTCAGTCCACCAAAACGATTACGGCTTCGATATTCTGGGATCGCCAAGGAATATTGCTTATGGAATATACAATACTACAGTGACTAGATGCTATTATATTAACCCTATAGAACAATTACGAGAAGCTATCAAGCAGAAACTCTGTGAATGCTGCTGCTTCAAGGAAATTCACCACCCATCCTATAGTCCCGACTTGGCTCCCAGTGATTATTATTTGTTCTCAAAACGTAGAAGATTTTCCACTGATGATGAAGAGACCGCCCACTTCGAAGACAAAATTTCTGACTATTTTTATACTGGTTAAGAAATGCTAATTAAATAGACTAATTAAGTGTATTCAAATAGACGGAGACTATTCGATATTGAAAGATAAAAATATATTCAGGAACTTGAGTGTCCTTTTCCTTCGTCAGGTCGGAAACATTTGGACCTGGATTTGGATATATTTCTTGCTCAGATTTTATGTGCCCTAGTTAATATTTGTGTTCCGCTAAGGTATGTACTTTTTCTTTATGAACCCTCTAAATAATGGAAATTAAATAATACACGTAAAAGTTTCTACAGAAAGGTTGCAAAGTTAAACCGAGCAACTCTGCGACTTATAAACTTGTTAACGTGTTCTTGTTTAAGAACAAAACCGCTGTTTAAGGAATCTACGAATTACGGAGATCGTGAATTTTGAATTACGGAAAAATATCCTTAGAAACTTTTGAGAAAATTCCTAAAGAAGTATATCACCGTCTAACTGAAATTCTTTTTGGATTCCGCCTTAATCATTGAAACTATGATGTTCAGTATCGAGAATAGAATCAATTCTACCTATTTTTACAATAGGCATTTTGTTCATAATTAATTATTAATTTCTAGTCCGTATATCTTTTATTACACGCAGTTATCCAAAAAAAAATACACGGATCGTAGCCACCGGGCGCGGCACCCGGTGATTTATTAGTATACTGTACTGACATTTTTGATAGAACAACAAAACTACATGATTGTAACTTTTGATTTATTCCCTTAAAATAATTTTATTTTTCGTTAGAACTCAGTGTCGTCATGTCCTGTAACTGTTTACGGAATAAATGTTTTATCTATCTATATATTTTAAATTAGGCGACGTGTTTCAGATATGTCGTTGAATAGGGCCTAGAAAGATCTATAGCTTGTATGTAGCTAAACCCTATTTTCTAAAATTTATGGAATAAATAAATAGTCGCTACCACAAGCGCTGAATAAAACTACACCACCTCTTAACGAGTGGAGTCGCCTACCCGTTTGGCTAGCATGGCGTTGTCAGGCCATATATACCTTATGCATATGTGCATGACGAGGCCCGTGTTCTGCAATGGACGCTGAGAGGGTTGAAAATAGCGAAATTTCTCTTCCGTCTGGCGCTACCATCGCTATTTTTAATATTAATTTCATCAAATTTAGATATACAGTAGATATAACATCTAAAATGACACTTGATGAACTCTTAGAGGAACTAAGCTCATAGTTACAAAGATATATTTACTTCCGACTGGCGATAATGTAAACTCTATCTACGAGTCAATAAGCTCTATATTTCTGGAGCGTACAGTTTAGAAACTGCTGATACACAATTGCACAATACACAATTGCAGATATTTTTTAAACGTCTAATATGTTGCACTCATATTTCAGACTTTAAGTCTTATTGCCGAGGGTTTGGAATACAAATTCCATTGCACAGTCGTTATATTCCAGAAATATGTCCGTCTGGTTAGTTTTTGAGTTGAAACCGAGACTACTTGAACTAATACTGACACTACTTACTGTGGACTGTAAAAGTTTTGCTATATGAACGACTCGCTTAAACCAAATTGTGTCTGTTTTGAAGTTTGTTCAAGTTTAGAATAAGTACCGTGTACATCGCGTGAAATAAGTACTGTGTACATCGCGTGAAATAAGTACCGTGTACATCGCGTGAAATAAGTACCGTGTACATCGCGTGAAATAAGTACCGTGTACATCGCGTGAAATAAGTACCGTGTACATCGCGTGAAATAAGTACCGTGTACATCGCGTGAAATAAGTACCGTGTACATCGCGTGAAATAAGTACCGTGTACATCGCGTGAAATAAGTACCGTGTACATCTCGCGTGAAATTTTAAAATACAGTTTTAATTAAAAACAACAATATTGGATTTCTTTCGTGAAAACTACCAACATTGTTTGTGTGACTTTTTAAAATTTCATCTCTTTTCCCATACAAACCACTCACTCACTCGCTATGTATGTATGTATTAACATAGATATAGGTATCTAATAGTACTGTAACAGTCCGTACGTAGGACACCGTATTTCCTGTACAGGAATTTATTAAAATAATTTGAGCTTTTACAAAACCCTTGTAAAGTTATGGTATTCTTTAAGTTCTCCATTAATTTATTTTCTGAAATTTATTATCAACAATTCCTAATTCTTAATTTTTAACATTATAAATAACATAAGTGGCATCAGACCACAATACTTCCCTAATGTTTGGGGTGGATCGTCTGTGGTCGCAAAAGACCTTTTTTTTATAGAAAACAAGGCGCCAGATGAGCGTCCACCACCTGATTCATGGTAAGTGGATACTGTCGTCCATAGACATCCGCGATGCATGCCAACATCAGTCCAGAATGACAAACGTTGGCACGCCCCCGGATGCGCTGCAGATTAAGGAATGGATTGGGAGAAAGGGTTGGGAAAATGGGGAGGGATAGGATGGGATGGAAATGAGCTCTGGCATATCTCACTCACTACCGAAACACGTACGTACATTTCTGAAATAAGATAAAGTAGGAAATGCAGTACATTTCAAGGTAGTCTTCTGTGAGAGAGGGGTAACGTGGCCAGTCGAGTGCGCCCAGCGGCTGTGGGAATGCAGCGTACACTCTCTACCTACCAAATTATGCCACATCTTATTTTCTGCCTTGTTACTAAATACTATGTGGAAAATAATAGTTTGTCCCTACCAGCGGGTCTCCCATCACCCTACAGACCACCCACGTCTGTGTCTAGTAGGAGGCCTGTGCATCAGACTATCACATGTTTTTTTTGGGTGTTAAGCTACGAAAAAATAATTAAAAGAACACAAAACTCAACTAAGCACAGGTAAGCGGTCACGAAACCGTAAGAACGTCCGTTTTCGTTAACAAACTTCCTCAGAGGTTACAGTTATAGCGGTTCGATTAGCAGCTGTTTATAGTGTGCGATGTTGCCGTTCGGAGCAGCATGTGGTGAGTAGTAGGTACACAGTAATAAAGCCAGAGGCTTCATTTAAAAAAAAAATTGGGGAAATATACCAAGTTCAGAATTTCAAGTTTATAGTGTTAAGAGGGTGCATGTATTTTATGTAATGTGTGTATTTCATTTTATATTTTTCATTAACAGTCTTAAATTTAAAAAAGTAAATTATGTTTTTGTATATAGTGATTGTACGACGTAGCTACGCACAACCATACATAGCCGAGTCAGCGGTAACGCAGACAAATTAATCTACAGCAATTATACAAGTCAGTACGAAAACGAAAACGTGTGCTCCCTGCGCCTTTAGATTAGGTTATAAAACAGTTAATTAAGTATAGTAATAAATCCACATCTCGAACAAAGCTGCTTATTATTTCTACCTCGACGTTAGCAACTTCTACTTGATCCTTCGAGCCAACGGGACTTCTGCACGATCCTTCGAGTAAAGCGATCGACACTTCTACGTGATATATTTAATTTGGGTCAAAATATGTATTAATATTTAAATATTTGTACGCCGCTCTAACGGCAGAATGTGTAAAGTCTACCTCGATGTAATAATTTAATTGTAGGTACTCACATTCAGACACAAACAACATTATTATTTAAAATATGGTTCCAAACAATCTCGTCCCTCCCTCGGTGAGCCAAAATGAGGGAGAGACGGTATAAACCCCGGCGGAAGCACCTAGGCATCGAAAATATCGAAACTAAGTTACAAAATTTTGAACCACTTTATTTTGATCTCGAATTATTGGTCGACGCCAAAAACCATCTTCTCAACTATTTTTTACTGACGTCCTAATGTTTCTTAAGTAGTGATTTTAACTCTACAATAGGTGTAGAATTTTCTAAAATCTTTGTGTGAAAAGGGTTCATATGAAAAATGGATTTTTCCTGGTGGTTTGAAGGCGGGTGTGAGTGATCGATGTAAACGCATAAACCGTCTATTTGTGAACGTCGGTGCCACTTGTGGTCGGTAATAAAATGTTCTTTACCTCTAAATGTGGTAATAAAATGTGAAGGGTTAAAATCAAAATAAAATAAATAATTCACGTTAGTAATAGAAATAATTTGGTACGTTATTTGCTATGCTTGGCGTTTCTTTGCGGGATAAGATCCGAAACGAAGAGATTCGCAGAAGAACTAAAGTCACCGACATAGCTCACAGAATCAGCATGCTGAAGTGGCAATTGGCAGGTCATATTTGCCACAAAACCAATAACGGATGGGGTAGACGAGTCCGTGAATGTAGGCCACGAACCGGGAAGTGCACTGTGGGACGCCCTCCGCTCATGTCGACCGACGATTTGAAGAGGTTCGCCGTTAGTCGTTGGATGAGAAGAGCCGCGGATCGTGTTCAGTGGCGAGCCGCGAGAGACGCCTATAGCCTATTTTATAGAATAGATGGCAGACGAGCCGGCGGGCCACATGATGGTAAGTGGTCACCACCGCCCACGGACACCTGCAACACCAGGGGGCTTGTGGGTGCGCCAAGCTTGCAGAATCCTGTTCACAGCCCACTTGAAAAGCCCCATATCGCAGCGTAATGGAAATACCTCGGCTGGCCGTTCATTCCACAACTTTCAGGTTCGAGGTCTAGTGTCTTTTTGACCGCACAGTACGCAGCGACTCCATGTCAAGGAATTACGGATGAACCGCACGACGATGACGAGCGGTGCGATGGTTAAAACCGGAAGTTGGCATCAAATTGGACAGTTCTTCAGAACCTTTCCCATTATAGAAGCGGTAGAAAGCGCAGAGAGACTCAACAGAGAGACCGCGAACCCGTAGGCTGTGGAACGAACTGCCTCAAGAGGTCTTTCCATTAAGCTACGATATGGGGTTCTTCAAGAAAGCTGTGAATAGGATTTTGCAAGGTCGGCGGCGCGCCCGCATACCCCCTGGTGTTGCAGGTGTCCATGGGCGGCGGTAACACTTACCAACACGTAGGACAGCTTGCTCGTCCGCCCACAAGTCTATAAAAAAAAAAATAGTTTTGAGTATATCTCTTAAATAAAACAATATCTACTTAATAAAAATCTAACACTGACTAACCGATAGACAATGCACAGCCTAAACCATGAAGCATGAAGGTCTAGAAGCATGAAATTTTGCACAGGAGTTCCTTATATAATGTAGATGAGCACTAAGAAAGGATTTTTGAAAATTCATCCCCTAAGGGTCTAAAATAAGGGTGTAAAAGTTGTAAAAGTTGAGATATTGCCGATGAGAAGTCTCATCGGGCACACGGCTAGTAAAGTATAAATGTTGAGTATTCTGAATTAGGCATGCTCAAACATTAATCCTTTCTTACAACTTAATGTAAGCCATTGTTCGTCGAATATTAAACGTGTTTTATGCCTCTTAAGGCACAGGGTATGAAGAGAGCAGTAGTGATTCTCAGCTCAACTTGCTTAATAAATGTGGGTGTCCAAGTTGGGTTTTCGAGGTTTTGTTTCGGTCTGTACGGCAGTAGAGCCTTAATCTTAATAGTTAATTTATCGTTGTCCCGATGTAAATTTCTAAAGGATTCTCGAGAGCGTGTGCGCGGTGAGCTCGGTGCTAACTACTTGCAATATCATGTGCGAGGGCAGAGCCGCACGCTACAGGATCCAATTGAATGTTGTATCAAACGAAAAGTCTGACTTTTTAAAATTAAGGTATGGTAAGTAAGATTTATAGGAAAAAAGTTTCTAAAGATAACAAGTTGAAAAGGAAGGTAATGACAGTAGATTATTATTTTTTTACAATTGGAGATGTTTTTTTAACGAAATTGAATTTTGGTTTAAAACAATTCTTACATGTACTTAAGGGTCTTTACCCTTAACTGGATGTCCTTTAGAAAGTCTAAGAGACGATATTTGTAAGGGAATTTTTCTTTTAATGTCATCGTATGTTATATAAATGTTATCAAAACTAGAAATTGTAATTATAACAAAAAACGGCAAAATACGATTTGAATTTGAAGTGAATTGCTCGTGTTGTAGAATATTTATCCTACGTATCAAGTAAATATGACCATCAAATATTTCGTCCATTCAGTTACCATTTCACGTTTTAGGGGTTGATTTTAAAAAATCCATTCTAATTTTATATTTCTATATTTCTCTTTATATCTCGTATATTAGATGTCGATTTAAAAACTTTTTGCTTTTATTTCTTTACAAAATATACTGTTTTAAAAACAATCATTTGAGCGGCGGTGTGTCTGAGTGAGTGAAGTTCACTTCGAGATCTTGTGACAAGATGAACTACCTTTATTTCATATACTGCGTTAATTTCTAACAGTCACGTAAGCGGTGAGTCGGTGTGAGTGAAGTTGGATTATTTCACTTTGAGAGCTTGTATCAAGATGAAATACCTTTTCTCTATGTAGTGCGCTTTATGCCTTCTTTATGGCGTTATAAAAAACGATTTTTTCAGTTTACGACCTCCTACTCAATCATAAAAGGCGTCTGAACTTCTGCGAATTAGTCGCGCTGAATGTATTTTTATTGTATTATGACGGGAGTGACGTTTAAGGGTAGTTGTTGATCTGTAAACAGGCATGTATAAATTATATACTTTTTAAAGAAAAAAGGCAGCAGATGAGTATACAGTCCGACTGATGGTAAATGGATACTGTCGTCCAGAGACATCCGCGATACATGCCAACATCAGTCCAGAATGACAAACGTTGGCACGTTGGATAAATGCTGAAATTGGATATTGGACAAATGCGTTGGTACGCTTTTTTATCACTTAGTCGCCTTTTACGACCCACACGGTAAGAGATGGGCTGGTTCTATGCTAAAGCCGGCTGACACCACACGGCAGACGGAGAATATGGTCTAATTATATTAAAAAACCCATGAAAGACTAAAGTGGTAACTGGCGTATCGAATAGTTTCATCAATAAAATATACTGTGGCATACGCTTATATTATTATATTGTATAAGCGTAAAACTTACGCTTATATTATACTAGCAAAACCCGACAGACGTGGTCCTGCCATAAAAGTTGATGTACTGCAGCGCCAACTAGTGGCGAGTTACAACAAAGTCGATAGCTCAAAAATATTCTCTGTGCTCATATTAATTTCCATAGTGATCGGTTGAACGGTACAGAAGTAGATGTGCTGCAGTGCCATCTAGTGGCGAGTTACAACAAAGTCGATAGCATAAAAACCTTCGACATGAAAAGATACATATATGTGCCAACTTTCATGGTGATCGGTCAAACGGTGTCGAAGTCTATTAACGTCAGATATACCAACATCCTCTTTTATATATATATATAGATAGATACCATCTAAAGGTAAAACTCGTACATATATAATTTATGGCAAACTACGAACTTCGAAACATGAAAGTTCGTAACAGTCGCCTAATAAGTGAAGGCCGCCCACGACTAGGTGAACCCTCGGAATTTGTTCCCCCATAATGTCTCAAATCATCGCGACATTCCTACACTCTGACGACAGGAATGACGCGATAACCAAGTCAAATAATCAATATCACATACTGTGCCAAACACAACCCTAAACACCAGAGATAACAGCGTAAGAGAACGTAAAAGTAAATTTGGAAATGCATAAATACAAATTCACGGATGTTCGATTTAGTGCTCGTGTACGGCAATGTGTTCCTTATCAGAAGGAGATAGGAGTCGTAACGACTGCAGGGAGGATGTGGTAAAGTGTAAATACGAATCTAATGATAATCGCCGCGCACTTGTTAGAGATAGCGATCTCTTTATGGGAGGCAGTAGGGTTGCCATTTCAAATTAAAGCATTTTACGGCATCCAGAACAAAATTACGAGCACATTCAACTCTAACTGAAGTGGTTTTATGTGAAATTAAACTTTAGAAAATAGCATTTTACGATAGAAGTCTGATTAGTTTGTTGATATATTTCTCACCTATACCTGATATGACGCATATCGAAAATTAAAAACAACTGAATACATTAAAAGATTGGTCAATTCTCAAACGATTGGACCAAAGTCGCACGGTGCGTTCGCTAGTGAAGTTTGGTTCATTTACACATCGTTTATACTCAAGTTGTTCAATAAGTTTTGTTGTGTGTTCAATGTTCATATACTACTTAATTTATTCAAAGTACCGTCCCCAGTTCAAATCACTCATCTAACCAATCCAACCTTTCCATTTTTCATTGGGAATTTAATCGAGTTCTTCCCCATACCCTCCCATCTACTGCTCCTCTGTTGAGAATTTGCAACACTTTATTCACATTTTCACATTAAGAAACAAACCAAAGTCGCAGGACGCGAGGTCGGAACTGCAGGAAGGATGCTTTAAAACTTCGAATCCGGTCGCCGTCAAACAGTCTGTGGTAGCGGCAGCTCTTAGAGCCGGCGCGTTGTCGTCGTGCAGGAACTCCGAACTGAGCTTCGAGTTTTGTAACACTTTAAACAACTGAGGCATACAAGTTCCAGTATACCGTGACCTTGTGACTGTCTTCTGCCCCTGATACGTTTTGCTAGGCCTTTTGTATTAAAAAAATACAGTCACCATTCTTTTACTGACGAACTTTTATTTTCGACCTGACTTCGATGTATCCCCATCTTTAAAGAAGGTTTAAAGGATCTTTAAAGGTTTCATGTTTTCCGTGATTGCACAAACGAAAACATTTGAGAAATTATTAGAATATTCAGAATTTCAAGTGAAACGAAGGTCTAATCATAGGCAAGGGCTAATAATAATAATAATACTGATGTTCGCATGTGTATGTACTTCAAGATATATGTAGTCCAAGCACACTATATATAGTATCTTGTAAGGTGCTGACAGAATATCACAGCTTTGGTTGCAAATTCTGCTCCAGATCATCAAGCTGAGCCATATAACCTTTTTTTTTATAGACTAGTGGGCGGGCGAGCAAGCGATCCCACGTGATGGTAAGTGTTACCGCCGCCCATGGACACCTGCAACACTAGGGGGTATGCGGGCGCGCCGCCGACCTTGCAAAATCCTATTCACAGCTCTCTTGAAGAACCCCATATCGTGGGATCGTCGACAATACGAACAGCACGTCGTTGGATGGAGTCAAATGGGTCCAATTGGTATTTTAATCGCCGTGACACTATAACACCGTATAATTTCCTTTTTGTTTGATGTTAACTTTATATCTCTGTGTTGTGTTCCGTTAAATAAAACAATCTTTCTTTGATAAACCTACAATTTTATTAAAACGATAGTTTTATTTTGCCTATGCAACCCTAAGTGGTATCACACAAAAATAAAAAAAAAGGGCAAAGGCGTTCCGATTACGGAACAAACGGCCCTCACTAATGCGGCTCTTTGAATCTAAAACACTTTGCTTCTTTTTCCTTGAGGATAATTTGCAGAAACGCGTATTAAAGCGAAAACACAAATAAGCGTTATGAAAGAAGTTGAAGATTGTTCTTTTTGCATCGTAGATCAAAAAGAGTATTATACAAGGTTTGGAAACCATTTTTTTTTAATTGATCTCGGCATAAGTACGTGCAGAGGCGGATTTTCATTTGTTTACATTTTGTATTCTGCTCCTATAAAACGAAGAGTGGCATCACACATGAAATATGCCCAGTTTTTATAGAAAGAAATTGACAGACGAGCATATAGTCCATCTGGATATTGTCACCCATGGGATGGAGTAAAATAAAGTGGAATAAAATTTAGAGTATATTGAAATAAAAGGTCACTTTTATTCCATTATACTCTTTATTAAATGGGATAGGATGGAATGGGCTCCCGTACATCTAATTCACTACCGAAGCACGGCAAACGCATCAGAGAGATGGGGTAGCGATGGGAAATGTGGTCAGTACATTTTACGATATTGTTCTGTGAAAAAAGAGTAACTTGGCCAGTCGTTTGCGCTTATCAGGCTGTGGCATTGCAGCATGCACTTTACTAACGATCGAAGGAAGAGCCTTCGATAATGGTACGAGCCTTCGGTTAGTAAATGTACTTATTTATAAGCTATCTGGTGAAAATGAAGTCTTTGCTAGACCTCTCTGCGGTGGCCGAGGAGCCCGTCGTGAAGTACTACCACGAGATCGTCGGGATCGAGAACGCAACAGAGGTGGCTCGCATCAAGCCCGCTGGGGAGTTTCTGGTCTTCAATGGATTCAGGATCATCGGTAGTACAAACAACTACCAAAATCGCAAATTGTCCTTTTCTTGCAAGTTTTTTTTAATACTTTTAACCCTCGACACAAAAAGTTAGTTATTGATGTTATAAGTTTAACTATCCAACTAAAAGCACTTACAAGATAACTACAAAGTACACTCGGCCGTAAAAATGTGCTTCTAACCCCAACTTGTAGTTAAATTTCATTCCGCCACTGCGGCATTGTAAAATGAAGTTTTTCGCGTGTGTCGTCGCTAACTTTCCATTGAATTTGCCACCAGGGCGCACTCGCGGAACAACCGCGAACATCCGCAAAAATAGCTTAAGAGCTGGTGGACGATTTTGATCATGTAATATTTAGGCTATTTGGTTTTGATAAAAGAAAGAAAAAACAACAACCGCTTATAGCTAAAATAGAAATCTTATTCAAGTAGGTACGTTCCAACTTTTTTAAATATCTCATCAAAATGGTACACTGTCTGTTGGGCTATTCGCTTAGGTAGGTAGTTGAAATATTTGGAGTATTCATATTAAAGTTTTCGAAGACTGTATATGTTATAACCATTAAACAGTTTTAACACCAGAATGCCGGCCTGGGATCATTAGATCCAATTTGAAATTTAACAGACGATTCTAACACTATTTGTTTCTTTGGCGTTGTTTTCTGTGACTTGTTAAGTAGCATAAATTTTAAAATAAAATTATTTGCAAAATAATATGTCACTCCTCCATATTAGGGGTGCTGGCGCCACTGGCACACTGGACCCCTGACGTATAGTGCACTGGACACGCGGCCATCAGACGGCAAAGCATTTCCACGCGGCACTTCACTGTTGCTGCCTACACTGCCTTGAAGCTTTACGGCCTTAAGGCCCCAACACAGACAGGTTGCTGGGTTGGGCCGGTCTTGTGGCCCAACCCAGCAACCTGTCTGTGTTGGCGCACAAAGGAGACGCCACTGAAGGGGACTCAGTCCCGAACAGTAACCTCCAGCCTTGTGACGGGGTGCGAGAAGACCGACGGGGGGCAGCAAAAGGTAACTTAGATTTAGATTTTGCTGGTGACAATAAGGATATAGGAGTCGGCTTGGTGATGACATAATTAATCATTTCAAATTATTTATTTCAGTTTCACAGACTGTTTTGTTGATCGGTATTTGCTGGCCATTTAGTTTTTTTTGCTACTTGGTTATTATACAAGCCATTATAATACGGCACATGAAATAAGCGATAGTAAAAATTGTTAAATAATTTTCAGATTGAATTAATCTCCCGAACCGCTATAAAGGATTAGGCCTTTATTTATATTTATGCCCAGACAGGATGAATCGATATATCGATAGCCTTTAACCTTTAAGTTGAGTTATTTATGGGGGCTTCGTTTAAAAAATGGCATGAAAATGTTCGTAACATGAACTGATTTTTTATAGTAAAAAGGCGGCAGACGAGCATACAGTCCACCAAATGGTAAGTGGATACTGTCGCCCATAGACATCCGCGATACATGCCAACATTAATCTAGAATAATAATTGTGGAAATTAAGTAAATATAAATTGTAATAGATTAAAGAGTTAAGATTAAGATATTTTGATATGTTATTTTGTACGTAGGAGCCGTCGGTTGTATATTCGATGTATTCAGATGCAATCGCCTGAAAATTCTGTACGTTTGATAATTATTGTATTAATAGTTTTTTTCTAAAATTATTGTATCACTTTACTGTTTAAAATTGTTGTTTCCATTTTATTAAAATAACTTGTGCACGATGTATACATTATTAGGAATTTTAGCTAGTCGTTATTAGTTTTATGTTTGATTACTTTTGTTACAGGTAATACTGTCTATGGACGATAGTATCCACTTACCATCAGGTGGACTGTATGCTAGTCTGCCACCTTCGACCATAAAATAAATATTTATAGAAAATATATCTTCAATTTGATTTTTTAATTATTCGAGGCGTTATTTATTTATATTTGTGAGTCGAAACTGGTACCAATAGGCTCATAAGTAATTTAATTAAAACATCGAGATATGTCTAACAAAGTCTACAGTGATACCACTTTCATTTAAGCGTGGGATAGGCAGAGTTTCCGGCAGTAAACGCGTCCTAAAAGAAATCTGGGCTTAATGACCCCAATAAAACCCGCCAAACTGCCTATCAAATATGATGCGTCTCCCCCCCACCCCCTAGTAATAAAAAGTAAGGCGGGCGAGGGGTACAGCTGTGACCAATACCAAATTATTGGACAGATTGCGGGGACGTTTTAAAACAACAAAAAGTTTGTTGAATAATCGATTGAGAGAGCGATATTTAAATAAAAACTTACGTTTATGAGGAGTACCAAATAATTCTATTATATTATATAAGGAACTAGCGACCAGCCCTCGCTTCGCTTCGGTTTATAATTTTTTTTTTCTAAATGTAAATGTAGCCTATATTAGACACGGGTGATGTAGTTTCCTATTTATGAAAGAATTTTTGAAATCGGTTTAGTAGTTCCAGAGATTACCCCCAACATACAAACACACAATTTTACCTCTTTATTATATTAGTAGATATAGATAAAGATATTAATTAAAACCCAACTCAGGAAATATTTCTTAAAGTTTGTTTGATAGACGAGCTCGGTGTTTGTTGAAAAAATGTACAATTTTTCATCCATTTGCAACATGTTCTAAAATGATCAAATAAATTTGGAAAGTTGACAGGACTTTTTTTTCTATACTTTACTCACGTTGAGAGAAAAGCGACATCCAATGTAGCATAACACAGTTATAATTGTTCGATCCCTCTCGTAATTGATCAATAAGTGTAATCACGTGACTGATAAAGATGACATCACCTTTTTCTTAACTTGAACCGAGTATAGTATAGATAAAGTTTTATAAATATAATATCTTTTTGTAGTCCGGTGAAGAATCTCAACTAAAGAGAGAGACATCAGTGAAGACAGAGGTATTTTAGTACGACAAAGAATATAATAGAAATAATATACCTAATAGAAATTCAGTTGGCATTAAAAATTAATAGAAATGAAAAATTAAATATTTGTAAATTTTTCTTATTGATAGTGTTATACCATAGTGTTATAGCAACTTCACAAAATATATAATAGGTTAGATGGCGCTGCAGAAACTAAATTTTATATTTAATAATATTATTATATTTTATCTACTAAGATTTATCATTTATTTTTTTGAATATCGGCAGTTCATTGATCGTCTCACCCATCGACAAACACACTGACATTATAGTCTATCTGTTCATTTCATATTGGTGAAACGGGTAGTGAAGACAGTAGAGTTATTGAACGCGTCAGGTTATTTGATAATAGAGTTAAAACATCGCATAAAACGAGAATTCAATTATCTGCCTTACTCTTTTGTCCGTGTATTTACTCCCACCGTACTAATGTTCTTAGTCTGTGACACAGATTATGAAGATGTATTTACGAGTATGGAATATGGCTCCACTTGTCATCACAGTCTGGAAATAAAATTTCAAGGCAGAAAGTTCAAAATAACTGTGATAATCGAAATCTTTTGCACATGAGAATGACACGATTCCGTCCAACTGTGCAAAACGATAGTAAGTACACTCACTGTACTGAAACAAATAGAGAAGGAGCAGAAAGTATAATTCAATCTGTCCCCAAAGTTATTAAAACAAATATGTACTATATTCACCAAAGAACCTCTTAGCCTAGCTCTTTCCATTGCTCGCTGAATGGCTTTGAACTCTTGTACCGGGTCCATTGCCAGTGTTCACGTTTCGGCATCGTACACGGTAACTAGTAGGATGCACTGATAAAAACCATCGTCTTTAAGCGTTTAAGCGTTAAACAACGAAAGGAAATGACATATTTTCCCAAATGCCCAACTAACTACTAACGACCTCGGTCTCCTACACTGAAAGAAATTCTAACTAAAACTCTTGTATTTAGCAATCAGAATTTGGTTATATTAAGGACAAAACAATATGAAATTATTATGAAATAATGAATTAAGTATTAATTATTTTTTTTGATTAATTTATTTCTTACTAGCGACCCGCCCTCGCTTCGCTTCGGTTTATAAGTTTCTTTTTTTTTTTAATTTAAAAATAAAATATAGCATTAGACACGGATAATGTAGCTTTCTATTTGTGAAAGAATTTTTGAAATCGGTTTAGTAGTTAGTCTATTTGTGAACTACTGTGGGTACATACTGTAGGTCTGTAGGTACAAACACACAATTTTACCTCTTTATTATATTAGTATAGATGAAATTACAAAATTGAATTATTAATAATTGCATTAAGTCGATGGGTATTATCAAGATTGTCAATCAATCAATTTAAATGGACAATCACCAAGCTTGTCACAGACGTGAGGCTAATTTCTCTCAGTGCGATTGCAGAAATTGCGATTGCTCAGTCATCGACGTAGCACAAAGGATCAATAAGGTGAATCAAGTAGTATCTGCAGCAGGACTGATAACGGATGGAGCAGACGTGTCCCAGAATGATGACCACGGACAGCGAAGCGAAGTGCCACGTCCTCCGGCCAGACGCACAAACGCCTTGAAACTGTTTGCCAGTAGTGGCTGAATCAGAGCATTGGTCATTGGGATTTGGGGGGACATGGGCCGATAGTATGATATACATGTACTGGGTGTCACAGTTTTATAAACTTGTGACGTAGGTTTAAAGCAAAATGTGAAAGTCATAAATCAAATAACATTTAAAAACATTTTAACGATATTCAGATTTTTTCAAAGCTGTGATAAAATTTCCAAGGCAAAGACTTATAAAAATCCTTTCACTGTTTACACAACCACCCTTTAGGTTTATTCATTCATAGCTGAAAACAGATCTGATGGATCAGTATTTTTCTTGAGAGAGGTACCTTTTATTAAAGCTTCTTAGCAAATTTCCATAGTCGGTTACAAAAACAAACGTTATGGTATAATTACGTTGGGGTAGACTAGAGCGCCCACTTGAAGGGATTTTACTTGTCATTATCATTTGTATTCTTTTTTGCTGAAGGTTGAGGGACAAAAGGTGACCTAACCCTTAGGGGCCGGGCGATAAAACAATACAAAAATACGCAATACATTGTTACATCAACAAGGGTACTTAAAACTGTTTTAGAACGGTCCCTGGATTATTTTTGGAAAGGATCCCAAAACCTGGTTATGTAATAACATGTTAGAGCGTTTATAACAATTTCTGTTTGTGAAAAGTTCTCTTAACTCTACCTTTAATATTAATAACAATTAATCAAGTTGTAAGCCCTTTGAAAAGTTTTATTTTGTAATAAATTTTATATCAATGAATGCAGGAGGAAGAGGTAAGTGTGAGCTGGTTTAATTCTGGTTTAGTCGCTGGTTGCTGCAACCACCTGATAGTTGGTTATCAAGTTGCCTGACTACACGATACTGTCTGAACAAATTCAAGGGTCCCATGTAATTTGAATTACTAACAATATCTATCTGTGACAATCTATCTGTAACTATCTGTGACAATAAAACTAAAATATCTTGAAATATAACCGAGTTATCGGAAACGTTACTCAGCGTTCGAGCGTCGAGCGCTCAGCTCTAATTTGGTTCATCATCATAATTTTTTACCTCTATAAGCCTTGTTCTGTTCCAACAAGTTCCTGTAAATTGTCCTGTCGATGGCTTCCATCCTTCAATATGCAAATCTAACCGCTCTCAAATCTCTTTGAGCCGCTACGGTTTCAACGACCCTCCGGTTTACTCATTAGGGCTTACTTTGGAGGTTCTTCCTCGTTCATGTATCGTACGTGTCCATCCTATAGCATCCCACCAAGTTTTGCCTAATTTAGTAAATCAATTACAATTACACCTTTGAGCAAGTACACCGAAATATCAGTAGGACTCTTTTGACTCACAATAAGTCCAACGGCGTGCTGTCCGAATTATCGACAATTCCACTCTTTAGAATTCTAAAGCGCAATTCTAAAGCAGACGCTTTAGAATTGTGTCTTTGTAAATTTCTAGCTCCCGTATCATGGGGAATGTTCTGAAGAGCTATGCTAACTTCGGGTTTTTACCACCGTAGTTCCAGTTCATTCGTACGGTTCCAGTAGTACGGTTCATTCGCGCTTCCTCGACAAAGAGTCGCTACGTATAGTGCGGTCATCAAGACACTTTATACCGGAACTAGAAAGTTGCGGAATGAAATGAAGGCTGAGATTTCTTCACTTTGGTATAACATGGGGCTCTTCAAGATAGCCGTGAACAGAATTATGCAAAGTGGACAGCGCAAATGAGAGCCCCCTGGTATTGCAGGTGTGTTTGCACGGCGATGACCATGTGGTCCATCTGCTTGTCTGCTATGTGTTCTATAAAAAAATATTACACACATCACGTCCGCATAAAAATGGATTTCGCAGGTTAGATTTGACATAATTTGACATAATTTCTCTTTATGTGTGCCTTAATGATTTTATATTTCTTTCATGGACAATGCTTCATCAAAACATCCTTCCTTATACGGGATTTCTATTAAAAAGTTCCTTTAAATACAGAGCAATGCTTCGTTAAGCGTGAAATTTTCCGGTGATAATTAAATTAATTATCAGAGTTGTATTCACAATTGTGTCTAATAATTTAAATACTCTAATCAACGTTTTTTACAAACCTTCATGAGATAAAGATGGGCCTGATCTATTAAGTCCTTCAATAAGCTGTGGAGAGAGCTCGGAGTTTCTTTGCAGGATAAGATTCTAAACGAAGAGATTCGCCAAAGAATTATAGTCACCGACATAGCTTACATTGCTGACATAGCAGCCCTTATGGGTTGGGTACGATTTATTATTTAAATCAAGACAAATGTTTATCTTTATTTATACAAATTACAAATTACATTTTTTTTATAGAAAGAAGGAGGCATACGAGCACACAGTCCACCTGGTGGTAAGTTGATACGTAGCCCATGAACACCCGCGGTACATGCCGACATCAGTCCAGACTGACAAACGTTAGCACGCTCCCGGATGCGCTATCTACCTTTGGAGATGAAGGAATGTATTTTTTTTATAGGGAAGTAGACGAACAAGCAAGCGTACCTACGTGATGGTAAGTGTTACCGCCGCCCATGAACACCTGTAACGTCAGGGAGGGTATGCGCGTATGCTGCCGACCTTGTGCTTGTTCACAGCTTTCTTCAAGAACACCATATCAAGCTATCCCTCTGGAAGCCGAGCTCTCTGATCGCTCGCCAAGGCTTGCAAGGCTGATTTAGAGAAAGGGTAGTAAAAATGGGATGGTACAGGACGGGATGGGAATGGGCTACCAAAACACGTACATACAATAACATATTGTGAATATATACAGGTATATATAAATAAATATATATACTCACATACGATTCTAATTCAACTGATGATATGATAATGCTATTAAATGCTCCCCAGATTCCTATCACGAAATTTATTCTTTATTACCTCGCTTTAAAATTTAGATCTCGTAAAATATGTCAGTGGGTACTAGTGCCGGGATAAAGTGAAATATCATAAATTCATATCCCATTCGCCCCGGGAGCTGCTCGTAAAGATGGTCCACACTGAGTGCCTTTACGACGCGTTAAAATTAAACTCACTCGCGACACGGAAATATACTTATACCACTTCTGTGTAAACGATAATAATACTGGAATTATTTATTTGTTTTGGTTTTAAAGGAAAACTGGTGTTTGTAGTGTCGGCCGGCTTTAGACTACTACCACCCCATCTCTTCCAGTGGGTATTGTTAGCGCCGAGATACTAAACCACTAAACTAAACTACTAAACAGCTTGGATAGCGTGCCGTTTTAACGTCATATATCCCTCATGCATATGACGACGAGCTCGAGGAGGACCATGCCAAGCAGTGGACGATGAAAGCGCTAATTACGGTATTAACTTTTATTAATCGGTATTTTTGAAGCGGTTCCAATTAATCGCCAATTTTTAGACGAAAAGCGCAAGTTCTGGAAACTTCGAAGGTAATTAATCTGCGGTAGTAAAATCGCGAACTCCCATAATTAATGAACGTATCAAAGTTGGTTTCGTTAATTACGACTCTTCACTGGAGTGAGATATAAAACAGATTTAGTGTAATTAGTGATACGGGCATAAAACTGTAATAAATAAGTTTTAATGGAAAGGTTGCGTAGTTCCCATTTGACCTACAGAGGTCACTAGTGATGTAAGCATTTATATTACACAAGTTTCTAAGTGGTGGTTAAGGGTATTTCCATACGAGGTTATTTGAAATACACTTACTTAATTCTCGGTAGAATTAACTTATTTTCAACGTCTTTATAAAAATGGTAATGGATAATAGATGGTTTCTTTTATGCAGAAATTATTAAGATTTTATAAACTATTGCATCCCGTTATACCTACTAAATAATTCCCACCGTTCGTAATCCTTTTTTTAAAAGACATCTAAATATTCAATTCTTTATTTTTGAATTCTTAATATTATGCTTTTTTTAAATTGTAAGTTGTCTTTGTTTCTCTCCTTGCTAGTGTTTCAGTCAGCTTCTCTTGACATATCGTTTGTTCCATTTTCACTTTTGCCAGCAATATGTTTTTCTGGCAATATCTATTTCTCTTGATAAAACTTAAGAAAACATTTTATTTAATTAAATTTATTAGTTTATATATACTTTGTATATGCTTTAGTTATTTTTGTGTATCTATATATGCATGTGTAGTTTTGTATGTATGTATGTATACTTATACATACAATGATACAGTATATTTAAGTATTTATATCATATAATTTAAATGATATATAGTCTTACAGTCTTTGTCAAACCTCCCAATTGAAGCTCTCTGATCAATCCATAGGTTGGCTGGTCACTGAATCGCAACATTTTAACCAAAAAATTTTACTAATGCAAGCCTTAGTAAGATTTTTTGGTAAGATTTTTTGGTAAGTAAGATTTACCGATCAAGATCGGATACTCTTATCAGAACTTTCGCGAAGCTTTTACTAAACTATAAATATTTATTCTTGAAATGGAAGAAGCCTGAATCTAATAAGGTGCCTGGCATGAAAAAGGCAATGTCTAGATGTAGAATTTGATTTACACTGGCTGCTCACACAGCTATAAAATCCTGTTACCAACTAAATCTAGTTATCGTGCAAAGATGGAACGTAAAATGGGTTTTCTGGTGTGTGAGCGTATGTCTGTGCCAATGAAAAATTAAATTATGACGACATACTAAAATGTTATTAGCTTTCGCAAGCTTGGTCAAAAATCGAAACAAGTCATTCCTGGTGGGGTCTTAACCTCATAAAGATATGGAGGAGCTGAAGGTAGGATTGGAAGCAGTCCTTAGGAAAGGCCTACATCCAGTAGTGGACAAAGTCTTCCACTTCATCGTTATCCTCTCTAATCCTGGACATCATTGCAACTAAAAATAAAGAAGATTCACATTAATTGTTAGGAATATTTCAAATTTGTAGCAATAAATAAGAAAAATAAAACAAAACAAGTCGTCTGTGTGCTGAACAGAGCGAAGCGGTACTTCACCCCTGGGCAACTCTTTATGCTTTACAAAGCTCAGGTGAGGCCCCATATGAAGTATTGCTCTCATCTCTGGGCCGGCGCACCGAAATACCAACTGGACCCATTTGACTCCATCCAACGACGTGCTGTTCGTATTGTCGACGATCCCACTCTCACGTGCGGTTTAGAATCCCTCAGCAGTCGGAGAGACGTTGCGTCTCTCTGTGTGTTCTACCGCCTGTACAATGGGGAATGCTCTGAAGAATTGTTCAATATAATTCCCACCTCGGGTTTCTACAACCGCAGCTCCCGTCACAGAAGTGCGGTCCATCCCCATTTCCTCGATACGGAGGTGTCGCGCACTGTTCGGTCCAAAAAATATTTTATATCGCGAACCCGTAGGCTGTGGAACGAACTGCCTCAAGAGGCCTTTCCATTAAGCTACGATATGGGGTTCTTCAAGAGAGCTGTGGATAGGATTTTGCAAGGGCGGCGCGCCCGCATACCCCCTGGTGTTGCAGGTGTCCATGGGCGGAGGTAACACTTACCATCACGTGGGACCGCTTGCTCGTCCGCACACTAGTATATAAAAAAAAAAAACATGAACTTACCGATAAAGAGAGTGCAACTTATGCCTGATGAGGATTCTCACACCTCACACAACGTTACACCAGTGCACACTTGACGATAGCGGTTGAATGGCAAATCTAAGTACGTGAAACGATGGTAGTATGGCGATGGCGCTCTTGTGCTACCGGTTGTTAAGTCGATCAAGGGACCAGCCGCGACCAGTCTGCAGTCGCAATCGGTACCTTTATAAACAAGGGAATATTTTTTTAATTGAATGCGACTGCTTTGGTTTTGTCGATTCATCGTGATAAGTCGCGTTTTAGCCACTAGCGGCGCAACCATGCGACCAACCGCGTCGTAAGTCGCCCTGTGCACGGCGCCTTGAGAATGTAATCAAATAAACGAATAACCTGTACGTAAGGTTATTCGTTTATTCGTATACAAATAATTTGAGATGCTTATTTATAAGTTTACTCGAATTTGTAAGGTTTCAAAGCCAAAGAAATGACGACTAATTACGTATTTTTAGAATAATGGAAATATTTTTGGAATGTTTATGTTGAAATTGGATATTATATCACGAAAAATCAAATTAATCTGAATACGAATTAAATAAGTGTCGTAAATTTCAATATTGAGTACTTTAGGATTAAGTGCTTATTTTCGGTATTTTCCTGGAATTTAACTCCCCTTACATTTCCCATCTTTCCTTTGTGCGATTGGATGAGGGGTAAAGAGTACAGAAAGTTTGCTTTATACTATTTATATTTTATGGATTTTTAAATGATTACTAGCTAGTAATTTAAGTAAATAATTTAGCTAGTAAGTTTTCCTTCACCGCCAAGCTGGTGAAGGAAAACTTCGTCAGAAAACTAGCACGCTCGAGAATTAAAAAAATCTGGAGCATGTGTACCAACGGATATCGTCTCTATGTATGGACTGAAATATAATGATATATAATGAAATAAAACTCAATGTGGCTAAAAATAAACCAGGCATATGTAAGACAAAGCAAGACAACATTCTATTCCATTTATTGCATACACTAAGCTCACTAGAGTTGTTCAATTTAATTATAACTTCAGAACAGCATCTGCATAGAGAGAGTTGGGTATAGGGACATATGGGAAATGGAATGAGACAGCTTGCTGTTTAGATTAATGTTTTCTTTAGATTATTACCAAGCCTTTCCTTTGTACCATCATCCTTATCGTTCTAAAAAAAATATGTTAAAATTGCGGAAAATTAGAAAAAGTAGAGCATTTACGCGAAAGAAAAATCAAAGAAAATAATGATTTTCGTTTTCACCTCTTCAGTGAGAGAAACGCAATCACGGTTATACTAACGTACCGACAAAGAAGTGCCAAATTTGGTACTTCATGTCAGGTGTTTGTAAATGATTTGTAGGTAGAATAACAAATTAATTTGGATATAGAATGCTTGTTTATTATAGTATAATTGTATAAAATACAAATAAAATAAAAGTTTGATCCTAGCCTTCTTGACGGGGAGAGTGCTGGCCACGTTACCCCTCTCTCACAGAAGGCTACCTTGAAATGTACTGCATTTCCCATTTTATCTTATTTCCCTAATGTACGTACGTGTTTCGGTAATGAGTGAGATGTGCCAGAGTCCATTCCCATTCTAATCCTCCCCATTTTCCCAACACTTTCTCCAAATCCATTCCTTTAACTCCAAAGGTAGGCAGCGCATCCGGGGGTGTGCTAACGTTTGTCATTTTGGATTAATGTTGGCATGTATCGCTGATGTCTATGGGCGACAGTATCTACTTACCATCAGGTGGACTGTATGCTCGTCTGCCACCTTCATCCATACAAAAAAAACAGCTCACGTGGTACATATATGATGTCTCGTATATTGCGATAATTGCTTCAAAATTCGTCCAGTAGAACCCAAGTTATAAGCGAACAGACCGACATTGCGTTTTATATATATAGAAGTATGTTTAACTAAGAAAAATATTGATTTACAAAGAACCCTTATAGCTGTAATCAATTTAATAAATCATTTGCACTGAACTTTTTCAAGCCATTGTTTTGAATATAAAAGTTCACTCGTTACCATATAAAAGTTAGTACAAAAGTCGAACGAACCCTTTTCTTTGCTTTTTAATTTAAATTTTTAGTTGATTAAAAAAGTATTATCTGAATAATGAACTCGAGTACTTTGTAGAAGTTTTTTAAAAATATCGTCTACATTCAAAGGACTTAATAATTGTTGTTTTTTAATATTGACTTCTTAAAATAGCCTTTCATTATGGTAATAAATAATCATTTCAAAATAAAATAATAATATTAGAATACATGTAAGTTTGAGTTGAGTTTTGCCGCGCTCCGCGCTGTCGGTAATGCTATCATAGTGTCGGTAAAACAGTGTAGGATATGAGAATATGGCGTCAAGTGAAGTGAATCGTGTTGACTGTCAAATTGTGGGTAAAGATAAATAAGAGTATTGTAGAAAGGATTGAAGAATAAACTTTATATGTCGTTTCTTTGTATACCCAAGCAACACAATATAGTTAATTTCATTTGACAATACATAACAAGGGAAAATAATCGACATTATATATATAGAATAATATAATATTTGTTAGTAACAATAAGACTTATGAACTATTGTTAGTATATATGTACATTATATATAAACAAGGCTAAAATTAACATAAAATGCGACCTGCGCTCCCGCTCCACATCAACATCGTCACTAAGGTATAGTGACCAGTGGCCCTAGTATTTAATTGTCCTCGGTGACCCAGTGGCCCGAGTACTTATTATTGACCTCACTGTTAGAGTTTAACATTCTTTTTGGTTGTGTTAAATGTTTTCTATAGTTTTTGGCAAACATTTATTCATTTTGAGGATTTAAGTTTAGACTAAGACTAGGATCACACATCTAGAAAATTTCTGCTACTTTATTAACGGTTCAAAATCTAGATAAATAATTGTATTAGTATGTATATTATATATAAACATAATGTATTTGCACTTTGGCATATATTGGAATATATTTAATTTAGGTATCTTTCCAGTGTCGTGTGCGCTGTTCACTTCAAATTCAAAATACAAAGTGAAACTTCACATGTGTACGTAGTGTTTATCGTTTTTAAATCAGCATTCCGCTCCTTTTCAGCAAAATTAAAGCCCCTTCTAAATGCAAGAGCAGATTTGTGTCCGACGAACTGCGAAACGGATACGCATTCGAGTACCGAAATTGCAATTTCAGTTCCTCCACTCACACCGTTACACTCGTATAACCTTAAATATTTTTATGTTTATAAAACTAATATTGTGACAGTGAGGTGTAGGCCGACTTCAGAAGAGCATCTCTTGCCTTGGGTGTTGTAAAAGCGCCTAAGGGATAACAAAGCCGCTACCACAAGAACCTCCACCTGACGAACCACCTTTAAAACAGTGGCCTCGCCAACCCCCTTGATCAGAGTGGCGTTTTAAAAGGCCATACATATTTCATGCACGAGACAATGTGCATGAGAAGACCCACGAGAACAAGAAGTCCAGCAGTGTACGATACAATGGTTGGTTGATTGGTTATGGGGTTTATTTTATTTTTTTATTTATTTAAACTTTAGTGCACAAAGAAACATTGTTCAAAATTCGGACTTAATGTCTAGTGGCATTCTCCGCCAGTCAACCTTTGCTTAAACTGAAATACGAAGGGCATCGTGCAATCATTAAAAATTACTACTAACAGCACCTATAATACAATATACATATAATACCTAGGTACACTAATAGATATATGGGGATAGTCTATAATAATCGTTGAGGCTGGCCCAGTACGGATTGGTACACAAACCACATTTTTTTAATTCTCAGGAACACGGGTTTACTCACTATGTTCTCCTTCATAGCCGAGCTAATGTTTACTAAAAAATTCATACTTTGGAGTTCACCAATGAGGGTCAAGACTAGTTACTTCTAGGTTATCAGCAGTTAGACTATTAGGTCAGACAACAAAGGCCAGGTAATTACTCTGGCCGTTGTCATCATTAAATATTACTGTTGCCATTTGTTACGTAACGTTGTAACAAAGCTTGTTTAATTCGGCCTGGTGTCGTACGTCGAGGAGACGAAATGCAGCGCCGTTTTACTGAACCGAGTCCCTACACGTTCTGTTAATGGGTGAAATATGCCAATTTATGTGCCTAGAAGGGGTGCACGCTGCAATCCAACAGCCGCTGGGTGCGCTCGTCTGGCCACGTTAACCCTCTCTCACAGAAGACTACCTTGAAATGTACTGCATTTCCCACTTTTATCTTATTTCCCTAATGTACGTATGTGTTTCGGTAGTGAGTGCGATGTGCCAGAGCCCATTCCCATCCTATCCCTCCCCATTTTCCCAACCCTTTCTCCAAATCCATTCCTATATCTCCAAAGGTAGGCAGCGTATCCGGGGGCGTGCCGACGTTTGTCATTTTGGACTAATGTTGGCATGTATCGCGGATGTCTATGGGCGACAGTATCCACTTACCATCAGGTGGACTGTATGCTCGTCTGCCGCCTTCGAACACAAAAAAAAATATATACGACACGAAATAATTGCTCTTTCGGGAGTCTTCATTCTGATTTTATTCCACAAAGTTATTACGGGATTACCTCCCCTCCAGAGCTCGCTAAGCGACTTTGCACCAATGGAAAGTTATACGTTTATGTAACCGATGTAAATTTGTTCTAACTGTGGGATTAAAAAGGAAACTAGTCCTTCTATCATTGACTGCTGGACATAGACCTCTTCGTGAACCTTGTCTTGTGCATGAGGGATGAATGACCTTAAAACGCCATGCTGGTTAAACTGGTAGGCTAGTAGCGGCTTCGTTATCTCTTAGTCGCCTTTTATGACACCCACGGACCCAGAGATTGGATTTTGCTATTCTGAAACCGGCCATACGGTGCTAAGTAGGTTCCTACCTATATTAGTATAAGATAGATATAATTAAAAGAAATAATAAATCATCGCCGTGTAAAAAGAAACACAAATGAATCTTATTCAATACACATTATCTCGTATAATACATTTAAATACCACGTCGTTTCTAACGGATCCTGATGAATGAGAATCCACTGAATGACTAATGAATGAATGAATAAAGCTGGTGAGGGAAAAAAACAAAATTGATTATGGATCCTTAAGAGGCAATTCTCTGGAATCAATTCTTTGTTTGATGAGCTTGAAAAACCTAAAATTAACTGGAGCATTCGTTAAGTATGCCGCTACGATCATTCTTCTGATTTACAACTAAGTGGGACATTATTCTTTCTGTGACAAGTAAATTAGGTACTTGAGGTCTTTCTCTGGAAACCTTATTTTTGTAATATACTCACTTACTAGTGATTTGTTTTGTAATACATATTTATATTTATTTTATTTAACAAACACATTGCACGTTGTCATATTAGCCATATTAGCAGGCTATATTAGCTGCAAGGCTGATAACTGGTGGGGCAGACGTGTTCTCGAATAGAGGCCAAGGGAAGCGCGGTGTGGAACTGAAGAAGTGTGAACTTGAAGAAGTTAGCCGGTGGTGTCTGAATGAGAACTGCCGAAAATCGTGTCCGTTGGCGAGTCTTGGTAGAGGCCTTATATCCAGCAGTGGAGACGCATAGGTTAATAATGTGGTATGGTATGACGACATGTGTCAAAACAATTTCATCGAGACAAATCTGTGTAGGTTTAATGATGGTTTTTAACATTGTACTTTACCATTGAGTTTACGTGAAATAAAGTAAGTCAGTCAGTCAAATAATGGCAAGCCAAATAAAAATCATTTGGCAAAGACTATAAGTTAACAGATGCTACAGATTACCTGACACATCTGTGGTATGTTCTTCCGTAATACATGGACGTATTATTTTTCATTAAAATGTACAATGATTTAAGACTAGCGACTCGCCCTCGCTTCGCTTCGGTTTATAGGTTTTTGTTTTTATAAATTTCAAAATAAAATATAGCCTATATTAGACACGGATAATGTAGCTTCCTATTTGTGAAAGAATTTTTGAAATCGGTTCAGTAGTGCCAGAGATTACCCCCAACATACCCACAAACAAACACACAATTTTACCTCTTTATTATATTAGAGTATAGATATTTAGTTTCTAATATTTCATTGAGAAAGCTCGTGAGCATCTGTCGTCCGCACTGTAAAGCAAAATTAAATATTCATTTTATTTCAATTTCGTTTTGAAATTGCCCTCTTTGTTCTTACCCAAAATTGACACTCGCCATCCGCCGCCTCTATTTCCATTATACAGAGGATTTTAGAGGAATTCAAAGAAAGGTAATGTAAGTTAATTTTGTTGCTAAAGGCTCTTGTACAGAAACGGATGAACAATCGTATACATTGAAAATAAGTACAGACAGTTTGTTGGTAGAAAAAGTTTCTTCTCGGCGGCTTTTAATTATTTTAACATTGTAAGGGTGAAAGTTCAAAGCGTATAAGAATTATAATTGTACTAGCCGTGTGCCCGATGAGAAATCTCATCGGCAACATCTCATGAACTTTTACACCCTTATTTTACACCCTTAGCGGATGAATTTTCAAAAACCCTTTCTCAGTGCTCACCTACGTTATATAAGGAACTGCTGTGCAAAATTTCATGTTTCTAGACCCACCTGTTTAGGCTGTGCGTTGTCTGTCAGTC
Source organism: Sesia bembeciformis (assembly GCA_943735995.1). Classification (NCBI taxonomy): domain Eukaryota; kingdom Metazoa; phylum Arthropoda; class Insecta; order Lepidoptera; family Sesiidae; genus Sesia; species Sesia bembeciformis. Next base: position 518,495 of record OX031028.1, on the reverse strand, counting down.
AGTCAGTGTTAGATTTTTATGTACATGTAATTGGAGTAAGAAAGGATGCTATATAGCTACTTAAGTACATAAATAAATCGATAAAGTTACATAATCATAAATAACTTTATAAATCAAAAAACTTAGTACCATCTCATAACATCAGCTTAAGCTCCTCCTCTGCTAGGTATAGCCTTCTCTCAACACTCGTCACCGCACACGATCCTTGGCTCTTATCATCCAGCTACCACTGGCGAACTTTATTAAGTCGATGATGCACCTGATCGGAGGGCGTTTCACATTGCGCTACATGGTCTCCATCCACCACGTCGGTTGTCGGTTCTGTGGCAAATATGACCTGCCCATTGTCACTTCAGCATGCTGCTTATAGAACAGTGTCTAAATATACTAGGCCAGCCCAATCAGAAGGCAATATTACTGACTGTGTATTACTTGATGTTGAAAACTGGAACTCCCCGTAGCGAAGTCCATCCAGCATTTCAATAAACCGTCAAGTTAGTTGCTATCAACATAGAATTAAGAGACAGTCCTCCACATACATTCTAAATATATTTTGAAGTAATACTATTTTTTTTATAGAATAAATGGCTCATAGGAGCTATTAGTTCTTTTACGTGCCTTTAGTTCTTTGAGGAATCTCTTTATTTCTGATTTTATCCCTCAAATAAACTTCAGAGCATAACTCTCTCTATAGCTTATGACTTTGAACATATGAATCAGGTCTGCCGACTGCGGCTACGTATCAGTACCGTACGTCATAACTGGTAAGACGTTATGATTGAAGACATTCGTCTTGTCTTATAGAACGTATAAATTTATAGAAAAAGGAATTCAAAAAATTCATTTCTCCAAAAGAAGTTACGATACTATTTTTCTTTCTCTTTATATAAAGCAATGGTGCAATTAGCACATTCTGCCAGTATCAAATTTTCTTGTCAAGTCAAGTCAAGTCTAAAACGCATTCTGTCAATGTCCAGTCGCGTCGAAGTAAGGCAGGAGTCGCTCAGTAAAGTGAAAGTGGGTTTTCTGAAGACAAAAGAGGACTCCATGGAAGCACACGAAAAACGCAATCCTATGCTTTTATTTGATTATCACAAACACGCACAAAAAACACTTTGAAGTTTAATAAACTATCACTATGAAACCACAAAACGTATAGAAAGTACACAATTTTTCAATTACTCGAAAAAAAACTCAACTACACTTCTCCAGTTCCCACCAAAAGTCTACTTCATATTAATAACTCCTTTCACGGATTGAAAAGAGAATTTCATAAACGTGGTATAAGTAAATGCCCATAAAACAGATACTTTTCAAATGTCTTCTCAAAACGCTTCGAACAATACGAAAAATACGTTATTGACTGTACAAGTTTTATGGACAATAACACCAGCATAATGCTACACCCCGACAGTAAACCCTGGTACGTGGGGTGACTGCCAGCAATCTATAAAACTAATGTTAGAATTCAGACCACACCGCCGCGTCTCGAATGTAACTGATATTATTACTTTTTTATAGAAAGAAGCTGGCAGACCAACTGACTACCTGGTGGTAAGTGGGTTGGAGAAATGGGAAATAGAAAGTTTAATGGGGCGAGGAGTTTTCGTCATCCTATTACACCTTCCAATCCTTCCTCTTTCTACAAAAAAGTACGCATAAACCTCGAAACGGTTCTCTAATTTCCATATTTCTACAAATTTATGAACCAGATAATTGCTGGGCACTCACTGTTCCAACTCCCATTATTTTTGATCCGTAGACTTCGTCAGTTCGAAAAATATAACTATCACGATATGCATGCAATCAGCCCTTTCAGTATCCACTGCTGGACATGGATTTCCTCATGAATATAGTCCTGTTCACGAGGGATGTATTGCCTTAAAACACCACACTGGCCAAGCGGGTAGTTGTCCTATAGTCGCCTTTTAGTACACCCGTGGGAAGAGATGGGGTGGTGCTATAACCGGTCAACCGGTACTATAAAGATAACGCGCCCCGAATTCATCTCGACTAAGAAAAAACATAAACCACATTCAATTCGCTTGTGAATATGATTTTCATATCATCCTAACGTTAATCTGGAGGATCACAGAACAACACCTACGGTAGCTACATCGTGGGCCCCCGCTGAGATTCATTTACACAAGGAGATTTTCTTCAACGAGTGCAGTAGAGAAAATCAGTCAAGAATATGCTTGTCTAGTATAAACAACTTTTATTATCAGACGATCACTGCTATCATCAAGTTTTTATCATCATTTGAAAAGTTGCAAGCAAGAATCGTATTTTTGGTCGCATACGAAAATTGTGTGCCTACAATATTCTCGTCCAAACTGTTCAAGAAACCCTTTTTATGTTAATGAGCTCTTAGAGCGAGTGAGGAAATTCTATCAACATATAACACACACACACACACGTGTTCATTAATATCGTAAGCAAAAGGCAGGTGGTAGAAACTTAGAGGTTCGTTTCCATTTGAACAGTGTCTAAATATACTAGGCCAGCCCAATCAGAAGGCAATATTACTGACTGTGTATTACTTGATGTTGAAAACTGGAACTCCCCGTAGCGAAGTCCATCCAGCATTTCAATAAACCGTCAAGTTAGTTGCTATCAACATAGAATTAAGAGACAGTCCTCCACATACATTCTAAATATATTTTGAAGTAATACTATTTTTTTTATGGAATAAATGGCATTGACACCTGGAACACCACGGGGCATGCGCCGTTTATTAAATTGTATTCTAATAATATATATTTAAATATTTATGTATTATAATATAATTATTGTTTTGTAATTTTCGCAATTTATATGAAGTGGTCCTGTATATGTATTTGGATATTTGTACGAGTATTATAAAAAGTACACATAGCTTTAACGTCCTCGTCGATGTTAACCTTTTTGTCGCCGTGACACACAGTCAAGGGTTAACTAGGTAAGGTATTATAGTATAGCAATTGTAAACTAGTTCTTTTGTTTGTTGTTGACTTTAGATTAGATAGGTGTTGGGTTGCGTCAAATAAAACATTTTCTTTCCTTCAGTTAAATACATATGTAATAACACAACAACCGGGGTTTGAAAACTGGTTTATTGACAGTTCGTTAGGGTAGTAATATCAAAACTACCTGCTTCATAATATATCACAGAGTCGACACAAAGTCTGTAACTTTATTGTCACCAGAGCACCTGAATGTAACTCACATTTAAATTTGCTGCCAAGTGGAAGAAGGGGTAAATCACCCCCTCAATTTTTTTTATGAAACATTTCATATCACTCTTGTTTATTAACGTTTATCCATTCGTTTTATATTGGTTGCAGCAAACTAATGCCAAGCTAGTAACTCCAGTATTACATTCTCCACAGCAATAAGAACAAAAGGTATTGGGAAATTGGCAAGCGATGCAACCGATTCGTTAAGCTTTTGGAAAGCTTTGAAACATATGATTCGGGAACGTTCGACAGATCTAGATCTGTCAAACGTTCCCGAATATATTGGAAGTGCTTTGATGGAAGACATACGTGTCTCTCAAATGCATGTAATGTATTCTGTATGAGGTATAATATACAACATGTCAGAATATAATCAAAGTTTGCAATCTTTGTTGTAGTTTTAAAGCCTTTTTAATGTTTCCAAACTCATTATCGCAAAGAAGAAGATTGTTTGCATGCTTTTCTGGAACTGATTTCACGATCAAAAATATTTTTGTGTTTCGTTATGTCCACCAATATCCGACCACAAAATAAGATATTTGATATCTGGCATATTCTCATTATCTGAAATATTCTAAAATAGTCTTTAATAAGAAACCACTTCTTAAATCCTTCTTCCTGCTCGCCCTTCGATCCATTCTTTTGTTCTTCCATTATCCTATTATCCTGTCCATTCTTCGATACAGCAAAATCTTTTATTGTTGTTTCCAGATCTAGATCTGTCGAACGTTCCCGAATATATTGGGGTTGTCTTGATGTAAGACACGCGAGTCGCTCAAATACATGTAATGTATTGTGTTATGTATATGAGGTATATTATACAACATGTCACGGAAAGAACACTAAACCAGATACACGTCAAGTATATAAAACCGTTCTAGCAAAAAATAGAAATGATTTTAGAGAGTAAATCAAAAGTTACAAACATGTAGTTTTGTTGTTCTATCTACAACGTTCGTAGCGCTCATTACTCAGTACAGGGTAGTGACTGGGCGCCGGCAGGGTAGTGATTATTTTATGAAATCATTATAATTCTCTAATGCAATTCATATTACGCTATGAGCTATAAATATATAAATACTAATATACCAGTATAAATACTAATCTAGTATTAATACAGATACTAAATCGCCGCTCATGTATTGGCGCTTGGACTAGTTAATAGCTGTGCATAATTGCATCCACTTCATTGGCTGCATAGTCCAAAGGTTGAATGGAAGATAATGCTTTTTAATTATTTGCAAAAGAGGGTAAATGTGTGTTAAAAATCAAATTCGTTAATTTGTTTGTGAACTAATGTAGTTAGCTCAGCCGCGGTTAGTGATGACACAACTTGGTACAAACATGTCTACAAAATTGTATTTGTACAAAGTTGTACATGCGATACACAAGCCAAATTTATTTAGATTGACGCTAGAACTTAGACCACTTTGTATATTCTATTTACAACTTTGTAGACTTGTTTCTAACAAGCCCTAATTATATATTAGGTTGAAAGAGACCTAATAGCATAATATTAAATCTAACTATGTACATATATCAGACCTGCTCGAGCCAATCTCACTTGAGTTCTAATAAAAACATAGTGAAGGAAATTTATGAGAGATTAATAAAACTAGAAACACAAAGCGAAAACAGAAAACTGTGGGGAATCTTAGTCTAAATATTAAAATTCATTATACAGTATTTTTTTTTTATAGATAAGAGGGCGGACGAGCAAGCGGTCTCACGTGATGGTTACCGCTGCCCATGGACACCTGCAACACCAGGGGGTATGCGGGCGCGCCGCCGACCTTGCAAGATCCTATTCACAGCTTTCTTTAAGAACCCCATGTCGTAGCTTAATGGGAAGATCTCTTGAGGCAGTTCGTTCCACAGCCTGCGGGTTCGCGGTATGAAATAATTTGAATTTATATTAAGAACTACAACGATCCTCCAGCGTGTCGCCGTTGTATTGTACTAAACGTTTTCTTTTGGATTGGGAGAGTGCATTGCACTTTTTAGGGGTATATCAATGGAGAGTGAGTCCTCATTGTGGAGACTGTTCTACAATCACCTGATAGTCTCGACAATGAGGACTCATATCTGACACTTAATGTCTTTAGGATGCTATTGGTGCTGTCTCTCAAACGGCGTATATATGTAATATATATTGGCGGCTGTGAGCTTACAGTCCACCTGGTGGTAAGATGGATTTGCAGAAAGGTTTAGGAAAATGGGCAGGAATAGAATGGGATAGGATGAGAATGGGCTCTGGCATATCTCACTCACTACCGAAAGACGTACATACATTGGGGGATAAGATAAAGTGGGAAATGCAGTACATTTCAAATAAGTCTTCTGTAAGAGAGAGGTATCGAGGCCAGTAGAGTGCGTCCGGCAGCTGTTGGATTGCTGCGTCCAATCCTCTCCTGTAATATATAACGGAAGCCACTATCCTGTTATGTAAACAGATTATTCACGATTTTTATTTATTTTGTACTAACGACTCGCTTCGCTTCGGTTTGTAAGTGTTTTTTTTTTTCAAAATTTCAAAATAAAATATAGCCTATATTAGACACGGATAATGTAACTTCCTATTTGTGAAAGATTTTTTGAAATCGGTTCCGTAGTTCCAGAGATTACCCCCAACATACCTACAAACCTTTACCTCTTTATTATATTAGTATAGATAGCCGATATTTTTATCTAGTTACACAGACCGTGGTTAGAATGAGACTGGAGTATAGGGTGAAGCTGTTATTGCTATTCACAGATGTATCTGTCTACCTTTGGTCTTTATTGTGTATCTGCTCGTTTTTGATTCTCCTGCCTAAACTGAACCCGTTTTCGTAACTGTTAACGGTACACTATACTAACAATATTAGCACCATCGATATGGGAACAAAACTGGATGATACATCATACGTTCTTTTCAAAGAAACCTGGTTGGCAACTTCTAGAGGGGGTGAAGCAGATGAGGAGCGGTTCCTTTAAAAGTCAAATTTGGAACTACGTAATACGTAAACAACGTAAAGTACTATATATTAAAATATTCTATTTTCAAAACACATATGAATTATGTCGAGAGCTACTGAACATAGAAACTATCAGACTGTAACGTGGCTGCCCTAGAGTGCTTGTATAACATATCTAGTATGTATTCTTAAATCGATTATTACCACATTTGAGAACGCATTTATTAGTTTGGTTTTGAATAACAACCGCGATGATAGAAGTTTAAAGTCTTGTGTATGTTTCTATAGGTGCCAAATACTACAATGGAACGGCAGACGCGTGAATTCAACTGGGTGCAAATTTCTACTTGTCTTTCTTGAACATTAATTTACTGTACAGAGGACGGGACGATGCACATGTGTGCGTAATTCGAATTTCAAATCTTTTTTACTATATTTTTACACTGTTTTACTATATTCCCTGTGATATAGTGCAGTAGTTAAATCATTTTAAATGTAAATATCTCCAAGACGGTTTCATAACGAAGTTGTAAATTATGAATACAAATTATGTCAAATAAGGAAAGTTTTTGAATGCTGGTCACTTCAACATGTAGTATCCTAGTCTGCCAATAGCTTGATCTGAAAAAAGGCTTCCCTAGTTGGATGTTGGCATGTACCACGGGTGTCTATGGACGACAGTATCCGATTACCATCAGGCGGACTGTGTGCTCGTCTGTCTCCTCTTTTTATATAAAAACATGAAATAAGTAAATAAGTGTCTGCTCCACCGCATCTCTTTCCGTGGGTGTCGTAAAAGGCGACTAAAGGATAACAAAGCGGCTACCACAAACCTTGAGGAACTACACTACCTCTAAAAGAATGGACTCGCCAACCCGCTTGCCCAGCGCTGCGTTTCAAGGCCTTATATCTCTCATGCACAAGTCAATGTGTATGAAGAGGCCCATGTCCAGCAGTGAATACTGAAAGAAGTCCTGGTTGAATTGCAAGTAAACATGAGATTGGCTCGAAGAGGCTGACGTATAGAAAGATGGACATACATTGTCCGTAACGTACAGATAGAGATTTGCTTTCGTAACTTTATAAAACCTACTTACGTATAAACTTTTCCTAAGTCTACATCATTAAGAGATATAGTCCCTCAACACACAGGTGCGTCTGCAAACATCGATCCAACTTCAGTTTCTATTTCATTTTAAAGTTCATCTCATAAAAGCATCATACGGTGGAACTTTGCTTGTGTTGTTTGTTTTCTCTTGATTATTTCAATTCGTTTTATATATATCTATATATATATATATATACTTATATATATATTATATTAGGGACACAAACATGGGAAGTGAGTCCTCATTGTGGAGACTATCAGGTGATTGTAGAATCTCTCACTCAATGTCTTTAGGATGCTATTAGTGTTGTGTCTCACACGGCGCATATATGTAAATTTTTTGGCATCTGACGAGCTTACAGTCCACCTGGTGGTAAGTGGATACTGTCGCCCATAGACAGCCGCGATACATGCCGACATCAGTTAACATCATACATGCCAATAATGCAAAGCTGTAGCTCTTGCCCAGACTATGATTAAAACCACTACCGTGTTTTTAGATAGTTGATAGTTCAGAACAGTTGATGTTCTGAAACACAATTTATACGGAGTTCAAAACAAATTTTAGGATTTTTTTTGTCTGTCACGCAAAAACTACGGAAATGAAACTTTTAATGAAACTCTGCATTTGTATAATTCATGTGCCCGGTTAATATTTATTAAGAGTATTTTTATCCAGATCAATTATAAAGCTCCCACGGGAATCAAGCTGACCACACATAAGAGCATGCTATTAAATTTATTATAATTCTTTAATTTAGTATTAGTTTAAATTCTTTAATGCACTATATTCAGGAGAAACAAAGGTTATTATTATTATTACTATACTCTCAAGTCGAGTATGAAGTCCCTGCTGGAAGTCACATTTTGGAGGGGGAGAGTGCACGCTGCAATCCAACAGCCGCTGGGCGCACTCGACTGGCCACGTTACCCCCCTCTCACAGAATACTACCTTGAAATGTACTGCATTTCCCACTTTATCATATTCCCCAATGTATGTACGTGTTTCGGTAGTGAGTGAGATATGCCAGAGGCCATTCCCATCCTATCCCTTCCCAGGTCTCCAACCCTTTCTCCCCAAATCCATTCTTTCATCAACAAAGGTAGGCAGCGCATCCGGGGGCGTGCCAAAGTTTGTCATTCTGGACTAATATTGGCATGTATCACGGATGTCTATGGGCGACAGTATCCACTTACCATCAGGTGGACTGTATGCTCGTCTGCCGGCTTTGTCCATAAAAAAAAAAAAAAAACATGAAGTATTTTAGTGAAGTGAAGTCAGTGCTAATCTCTAGTATGAAGCAAAGCAGATTTCGCAAAACATCACCGGTTTACGAGCTACCCATAAACAAGCGAATAAACAAATGAAAAGGCACATAAAAGCGAGTTAATCTGTGAATGAGCTGTATGAGCAGCGATTGAATGATCTGATTGTCGATGTCGAATTACCTACCGAATGCTTTGTAGGTACACCATGATTGTGAACCAAAGTGTATTTCATATATGGGTTTTGTGACGTCAACTGTGTTCCACTATATCTATACTATCTATACTAATATAATAAAGAGAGAGTGCGAATTTTGTGAGTTTGTGTGTATGTGGAGGGTAATCCCCGGAACTACTGCACCTATTTGAAAAATTCTTTCACCATTTGAAAGGTACATTATTCCAGATGGACATAGGCTATATATTATTGTGCAAAAAAAATGCCGGGCACAGCTAGTACTGTATAATACACACGCTGCATAATATATTCCGGGGGTTGTAAAACCATCGATTCCGCTCATGATTAAGAGTTAATTGTTATATAGTTATTTTTTTTATAACATAATTTATTAGGACTTCTATAATATAAATTTGGTAAAAACTCAAAGAAGTAGATTATTTTTAAATAATTGTTTTGTGAATTTTTTCTCAGTGAGCTCAGAAACATGACGGAATTCAAGGCTTTGGGAAGGGTTCGAACAGACTCTGTGTTAGGGCTTCCGTGATTTGTTAAAGTACTATTAGATAATTAGATAATCAACAAATAAATTATTAATTACGATCACCAAGGGTACCTACATTGTACAATAATAATTGCAGATTTTGGAGCTAAGCAACCGGGATTTGGCTTGGTACTAAGAAACACGATGAAGGGTTTACCTCTGCACGCTACGCACCGTCCAAAGCTTCTACTTAACGTCGATTTGAGGAACACAAAAAAACTGTAGATTTTTTAAAAATAATTATTCATAGCACTTATAAATAGTATTAACCGCGATCCCGCCGTGACCACGGCTCGTGTAACTGCGACGAAATATCAGCTATATAAAAAGAATATAAATCGCTTAATCCATTCAATTAACATCATTTATGTTCAATTACAATAACAAAATTGACTATGGGTAAAAGTGTCCGCAATAAATTAACATGTACCAACACACTTGAAATATATATTTTTTTTATAGAATGAAGGTGGCAAACGAGCATACAGTCTACCTGGTGGTAAGTGGATATTGTCGCCCATAGACATCCGCGATACATGCCAATATTAGTACAAAACGACAAACTTTAGCACACCCCCGAATGCGCTGCCTACCTTTGTTGATGAAAAAATGAATTTGGAGAAATGGTTGGGGACGTGGGAAGGGATAGGATGGGAATGCTCTGGCGTATCTCACTCATTACAGAAGCACGTACATACATTGGGGATTATGATAAGTGGTAAATGCAGTACATTTCAAGGTAGTATTCTGTGAGAGAGAATACTACATTAAATAACGAGGCCAGTCGGGTACGCCCAGCGGCTGTTGAATTTGCACTCTCCCCCTCCAGTATACCTGAAATGAAAGCTTTTATTTCATAGATCTTTTAATGTAAAGGCGGTTAATGTCAAAACCGTTGACGAACTATAATGCAAACCTATCTTCAATTTTTATTTTTTATTTGTTAAAATCTTTTATATATATGGTAAGATGGCGGCAGACAAGGATACAGGCCATCTGGTGGTAAGTGGATACTGTTGTCCATAGACATCCGCGATACACGCCAACATCAGTCCAGAACGACAAACGTTGGCACGCCCCCGGATGCGCTGTCTACTTTTTGAGATGTAGAAATTGATTCGGAGAAAGGGTTGGGAAAATGGGAAGAGATAGTATAGGATGGGATGAGAATGGGCTTTGGCATATCTCATTTACTACCGAAACACGTACGTACATTGGGCAATAGGATATACCGCAGTGGTACAATTCACGATAGTCTTCTATGAGAGAAGGGTAACGTTGGCCAGTTGAGTGCGTCCAGCGGCTGTTGGCTTGCAGCGTGCATCCTCACCCCCATTTTTAGTAAGCAATCACAATTATGATAGATCATAACAAATACATTTTATATTTGTTATTCGATTACGACGATGTATTTAGACCTTTAGTGTTTATCGTCAAAAAGAATGTCGGGACGCTTAAATTACAAAATTTCGGTCACTTAAAATATGTAGGTAGGATCATAAATCTGCCCTTATAATAAATATGATAATCGATCACGTATCCCTTCATATTGGAATGGGTGGAAAATGGCGTCTAACTTATACCGGAACGGAAAATGCTGACGTGTTCCAATAATATTCGACCCAAACCTATGTTAATATTGTAAACCGAAGGTAAAAGCATAAACTTATAATCTCTATTCACCCGAAGTTGTCAAGGTCGGCTAAATATTTACTCGTAAAATATAATATAATATATACAGTATGTTACTGGATAATAACATACGGATAAATTAGGTATATTTAAGAAGGCTGTTTCGAAAGGTCGATTCTGTATTTTAATATTTTTAGACTATTATACAGGATGTAACGAAACTTTTTCCGAAACTTGAAACTATGACTTCCGCTCGCAGTTCTGAACTAATTGGCGTAATGTTTTAAAAAGGTAGAATAGAATTATGCTAATTAATATTTTGTAAAAAAGTAAAATGGTTTGTGAAAAATTTGGCTACCCCTCTTTCAAAGAAGACTACCTTGAAATGTACTGCATTTTCTACTTTATCGTATTTCCCCAATGTAGTGAGTGAAATATGTCAGAGCCTATTCCCATCCCATCCCATCCCTCCCCATTTTCCCAATCCATTCCTTAATCTGCAAAGGTAGGCTGCGCGCATACGCGGACGTGCCAATGTTAGTCATTCTGTACTGATTTTGACATGTATCGCGGATGTCTATGGACGACAGTATGCACTTACCCTCAAGTGGACCGAATGCTCGTCTGCCGTCTTTTTTTCTATATAAAAAAAGTTTCTTTTGCAAAAAAAAGATATGTAAAGGTAATAATTCAGTTTTCATACATTTTTGGACAAAAACTCAAAGTGCCGTTATATTCTGTGAGAATTTGTTAGTTAAGCATTTATTACAATAACACCAATGCTGTTATACAATACTGAGTAATGAGCACTACGAACGTTTTAGATAGAACAACAAAACTGTACAAGTTTGTAACTTTTGATTTATTTCCTATACTCATTCTACTTTTCGCTAGAACAGTTTTACATATTTTAAGTTAATTGACGTTTCAAGTTAACAGTTTTTTTCTTCATATATGGCAATGGTGCAATTAGCACATTCTGCCAGCGTCAAGTATTTCTTCGTAATTAACAATTTTAAACATTAAAACGCACCTGTGTATATCCAATCCCGTCGAAGTAAGTCAGGAGTCGCTCAGTAAAGCGATAGTGGGTTTACTGTGGACAGAAGAGGAGTGTTTGGAAGCACACGAAAAACGCAGTCCCACGCTTTTATTTGATTATCACAAACGCCACGCACAAAAAACACAACTCAAAAAACAAAAACTCTTCACTTCTCGTGTTCGCTGCAAAAAGTCCCAGGTTTACGATTATTTCAGTGGCACGTTATCTATTTTTTGTGAAACGTAAGAAAACGAGCGACATCTATCGGCGTTTCTTCCACAACATCCTGTACGTACATTTCGCTGGCTAATATAATATTTTCCTGTACAATACGTAACGTGTGCGTAACGTACACGTTTATAGCGCGTCCTCGTACTGGCGACGATAAACATGATTGTCGCGATAAAACACGAGCGGCGCGTCATCGGAGCGACGCGTTTTATATGCTCACGGCCTTATTTTGAAATTCATGTTAATTTTTACAAGCCTTTTTGTTGTCGAGCGATAACTTTATTTCTTTTTTTTATATAGATTTTTATTTTTAACATAAACGAGGAAGTATTCATAAGTATATTATAATGTACAATTACTTTACACAAATTCAATGGAATTGATAGTATTATTACATGTAAATACATTGTGATGGCATTATATACATAGATTTCATACTAGTTATGCAAACTGCACATGTCTGAGGGGGAGAGTGCACGCTGGAATCCAACAGCCGCTGGGCGCGCTCGACTGGCCACGTTACACCCCTCTCACAGAAGATTACCTTGAAATGTACTGCATTTCCCACTTTATCGTATTTCCCTAATGTACTTAATGTGTTTCGGTAGTGAGTGAGATGTGCCAGAGCCCATTCCCATTCTATTCCTCCCCATTTCCCCAACCCTTTCTCCAAATCCATTCCTATATCTCCAAAGGACAAAATACAACCAACTCTAAAAAAGTGGACTCGCTAACTCGCTTGGTCAGTATTACGTTTTAAGGCCTTACATTCCTCATGCAGGAGACGAATGTGCATGAGGACGCCCATATCCAGCAGTGGATCCTGAAACGGCTGGTTGCATTGCATTTATGAAAAATAGCAGGACATCTACTGTGCAAAATAAAGTTATTTAAAAAAAATCGTTATGTTTGTTCTAAAAACAGATACTAACACGAAATTATCCAGCACATACAAACCGCGTTGGGAAAGTTGTGAACATTTTTAATTTCGGAACTCCACGCTTCAATACATTTAAAGTATTTTCATTCAAACAATTGTACCATTTCAGCGTGCATCCTGTGGCTTCATTTGCGAACAAAGCTCGGTCACGCTTGACCGAATTTTCGGAAACTCATCGTTGTTTACGATGTATGCCGTCGTAAACAATCAACGCGTTACCGCTGGGAGTTGCGGTGAGCATTGATGCAACATTCGGCCTGATTCGATAATTAATGCAGCGGTACATTCATGACCGTTTTCTTCACTCTACCGATAATTCTGTTCTCCAAATCTCCTCTTACTATACCGGGTTCCTATCCAACTCTTTCGCCGCGCAGGCAGTCTCCCTTCTCATCGACTCGTGATCCCGCGGTACTCTCCCAAAGCAAGCCGAGCCTAAGCCGAGGTCCATTCCTTCCGCCGGTCTACCGGAGGGGGAGCCCTTAGGCTCGTTGCAACCCACTCTCTTTGCTCCTGGCTGAGCGCCGATGATAAATTACTGATAAGGCCACTGTGACTCAATGCATTCTCATATAACTGGACTTAACATAACGAATTTGAATCAAGAGTAACCCGTTTACATAACATTAATGTGCCACCACGATAACAAAAGTTTAAATAAAATCTTACCTAAATACCGACCAAATTATTTATGTCCTGTAGTTTATGGCAGTACCCCTAAGGGCCCATTTACACAGGGGGAGTTTCTCGAACGCGAGCAGGAGAGAACATCGGTTAGAAGCTAGCATAAACAACTGTTATCGCTATCTGATCGTTATTATCCCTATTATCATCGAGGTTTTATCACCATTTGAACAGGTGTAGGCGAGAATTGTATGTAGCTTACGATTAGTCGCATACGAGAATTGTATGCAATATTCTCGAACGGACTGTTCGAGACACTCTCCTTGTGTAAATGATGCTTAACGCTAATAGGATTATGGTACATAATCGCCACGTGTAACCGCAACCACGACGCCACATGTAGGTGCGGCCGTACATTAATAAATTTAGGGGGTCATTTGCAAATGAATGCCAACCTCTACTGACTACTGTTAACCACTGTTTTGTTTACAATTATTAGAGTGTAACGTAATTTTATTTTACACCATAATTCATTTTGGGCAAAAAGGGGTAAAGATTATTTTTAGACGTGGCTAGAGATTTCGTTTTTCGTTTTCTATTTGGGATCTCCTAACCATAATGTTCAGGATAAAAAAGATATTTAAAAACAAATTAAACGTGTAAACTTGTTTGTTTTTGCTAAAACTATATAGATGTTATATTTCTTTTAAATTGGATAAACGCAACAAATTTATCTGCAAATGACTGTAGTTTTTAAAATATTTCGTATTTAAAATTTGCATTAAACATTGCTTGGGTACTTATATCTTTACTAGAGATATAATACAATTGGATCTCGTTATCTCATCAATGGTACGACATTGCAAAAAGTTGACATTATTAGAGACTTGGGAGTATTTTTTGATAGAAAGCTCACTTTTATACCGCATCTGGACAATACGGTAAAGAAGGCCTGTAAGATGCTTGGCTTCATTCTTAGAAATAGTAAGGTTTTTCGTAAGCCTAAAACGAAGATTTTGTTGTACAATTCCTTCGTACGGTGCGTGTTGGAGTACTACTGCGTAGTGTGAACACATTTTGCAACTCACTTTATCAGGCTTGAAAGGATACAAAACCGATTTCTTTGGCATCTAACGTTATTTGAATTTTCAGTTTTTAATAAAGCGATGGGACTGTCGAGATTTAATGTTTTTATACAAACTTCTTCATAATTATACTATCGGCCCAGATCTTTTATCAAGTTTTTACTGAAATGTACCGTATTGGTATCCGAGAAAGCCTGTGAAACTCTTTTCACAGCCTCTGCGGAGAACTTTGCTTGCCTCTAATTCTCCAGTACCGCGTGTATCGAAATTAATTAATAACTGCAACGACTCTGTAGACATTCTTGGGGACTCTTTGGCCAAATTTAAAACAAAAGATGTGTATTTTTTATAGTGGAACCAATTGGATTATGATTAAACTTGGTCCATAAAAAAAAGATAAAGTAAAAAATTGCAAGTTTTCAATTAGACCCACGATCTTTTGCCCTTCTCATTCAGCCACCACCGGCGAACTTGTTCAAGTCGTCGCGCGTCAGTCCACCTGGCTGGAAAGCGTCCCGCAATGCGATTCCGCATACGAGCTCTTCATTCCATATACTTTTATATCAACGAGGTAAGTGTGAAAACTGCTACTTTAAAAACAATACGCATATGGAAAGCGTCATGAATATATCAAACTGTCGATCGGTATTAAATTTGAGCCTTTTACGGATCGTCGTAAAATTTACGATCGTAAGAGTGAGGTGCTTTATTCTGTGATATAAAGTATAACAGTTTTCTATCGCGAATGTTGGTACAGACAGCTAAGTAAAATGGTGTTTCTGACTTTTATTATAAGAAAGAAAGCGCACGAGTACGTGACCCACGTGATTGTAAGTGGCCACCGTCGCCCATGGATACCTGCAACACCAGGAGGTATGCGGCTACACCGCCGACTTTACAGTCTTATTCACAGCTTTCTTGAAGGACCCCACATCGTATCATAATGGACTTGGGTGAGCATTTGTATTTTGGGTTTCTTGAGCTGGTCTTCAATCAATACACTTTCTCCAGACTCTTCTACACTTTATTAAATGTAATTGCAATAAAAATAATTTTAATTAAAGAGGTAAATGGACTGTATGTATAACTGGACAATAAGAGAAAGAGAGACCGAGGCAAGAAAGTGACAGCGTGATGTCGAAATTACTATTACAATTTAGTTGTATTTTTTTATGGAAAATGGCGACAGACGGGCGTACAATCAACCAGTAAGTAATTTTTTTAGAGTCCAACATTAAGAACTAGAAAGTTTACCCTGTATAAATCGCCGCTAATGTTTATATTTCTTTGCTCGAGGCTTCACCCGTTTAGAGTTCAATTTTTCGAAATCCAATCAAATTTGATCCCCTTGCCTTACACAGCCTCACCATATTTTAAAAATTCCCTAACTGATTTTTATATTATACATAGTACACCAAAATGTTTCGGAATAAATACTCTCCACAGTGATAGAAACTAAAAGGAAATCGGCTTAGTAGTTTTTGAGATTAGCGTGGGTAAACGGAATAAACTTCTAGCCTAGAGCTTTTCTAGGATTTCGAAGTTTGAAGCGGTATTATATATTTCTTAAATGGCAAAATCAGTTTACGACCTTATTGATAGTAATCAATTTGAGCACTTTTCAACAGTAACCTAAACACTTAATATCGATTATACCAGTTTTAAGGTAAGACATATTTTCTTCAAGTAAGATATAAACAAATTACACAAATCTACTGCTTTTATTTGACTTAAAAGCTTGTCGTAAGATTTTCGCATCAAGTTAATTAATTAGATATACAATCATTTCAATTTACAATTCAAATTTCAAATACAATTAATATGATTAAATTTGCACTCTGGGCTTCTTTTTATAGCGTTTTAACGGGCATTTTTTTATTTTTGCAGGGTTCTAGCTCCTATAAGAAACATCTAATCAAAAAAATCAAAGCGTACTGACATGCTCATATCTGTAACATTAATAAATAATTGCCCTATTGACAGAATTCAGGAAGGAAACGGAGGAATACAAACGTATGGACAATACGCTGCTGTCGTCATCCCGCTTCCGCTCATACTCTTCTCATTGCAACTCAGTGGTAAGAGCCGAGGATTTGAACTCACTACCTCATTAATGAGAGTCGAGAATATATACCCCTAAACTATGACCACGATTGTTTACATTACTTCTTTTATAGAACGAATGCGGCAAACGAGCAGACACTCTACGTGGTGGTAAATGGATACTGTCACCCATTGACATCCGCGGTACACACCAACATCAGTCCATTATGGCAAACGTTGGCACGCATCCGGATAGATATGAGAATGGATTTGGTGAGGAAAACGGGGAGGAATGAGATGAGAATGTTCTCTGGCATATCTCGGTCGTTACTGAAACACGTACGTACATACATATGATGTAAGATACAACGGAAAATTGTAACGGTCACTTCGGTGAGAGAAGGCCAATGTGACTAGTCGAGTATTCCCAACAGCCGTGGAATCACAGCGTGCACCTTCTCCCTCCCAAATTATCCTCGTATGCACCCTTCATAAAGAAACGAACTTTCGGAGTTATGCCCGATTCCATGAATTTGTTAGAGCTTTTTTTTTACATACAGTCGATTGTACATTTCCAGACAGTAAAGTGATATCAAATATTTTCCGTTTTTCATACGCATAACATTTCGATATCACGGCACTATTCGACTTGTCAAAAGGCATCGTAACCAACACGAATGATACAGATATTGTTTACAGCTTTCGCTACATCAGTCTATTATAGTTTTTACAAGCGTTTATTCAACTTCGCATGTTTGTTAGTTTGTTTTAACGATTTTAACCCACTTTCACTTCTACCACTTGCGAAAATTGCGGCAAATTAAAAAAATATATTGGTATTTGAATAAAAAAATTAGGCTAGCATTGAATTCAAGTATCAAGATTACCCTTTCCACTATATTTAGTGATAAACTATTGTTTTTAATTTGATGCACTTTCCGCTCTTGCTAGACTAACTGATTTTTAATTGATTTTCCATAGCGGAACTATCGATAATTCGCTAACATTACACACATGACACCCTTATTCTCATACTTTAACAAAAATTGAATCGACTTTCCTTTAAAAATGAACCGCTCTTAAGTTTCCTTTTGTCTTCCTTCTGAAATTCAAGTTCAATTTCGTGTACTTTCCTCCACTTTGCTCAGTGAAAGTTACTAACAAATAAAATGAAATGGATTCCTTGGGTCCCTCCGTTCCAAAGAAAGCACTTTAACATTTGTCAAAAGAATGTTGCGAGGGAAAATCGACATTACTAAAGAATAATCGGACAAAACCGATACATGTTATTTGTCTTTGGATTACTTCAATTCCTTCACCAACTAGGATCATTAGAAAGTTTTATTACCCTTTTTAAGATTAATAGCGTTGTTTTTTGTTGATTTATAAAGCACACATAGCGAATATAATTCAATAAATGTTAGAAAAGTAACCAAACATCAAACAAATAACAACTAGCCAAAATTCCCAATAATAGCATGCGCAAGTTAATTCCCAATAATGTATACGTAGCATGCGCAAGTTATTTTAATGAAATGTAAATAAAATTTTAAAAAAGCATTAAACAAATCAGAACAATTTATCAAACCCACAGAATTTTCAGGAGTTCGCATCTGAATAGACCCAATGATGAATGAAAGATATCAGGCGTGGTGCCCTTCCTTGACAGTTGACAATGTTGTAAGTGTGACACATACTATTAACAGGATTATTGCGAGCAACATTGCTATTACTTACAGGAATAAAGAATGGCTGATATTGTCGAACCGATCTTGTACTGACAGAAAAGTTACCAGTATGATTATTGTGTTTTTTTTCTTTTCTTATGTGGCAATTGCGCAATTAGCACATTCTGACAGTGTTCATTTTCTTAATAATTATGGTCAAAACAACGGCGAAGCAACTTTACTGAGGACAGAGTAGGACTACTTGTAATGGTTATTCTGCAACGTTGTATTTGCCGTTGGCGATACCTAGGCGCCTATTAAATAAGTAGATTTAATAGGCACACTGCAAAGGAGGTTGTATTTGTTTGAAGACTCGTTTGGACGTTGCTATACAATACACACTATTACATTATTCCAGACTTCATTTCGTCTAACAATAGCTAGAAACGATTGGCCTTCCGTGTGCAGTGGGGACTGAATGAACTTAATCCAATAGATAGTAATCCGACGATTGCGTTCAGGTGTAAAGAGAAGCAATTATTGGAGGAATGGAGTCGACCGAGTATGGGAACGTGTCGGTAAATTGACTGTCTGTACGTATCTACAAGTGTACTGTTAGATTTGTACAGTGTTAAATAAAGCATTTAGCCTTCCTCATACGATGTTTCTTGTTTATTTTTTTGTTTAAATAAAAGATCGAAACAAATCTTTCCGCCAGGCCAAGACGCAACACGCGTGAATACTGTCGCCCAACGTCGCTTATGAGCGATACACGCCAACATCGGTCCAGATTGACAAACGTTGGCACGCCTCCGGATGCGCTGCCTACCTTTACAGATTAAGGGAAGGATTGGGAAAATAAGGAGCGATAGGATGGGATGGGAATGGGCTCTGGCATATTTCACTCACTACCGAAACACGTGGGGAAATACGATAAAGATACGATAAATACGCCCCGCGTTGCTTATGACATCAGCGATACACGCCAACATCGGTCCAGATTGACAAACGTTGATAAGTCCTTGGATCATGAACGGTTTTTTGTTCAAGAAAAATAAGGTATAATTTTATTTCAAACGCAAGGGTCGTCAGTCTCTTATCCGTTATCTCCGTCATATTCCATTTGTCAAAGCCCAAGTGGCCAGTTAGTCGTACTAAAGAGTTTGGACGCCGCTATAGACCATTTTTGTAGAGAAAGATCCTTTCTCACCACCTACTGATAGTATCAGCTAGACTTAATTGGTATATAATTTATTTATCAGATTGTTAATAGTTATCAGGAGGTGGTAAGAAAGGCTCTTAGAGTGGATCTGGAAACGGGACGTTTTTATCGATGTATCGATGGTAGCTAGTATGAAGACTCGCTACTTGTACAGGGATTGTAAACTCTATCCTGTAGTGATCGATCTCACTGCAAGTACCGTAACTTTTATAGTAAAATAAAAGAAAGATTAGATTTGACATTTTAATATTTGACGAGTCTACTGTTTTAGAGGCGATTACATAAGTAATTATTATATTCCAGACATTGTGCTGTGTAATATTTCTTTACACGACTCCCAGTTGACTTATCTACAAAGTTGAATGCGCGAGTCGTGCTTGTATTATTTCTCTCACCACTGAGCTCCAACTGGTGATGGACGATAAAAAGTGACGTGACCTGATCGATGTCGATAAAATTTTATGCGGACTTTTGTCACCATAAATATTTTTACATAAGCCTTGTCGCTGCGTGTGTAGGAAAATTGGCTTTGAAAAGCAAATGGTGGTCCCTATAAATTTATTTATTTATTAACAAATGGTTACGCAAAAGTGATGTGTTTCATGTTGTATTTATTATAAATACATTTTTAAAATATAGCTGTAAATTGTTGATGGCAAGAAAGACCTCTATACTGTGCCAGTGGTCAGACATAGGTTAATAAACAAGAAGTGTGTACTAGATTATTTTCAGATTGAGTTTTATTTATTTCGTGAATAAATACAGAACAGGCGCTATATATATAAAATTATGCTTCGTTAAGTGCCCATACGACATAGAATTAAATTTCTTGCGATTAAAAAATAAAATTTTAACTACCCAATAAAAAGTTAAAGGATACAGAACAACACTCATTCCAACATCAATGGTCAGCATACCATCAGTTTATCGATATCGACATATTATTTATCGGAACACCCACAACACTATCGTAAAGGTGTTGGCCGTCTAGGAGCGATTCCATTTGCATTCATAATAACCACGTCTGATTAGTTGAAAGTTGATTAGTAAACGTACTGCAACTTGTTGAAGGAATGAGATTATTTTTTCAACTTCCATTCTTTTCTTCATGAATATTCATTGTTCGTATTCAGACAGAATTGATGTTGTTGTCGTCAAGAGCGAGCTAATTTTCGACATTAAACAATGAATTTTACAAGAAGTGAGAGCGTATTTGTAAAGGTCACATACAACTGGGATATTATTCTCGCTCGTGTAGCTTGTAGTTGACTATCTATTATTCTAGATTGAACTGAAAGTTTATTCAAAACTATTTATTTGTAATTAATTAAGTTTGGTGTATATAACAGTTCAGTTGTTCACAGTAACCTGCTTACTCTTCAGACACCAATATATATTTATTTATTTGCAATATATATTTATGTGTATACCAGCAGCATTTATACGAAAAAATGCAAATGTTAAAAACTTATAAATTCAACATACCGCGTGCAATACTTTAATATATACAAATTTGTTTTATATAATATATTGTTTTTTACTTGCACTTACCATACCATCATTAAATCACCCCAAAGTTGACTGGGAGAAAATGCTTTAAGTCCGTCTTTTGTTTTATTAAAAAGTTTTGTTAGCCTTTTGTTAAAAGAATAAAGTGTAAATAAAAAATAATAATAATAAAATGTATACTCTTGAGATAAAGTCTGGATTGAAGCTAAGCTTCCTTCTCTACGCAGTACTTGTTCACTGGCATACAAGGTTGCTAGTCTTAAAAGGGGATTTTCGCTTTACTACGAAAATATTTCGCCACGTTCTCCCCAGCTCTGACCCAGATTCAAATAACTCAATTTAGCAGAAGTTTTTACAGGCAATATTCATTCATTAACACCTAAAAGCTTAAAATTGAAGCCTTAAAAGCTAAAAATTGCATTGCACTCGCTCTCGCTAACGAGTTATTAACGAGAGGGCAGTGACCTATCTGCAACATTGCAGGGTTGTTTGTTTAGTAAAATGGCGAAGTGGTAAAATTAAGGATGGGACAAAAACGATTTGTCGACGACTATATGCCATTTTGACATATAGTTGGTCATTTTTGTTAATTTTGCTTTTAGTATTTGTTTTACATTTTCCGTGTAGTTAGACCGATTTTAGAATAGAATCTATGGCACTAAGGCGATGAAGTGATAACAAAGCCGCTATCACAACCCCTGAGGAACTAAAAACGTGTGTAAAAAGCTCACATTTAAAGGTGTGAGCTCGCCAACCTGCTTGACCAACGTACGTATTTATTTTCTGTTCGATCTGATGGTGAACTGGTGAGGCATTAAGTCCGCTGTTTGTACACGTCAAATAGTTATGCAATGAAGTTCAAATAAATAAATATCTGATTTACGACACATTACATATTTTCCGGTAGTCTTTTGTGAGTGTGGGGTAACTCGTGCATTCGGACTGTTTGAGACTGCAGCATGCATTCTTCCGCTCAAAAGTGAAACACTTTATGAATAGGTACTCGTATGTCTGTGAAGTATCTACCAATTTAAGTTCTTCTAAGCGATTAGAAACTGGAGTGGAATAGAAATAGATCTACACTTAGCGCTAGCAATCATTAAGTCTTATTACACCTGATCCGCGCACTGAGCTGTGAAATTACACAGCTGATTCACTACCATGATTACACTTCGATGTCAGTGAATTGTAATGACTACCGAGTTTCAGTTGTAATGTGTCTCCGGATTCAATATTGAAAATATATCATTACGTTCACGGTAGATATTGATTAAGGCAATATCAGCATATTCAAGTTATAAATTTTGGAGATACTCATAAATAGCAGGCTAATATTAACACAATTAATAATGTCACAACTTATATTTCAAAGCGGGGGTAGAATTAGATCGTCTTTTTCAGAGTTGCTAGGAATATAAATCTTGGGTAGTCACGGGTAGTGTGTTTAAAAATTTAATCAGCGCAACTTTTAGCACGTACGAAGACCACTGTAAAAAGCAACAATACTGTGAAAGAGGTCAAGGATAGAAGTGGATGGATGGATCTTTGCCGTCTTTACACTGTTGTATATGTGCAGAAGCGGTTTATCAATTGTATACATTAGAAATACCCACCCTCAAAGAGGAATGGGAAGTGTAACCGTTCCCCACTCCCCATATTTTCCGACCCCTTTACTAAATCCTTTCCTAGATTTCCAAAGGTAGCCAGTGCATTCGGGGGAGTGTCAACTTTGGTCATTCTGAACTAGTAATATACTGCCACTTTATCTTATTCCCCCGATGTACGTACGTGTCTAGGTAGTGAGTGAGATATGTCAGAATCCATTCCCATCCCATTTCTAATGTATCCCTGCCATTATTCCGGACCCCAATTTTCTCGTAGATTCCAAATGTAGGCAACGCGTCGAATGTCGCTGTGTTCATGTCGCACGTTAGGATGTCGCAAGGCGACAGTATCCACTAGGCGGACTGTAGGCTCATCTGGCAATTTTTTTTTAATAAAAATCATGGTGAAAAAATTGTTCGATCGATCAATTGAACTTCAGCTTTATCGTCCTATAGTAAATCCTAAACAGCCTTTGGTAAATCACTAGGGAGTTTCGGTCTATGATCGCAGTTCCAGTGCGGACTTATTTATTTACTCTTTTTGCACTATTTTGTACATAGGCGGACTTAATGCCTTAAGGCATATATGGGCAACAACCAGCCCGCGGGCCGGATCCGGCCCGCTGTAAGATATGATCCGGCCCGCGAGACATTTTGCCGCCTCACTCTTTCATAATCGCCGCCACTCGGCTTGCTCGATCAAATTCTTTGAGGTTTGCCGCCTCACGGGCGACACATCAAAAGATTTATTGCTTCTCAATTATTCTAAACTAGTTTATTCCAGATTATTCCTTCATTTTGCCTATATAAGCGGGTGGATGGCCCGAACGTTAGCTCAGTTCTATTTGAGCTACCGAGGTGATAACTTGGACAAGCGATATCCTAGCGAACTGCTCGAGCCGTCAACTTGCTTTGTGACTTTGTGTGCATCTTGAGTGGTTACTAACTATAGTTTGTTATTAAGTTTATTGAACGAAAAGTAAACAAAAATGATGTCTGGTGGAAAGAAACGAAAAGTAGATACAGAGGGTCGCCAGTTTCAAGAAAAATGGAATGAAGAATTCTTTTTTATCTTGCACAATGGTAAGCCTATTTGTTTGCTGTGTAATGAATCCATTTCAGTAATGAAAGAATTCAATATAAAGAGGCATTACTCAACTAAGCATGCTACGCTGCACTCACTGACAGGACAATTAAGAACAGACAAAATCCAGAAGCTTACCGCAAATTTGGAAAAACAGCAACAAATGTTTCATAAACAAAGAACACAACTTGATAATGTTGTGAAAGCTAGTTTTATAGTTAGCTCAAAATTGGCAAAGGCATTAAAACCATTTGCCGAAGGAGAATTTATCAAGGAGTGTATGTTAGAAGTTTGCGGTATTTTGTGTCCTGAAAAGAAAAATGAATTTGAAAAAATTAGTTTGTCAAGACGAACTGTTGTTCGTAGTATAGAAATGATGGCTAATGATATAAAAACAACATTGACTGACCGTATGGCTGGTTTTGAATCATTTTCCATAGCATTAGACGAGAGCACCGATTTGTCTGACACAGCTCAACTGGCTATATTTATTCGAGGTGTTGATAAGGAGTTCACTGTTACTGAGGAATTGCTTGCTTTACAGCCGCTAAAAGGAACCACTACAGGAGAGGATATTTTTATTGAAGTTCAAAAGGTATTCACAAGTTTTGGCTTGCCATGGTCAAAATTAATTGGAGTATGCACTGATGGTGCACCTTCTATGGTCGGCTTACGTAAAGGTTTCATCGGAATTTTGAATGAAAAAGCAACAGAATTAAATGTGCAAAAAGATGATTTGATAGTCCTTCATTGCATTATCCACCAACAGAACTTGTGTTCTAAGTCCATTCGACTCCAGAATGTTATGAATGTGGTAGTAAAAACCATCAATTTTATTCGATCCCGAGGGCTTAACCATCGTCAGTTCAAGGCGTTTTTGGATGAAATATCAGCTGAATATAACGACGTAACATATTATTGTGAAGTCAGATGGCTGAGCAAAAGAAAAATGTTGAAACGGTTTTACGAGCTTAGAAATGAGATAGCAGACTTTATGAAAATAAAAGATAAACCACTATCTGAATTAAGTGACCCAAAATGGATATGTGACTTAGCATTTCTGGTCGATCTTACAGGCTATTTGAATGATTTAAATTTGATACTTCAAAAACAAGGACAGTTAGTAAATGATTTGTACAGCCATTTGAAAGCGTTTCAGATCAAACTACGCTTGTGGGAGTCACAGATGCTGTCTGGTAACAGTTACCATTTCAACACGCTCTCTGCGTATGAAAATATTGCTTATGCTCAATATGCTGAAGAACTCAAGTTACTGTCGGAACAATTTTCGAACAGATTTAGCGACTTCAAAAACATGGAAGACTGTTTCAGTTTATTTGCTACTCCTACAAAATATAATGTACAAAATGCTCCAATACACTTACAAATGGAGTTGATCGAGATTCAAGAAAACTCACTCCTAAAATCCAAATTTGAAGACGTAGAATTGTGCGATTTCTACAAAAAATACCTAGAAAAAGAAAATTTTCCGCAGCTTAGAAAATTCGCAAGAAGATTGATTTGTGCGTTTGGCAGTACTTATAAATGCGAACAGTTCTTTTCATTGATGAAAGAACACATCGTACAAGACTGACTGACGATAATTTGGAAAATTCTTTACGTCTTTGTATCAGTGGAATTAATCCAAATATCGATGGATTAGTTTCCCAAATTCAAGCTCAAGTGTCTCATTGATTTCGGTGTATTTAACTTTCGTAGTTTGTAACAATTGCAAATTTAACGATTTAATTATAATGTACCATTTTTTTAAATTTCATTTTGTTATTTTAATAAATTGTACTATAATAACATTGTCGTATTATTTCATGTCTAATATCTATCGCAAAAAATATTATCACTACTTTAAAATGCACTAAGTACTTTTAAACGCGGCCCGCGAACGTATTTGCACGCTAAAGTTTGGCCCTCAACATGTCAAAGGTTGCCCATACCTGCCTTAAGGCATTCTCTACTGGTCTACCATTGCTTAAATGTGAAAAATTCAAGCGATTGCATAAGAAATTAAACCGTAAAGCTTAAATCATGTGTAATAATAATAATATAATAATACATTGATAATTTACTATGATAAAATATATAAATATACATACTAAAAATAAAGATTGAATATAGATTGATTGATTCACATTCTGCGATTTTTTTTAATTCAAGCTAGTGATTATTTTGACAACTAAGTTATTTCTTCTAAAATATCGTTGTTATCGATTAAACACTGTCGTCATCGATGTGCAAATTTACAATTGTTCATGTATTTTGTAAGTATAATTTTGTGTTACTATAATAATTATTTAGTTTGTATGTACAGTGTTACTGTGCCTTTAATAATAAAAATAAAATGAAATCTCTTCGAGTATGTGAACTAGAAAACAGGTCCCCGTATTTTTGTTAAACGAATTACAAAATGCACTTCGGTACAACGGTGCGTTGTGAGAGCAACCACATCACGTGTTCATAAACTGTCTGACAAACTATCAACAACTTTGTCTTAACCGAATTAAGGTCGAAATTCTCTTAACCTCAATCATAAATTTCGCCTTAAAAGACGTTAGAACTGGTGTCGAGAGTGGCTTTTAGTTTCGCGAGAATTGTTGTGGTTGGTTCTCTTTGACATTTTTAGTCGATGTAATTTCGAGATTTTATTTATTTACCAGCGACCCGCCCTCACTTCGCTTCGGTTTATTAAATTTAAAACAATCGGAATAAGATATTTTCCTGTGGAGTCTATATTTTCCATACTTCCTATGGAGCCTATATTTTAAGTTAGACCTCTAGCAATACATCGGTGAAAACTGCATTCAATTCCAAGCAGTAGTTTTTGCGTGATGCGTGTACAAACATACAGACAGACAGACAGACAGACAAAATTTCTAAAAACTGTTGTTTTGGCTTCTGTTGCTCTAATAAAGACCCCCCAATATTAGTTTTTTTTCAATATCTATAATGTACAGACATCGGCCTGTTACAATTTTATTATATGTAATAGATGAAATAGCGCTGGCAGTAAAAGCGTGTTTCGTTGTCTGTTTCTACTCATGTCTTTACTCATCATTTCTTCGTGTGTCTTCGCAATACGAAGACACACGAACGGCATTATTAAATTTTATTAGTAAAAATACCGTATAGTTGACGATACGGTATTATACACAAGTATATTCTACACAAATCGTACGATTTTAGCACTTATTACTTACACTTTACAAAAGATCTACTTTTGTAATCGATTTTTTCCCTACTACTTCTATACTAATATAATAAAGAGGTAAAAATGTGTGTTTGTAGGTATGTTGGGGATAATCTCTGGAACTACTAAACCGATATCAAAATTTCTTTCACAAATAGTGTGCGGGCTTATATTACCCGCACTGTGTTGTTGCTGGGATTGTGAAGAAGGAAAACGCGATGAGCTATTCTTGAGGTTTATATCTAGTACAGACTTAACTGTTCGTTAGACATGCGTCTAGTGTGGTGACTACAAGTTGACTGTAGTGGGCTGGGATTCGCCCTTATTTATATTGATACAATGAGGGATGCTGGAGTTGGGCGTTTCTATTGTTACGATGTTTTGGCCACGTGTTCGTTACGGTCCGCATGTGCAAGCCGTTCGTCTGGGAAGCGATTTCTCTTCCTTTGTTTTTAGTGTCAATAGTGAAGGTGTATAAACCGTTAGGTCGGAACGCGCCTTCTTGTCCCTTGTCTGTTAAATGTTTATAGCAGGGTTGCGTAAACCGTTGGTTTTTTACACGCTTTCTCGTCTATTGTTCAACTCCAACATCCCTTTACAATGAGTGACATAACTGTCTTTATGAAACGAACTATTTTAACAAAACGTATCCTACCTTAACCTACTGTTTTGAATCAACTATGTGTATTTGTACTTAA
Source organism: Sesia bembeciformis (assembly GCA_943735995.1). Lineage (NCBI taxonomy): Eukaryota > Metazoa > Arthropoda > Insecta > Lepidoptera > Sesiidae > Sesia > Sesia bembeciformis. Next base: position 490,641 of record OX031028.1, on the reverse strand, counting down.
CCTATAGTTATACATTATATACTTATAAGCTATGTACAGATTATGAGCCGGTCGTCGCGAACATTCTCCCGCCGTGCGTAGACTCTTCCTGTCTACGCATCTATTTGGGTTGCTGGCGCGCAACCGGGTCTGTTGGTAGGATAACGAGCTTCTTTGTTGGTCGACGTAATGTTCCTCCTTTCGTTCTTACGTCAGCTGTGCGAACTACTCCATCGGCTCCCGGATAGGTGTCTGTGACTATTCCTCGCGGCCATGTGTTGCGAGGCATCGTATTGTCTGCTATTAGTACTATATCTCCTTCCTTCAGCGAAGGCCCTCGTCCGTGGGGCTCCCGCCGGTGTTGAAGTTCTGGCAAGTACTCGCGGAGCCATCTTGACCAGAATATGTCTGCCAGGCGTTGGGATGTTCTCCAGTGAGCTCGTTTGAAAGTGAGTTCATCTGTTTCGGGTTTCCAGATTATCCCGAGTATTCGTTCTGTTTTGACGCCGTCGTCTAATGCGACGGATGACCTTTGTTGCGTGTTCCCTTCGAGCGCTGCCAATACTCGTTGTGAGTTGGAAGACCATTGTCGTAGCTCGAAATGGGCTTTATTGTTTATGTCTCGAACTTGACTCGCTATATTGATGGCTTCCGTCTCAGTTTTAAAGCTCTGTAGATAGTCGTCGACGTAGTGGTTTTTCACAATGGCTGTGCAGGCTTCGGGGTATTCTACCTTATGTTTCTCTGCATTAAGATTTTTTACATATATCGCCGTGGAAGGGGATGACGTCGCTCCAAATATGAGAGAGGTCATTCTGTACTCTTCGGGAGGGTGTTCTCCTCTCTGATTTCAGTTGCGATGAGCAGGTTCCAATTGTCTTGCCCTATGAGAACTTGTGGCTTGATATTAGGGTATTTTAGGTTCTCTTTTATGTCGTATAGATGGCGGCAGCCGTCTAAGTCTTTCTCCGATACCCGTTGTGCTGAGAGTTGTAGGTTTTCGATGGTGCGAGCTTGTATTTTATGACTCTGAGTCGCACCGTGTATGGTGAATGTGATTCTTCGTGAGCGGGCCGCTTCCAATTCGGTTTCCGCTATAGCTTGAATATGCAGTGGGTCGACGGGTCCCTTCGCTCCTATTCTCTGTGCCACACTGGAGTCGATTAGTGTGACTGTTGAACCGTCGTCTAGAAGGGCGTAGGTAGTAACGTCCCCTATGGGACCGGAGATTCTAACTGGAACCATTTTCAAATAGGATTGCGTCCTATTCGATCCTATTGGAGTCGACGCGGTTGATACGACGTCTGTTTTCGGCTCGGTGTCGTCTGTTTCTGTCTTTGTGAAATTTAGTAGTTTATTATGCCAATGTTGACATCCGTCGATTTCGCATCGTTGTCCGCGGCAGCTGTGTGTCTGATTTCTGTATTTGAGACATCGGAAACAAAGGCGTAGATTTTTTGCTAAATCCCATCTTGCATTTACGTCGGCTTGTTGGAATATTTTACAGTCTATTGTTGGGTGCCCTCTTTGTTTACAGACAGGACATGTGGTCGTTTTCTTATACTGTTCTGTCGTCGTGAATGTCCTGTGCGCTCTTTTATGTGTGTTATTGTACGAGTCTGGTTGTGTAGGGACCGACTCGGGTTGAGCGTATGGGCTACACCTTTCTGCTTCACGCTCAAGGAATCGCGCGAGCTTTGGCAAATCGGGCTCTTCTTTCGGTTGTTCGATCGCGTAATCGAACCAGCGATACTTCATAGCGGGCGTGAGCTTTTCTATTGTTGCTTTCGTTACTTCTGGATTATACAAATAGTATGTTTTCTGTAGCGCCCGTAGGGTCGATACGATATTGGATACTCGGGTAGCGAAGATACATACTTCTTTTGGGGCGTCTGAAGGGCGGGGGAGTGCCCTCAGACGCTCCAGTTCGGCCAATGCTATAGAGTCTGGGCGGCCGAAACGTGACTCCAGTGTTTTTATGATGTCGTGCGGCTTCGCATTGTAAATAAGTAGGCTCTCTACCGCTTCTCTGGCTCGACCGCGGAGGCCTTTGCGAAGTCGTGCGATGTTTTCTGTATCTGTAAAGGAGGCCGACGACTCGTCGTAGGCTGCCTTGAATAATAACCACTCTTGATGCGACCCATTGTACGGGGGTAGCTCTGTGTGGTGGCGTGGAGAAGTCTGTTGTCCTGTTCTAGCGGCCATTGTGATCGCACTAGCGAGTTCTGTTAGATCTATGTGGTTCTGCTGGTGTGTCGTGTTGACCGTGGCTCCCGCCGGTTGCGTAGTCGTTACGCCTGTTCGGAGAGTGGCTATCGCTGTGTAGTTCGCGCCCTGGTTCCTTACGTCGGGTGTCTGTTCTGTGGGGGCGGAGGTAGGCACGAGAGGTGGAGGCAACGCGAGGCGAACGGCATCTTGAGCTATGTGAGTCGGGGCTTGATTGTTCTGTACTGTAGCGCCGACCTCTTCTGTACTGTACTGTTGATGCGGTTCCCTTGATACGGCTAACTTGCGCGTAGTATGTAGCCAGGTGTCGACTCTTGTCTGTGCTTCTATGTCGGTAATTACTGTGTCGTCGTCTTGTTCGCTGTCTGAACTTTCTGCTTCTATTTCGGCGACTTGGGCTGTGGCGAGTTCAACTTGAAGTCGTAGTAAGTCTGTTTTAGCTTTGGCTAAACGGAGCGCGCGCTGAGACTTCGATTTCTTACTGTTTTTCGATGATTTTCTAGTTTCAACGCTGAGAGGTGGGGGTGTCGTGGAAATTTGCTGTATATCAACCCCCGTCCTTTTCTGTTTGTCCGTTGTTGTAGCGGATATCGCAATACCTGAAGAGCCGGTAACGGTGGTTTCTGTTACTGTCATTTTAGCGGATATCGCAGTCTCTGGAGAGCCGGTAACGGCGGTTTCTGTTGCTGTCGTCCCCGTTGAGGTTTTTGTCGCCGAGGAACTTGTACCGTCGTCCGATTCGTGAAAGTTCTGTAGATACGAATTTCCGCTTTGCGATCTTGTTACTGGCATCTTGTTATTTTTCTGTTTACTTTTCCTCGACGATTCACGTTTTTCTTTCTTCAATGATTCGGCGTTCGAAGGACCAGAATGTGCGGGCTTATATTACCCGCACTGTGTTGTTGCTGGGATTGTGAAGAAGGAAAACGCGATGAGCTATTCTTGAGGTTTATATCTAGTACAGACTTAACTGTTCGTTAGACATGCGTCTAGTGTGGTGACTACAAGTTGACTGTAGTGGGCTGGGATTCGCCCTTATTTATATTGATACAATGAGGGATGCTGGAGTTGGGCGTTTCTATTGTTACGATGTTTTGGCCACGTGTTCGTTACGGTCCGCATGTGCAAGCCGTTCGTCTGGGAAGCGATTTCTCTTCCTTTGTTTTTAGTGTCAATAGTGAAGGTGTATAAACCGTTAGGTCGGAACGCGCCTTCTTGTCCCTTGTCTGTTAAATGTTTATAGCAGGGTTGCGTAAACCGTTGGTTTTTTACACGCTTTCTCGTCTATTGTTCAACTCCAACATCCCTTTACAATGAGTGACATAACTGTCTTTATGAAACGAACTATTTTAACAAAACGTATCCTACCTTAACCTACTGTTTTGAATCAACTATGTGTATTTGTACTTAACCTATAGTTATACATTATATACTTATAAGCTATGTACAGATTATGAGCCGGTCGTCGCGAACAAATAGGAAGCTACATTATCCATGTCTAATATAGGCTGTATTTTATTTTGAAATTTAGAAAAAAAATACTTATAAACCGAAGCGAAGCGAGGGCGGGTCGCTAGTTACTTACATTTTACAACATTTTAAAGAAATTATAAAAATATAAAAATATAGTAATATTAATATTAATAATATAATATTAATCTGTCAATATTAATGTCTTTATTGAAAGCAGCTATATCCGTCTTGAATATTAACATCAAAATATCACTGAAATGAAATTCTAAACACATGATTTCCCTTTCATCTATACTAATAAATATTTGAAATTAATTGAACCTTAAAGTTGTTTGTACGTAAGCTTTTGTAAGCCTTCAACGTCCAATTAAAATTTGTGTCAATCATGTCAAAAGCTTTTGAGTAGCTTTTATAAGCGATTTTAAGGGGAATGTTGACAGGATAAATTGTAACATTGTAGCGAAACCTAATCTTCTATCAGACCAGATGTATGCCTAAAAATTGAAATCATGAATTCCGCTTATATGTCTGTTAATTGAGATGAAAGTTTTACGTATTTTTTCAGAATGTCAAACGTTGACACGCCCCCGGATGCGCTGCCTACCTTTGCAGTTTAAGGAGTGGATTGGGAAAACGGGGGTGGATTGGATGGGATGGGAATGAGCTCTGGCATATCTTACGTATGCAACACGTATGTACATTGAAGAAATACGGTAAAATAGGAAATGCAGTATATTTCAAGGTAGTCTTCTGTGAGAGAGGGGTAACGTGGCCAGTCGAGTGCGCCCAGCGGCTGTGGGAATGCAGGATTCACTCTCCCCCCACAACATATAATATACGTTGTATATATACTTGATATGTTCTACAAGCACTGTAGGGCAGCCACGTTACCGTCTAATAGTGTTCCATGTACACTAGCTCTCGAATTTATTGATTCAAAAATGTGTTTTGAAGATGAAATATTCTTCTTATGTAGTACTTTAGTTTCAAATTTGTCTTTTTAATTAACCCCTCCTCATCTGCTTCACGCCCCCCTAGAAGTTGCCAATTAGGTTTCTTTGATAATTTGTCATACGTTTCATCATAGACGTCATCCAGTCAATTCCCATATCGATGTTTCATCGGTGAGTGGTTTCCAATCATTGGAATATACACGTGACGTCACACGCTTGGTTTCTGGATTATATACATGCAATAGAATAATATACACAGTATATCAATGAATAACGAATGTGGCAGTGTTTAAAAATATAGTATAACTACATATGTGTGTGTATGGCGTGTACTGACTCTCAATCGGCATAGTTTCAGTACGTCACTGTCTTCACAATCAACAAGAAAGTCCAATGGCGGAACAAGTAGCTGTACACTCATACTTGGGGCTGTTAATTGACGATCGCTTTAACGGGGGTGGTCCCCATTTTAATTTAATTAATTGTGACAAATAATTCTATCCAAATTTTACCTTATTAGTAACAAAATCCCGTATTCTGTGCGTATCGTGTTATCCAAAGGCCCAGTTGAAAGTATTATAGACTATGGAATTAGCAGCTACCGAAGAACCTTCAAATCGAACCTTGGTTATAACACTTCGCTACAAAAACCAATACCAAACAATCGTCTCTCAAGCAGAAAAACAAAAAATCCTTTTTGAACATTGTGAAGTTCTACCAATCCTTTTTGAACATTGTGAAGTTCTACCAATCCTTTTTGAACATTGTGAAGTTCTACCAATTGAAGAAAAAGTAAAACTGTTCAGTGAACAATTCTTTAGATTCTGTAATTATTGTGAAACTCAAATATTTAAATTTACGATTACTTCTAGAAGCGTTAATAAAGACCACTTATACGGAAAAAGAGTAACAGAGTATTAATCACAGAATTTATTAACGAACTGCCGAAAGAAATCAAAGAAAAAAATACAAGTAAAATTTTTAAAATAATTATAAAACACTGGCGGCCCGCCCTCGCTTCGCTTCGGTTTATGATATTTTTTTTAATCAAAATTTCATAATAAAATATAGCCCATATTAGACACGGGTAATGTAGCTTCCTATTTGTGAAAGAATTTTTAAAAATCGGTTCAGTAGTTCCAGAGATTACCCCAAACATACCTACAAACACACAATTTTACCTCTTTATTATATTAGTATAGATATATTTATGATTCAAAACTTAGAATAACTTAACCCAACATAGTCAAGTCTGAAACTAATAATGATTTGTTACATTTATAAATCAACTGAATTTAACCAACATTAATATTTATCAATTAAGTATGAATAAAAGCAATTACAATATATATTTATATTTTTAACGCTTCATAACAAGATTTGTATGTACTTATTATTAAATCTTTGAACACAAAAAAAGAAATTGCCCACACTAGGATTCCCCGTGTCGTGGATGCAGAGACAAACACAAGCACTGAGTGTACACTTTATCTTATTTCCCCAATGTACGTAAGTGTTTCGGTAGTGAGTGAGATGTGCCCGAGCCCATTCTCATCCCTCCCCATTTTCCCAACCCTTTCTACAAACCCATTCCTATGTCTTCAAAGGTCGGCAGCCCATCTGGGGGCGTGCCAACGTTTGTCATTTTGGACTAATGTTGTCATGTATCACGGATGTCTATGAGCTAAAGTATCCTCTTACCATCAGGTGGACTGTATGCTAGTTTGCCGCCTTCGTCCATAAAAAAAAGCACCCAGCCAGACCCGAATAAACATTCGACCGGTTCGACCGGAAATCGTACGCGGCACCTTTTGCACGGCAGGCAGGGTCACTACCAACTACGCCAAGCCAATCGATCAATCAATAGATTACTATTGTCAGGATTGTATCGTATATACCGACTTCACCTGCTTTCCTCGGGAACTTTTCCACGAAAACTGGAAAGTAGTTCAGATCGCCGAGTAGATATTATCACTTCGTTGTCGGAAGTCGAGGAAATTTGCCAGTTAAGTGTAAATGGTACTTCCGCTAGTTTACTTAATAACGCCGTCTTTAACTTATCAATTCTGAACGATCTTTGAAATCGTCTGCGGTTGAATTTAACCTCATTTCACGTGACCTGGTTTAAACTTAATTATGACACTAGGATATGAGTCTATTTAGTGGAATATTTAATATGCAATGTTATAACTTACACTAACATCTATGTTAATTAGAGAACTTATGTCACGATTGATATAACATTCGATATCAGTCTAGATCGTCCCATTGCAGGGTACAGGCATCCAATAGTCACTGGGCGGTTTATTCCACCACGAGAACAAATTGTCTATTGGTGGACACATGTGCTCCAAATTTCCTGATTTCCTCAATCTTGAGGGGGAGAGTGCACGCTGCTGAGGGAGAGAGTGCACGCTGCTGAGTGGAGAGTGCACGCTACTGAGGGGGAGAGTACACGCTGCAATCCAACAGCGGCTGGGCGCCCACGACTGGCCACGTTACCCCTCTCTCACAGAAGACTACCTTGAAATGTACTTAAATTTCCCACTTTACCTTATTTCCCTAATGTACGTACGTGTTTCGGTAGTGAGTGAAATGCGCCAGAGCCCATTCCCATCCTATCCCTCCCCATTTTCCCAACCCGTTCTCTAATTCCATTCCTATATCTCCAAAGGTAGGCGTGCCATCCGGGGGCGTGCCAATGTTTGTCATTCTGGACTAATGTTGGCATGTATCGCGGATGTCTATGGACGATTGTATCCACTTACCATCAGGTGGACTGTATGCTCGTCTGCCGCCTTCGTCCATAAAAAAAAATCTTAATAATTCTCGAGCTCGAGCTAGTGATAATTTCAAAAATCCGTACTTAACTTGGTACTCGGTGGTACGACCCGAGGAACACCTAACGAATGAAAGTCAAGATATCCACTGCTCTGATTCCGTTATCGAATTGTAATTAGTTCTTTTAGCAACTAATAAATCTGAAACGACCTGATTCATGGTCCCCAGGTTTGCCTCCCTTGCACCCCCTGTGACCATAACGGCAGATGAGCACAACCGCCAATGAATACTTGTTTTACATATCTTTATCTGGACTCACGTCACTGAGAATCCTAGTCGAGTCTATTAAGTATAATGTTATTTATTCTGCAGATTTATTTTTCGGAAGATCAACGCACGTGTCGTGTAAAACAGTAATTATTTTTGTATTAGCTTACATAAACATTTTTATTATGTACTGCACTGATATTTTTTACAAGAGGTAATTCTCCTGAAATTGTTGCATGGATTTAAAATTCATGGCAACGCCAACGGCTCACGTATACCTCATAATATGCACGGAATGTTCTTAGAAAAATCAACTGTATAACATTTTCAGGAATTATGGCTAATTCACTTCGACAGTACGGAAGGGAAGCGTAGATAATTCATGTACATATAGATTAGGTTCAGATGATCACGTGATGACCCGCGTTTGTTCGCAAAATACCAGATTCCCTAAAATGACAGATACTCAAAACCAGATTCTTAAAACACCAGTATTTTTCTATATTGTTCACGCTTATCCATCCAACCCGCTTAATCCGGCAACCAAACACCAAAAAACTACGGACTAGGGTAAATTGTTGAAACAACAACACTTGCTCCATCGAAATGACCTACGTGTGTGTCACTTCAGGTCTGGCATCGACTGAGGCCATATTATAGTTCGTGCCATTTAGCATGGCAATAGCGAGCCTTGACATCTGCCTACTAATGTACTCGTATTTACGATAGCGACACTTGCTAATATTCCCCGTAATGAACGCAAATAATGTGCGTCTGCTACCACTGAAATGAGACTGCTACCACGATACGCTGGCTGTGGCTATTTTCGGTCATTACGGGGAACATTGTCGCTATCGTAAACACGAGTACATTAGTACGGAGTGAAAGTCGAGGCAATGACCGCTATTGTCATTCTAAATGGCACGGATTATAGTTTTATGTGAAGTGGTATCTTTTTCGGTCCTTCGACTGTGGTCTACATAATCGCGTGAAAAGAACAAACCCCCTTCGTACGTAAACCATGAATCTATGTACGTGTTTCGATAGTGAGTGAGATGTGTGAGAGCTCATTCCCATCTCCTAATATCCTATTATTTTCTCATTTTCAAATCCATTCCCAAATCTCCGAATGTAGGCAGCATACCTGAGAGCGTGCCAACGTTTGTCAAGTAGGTATACGAAATTTTCATTTCGTTCGATGCTACGACACTTTTTCGTAGACCGCTACGTCGTAGACCCTAGCTACGTCATAAACAGCTCTTGTGTAAAACATGGATCTCGGCTGTGCAAGTTAAAAATCTAGTGACTGAACATAATTCTATTTTGTATTTTTAATTTTACTCCACTGAAGATAATGAATTATGATTAAGCAATGTCAGCAATGCACCAAGCTGCACCGGGCCCGCGAGGTGGTCTATGGCCCGGTAACCCCCTCGTAAATTCTAGGGGAGGCCTGCAGTGAGAGATTATAGCGTGAAATCTAATGTGAACAATGACAGCCAGTATGAATTTTTATTCTTGATTCTCATTCGTGAGGACGCGAATTCAATCTCATACCATTGTTTGGATTTGATAAAATGCATAATCTAGAATTCAAAAATACCTCTAATTAAAAAAATCTAGGGTATTTTTATCGACCATTCCGTTAAAGGATAGGTAGATGATGATCCGAAATGTGCTCGTGGATATTAGAGGATTTGTGACCTGTAGTGGGAAGAAATAAGCCAAAGGCAAAAAGTGACACACGACCTAACATTGTCAGCGCGTCACGGATTGAAAAAATATTAGTCTTCTTAGTTATTAGAGAATATTTAGGGCTCCAAACAATTTACATACCCCCTGGTGTTGCAGGTGTCCATGGGCGGCGGTAACACTTACCATCACGTGGGACCGCTTGCTCATCCGCCCGCTTCACTATATAAAAATAAATAAGCCGATATTCTATAGGAGATATAATCGTATTCTTTATGAGATATGAGTTATTGATGCAATACTCTTGTTTTCTATTTTCTTAATCGATTTTGTTTATTTATTTATTTATACGAGTATAAACTTCACAGAAGTCGTACAGGAGGCGAAATTAATGTCTAGTGCCATTCTCTGTCAGTCTATCTTGTCTTAAACAGAAAACAATAAGGTTGTGCGAGGTAAAGTCCTCGTAAAGAACATAGTGAGTGCATAGTAGTGCATATACATACATAATATATAATCATGATACGTACATAAATACATACGTTACTATGTTTTTAATTTCAGCAGAAAATCTAATAAATCATTCGCGTGAAAACTCACATGTACTTACGTAAAAATAAGCGTAAATATAGTTAAATATGTAGCGCCTTGTCGTCACGTCACTTTATCACTTAACATATGTTCGTAGAGCAATAAAAAGCGATTGTAATTTCCCGAATTAATTACAGTTGCATGTCGGCGTCAATTAGTAAAATACGAATTAAAAACACAATAGTTCCCTGCGCATACCTGTAGTATAATATATTATTAGTCTATGGTATGTGAGACAATTGACCTAGTTTGGCTTAAAATGGGTATTATAGTGGCCGTCAGCGGTCGTTGACCTTTTCGCAGCGCCCAGGTCACGTGATCGGCAAATGATCTACTGTATTCAGGTATCAAATTGTACAATTTATCATTAGTTAGGTCGGAATTTAGAATTTACCATTATCACAGGTAGCCAATTTTATTCATATCGCCAAATTGTGGCCATAATTCGTCCCGTATTTTTTTTAAATGGAATTCTTACAAAAATAGTAAGCATAGAAATATCACTTTACAGAAAGTAATAATGTTTAGTGTTTCATTATTTCAATAATATAATACTTATACAAATATTTTAAACATATATATACATTATACAATATATATTTAAATATAACAGAGATAACGTGTGCTCATTCCATAATGGAATTAATGTAAAATGTATGTTTTCATATTTATTTTTGTAAGCCAATTCTGACAAATGTGACTCACGTTGCAAATGAATGATTTGATTTTACTACATACAATATTTTACTACATTCAAACAAATTGTTTCTTTTAGTGTAAAAATACCACTCGTCATGCGCACGAAGTTTTAATTGTTTCACTGAGTGCGTCGTTAAAATGAAACGACAAAATTAATGACGTTATGACTGGAATAAAAATCACATTTTGAATGTCATTCGTACTGTGACGGAAGAGCTGCTAAGGGCTGTAAAGGGTGCGAGCGAGTTCGTACGATATAGGGCGGTACTTTATTACCTTTGGATATAACATTTAAATTATTTAAACCTAAGGCTAATTATTTCAAGTTAGCAGTGCCCGCGGTGATAGCCTAGGGGTATCTATACTCAGCTCACATTTGTGTGATCGTGACTTCAAATCTTCGGCCCATACCACTGAGTTTCTATTTACTTAAGTACTTATTTTTAAAATTGTTACTAGCTCGCCAATGAGGGAAGATATCGTAAGGCAACCAGCATGCTCCAGAATTAAAAAAAACTGCAGTATGTGTATCCATCAATCCGCACTGGGCTCGCGTGTTAGATTATGGCCCGAAACCCCCTTAGTGATTCACTAGGAGAGGCCTGTGCCCTGCAGCGGGATATTAAAGGCTGATACAAGTATGTGCAACATGCAGAAGCGTTTTCAGATGAAATATACAATAAAGTTTAGTTCGTCTAAACTTGTGATTCTTGTGGGAACTCTATAATCGATCTGGATAAAAAGTACCCTAAATGTTAAAGCGGGACATAAGCTATAGGCTATACCAAGTTTTATTTAAATTCGTCTTGTAGATTTTGCGTGATGCGCGTTCACACAGACAAAAAATCCAAAAATTGTTGTTTTCAGCTCTATATCATTCGTACCTACTTTATATTGCAATTACTTTTTTCGAAAACTACTTCACGTACAGACACGGCTCTGTTACGATTTTATTATACGTATAGATTATCCGTTGAATGGATTATTTTTGAATATATACGGTCCTACAAAAATAGTGTGAAATATTTCAATATGTCAATCAGTCCATTAAACCTATCATATCTAACTAAAAATTTGTAATAAAATTTTGTATTATCTCGTAATAAAGTATGCAATTAGAGGTACGGTAATTCATAGACGCGGATGACGCGTTCGGGTGTTTCCGGATTAGCCGATGGCCAATGTTTGCGTAATGTATCTGTAGATATACATTATGTAACGTGGTATGCACATACGAAACAATTAATCAACAATTAATTTTGATGTAATAATAGAAATCATGACTTAATTTTTATTTAGGTATAATAATTTTAGTGTATTGATTTACATATCAAAATAATATGTAATATCTTATAATAATATGTAATTTTATTTGAATGAATGTAATTTTTGTTAGTTTTCTTTTAAATTAAATGAAGTTTCCTTTGAATGAACTTCATATTTAAGGTACTCTCCCCTTCGAAGCCCGTTCATTTTTTCCACCATGTATACCATATAAGTATCAGTTTAATATCACAGCAAATATATGGACGGATATAAAATGAACAGTAACTGAACTATGACATAACCAACAATTATCGTGAGTTCTATCTACCGCAGTTCTCACATAAGTTGCTACAGAAACATTTACTGCCAAATGGCAAGCAGCCGTTGCCAAGAACGTTCCGATATATAAGTAGACACGAGTGCGAGACGTTAAACTGTATTGTTGTATTAAGGGCTGTGCATACTGCCTTCGGAGTATTAAATAAAAAGGTAAATCTATATAAAAGGCACATTGCGATATTTTCTATTAATTTCAGAAAAAAATATGTTTAGACATAAATTGTGTGAATTAAATTGAAATACATAATTATTGGATTAATTTAAATTGTGTAACTTGATGAGCCGTACCCGTTCTTAACGGTATAATTATTATTTGTAGGTACTCAATGGTGATCACCATTTTTTTTATTCCTTACCAAAAAAAGCTTAGAAAAATTACTGTTTTACGATATCTTTAAACATTACGAAGTACATAGCCTTTCAAAGTTGGATGTTGACAAATTTAATTAAGTGCCGAGCAGCGTGTGACGTCACGTACAAATTTATGCCAACAGAATAATATGTAATTATATTTTTTCTAATCAGTTTTTTTCTCTAAAACTTACAGCGTAAATATCTTTTTGTCCGTCTATCGTCCTAATAAATGTAACAAAAAACTAAAGATAAATTCGCCAGTGGAAGTCCACTCTAAATCAACTGGGATTTCAAGTTGGTTGTATTTCTTGGCACAAAACAGACTGCCGGAGAGCAGTTGGTTGAAGGGTTATTTTTAAATTGTTGGTGTGTCCGTGCTGAGGTAATTTAATGCTATTGAGTAGAATGGTTTTATTTAGATATTTGTGCTTAGTTTACTCGTAGTTTCCTTTATTTTGATAGAATATACAGTAAATAATTTAAACTAAATAATAATCCAACATATTCTACCGCGCAAGTCGGTCTCGATGTGAGAATTATAATGAATTTAATAGTATGCTCTTTATTTATATACCTTTCATAAAATAATCATAATGTCCTTAGTTAATAGGTATAATGTCAAAATAAGTATAATGTCAAAAACGATAATATTCAATTATATCTATAGTTAAGCCGTCGACAGTTACCGATTTGACAGTTCATGAACAGTTGGTTGAGATAACATTGAATTGGCGTACAAATTACGACAAATATATTTTCATCGTTAATGCGCGCTCTCAAAACAAATTCCACGCGAAAATGACAGAGTTAGGCAATTTTACAATAAACGTAATTGTTTGGAGCTCTAAATATTTTTTAATAACTGAGAAGACTATTATTTTTTCAATCTGTAACGCGCTATAACAATGTTACGTCGTGTGTCACTTTTTGTTTTTTAAAGATAGTGATGTAGTTCAAGATATTGAACACCGATTCCGGATATTTGTAATAAAGTCTAATTAAAATGTTAGAAGTGTTTGAATTTCCTAATTCGATTACTTTTGTGTCCAATATTAAGCTGTGACATAACCAGTAGAGTAATTTATGATTAAGATCATTAATTATGATTTTTAAAAATTGTATATTTATTATTAAATCATTTCATTCTTTTATATTATCTGTAAAAAATGGCATCACTGGCCTAACCTGTACTAGCTCCGCCTTTTCATGTCAGCATAACAGTCAGTCATTCAGTCGTCTGTCGTTCGTTCTAGTTCCCACAGTATTTGCTGTTGTGTGGTGTTATTTATGACCCGGCTATCTTCTCTTTGTTGTTCCTGCTTATTACATTGACCTCGGCGCGAAATTGGAATTTGATTCTGCTTTGTATTTTGGATGTGTTGTTTTAGTGCCGAAATGTAGGCAAACTTTAAATAGTAAATGCCCCAAGATTGTAATTAAATTACATTACTATTTCGAGCGTGAGTCGCAAAACGGCAGACCTTTAGTGCCTGTCACCTAAGTACAAGAGCACGTTTCTCAGGCACTTGGGATCAGTATAAAAAGTGTTTACATTTCAACATCAATAAAGAAATATTAAGCCCATCTGGAAGTCAGGAAAATGTGTTACGGACATCAAAGAAAAAGAGAAGAACAAAGCCCGTGATGGATGTTGACAATTTTGATGCTGACGCTGTTGGAAATCATATTTAGGTACCTATAATTACCTATTATTCAAGAAATTAATTTCCGAATAGAAGATGTCGTTAATAATAATTTCTTTATTTCAGACAATGTCCATAGATATTGTTAATAAGTTACAACTTAAAACAATGTTAGTACTTAATATATATATAATAATAACTTTGGCTCGGGGGAAAAAATCAGCTCAAACGAGGAGGTTATCGCCGAGACATAAGCGTATTTTGAAGACTTTGACGAGTCGTATTTTTTGGAGGGGTTAAAGAAATGGCAGAAACGTTGGAAAAAGTGTATCGACCTTAAAGGGGATTACGTAGAAAAATAAAAAAAAATCGAGAAAAACTTACGTCTTCATTACTAACACGGGTACTTATTGATCAATCCAGGTGTGTTAGTACTTCATACATCGAACTTAATATATGTTAGTACTTAATATTAAAAGAGGTTGGCTTATTTAGTGGAGGAAAAATGACAAGGGACAGACAGACCGAGATTTATTTTTATCAATGTATTCCGATAATAATCGCACTGGATCCTTTTGATACATTATGGCCTGTAACCCCCTCGAGATTTAGTAGGGGAGGGTTGTACCCTTGCATTGGGATATTATAGGCTGTTACCGAATATCAAAGAATTCTGGTAATGTATTACATATACATATTACAATTAATAATCGTTTCAAAACCTGGTTTTAACTAAAAAAAACCTACAGTAGAAATTCAGTGGTGCCGGCTTTCGAAGCTTCACGATGTTCTCCATCACCTTCGAACCGGTAATATTTTTTTGAAAATCTGTAGTTAAGTCGTAACTCATTGTACGAATTGAGGATTCTAACTCAAGGCCTCACGGATGTGAAATGATATTCCTAGGCTATTACCGCTCTTTCAATTATCGCTAATTGAAGGAAAATATCATGAGGACCTTTTCGTGCATAAGAATTACAAAAATCTAGACCTAGATGATGTATAGATTACAAAAATCTAGATGTATAGACCGAGAAACAAATACATTTTCAGGTAACACTACGTCTTGCTCACGTACAACAACTCTCGGACACATAAATGAACATAAATACGACGTTAAATGATCAATGAATGTGAAACAATTTTTTTCTGACGGCTCTTTTAGATTCCATAGCTTTGTTGGTGTAGCGCCTAGACTGTGAACAAACTTATCTATTTTGCCATTTTGTGTCCACGTGATATATTACAACTTGAAATTGTATTATAATTGTAATGTTTTTTTGTATTTTTTTTTATGGACGAAGGCGGCAGAGGAGCATACAGTCCACCTGATGGTAAGTGGATACTGTCGTCCATAGACATTCGCGATACATGCCAACATTAGTCCAAAATGACAAACGTTGGCACGCCCCCGGATGCGCTGCCTACCTTTGGAGATATAGGAATGGATTTGGGGAAAAGGTTGGGAAAATGGGGAGGGATAGGACGGGAATAGGCTCTGGCACATCTCATTCACTACCGAAACACGTACGCACATTAGGGAAATAAGATAAAGTGGGAAATGCAGTACATTTCAAGGTAGTCTTCTGTGAGAGAGGGGTAATGTGGTCATTCGAGCGCGCCCAGCAGCTGTTGGATTGTAGCGTGCACTCTCCCCCTCAAAAATGTGAGGCCCATACTTGGCAGTTCGATGTAAGCTGATAACGAATAGAAGTGTGAATTATGTGCCATTTTTATCGTTAGTCCTAAAATAATGTTACGTTCCAATAATTATTGCCCGCGTTCATTAGAAGATAGCACACTAAAATGAAGACATTTACATCATAGAGGTAAGTAACAGTACCGTTAATCGTTAAGTAACAGTAACAGTAACAGTAGCAATCTCCCCGGCAGCTGTGCCAAATGGGCTCGCCAATCTATGCCTATCACCCGGAACGGTTGGAACGAGTGTTCTCCGTGTAATGAACCTGCTTAATGTCCCACCAATTATGTAAATTTCGGGGACTGTCGGTTTTTGTGGACTGAGGTGGATCGAGTTTAGGTGATGTGAATAATAATGAGGATCTGATCTATGTTATCAGGCCACTGACACTTCAGTGTCCGTGTGAACGTCAGGTCCTTATAAGCAACTTGAAACGTGCGAACACAATGACGTCAGGCCCTTAAAAGTAGCTAACTTAAAACGTGCTAACACAATGTCTGGCAATATTTCTCTATGTTTTTTACTGTCTGTTATAATAGTGAATGTACTGAATGGGTTCTTCAAGAGAGCTGTGAATGAGATTCCACTTCTAAGTACTTACGCCACAACACCGGTCATGTTCTGCTCCTTCAAATACTTACTCCATATGCATATACGTGTTTATTGCACATGTATTCATATTCATATATTTGTTGCACGTAGATATCTGAGTGCAAAAATGCATACATATATCGTGAAATGGAAACAAAACTTTTAACGAGATATGTTTGGCGTTCGTGATGTGTTTTCCTTTTTTCCATTTAGATCTATCGCGTCCATGCAATTTGTAAAACTTCGATGACAGGTACATTTCGATATTTTTTGTACATTTTGGAGCATAACTTATTAAATAACTTGAGAAAAATGTACTTTTCGAAGATAATATAGCAGTGAAACAAATGTAATGATTCGTGTCTAACAGAACAATACTTGAATAATAAATACAAAACAAAATGTGTTTTTTTTTTCACAACATGTAAATTACTATTTTAATAAAGATGTAAATTTTTCAGAAGATCAAAAAGGGTCCAGACACCAACATCAAATTATGGTCATCTGATAGGTCGTGAACTAATTTATCGGCAATTTCAATGCTGGCTATTATTTACGTTTTGAATCATTTGTAGTTACATTTTGAAAAGTACTGATAGAAAAGCTGACGTGCGGCGGTTTTTGTACATCAATGTCTTCAGTTTAGCCGTATAATTTTTAGTAATGTGACAAAAATTCAAATCTGCCGGTGGACGCTGATCAAAGTCTTTCGAATAAAGCTGACTTCGATATTGTCGGAAATACTCTAAAGTCAATTTATAAGGTTTTCTATAATCACAGGTTCAAAGGGTTCCCGTTACCCGGGAACGTAAACAAACAAACGCAAACGCAATAACAAACGCAATTATTGTAGACATTTCAAAAACACACAAACAACCCGTAAGGAAAATAATAAAAAAGTAGGTTTTAAGGCTTTGCATTTTTACACAATTATAGAAACAAATTTTCTTCTCAACAGTACCATGACAACTTAAAAAAGAAGTGGTACGATTTAATAAATAAAAAATTAGGTATATTTATTTTTAGTATCTGTATTTCGTTCTATGGGACGAAACTGCTGTGGGACGAACTACGTAGTCATTAAGATCCTTGTCGGTCTTAATCTGATGTTGACGTATTGTCTGGAGCTTGGTCACGTTATTTTCTCTAGTCCTCCAGACAAATGTCACCGCAACAAAAATAAAAAAATATCCTACAACAAGATACAAGCGTATCATCTATAATAGAATCTAGTAAACGTCTACAGATAGTGAGTGAGCCGTGTAGTCACTGCGGATAATGGTTCGATCGAACTACTTGTCTGCGGTGAGGCCATTAAAACAGCGAATACATTTTTCTATTATTTATTTTTATTTATATAAACTTCATTGTGGAATTATATGTACATAAGGTGTACTTAATGAAGTAAGACATTTTCTACCCGTTAACCACCAGATTATACGGGAGAAGGATCGCAGGTGCAGTTTTGAATTGAAGAAGAAAGCACAAAAATAAAACATATATACCTATATAATTCAAGCCGTGTGGTGTCCGCCAGTTTTGGAATAGAAACACTCCATCTCTTCCTGTGAGTGTCGTAAAACGCGACTAATGGTTAATAAATCCGCTAGCACAACTATACATCTACACTACTACACCAACGACACCAAATCTACAAGAGTGGAGTCGCCAGCCCGTTAGTCCAACGTGGCGTTTCAAGGCCATAAGGCACAAGAGTAAAATTTTTCATTTTCAATATACTATGATTATTAAATCAATTAAATATAAATCATAGTATATTGAAAATGAAAAATTTTGCCGTTTGCCGGCAATGTCCGTTTGCCACCTTCAGCATTATTTTTATAGTGAAGGTGGCAAACGGACGTGCGAACCATGTGATGGTAAATTAATAAGTAATTTACATGGTTTTAATGTTAATTTGTAAAATGAATTGCTGATCTTTATTTAAACATTTAAAAACACACACACACGAACGCGCCTTTTTTTCGGTATGGCTAAATTCTTGTAGCCCTAATTGCCTGTCAAGGTCACCGGACATGTAAACACTATTAGGTTTACATATTATATGTAATTAGTAATCTGTATTCATAAGCTTAGAACCAATTATTTACGGGTAGTTTAACAAAAGTGTAGTATAATATGAGTAGAAACACTACTAAGTATGTGTTTAGAAATTTTTACAATGTGATTTTTATACTGTATTTATGCTGTTGTTTCATGTAAAATAAAAAAAACATAAAATATGTACGGAACGTAGATTTCTGAAATGAATTTATTGTAGGCCGGTGTAGTAGTACTAACTCTGTTTTTGTGGACACACATTGAAACGATGATACAGTGGTGCCTGATGGGAGTTTTCACCTCGGCAATCTCGGATGCAAACCGCATTAAATTTTATTTTCTGCAGTCGGTTCTATTTGCGCTACGCACTATTTTAATACGTTATTCACCTTCGTAACCGTGTGGTAAAAGTTTAATTATTGTTAACATGCTTGTAGATAGATTGTAGGTAGAGGCTTGTCTATGGGCGACAGTATCCACTTACCATCAGGTGGACTGTATGCTCGTCTGCCGCCTTTGTACATAATAAAAAAAAATCTATTGACTAAATTGACGGGAAAAGTCTGAGTTGAAATAACTAGTCTAAATAACTAATAATAATATAAAGTGGCAATAAAATAACGCGGGGTAATAAATATTTTCCTCGCGAATGTACTTTGAAAAGTAACGACTAGAATAAAAGCAATCGAATGTAACGGAATATTCTTTATGGCAAGTTAGATTTCTAAAAATTTTACCTTCATTTCAACGTCTTGCGACTACAATATAATGCTTTCGGTACGCTGATGGGACTGCCACAGTATTGCAGTGCAGCTGCAGGAGGCGCGCACGAACGGCTTTAAAGTCTTAATTCGCAAAAACCCGCCTCCCTAACGAACAGGGTCCGTCGACAGTATACTGAGAACAATAACTGGTATTGTTTGGTAAATTTGATTTATTAATTTGATTATTATATTTTGCTAACATAGATTTTATTTTTCTACTAACAATTGCTGTGTGTGAAATAAACTAATTATTATTAACCGTGAAACCGCGAGATATGACGTCAATGAGAAATGGGGGATGTCGATGTGTAGCTTGTGTATGATAAGTAAGCTTATGAGAAAGAAAGGTTCTTCGTAAGACAAGTATTTATTGAAGGGCAATGTTTAAAGAATGCTAGGGTAGGGTTTTGGTAACAGGAGAGTGCATGCTTCATTCCCACAGTCGCTGCTCGAACTCTACTGGCCACGTTTCCCCTCTCTCACAGAAGACTACCTTGAAATGTACTGCATTTCCTACTTTATCGTATATCCCCAATGTACCGTAGGTGTTTCGGTAGTGAGTGAGATATGCCAGAGCCCATTCCCATCCCATCCTATCCGTCCCCATTTTCCCAACCCTTTCTCCCAATCCATTACTTAATCTGCAAAGGTAGACAGCGCATCCGAGGGCTTGCCAACGTTTGCCTGTAAAACATTATTTTGATTTCAAATTTTATACTAATTATTTCTAACGGCTTTGGCTTATTCTACGAGCTTGCGAACAGTTTTAACGAGAGCAAAGTTGTATGTTGTACGTATGTCTGAGATTGGTATTACGTTATCAAACGAGTATTACATTACCGAGGACTGACGAAAATGAAGTTACCGCTAATTTAATATCATGAGAAAAACTCGCATCGTGAAAACTTTGCGAGTTTGTTGTGTAACTCAATATTGCCCCAGACTGATGAAATTTACTAAGTACCTACTTCCTTACAGCGATCTTGTGGAATCCATACGTTTTATACTCGTAAACTAGCATTTGCCTGCGATTTCGTGTGCTTGGGACAGAATCTCTAAATTGTGCACTCTAATCGCTTTAATTAACTCCGAAATACTGTCCAGTTACGGACCCGATTTCTACCGGCTGTCCTTCAGCACAGAAACTGATCTGAATTGCGATACGCCCCCCCGCTAGACGAATTTGTGACGGGTTACATATTTGTATATTTGCCACATAGTGCTGTAACGTAACAAGTTTTCCGGATATAATAAACATGTGGGAAGTTAAAAAGGCTGAACGTAAGTTAACCTCAGAATGTAAGAGCAAGTTAAGAAATTTTATTTTTAATTAGAAACTGAAGCAGTCATAGTTTTTTATTTACACCCAAATTTACTATAGAGGCCACTCTAGTTTAAGTTCGGACAAGAACACAATATCTTATATTATAACAGACTTTTATTTATATTCAATTCTTTATTTTTAGTGTTATCGATTTATGTTATTAGTTTTTGGAACGATGTTCCTTTACGCGGCTTGCGGTAGGTGTGATTCGAGAGAAAATGTAACGTCACGTAGGATTTTTATTCCCTCCATACGCCTTTCTCTTTCTCGCCTTTCTCTCTCTCGGACACGGTATGGTCGCGATTCTCGCGATCGTGTCAGTTCGTCGGTAATCGGTAAATTTCGGTAGCGGGCCGATCGCTAGTTCTCTCTCTCATGCCTCGCTTGATTTGATTTGAGTAAGAATAATCATCCAGCGCAGTACACAACAAGAAACTGTACTTGGATAAAATTGAATCTCAAATATAAGTATCTTATTATAGTTACCATAAGCTGATAATTACCATGTTAGAATATAATGATAAGACTTAAAGTATTGTACCTATTTTCCATAAAAAAAAGGAAAATTTTTCCTAATATATTTAATAAAACTATTTGATTTTTGATTTGATTCCTTATTTTAAATTATTTGCATTGAAAATATGATACAAAATAAAAAAAAATACATGAACTATACAGAATTTATTTCGAATTACATTCGGAGTTTAAAAAAATGCTTCGTTTATCTTCATTCCTGACGGGGGTCCAGGTTATTTATTTTACGTTCATATTTTCCCTTTACATTTGTTATTAGTTTGTTATTTACAAATTATTGTTATTAGTGTTATTATTGTTATTTACATTGTGGAGTCGAGTATAATCCACTTCTAGGCTTAGTACTGTTCTTCAAAAAGTTTAAAATAATAAGTTTATCCATGTTTCGAAATCAGGGCGTATCACTTAGTGTTAGATAAGATTATGGCTACTTTTAGTTGAAAACTTCTTGTAGCCTATCTTCTTTCTATTGTAAGCGATGAATTGAGTTACCGAAATTTAATAAAATTGGATTATAAAGGAAAATTGCCCCAAATGGCGGTAGAAAACTATTTTCTTCTAAGCGCGGAACACCTGTGGAAGTACAAAGGATAATTTGTAACCATAAAAGATTTTCCGTTTGTAATGAATAGACCCAAAGAGGTTTATTGTTATGGTTGTCACTGTATAATTAGTTTACGGTAGCTGAACTCAAAGATGTTTTCGAAATAAATATCTAACACATATATAAATACGTACATACCTCTTACATAAACACAAACAAAAAACTGTTTCGACGCATTAGTATGATATTTTAATTTTGTTAAAGATAATTCATTTTTAAATATCATAACTCATCCCCATTTCCATTTTAAATCTAGGAATAAGGTGAGAAATTCGCCGGTGGTGAGTGGATGATAAGAGCAGAAGTGTGGAGTCATATGTGAGTCATAGAAGATGGAGTGTGGATAATAAGTCAGTAGTGGAGTAGTGGTATCTAGTAGTGGAGAGACATAAGCCTATGGTATGGTAATCTTTTTGTTTCTCCGGTCAGGTGGACTGACGACGGCTTGAAGAAAGTCGCCAGTAGTGGCTGAATGAAAAGAGCTGAAGACCGTACGTGGTGGCGGTCCTTGGCAGAAGTCCATACTCAGCTGTGGGAGACACAGGCAGACACAGGTATGGTATAGTACTTTACATACTGTTGTTGATTTATCTTGTGAAAGTACCGACGCAAGTCATGCGCTTTCACCGAAAACATTGTTCCCCAATTCAGGCTTGCTTCACTGAAGTTGAAAACAACGCTTCTGATGGTAGAAAAGTGTTTTTATTGCTTTTGGTCAAGGTCTGACTTTTATTTATTTCTTTGATTTATAGTTTTATTAAAGTGTTTAGTGAGTACATTGAAGACGCAGCATTCGGGAAAATGCGTCTTCTCATCGCCTATACCACAATGTTTGCACACGAAAGTCTTCAATCAGTGCGTATTGCCCGTAATGACGTATAGTTCCGAAACGTGGGCCCTGACGGATAGAATGAGATATAAGTTCAAAGCCCACTCAGCGAGCGATGAAAAGTGCTATGCTCGGTGTCTCTTTGCTACACATAAACCCTAATAAATAAATCTAACGAAGAACTAATTCCAGTAACAACGAGAAGAATATTGAAAACAAGAGAAGAAAATAAAAGAAAACTATTTGAAAATTAGAAGTTTGTGAAATATATGGCAACATTATTTCTCTAGGTAAAGTTAAGTTAAAGTTAAGTTCAATTGACATACATATATATATATATATATATATTTCCCGCAAGTTGATCTCCTTTGTTGTAACTTTCTTCTTTCTTTATTAGATTACTCGACAGCCGTGTGTGATCTAATATTAAATTTTTGTTCAGTAAAGGTCGTGTTTAATATAATACATAAGATATCCTTTATTTGTACTCGTTATACGTCTGTATGAGAATGTGGCCATATCTGTAATTTGAATGCATATAAAAAATTATGCTTTGAATGTACTCACAATTTCCTGTATGTATTTAGTAGATAAGTCTTGAATAAATATACCTAATGTTACATTTGGCGTGCTCTAGCAGGGTGTAATTAGATATTAATTATTTACAACTTGCAAATTATAATAAATATCTTTGGACCATACTCACGCATATTTTGAGGGGAAAAGTGCATGCTGCAATCCAACAGCTGATGGACGCGCTCGACTGGCCACGTTACCCCTCTCTCACAGAAGACTACCTTGAAATGTACTGCATTTCCCACTTTATCTTATTTCCCTAATATACGTACGTGTTTCGGTAGTGAGTGAGATGTGCCAGAGCCCGTTCCCATCCTATCCCTCCCCGTTTTCCCAACGCTTTCTCTAAATCAATTCCCATATCTCCAAAGGTAGGCAGCGCGTCCGGGGGCGTGCCAACGTTCGTCATTTTGGACTAATGTTGGCATGTATCGCGGATGTCTATGGGCGACAGTATCCACTTACCATCAAGTGAACTGTATGCTCGTCTGCCGCCTTCGTACATAAAAAAAAAATATTTATGTTTTTGCAGTGATTTTGTCATTGACTTTCGTCATTCTAATATAATTTGTAGATTTAATATCTGTTATTATTAAATTCTTGAACGTCGATGCAACGCCATTTTTGCGAAATTATAATCAAATAAGTTCCACAGATGTAGGTAATTGGAAAAGTAATAAATAATCTATACTAACAGAAAAACGAGGTTGAATAGAAAAATACAAGCCGAGATTGTCTGACTTTTTTTATTATTCCACATAACAAAAATAATTACATTATACGAGTATTATCTGCCAAACTGCATTTTCTATCAGATTTCCATGTGAGACAGTATCCACTTACCATCAGGTAATTACCATGCCAACGATAGCTATGTTTATACCGCGAACCCGAAAGTTGTGACAAGAACTGCCAGCTGAAGTTTCACAGCTATGCTACGACACGGAGCTGCAGCGCACTCGCATGCTTCCTGGTATCCATGATTGTCGGTGTCCATGGTGTCCAAATTGTCATCGATTTGATTGCATGTCTGCCTCTCCGTAGATAGTTATTGACCCTAATAAACACATGAAAAATATGATAAATTATGAGATTTGTTGATTTTTGAAGCTATATAGTGATTTTTTTAAATTTCGTAACATACATCAACGACCACGTGAAGGTCCTGAATAGTACACAGAGAAAAAGTCCTGAGTGTACGTTTTGGATGTATAAACTGTTACCTATGTATTTATATTCCGTTGTCGGAATATATTCTTCTGCGTTCATATATATTAGGTTTCATAATATTTCTTCTTCAAAGGTCTTTACTTTGCGTTGACCTACGTTAATTACTAAAGATTGTACCTACATACATTCACCAGTAAATAAAGAAATATTAATAAATAGAAATGACTGAGATAACTATATTTATTTTTCATTATATTTTGTAATCCGTAAATAATAATAATAATAATCGCTATTTAGTTTTGTATGCCGGAGACGATTAAGTACATGGACGATGTATGTTTATACTGACCAGGTGCTAACTGATGTACCTACCGTACTTACAATAAATAATAGTACATTACTGTGCAGGCCCGAAATAAAGCAATTGACGGCCGAGTAGTATTGGAAGGACGAGGCGAAGCCGAGTCCTTACGAAGTGATTTTAAATAAACGAGGCCGTTGATTGCTATTTCGGCCGAAACTTGTATAGTATTTTTCTCTAATTTACTAGGAAACAATAAACAAATTAATTCAAGAAACAAGTTTAATTCATATTAAAAGTTACATTGCAGTTTTTTTTTTAAAGTTTTGATAAGAAATGCACATTCAGCCTTTATAATAATAAATATCGTGTATCTATAAAAACCTAATTTATGTTAGTGTGCACTAAAAATAACCTCGCTACTGTCCAGCAATCTCTATTATTGTCGTGTTGGAAATTGCTGGCGTGCGTACAGAAAAGAGCCGATTGACGTATTCCTTTTTTAAAATAATGAAGTCATTTCCGAGCAAGTAGGAGAAAATATATATATTTTTTCTATTCTTTTAAAATCAATATTATCCTAGTCTATTACCTATTGTATTCACAGTCGTGTTAGACTTTTACAAATGTAGAATTTGCAATAATATCTAGGATTGATTTAATATATTGTTTGAATTTCTGACAATCTATAATATATAAATAAAAATTAAATGCTTTTCGTTGGTAAGCGCATCATTTGAGAACGGCTGGACCGATTTGGCTTATTTTTTTTTTAAATGTTCGTAATAGTCCGAATAAGGTTTTTAGGTAAAGAAAAATTTAAAACGTTGCCCGGAAAATTGGAAAATTCGGGAAAAACTAAAAGTGCTTTTTTCTATGGGATTTTTGTATGAACTTATTAAAATTATTGTATTATTGAAATTTGGACAGGACGTCTGTCGGCTCAGCTAATATTAAATAATAATATGGAATGTTTTCGTTGAATCTCGGCTAAATACACCGTGAGAAGAAAATAACAAATCCTAAAGCAACTTAACCTTATTCAATTTATTTAACACTAGCGACCCGCCCTCGCTCCGCTCCGGTTTTTTTTTTCATTTTATTTTTTTTTCAAAATTTCAAAATATTAGACACGGATAATGTAGCTTCCTATTTGTGAAAGAATTTTTGTAATCGGTTCAGTAGTTCCAGAGATTACCCCCAACATACAAACACACAATTTTACCTCTTTATTATATTAGTATAGATTAGCTTTTGCCCGCGATTTCGAAGAAAATTTACCCATGTGTTAATGGCGATTCAGCTGTTTCGACGTGATTGAGTAACCGACATCCCATTCGTATTTTTTTATTATTATTTTTATTTATTTATCGAACACATAATCTATAATCAACAGAAGCCGGTCTGCAGACAAAATTCCGCTTGCCTAGTAAGAATAAAACACAGTTTATGTTTATGTAAAACAAACAAATCTGAGCAAAAATAAGAGATTTTGAGTTAAATTGTTATAGAAATCAAGAAGGGGGGTATATTTATAATTATTTTAAGACGTATTTATCTATTTAAACGGGTTTTAATTATTGTATACTTTATTTATTGTATTCGACGTTTCGGTTGGGTTGCACCAACCGTGGTCACGAGCGGACTGATTCACGTTAAGAAGGAGACTTATTGTAAGGAGATAAATATGTGTGAAAAATGACAAATTTAGACAAAAAAAGCTTAGTTTAGGGTAGTATATATAATATTAGTTGGACAAGCGCTACACGGTCGGAATCTTCCTAGATTTTGAAACCGTGTCTGGCGGATTGCTAGACCAAAAACCACAACCCACAAAAGAGTGGACACGCCAAGGCCAGCCTTGGCCAGCGTGGCGTTTCAAGGCTATACATCCCTCATGCTCAAGACAAGATAAGAGACCTGGTTACTATTTATTATAGAAAAAAGGCGGCTGATGGTAAGTGGATACTGTCGTCCATTGACGTCCGTGATACATGGCAACATCAGTTCAGAATGGCAAACGTCGACACGCCCCCAGATGTGCTCTACCTACCTTTGCAGATGAAGGAATGGATTGGGAGAAAGGGTTGGGAAAATGGGGAGGGATAGGATAGGATGGGATGGGAATGGACTCTGGCTTCACTCACAATCGAAACACGTACGGTACATTGGGGAAATACGATAAAGTAGGAAATGAAGTACATTTCAAGGTAGTCTTCCGTGAGAGAGGGGTAACGTGGCCAGTTGACTGTGCACTGTCTTCCCACAAAATATTCCTCCTATGTGTTTCCAAGCGCATAATGTGAACTTGCACTTAAACTCTGTATCCAAAGAATTTTCCAATGAGCCGGTGAATTAACGAGGAAAAGTCTGCTTCATACATTGTTGTATATGACCGTCGGTAATGTTCGTTCATAACTCATAACGTGGCCGGAAATGGGCCAACTGCGCCGGTGATAACGCATTACCCGCTGTGGGGCAGTTGGCGAATCCTGCACGGAAATTGCCCTCCTACGAGTGGGTACTATTTCGTTCGTCATTGTAGTTAAAGTTATGGAGTTTTTGAATTATTTCAGTAAATAAAACTGTCTTAAGAATTATTTCAGTAAATAAAACTGTCAAGAATTATTTCAGTAAATAAAACTGTCTTAAGAATTATTTCAGTAAATAAAACTGTCTTAAGAATTATTTCAGTAAATAAAACTGTCTTAAGAATTATTTCAGTAAATAAAACTGTCTTAAGAATTATTTCAGTAAATAAAACTGTCTTAAGAATTATTTCAGTAAATAAAACTGTCTTAAGAATTTCAATACTTGTTTATATAAGAAAGCAGGCGAATGGGCGATTTGTCCATGTGGTGGTAAATGGCTACCGCCGTCCATGACCAATTGCAGCACTTGCGGTTGTGCCGAAGAATTTGCAAAATCCTTTTCACAGCTTTCTTGACTAACTTTCTTGAGGAAAGACCTCTGGAGGCAGTTCGTTTCACAACCCACGGGTTCGTGGTATAAAAGGTTTTTGGACAGCACACCTTCGTATCGAGGAAATGGGAATGCACCGGGCGGGAATGGAAGTATGGTTGTAGAAACCCTATACTTTAATACTCAATACTTTATTGTTTAATGTACAGTTGGCTACAGGTCAACATATAGGTACCCATAGGCTACTAATAAGAGCTAGATTAGAACTGGTACATTAGCTTGTTGCCGACTGTACACATAGCTTTGATGTAGTCATTATTAATATCTTGTATTAATTATTAATATGTTGTGTTACAGACAGAATGTTCGTAGTTATGGTCTGGTAACGAAGGTGGTGGGTAATCGTTATTGTCTCACCTGATACCAATAAGGAGTCCCTTTTATTCCATTACACTCTGAAGAAACAGAACGGGATGGGATGGGATGGAATGCAAAATAGTCTCTGACATATCCTGAAACAGGTACGTGGTATATTTTACTACGGTTTTACAGGATAAGCATAATTCATACTATCTCCAGATATGTGGGTCGTAAAAATGCGTCGACAAGAACCTTTGATTTAAAAGACAGATAGCGGAAGCCGCTGTAAAGCCTTTCTGTGAAACCTGTCGAGATAAAAATTCCTTGGTGATAATTTGCTAAGGGTGACATTTTGAGGGGATAAACAGAACATAAATCTTGTGTTTTTTAGAGTCAGAAACTCGGTATCATTGCGTAAACTGCTCGACTTTAAATGATCTTAAACGTCCTTAGATCAAAACAATAGTTATGATGCCTGCTGGATATACGCCTATTCTAGGGTTCGCCATCACACGATCTTTGGCTCTTCCCATGTCACTCACGAAGTACTTTAATTCGTCGATCCACCTGGCCGGAGGTCGTTTCACTAAAGTTGCCGACATAGTCCAAAGAATCAGCGTGCTGAAGTGGCAGTGGCCAAGCCATATATACCGCAGGACCGATAATCGATGGGGGAGACGAGTCCTCGAATTACCGGTACCACGTACCGGGAAATGTAGCATGGGATGTCCCCCGGCCAGGTGGATAGACGACTTGATCCTTCGCCGGTAGTGGCTGGATGAGAAGAGATGACGACCATGCGTGATGGCAGTCCTTTTGCTCACCCATGGGCCGCCATATAAGGAATATACACGCCATATGTATATAAGGAATATAGGCCTCTGCCTATATTCAACAGTGGAGAGCCACAGGCTGATGGTATGGTATGGTATTTCGTATTAAAGCATAGGTATTATTGTTCTATCGTTTAATAATATGAGGCCGTTACTCGTAGTCCTTATTACCCACGGTACGTATAGGCGTTTTATTAATACTTCGAACACATTTCAATAAGGTCTAACTATAATCAATATTCAGAGGGCGCTCTGCTTTTGGCCTCAAATCATACCAAAATAGATGCAAACGGGCTCGAGGCTCGCTTTGACGGGATTATGAATGATAATACAGTCAGGTCAACAAGTCGTGGTGTAACCCAGCCGAAAAGAACAGCCGAGTGACATAGACCAGGTAAAAATGACACATTAAGACCTGATCATTAAATAAATATGTGTAACATATTCAAAAATCTCAAGAGTTATAAATCGTAGTGTAATATTAAATAGTCGATATTCAATGATAAATAATCGATATTCAGTTATAAATAATAGATATTAAATGAATTTTTATGTTACTAAGACAATGGTTTACAGTTATACCTGCTTATGGCATTTGTTCTATTTTTTTTTATAGAGAAGTGGGCGGACGAGCTAGCGGTCCCACGTGATGGTAAGCGTTACCGCCGCCCATGGACACCTGCAACACCAGAGGGTATGCGGGTGCGCGGCCGACCTTGCAAAATCCTATAATTTACTTTATAAAAATGATAATTGTATCATTCGTATTATTTTATTTCATTTTTTTTTGGTTCTTCTAAACTATCTTTTTTTATAAATAGGTCATATTTTTTTTAAATTACCATCATGTAAAATGTCAGATTACAAGTAAGCCAGACGTAGAATAAATAGGTAAGTATATTAGTAAAAGTACATATTTTTACAATGTCAACGCATTTTGGTTGGACTATATTTTTATGACGACCTTTACCATTGAAATAGAGCGCGAAAAGGTTGCCGGTTACGCAATAACCCGTTTAGGTACAGCGTATTTCGAAAAGACCCTTCCTTTCGTTATATCTATCTAAAATAAACACTAGGGCTTGAAATACCGATATATTATAGGGAAATAATTAAATAAGTATTAAAAGGTGGTTTAGATTTAGGTACTCTAGTGACAGAGGGGAAGGACTGAGGGCGAGAGTACACGCTGCAATCCAACAGCCGCGCTCGTTTGGCCACGTTACCCCTCTCTCACAGAAGACTACCTTGAAATGTATTGTATTTCCCACTTTTATCTTATTTCCCTTATGTACGTACGTGTTTCGGTAGTGATTGAGATATGCCAGAGCCCATTCCCATCCTATCCCTCCCCATTTTCCCAACTCTTTCTCCAAATCCATTCCAATATTTCCAAAGGTAAGCAGCGCATCCGGGGGCGTGCCAACGTTTGCAATTTTAGACTAATGTTGGCATGTATCGGTGATTTCTATGGGCTACAGTATCCACTTACTATCAGGTGGACTGTATGCTCGTCTGCCGCCTTCGTCCATAAAAAGAAAGAGACAATAAATATACAGCTGGGCTCCGACGACTTTGTGTTGACATTCTTAGTAATTAAAAAATATTTAATTCCGTTATGCAGAAAATAGTTTGCTTTGTTGATCGTGATTTGCTACAAATATAGTATTGTTTTGCTAACTTACATAACTTAAATATAAACTATTTTTATATACCAGTAGGTGCCAACGGTCTTGATTGAAGCTTTCTTGTAAGCGACATAGTCAAATACGAGTACAAGTAGTATCGCCGGTCGCCTCGACGACACGTAGCTCCACGGAGAGTCGCGTGACACCTGTCGCTTGAAAACTGGGGTCTACTAAAAAAATACTAAACACGATGTTTACGCCGACAATTCGGTAGGATCGTACCACAAAAACGAACACTACGATATCGGCCCGAACGAAATTCATTTGACATTTGAAAATACTCCGATCGAACGAGACAACGATCGAAATACCAGTATAGATTTTGACAAGTGATACTGGGGGATTGGATGTCAAATTTCACTATAACAATATCACACCTATTAAATAATACTTTAATAAATCTGTATACAATATACATATATATTATATAAAAATGAATGTTGGTATATCTGAGATTAATAGACATCAACACCGTTTGACCGATCACCACGAAGGTTGGTGCATATGTGTATTATTTTATGGAAAAGGTTTTTATACTATTTACTCTGTTGTAACTTGCCACTAGATGGCGCTGCAGCACATCAACTTCTATACCGTTCAATCGATCGCAAAAATCATATCGACGGCAAAACAGAATAATTTGCGATACAGAGGTAAATAAATATATACAGGTAGGACAACGTCCGCCGGGTTTTGCTAGTTAAATATATAGTATATTAATAATTTTAATAATCTTTTAATTATATACCCGATGAATGTGGGGTCATAACACTTAGTTCGTTCAATCTTCAGTGGGGTCCGAAACCTCGGAAGAATATATCAGAGTGGACTCCCTGGCTCGTACAAATCAATAGAACTAGTAGTGTCGCCGTGCGTAGGTATTATTGCGACAAGGGATCGTACAAAACGACTAGTCGCCTTATCACAACATGTTGGCTCGCGCCCTTGCACGCGCGGTCGCCCGATGGCAAGGCTTCCCATGTCGCCACCAAGGCTGGTCGCTCATTAGGCTTTCCACGAGTGGAATCTCCCGGTGGGCTAAAACCGCGAGGGCGGATTGAAGAATTCTGAGGCGGTGCCACGACCTAAAAGGGCCACTCCAGGAACCTGTCCATATTGACGCACAGAGGCGCAACTACAGAAGGGGATCAAATCCCGACACTGTAAGGGTGAGCACCAGGTGTTCCTGAGACAGAGCGACTAAACAAAAAAAAATACCGGTAATCAAAAAAATTAACGGTATTTCTGGTACCACTTTCAAGCCCTATTCAACACAAATGAGACCGTATTGTCTAAATGTGGTTTTGTTTGTGACATTTGCGATAATACAAGTGGAAGACGGTTCACTTATATCTACAGCGGCGTAACAGCTTTCAAAGAATTAACATATAAAGCATGTATGATATGTGGAGAATTATGTACTATGGAGTTCAGTCAAGCAATGTAATTTAAATATATATTAGATATACGGCGTTGCATAATGTACAACTAAGTGTACAATATATAGTAGATATACGGCGTTGCATAATGTACAACTAAGTGTACAATATGTAGTAGATATACGGCGTTGCATAATGTACAACTAAGTGTACAATATATAGTAGATATACGGCGTTGCATAATGTACAACTAAGTGTACAATATATAGTAGATATACGTCGTTGTATAATGTACAACTAAGTGTGTAATACATAGTAGATATACGGCGTTGCATAATGTACAACTAAGTGTACAATATGTAGTAGATATACGGCGTTGCATAATGTAAAACCAAGTGTACAATATATAGTAGATATACGTCGTTGCATAATGTACAACTAAGTGTGTAATACATAGTAGATATACGGCGTTGCATAATGTATAACTAAGTGTACAGTATATAGTAGATATACGGCGTTGCATAATGTATAACCAAGTGTACAATATATAGTAGTTATACGAGGTTGCATAATGTACAACTAAGTGTGTAATACATAGTAGATATACGGCGTTGCATAATGTACAACTAAGTGTACAATATGTAGTAGATATACGGCGTTGCATAATGTACAGCTAAGTGTACAATATATAGTAGATATATGGCGTTGCATAATGTATAACTAAGTGTACAGTATATAGTAGATATACGGCGTTGCATAATGTATAACCAAGTGTACAATATATAGTAGATATACGTCGTTGCATAATGTACAACTAAGTGTGTAATACATAGTAGATATACGGCGTTGCATAATGTACAACTAAGTGTACAATATGTAGTAGATATACGGCGTTGCATAATGTACAGCTAAGTGTACAATATATAGTAGATATATGGCGTTGCATAATGTATAACCAAGTGTACAATATATAGTAGGTATACGAGGTTGCATAATGTATAACCAAGTGTACAATATATAGTAGATATACGTCGTTGCATAATGTACAACTAAGTGTGTAATACATATTAGATATACGGCGCTGCATAATGTACAACTAAGTGTACAATATGTAGTAGATATACGGCGTTGCATAATGTAAAACCAAGTGTACAATATATAGTAGATATACGTCGTTGCATAATGTACAACTAAGTGTGTAATACATATTAGATATACGGCGTTGCATAATGTACAACTAAGTGTACAATATGTAGTAGATATACGGCGTTGCATAATGTAAAACCAAGTGTACAATATATAGTAGATATACGTCGTTGCATAATGTACAACTAAGTGTGTAATACATAGTATATATACGGCGTTGCATAATGTACAACTAAGTGTACAATATGTAGTAGATATACGGCGTTGCATAATGTACAGCTAAGTGTACAATATATAGTAGATATATGGCGTTGCATAATGTATAACTAAGTGTACAGTATATAGTAGATATACGGCGTTGCATAATGTATAACCAAGTGTACAATATATAGTAGTTATACGAGGTTGCATAATGTATAACCAAGTGTACAATATATATACATACGTATAATAAATAATCACCGATTATATGTTTTAAATGTACAAAAATTTATAGTGTTAGTTTACTGATTGACATATTACAATACTGAACATTATTATATACCTGCATATATATTGACATTAATCAATATATAGTGTATTTTATATAATTACCAAATATACAGAACTAATTATTCTAATACATTAATATAAAACAACTTATGTGAATATATAAAGACTGATTAAACTGAAGTATATACAATAAGGCAACATATATAGACATATTTTTAAATACAATAGTTTTAGTGTACTGATCGACATATCAAAATACTAGCTGTGCCCGCGACTTCGTACGCGTGGAATTTTAGTTTTTAAACTCTAAATTGGGATATCTTTTCTTCTCGTCAGCCGATTTCGATGAATCAAAACCCATTCGAAGCGCGAAACTAAGCTTAATTAATCTGTGGAAACCTCATGAAAATCTGTTCCGTAATTTTGGAGATTAGTGTGTTCGAACAGACAAAAAATTTAAAAATTGTCTTTGTTCTAGTCCGATACTCTTCCTTCATCGCCTCCAATCAGTTTTTGGTAAACGTATTCAATGTACAGACTAGCTGGTTCTACAATTTTATTATATGTAATAGATTATACTATATTTTTGTGGTATCTTATATTATAGTTAGTGGTTGTGGCGATCGACTGGAGAGGATAAAAATGATCAGACTGTGTGCTCGTTGTAGATTATTACAGTTCGATAATGGAAACTCACTCGTGCCACGTGTTTTCTTCTCACGTACGTCACACTACTAAAACTGTATGTAACTAACCAATAACGACTAAGTACGTCATAACTCACACTCGTGTATAAAAATATAACATATTTTATACGTACTTGTATGAAGGTGTGACATTTTTCATTCAAGCTTATTTCGGTTTCCGTCCGAATCCACATAGTCACGTGACTTCATTTTTTTCGGCACCACGCCACCCGCATGCTAATCCCGCGACTTTGTATTACATTGTAACTATTATTGTGCGGAAATAAGATTTCTAGTATTACGTATACAGTATCGAACTTTTTGGATTTGGACCAAACACTCATTCATTTATTAATGTGTACTTCCTACAATAAGCAGTTAGTTTCGAAACTTAACGATCTCTCCTATGTAAAATTGATTAATTATGTAAAATTATTTTGAGGGGCAGAGTGCATGCTGCAATCCAACAGCCGCTGGGCGCGCTCGACTGGCCACGTTACCCCTCTCTCACAGAAGACTACTTTGAAATGTACTGCATTTACCGCTTTATCTTATTTCTCCAAGTACGTACGTGTTTCGGTAGTGAGTGAGATGTGCTAGAGCCCATTCCCATCCTTTACCTCCCCATTTTCCCAACCCTTTCGCCAAATCCAGTCCTATATCTCTAAAGGTAGGCAGCGCATCCGGGGGCATGCCAACGTTTATCATTCTAGACTGATGTTGGCATGTACCGCGGATGTCTATGGGCGACAGTATCAACTTACTATCAGGTGGACTGTATGCTCGATTGTCGCCTTCGTATATAAAAAAAATCGAAACTAATCTACCTATGTAAAGTTTCGGTTGGCTAGCTCATTTAGTTTTTTTTTTTGTATGGCAAGGGCACGGATTTGTGCATAATGCCAGTGTCAAGTGAAAGTTAATTTAGTTTTGTTATAATTTCTAAGTAAGGCTTTATTATTGGCCGTGTGGTATCGGCTGACCTTAGAATGGCACCACTCCATCTCTTCCCTTGGGTGTCGTAAAAGGCGACCAAGGGGTAACAAAGCTGCTACTACAATCCCTGAGGAACTACACCACCTCGAACACAGTGGACTCGCCAACCCGCTTGACTAGCGTGACGTTTTAAGGCGATTGTTCAGCAGTGGATTCTAAAAGGGCTGGTTGCATCTATGAGCCATCAGCGTTTCGTTGACAGCTTGGGACTCTTTTACCATACCATATCATCAGCCTATGTCAATTCAATGCTGGATATAGGCCTCTGCCGAGGCTCACCGCCACATACGATCCTCTAGTTGTTGGTCCACGTGGCCGGAGGGTGTCCTGCACTGAGCTTCCCGGTACGTAGCCTCCGCGGACATATTTTACTGTATGTTATTTGTATTGAACTAAATTGTATTGAACATACTCGTAACGCGATAGTTGTGCCACAGTGTTTACGGGCTAACATTCGACAGAATTATAAGTATTCTGTGGAATTCAATACTGAAACCAAAGATATCTTGGTTTTGCTATATCGAGTCTTGCCTAAAATAAACCTTGGCTATGTAAAACCGGTACCTAAGACCAAGATTTTATTTGTATTTTATTGATTATAGAAAAAAATAAGGTTTTAAAACGGAGAAATATAAACAGTTATAGAAGTTAGATTTATTTATTTAAACATAACAGACGGGACTTTACAGTTTATAAAAACCAATGCTTTCATTTATTTATGACGAATTCACTAAGAATTCCACAGCATAGCTGCTCAGATTATTGTACGGTGACTCCTGAAAGGCCAGTAGGGTCACAAGAATTTAGTCATACTGAAAAAAAAAACCTGCGCAGGACCCGCTCATTTGAGATCTAATGCTTACAGTTGAATTATTGTTGTATTACTTAGATTCAATTTACTTTTATATGAGTATTTAGTAATTTATTGTACCCACATAACACGAAATAGATAAAAAAGGAAGAATAATAAAAGATGTACAAAAAGGCAAGCTTATTTACTTAAAACATAACTTGTGCCAGCCCATAACGTTTACTGCAGGGCATATGCCTCCCCTGGTAAATCACTGGAGAGTTTCGGGCCGTAATCCACCACGCGGGCTGGTGGATCACATACTCCAGATTTTTATCTTTGAATGTATGTATACAGTAGTATGTTTTCTCTGATCGACGAGCAAGTGTACCATTTTTTTAAAATAAGTATTTAAGTATGAACTCAGTGGTACGGCACGAGGATTTGAATTCACGATCACACGAATGCGAGTGGAGGACTCGAGTATAGATACCAATAGGCTATCACCGCTCTAAACTTAGCTACTTAAAAATTAATTTACTTAAAGCGTATCCACTTGCAATCAGGTGGAGTGGTGTCTCGTTTGCTGCCTTCTTTCTTACCATAAAAAAACCCGTTGGATGTTAAGTAGAAAGTCCACGTACTTTCTACTTAACATCCAACGGGTTTTTTTGGACTGGAGTTACAAGCACATCACCCCGCTTTTCAAATTTCATATTAACTCATATTTATTTAATGAAAAGTCAACCCATACCAAAAACAATTCAGCTAAACAAACATCCAGGTTGCCAATATAAACGACGAATCAACATTTAATATATTTCAATAAAGCTGTATTCACACAAAGGCAAAGACTGACTTACTGTGGACAAGAAAATTAAGAGTAATTTCGAGAGTTCGTTGGTTCCTGTCGGCCACTTATTTCGTAGACTCATTGATATCGATCATCGATTTGAGTATACATACTAGATATGTTATACAAACACTCCAGGGCAGCCACGTTACAGTCTGATAGTTTCTATTTTCTGTAGCTCTCGAACTCTAATTCATGTGTTTTGAAAATGGAACATTCTTATTATGTAGTACTTATGTTTCAAATTTCACTGTTTACTTCACCTACTAAACCCCCTCCGCTTAGAAATTGCCAACCAGTTTTCTTTGATAAGAACGTATGATGTAGCGCATCCAGTGGCATGCCAACTTTTGTCATTCTGGACTAATGTTGGCATGTATAGCGGATGTCTATGGGCGACAGTATCCACTTACCATCAGGTAAACAGTATGGTCGTCTGCCGCCTTCGTACATAAAAAAAAATTCACTGAAAAAAAAAAGTTTATTTTTTACTAGCTGCATGCATGCGTTGCATGCAAGGCAATATAACACATTAACACAAAACAATATTAAACTATACGTATAAACCTTCCTCTTGAATCACTCTATCTACTGATGAAAACCGCATTAAAATCCGTTGAGTAGTTTAAAAGATCTAAGCGTACATACAGAGGGACAGACGGCGGGAAGCGACTTTTAATGATTTGAGTTTTAATGCTTTGTAAGGAGATGGTGTTAGCACCGTGCACTGTGTTTTTCGTTGTCGATAATTTGTGGACTTTGTGGTAGAACGTCACTGTTCACTTTGTAACCGTCAACGTCGGTTTACGTGGCTGGTAATCCAGGACTGTATCTACAAAACCTTTGAAACATCAACTAAATAATGATAATAACTTTTTAAGAATTCTAGGAGTGATCTCTCAGTGAAGACACATACGATTTAGCATAATAGAAAATTTTTAGTCTTATGTGAACGTGGCCTAAGAGTGCTGGTGTTTGTATAACTTATTGTTATGTATTCCGATTGTATGTATTTATTAAAATTGTTTATTAACGTATTCCATTTATATGCTTTGAAGTCAATATTGAATATTTATTCAATCGCTACGTTATTTCATATTCATTGTATTGTGAGCATAGAAAGATTATTCAAATCACATTAGTGTTCTAATATAATATTACCAATTTGAACGATACCTACATATTCTCAAAGGAAATTCTATTTCGTCAAAATGAAAACGTATATTCAGCAAAAGTACACAAATAGGCACTTTAAATAGCTAGTAACAAGAACGAGGATTAAATAAAACGAGGGTTTCGGTGCTTAATCATGTTGTTCAATTTTCCCCCGAACGTAAGCTGTAGTAATTGTTTGATTTTTTTTTACGGAATTTTAGTTATTAGGTAACAAGCAAACTAATCAATTTTCCCTTTTACAATATCAGTAAGGATAGGTTAACAAAAATTGTTCCAATTGTAATTATCGTATTGATGGGTAGATATATAAATTTGTAATTTGAACTTTAAGAATCGCGACTAATATCTAAAAGAAAATTCAAGTACCAGGTACTTTTACCATCACGTGGGACCGTTTGCTCGTCCACCCTCTAGTCTGCAAAGAAAAAAAGAAAGTAATCTAACGTAAATGGGTGCGTTATCAGCACAAATATACACTATATTTACGGTTTTATAAAATAAAGAAATACACATTTTACATTGTAAATCGGGTCTGAACGCGTATTTACTTATTTGTTTGCCTTTTGTTTCTACTCCACATTTCGAAGTTTCAGACCCGATTTACAATATAAAATGTGTACAAAAAATTAAAGTATAATATGTCTTGATTATAATAAACATATTTGACCAGGACTCGAACTTTTGATACAGATACAAGTACAATTCCTGAAGTAACCGGTCGACGACAATAAAAATTATAAAAAAAGGTCTCAAGAATTTTTCATAAAGATTCATAAATCTATGTAC
The DNA here is from genome assembly GCA_943735995.1 of Sesia bembeciformis. Lineage (NCBI taxonomy): Eukaryota > Metazoa > Arthropoda > Insecta > Lepidoptera > Sesiidae > Sesia > Sesia bembeciformis. The sequence continues at coordinate 451,815 of OX031028.1, read as the reverse complement.
CGCAGGAATAATTTGACAACTCAAGATATATACAATTTTAATTAAGAAGTTCCAGCACGTTGTATCACTTTGGACTTACAATAAAAAAATAAATATTTCAATACTCGATAGCTTCAGAGAAATTGATATCAGCATTAAAGTGATATCTCGATATTCAAACATTTAACTTTTAAACTGTGTGCTCTTGAAAAGCCGTTGATTTTGTATTTTTTTTTTTCTTTTCATATATTTATGGCAATCGTGCAAGTTTTCTTCATAATAAACAATTTGAAAGTCTAAAATGTCTAGTCTTGTACAAGTATGTCAGGAGTCGCTGAGTAAAGTATCTAACAGTAGGTTTACTGAGGACAGAAGAGGACATGTAAAACGCAGTCCTTTGTTTTTATTTGATTATCACAAACATTACTCACTTTGAATACATTTTGAACTTTAATAAACTATCACTATTAAACTACAAAACGCACAATACACATTTTGTATAATATCCGAACAAAAACTCAAAAAATCCTGTGCCCATTATTTTGACTTATCAACTTATTTCCGCGGCACACGGATATGAAAGTCCCGAGAATGACGGGAGTCAAACCAAATGTACTGTGAATGAACTCTTATTTATAGATAACCTGGGTGGGTGACTTGATTTGCCAAAATGCGACCTCTGAAATGGCAGCTGGCTGATATCATGTTTATCTCGCTAAATAAACACTCATACTTGAGTAATAATTCTCTCTCCACTTCAAAATTACCACAATACATAGAGCGAACAGTAACTACTTAATTATTTTACCAACATAATTTTAAAGTGCTTCATGTCACGAGAGGGAAAGATATACTGTCAAAATATGTGAAACGCATCTTAATAGATTTTCTTTAAGATTTCATTAAAAACATAACCTTTAAAACTTAATTGTTTCAAAATTCTGTTTAAATAGAGACATTCTGTAACATCAGTAGCTATCTTAGATAGGTACCATACCGAAGAAAACAGTAAGCTTTGTACCTTCCTATTCCCAGCAGCAAGATGCCACAGTCGACATTATTGAAACAAACATGATCAGGCCGCACCATCAAGCCACCGGTACGCTTCGCTTAGGGAGAAGAGCTAGTTACACTTGCATAGTCAGCATTATAAACGTTCGTTGGAAAAAACATAGTTCTGAAAAAAAAAACTGTTGATTGTGTGTAACCGTTTGCAGAGCTAACAATCACGTCGGGGTTACCACTTTGGATGTGCTTGGTAAGCACTTACCATATATGGCTTACATTCTGCCTACCAAGCACCTCCAAACACGAAATTCCAAATATGTTTAAGGTAAAACAGTAAAAGTATATTCCATTTTTCTTAATTTCACTAAAGTCACAATATCTAGGGAATAGCAGAACCAGAATAGCATAAGCATAACATTTTACTGCAGTTGTGTGTTTTCGCACGCGTGACTGTGTTCTCTTAAATCTAGTGTAATCGTTATAAGTGCTGAAATCGTGTGCTTGCCGCTCATTTTTAGCGTTTATATGTAGAATCACTACTGCTTTATCTATTTACTGATGATTTACACCTTCAGTACTCCATCAGCGTAGGTCATTAGGGTCGACGAACTTGACGAGAAACGCAATATGAAGACATGTCTTCCAGTTGGTATGTTATTTGGGTGTGAATGCCATGTGACACGCGATGTACAGGCCACAAATACACCGATACGGGTGTGAGCGCCTGTTTTCTTAGGGCGTTTTCAGATGGACTGCACTGTGCAGTCGGCTATGTGAATTATCTGCAGTCGAAATTAATTACTGCAGTGAACAAAACGGCGTAATGAACTGCAGCTTACTTTAGCGGCTTGGAATTGCAATGATTGTATTTGTTTTGTCTAATTCGCGTAGAATAAAAGATATACTATAAATGAAAAATAAGTTAAAAAGTTGTAAGTTTATCTATTGTAACAATTGGTAGAATCGATTCTACTCTCGATACTAAATAACCAATTTTGAACATTTGCGGTTATTTCAGTGACACATTGTATATTAATATCAAACAATTCAATCGATCATCAATCCAACCAGAAGTAGCACATACATAATTGACCTATTATTATTATGGAGGCAATGATTCGTACAAACGAACATATCTCAGTACTTATTTATTATGTATACCGAAGATAATGGACTTTCATGAACCGGTTGAGATTTACATTTCTATGGTACGAATGCCTTACGATTGTTAATCTCTAGGGATGTGACAGGCGTCTAGTAAGGAAACTGAAGTCGGTATTGAAGATTTTAAATATATATACATATAATATAATCGTAATAAGTAATAAGAACCCATATATAATAAGTCGTGTCTGTACATGATATGTTTTTAGAAAAAAATTGCTGCAGAACCCGAAGCAACCAGTTTTAGAATTTTAGCATGCCCCGAAACACCACGTCGGCAACGGAGTCCGTACAGACTCCGTTAGATCTGGACAGACATCTGGATCCTTTTAAGTGAAACAAAGCTACCCCCATTGATAGGATGCGTAAAACTCACGCAGCCCATTCCAGTCAGACGACTAATAATGACGGATGCCAGCTGGTTTCGAAGGTCACAACGCTGTTCGAACTGTTTTGTGAAGCGGAAGCGTCGGTAGCAGTTTCAGTGTATACACTTGTACAGTGCCATGGCGTTGGCTCTCTCCACGCGCTTTCTCACACACATTACATCTTTCGCAGTACGGATTCATCTGATTGTCTAAAGAAACGACCAACCAGCCAGCTCTAGCCTTTTCCGTTCATTCGGATATAAAAATGGAATTCTTGGTTACGGAACCGAATTCGGAGCTCGGTAACATCCCTGATAACCACCAACATTTCTCTCTTTATTGTGTTACAAACGAGATAAAGCCTTATGAAGCACGGCTATTCCCTCGTTTCTTTATACGAGCGTCATAATCTTTGCTTACACTCGACCTCGTAAATTATAGAATTCATTATATTGTGTGTAATAACATTAGAAATTATGGGGTGTGTAAGGAACGAATTGAATTTTTTATGGCATATATACTTTGTTCATTTGTTGTATACAGTTTACATACAGTTCGTCGTATTGTATACAGTTGTATACATTCGTGTATACGTATATCGATTTGCAGCTAATATCATTGCTAAGAAGATTTGCGGCAAATATCATGTTTTGAAAGATTTACAGCTAATATCATATTTAGAAAGATTTGCAGCTAATATCATATTTAGAAAGATTTGCAGCTAATATCATATTTAGAAAGATTTGCAGCTAATAACATATTTAGAAAGATTTACAGCTAATAACATAATTAGAAAGATTTGCAGCTAATATCATATTTAGAGAGATTTCGATTCACATTATATAATAATGTTACAAATAGTGTTGTAAAAAGAACGCTTTCTAAGTCAGGTTAGCGCTTATAAACTTTAAAGTCAGGTCTTTAGTCAGGTCAGGCTGGAACGTTAACTGAAGGTTCAATTATTGTAAGCGTTAAAAACTTGGTCTATTTCGCTGAGTATCATTTAATGCTCGAGTTTTAAATGTTTATTAGTGCTCGAGCGTTGAGCGCTTTACGCTCATTTCTACAACACTACTTACAAAATATGGTATGTTACACTCCAAATGTAAATTTGGGGTTTAATTAGACAATAATCTCGTGCACAATTACATATTATATTTTATTTAATTATATTATATTGTGAGTGTATAATTTCATAACATCACTATTATATAAACAGATTAAATTAATTTGTAAATAATTTTAAATAAAAATCAGTAATAAAAAAGAACATTTGGACAATACATTAAATTATATTACATTACATTATGTTACATTTGGAGTTCATGTTACACAATAATAAACAATGCTTAAACAAAAAAATAATCTCAGGTACAGTCAACTACTATGTGGCTATTGCTTATACTGAGTTTTTGTGGATAAATATATGTTAGAGTGTACCAACTAAATCACAAGTATTATATTATAACACAAACGGAGTTCGTTCTCGTGTCAAGGTCGCCATTATGTCGTAAAGCGTGTCTCGCGAGCCATAACATTTTCTTATTGGCTGTTATCCTACAGATAATACATAACTGAATATTTACTGTGAATGTTTCCCGTGGGGTAACTATCAATTGATTTTAGGTCTACGAACTTTATGAAAAAAACGCTTGGATGCGCGTAGCATTGCTACGGTTAGTGACGTCAGCGACGACCGCTGCGTGTGCTACGAAGTAATGGAGCCGCGCTATAGTGCGGCCGATATTGCTTCGCTCTCTTGGATGTAACACCGCGGCCGACGGACGTCTCTTTGTTTCTCTTACAAAATAGACTTATAATTTATACTCGTGCATATTGTTTCATTTCGCTTTGATCCCCTTTTAACACTTCAGAAGAGAGATTAATTACTGTCATAGCTATCAAGCGAACAACATTTATGATCTTATCACACCGTCAGCCCATGCACGGATGGGCTTATTCTATTATAGTCACCTGGATGACAATGTAGGACGATGCTGTATCTCATAGTCGACTAGTCGTGTTACCTCACTCGCACAGAAAACTGTCTTGAAATATACCAACGAGTTTCGATAGTATATGAGACTTTTTGGAGCCCATCTCTCAACTCATCCAATTCTCATTTCTTTTTCGTCATCTGTTCATTCTATTTTTATCTGTTATCTTCAAAATACCCAAAACTAAATGAACTACCAGCTGATGTTAAGGTCTCTGTATCTTGAACCGTTATCCTTCCAGATCCAATTTTGTCATTTTTACGTTATCCTATTATTTATCGCCCACTGCTGGACGTGGGCTTTTTTATGCACATAGTCTTATGCATCAGGTATGTGTGGTCTTAAAACGTCACGCTTGGCAAGCGGGTCGGCGAGTCCACTCGTGTAGAGTGGTGTAGGTGTGTAGTGGTGCAGGTGCACAGGCGATAGCGGGTTTGTTATTGTTGAAAATGAAAATGAAAAATGAATTTATTTCCAACTACGCTTTACAGTTTGTCCCCAGTTGTTCCCACACTATGCATGCTCTTGGGAACAATGGATACCACTTACAATGAATTTTGTTTTAGTACTCGGGAACGGTCAGCATCCATTGCTTAACCTAATTTAAAATAATATAAGATTAACAAGATAAGATTTAAAAAAAAAAGTTTCAATGCACATTAATATATTAATAAGACAGTTGACTTTATTGCTATTTCTAATGTATACGTATATATATATAATTATATGTGTAATATTATATACTCATATATAATTATATATGGATATTTTATATACATAATATGTTTGTGTGATTGAGAATTATAAAACTTTAATTTAGATTGATGTAACATTCCTGACTAATAATAAGTGATAATAAAATTATTTGTGATATTAATATTGTATATATTGTGATAAACAAAATAATGACACTTAATATATTAGGACACATTAACCAACAAAGTCTCAGTTTGGCCGTAAACAGTAACAAAGTCTCAGTTTGGCCGTTAACAGTTTAACTATCTCTATATTCCAACAAGATTAACTAAATTACCATGGTTTGAATTTCACCGCAGTTATTTCAGTTGAAAATCGAATTTCAAATTTGTAAATTAACTCATACCCTGCTGGTGTCTAGTGTCTCACTTCCAACTTCTGTCTAACGATGAACAAAATAAAATCGAATCAGGCCAACTTGGCTCCATTACTGAGCTCCCAGTGGAACATCTGTTGTGCAGTACATTTAACAAACAGTACACTATGTAAGGTACGAGTATAAAGCGGCTGCCACAGGCCCTGAAGAACTACACAACCTCTGAACGAGGTCACTCGCCAACCCGCTTGGCCATCGTGGCTGGCCCATATCCAGCAGTGGATACTGAAATGGCTCGTTGCATTACATGCACTATGTATAATCGTTAATTAGTTTTATTTTATTTTACTTGAATAAATGGTATAATAATTACATTGTAAATAATCTGTATACACATCCCCGTGTATGTATGTATGTATGTATGTGCAAATCAATTTATTACTTATTTTATATTAGTTTTTGATAAAACTACTTGTAAAATTTAATTCTAAGTTAAATGTGAAATAAACTATTAATTTGAATTTGAATTAATAATAATAGTGCCTTAGTAAATGTGTATAGGTGCGTGCGTGCGTGTGTGAATGGGCAAGATTGTGCTCACGAAGTGAGGGATGGTCTATGGAAACTTAACTACAGATGGGTTTTAGGAAATTTTTACGCCATAGCAACCAAAATCCTAACTCTATTAAAAAAACTTATATTTAGAGCCTGATTTATTGTTATACATTTCATAGTTAAGACTCGCGCACATTACAACAACTCGACTGCGAGTTAAAACTGCGACAACACGCGGGCCGGGCCGCAGCTCATCGCTATTATTTAAATCAGTTAGCTGTTAACATTCAATTCTTCAAGTCATCGCACAGCGATTAACTCTCAAACTAGTTCCGCTAACTAAGCTCATTCAACGCATATTGAGGCGGGCCGTGTCGCAGCGCATAACATCGGCGTATAAATACGGCTTTCAAATGATTCACCAGTGCGCTGCGCTGCGGTGTGGTGCGACCCGCCTGAAGTGTGTAATGGTTTGTCAAATTGTGTGAAAATGATTCAAGAGGAATTTTGCAATGTCATGTGCTGCAGTGCGGCCCGCCGTAATTTACGGGAGCCTCTAACCAGTAATGTCGGCTGCGGTTTGCTGCTGCAGTCTGCGGATTGCGGTCCAGTTCGGAATTGTAGCTTTAATGTAGCAAAAGCATGGGTTGAGCGCTTGACGCTCGAAAGCTGAGTGAGCGCAAATAAACTTTTAAGAGTAGTAAAAGGGCGAGTATAGTCTCTCCAATGAATACAATGCGGGATCTTAATCAGACTTTCTTCTATTGCAGTCACGGGCGGTGCTGGTTAAGCATATATAGTCTTCACATAAAATAATCGCTACAGCTAAATATACTGTGATTCACTCACCTTACGAAGACACAACGCAGTTCCACCTCTGGAGGGGAACTTGGACGCTAAACTGGCGATAGAAACTGGCCTAGAGTTATTTGTCTAATATTTATGACGAAGTCGCTGCTGAAAGGATGATATATATATATATATATTTAGTTGCTATGATACTATAATTTATTGTGTTGCTAGCTTATTGGCGTAAGGCTGTATTGCCTTAAACATAAGTGCATTCTCCATGCAGTTAACGCTGAATCGTACCTCAATAAGATATATACCATTGCCGCAACAGCACAGGATATATACCATTGTAGCTATTATTATTTTATGAGAGGGAGAGTATGCGCAACCAACTAGCGTTTTTTTTTTGTAATGGTCTCAAATTCTTGTAGTTAAAAGCTGGGAGTCTAAAGTTATTAAGGTTCAATAGCCATAGCCAGTCAGCGCTTGAGAGCTAAGGCTTACAGCGGTCGTTTAAACAGCATTAATGCAAATAAAGATTTAAGAATTATAAAAAAAATAGTTGCAGTACTGTTGTCTGTTTTGAATACTGCATTCGTGTGTCCAACAGCAAAGTTAGGCGCATAACAGTAACTATCGATATTGTTAACGGTCGGTTACCAATAGCGGATTTACTCTGCACCGAACCGGTCCAAGGCGGCGCTATCCGGTTATTGCTTGAGAATATAGGTTAGATTCGAGCAGGTGGTAATAATTTCGTTTTCATAACGTATTTAATATAGAACTTCTAAATTAAACTTGAATTTACTAAATTAAAGAATTTGCAGTCCTCGAAGTCAATTATAATTCGATATCAACCTTTAACGTCTCACTTTGGGGAAAAGGCCTCCCTTAGTAATCATAATCATAATCCATCATAATCCTCACGAGGAGGATCATAATCCACCATGCGAGCCAAGCTCGAATTGGTGTGTATCTATATTTCTTAATTTATATAACAAATAATTTACTTGTTATAATTCAAAAATACAGTATTTACGATACATCTAGGGCTAGATAATGAAATCCATTGGTGCCCACATTAGGACTAACCCTGTAATATGGTGTAACTAACCCCTTTATTAAGTTTCCTGTTCTCCTGTGTATTGTTTATATATTATGTACGTATATTATGTATTCAAAATGTGTATCTATGTATTATATATATATAAGGTCGATTATTTTCCCTTCTTAAGGATTGTCAAATGAAACTATATTGTGTTGCTTCGGTATACAAAGAAACGACATATAAAGTTTATTCTTCAATCCTTACTACAATCTATTATTTATCCTTACAATACTCTTATTTATCTTGACCTACAATTTGACAGTCCGCACGATTCTCTTCACCTGACTCCATCCCATATCCTACACTGTTTTACACACTAGCATAGTTTTACCGACAGCGCGGAGCGCGGCACAACTCAAATGAAAGAAATATTATTTCTTTACATATATAGATATATATTGTGTATATTATTATTTGTACTATTTATACTTAAACCAAATTGCATCTGCGTTCCTAATTCTGTTTGATCTGGTGGTTGTCTGGTAAAATTTGTCATACGGATTTAAGTCCGCCATTACAATTACAATTACTTCTGCGATTAAGTATAAATAAATAATATGAAAAATAAATATTTCATTTGTATGAGAGTGGTATATTAAAATCTGTGCACGTATCGCTTGAGTGTGGTAGTAATATCACAAAGTGGAATATCCTGTACTCACAGGAATATGGAAATGAAGAGGTCCTTTGGGTCATGACCGGTGAGAAGATTGTGACCCGGTGACATATGAGTTTTATGTGACAACTAAAAACCCTTTATTGATTAGAATGTGGGCATCGTAACGGTAACCACCCGTTTTCATCATCCACTGTTAGATATAAGTCTCTTAATTTTTTTTATTAAAGAAGTGGCTAACGAGCTTGCGGCCCACGAGATGGTAGTGGTCTCCGCCGCCCATGGACATCTGCAACACCAGGGGGGAGTTTTGAAGAGCCCCACGACGTAATTAAGTGGAGAAACTTCAGTAGGCAGTTCGTTCGACAACTTTCGGGTTCGCGACATGAAGCGTCTAGAAGGTCGCACAGTACGCACTGCGGTCTTCTAGACACTGTCGAGAAAGTGCGGATGTCTATTGAACACGATTTAAGAAGAACTGAAACGTATTGCGGAGGGAAAGAGGGCACTGACAAACAGATTGACAAAATAATTACATGTGCAATAAAATACGAAGTTTTAGTATTTGAATGCTTATGTAGAGTAAATTGTATTACATTTTAAACTTTGTATCCAAATATAAATAGCACAACGTTGTGGACAATGAAACTCAAATATTACGAGACTGATGTTTTATTCAAAGACAGGTATACCGATAAAACATTTCTATCAACTACCCACATGTATACCAATATTCGTTAGGGCATAAATAAAACTTAAACATTTGTCTTACTACGTTTTTAAACGTGACTCATTTGTACTTCTGGCCTTTATCAAATCTGTCATAACAAGAATCTGCCTTTTCCAGAATCTGGCATATACCAAATAAGTGCTCGTATCATCAGGCACTTATCATTAGGCAGACTGTCTGCTCTACTGTTTCTTTCTTTGAATCAATAAGTATTCAATTAACATGACTTCGCAATTATAGGAAGGGAGTCTAACCTACAAGACAAATTCGTTAATATTAGTTCCATGCCCTGTTTCTATGCCATGAATAAATATTAGAAGCGCTCAATTGTATTGGACGGGCTAAATGAATTTGGAATCGAATGTGTGTGTTTAGGCCACATGACCCATGTTCTGACCCATGTATAAACCCAGTAAAGAATAAATTCAGAAAAATGTTTGACTAAATTTGTTATACTAAGCTAGTCTCCAAATAATGCAGACAATCTTAAATATTTCATATTTATGGAGATATGAACATCTCGAAAAGATGAATGACATGATGCTTATAAATCACCAACAAAACTATAAGACATACATATATATATTATGTATATATATATGTATATATGTATATATACATACATATATATACATATATATATATATATATATATATATTATACATATATATATATATATTATATATATATATTACATACATGTAATATATATATAACCATAATAGTGTAGACATGATATATCTAATATTTTGTATTGTGTGTAATTAAATTATTATGTTACTATGTTTTAACTTGGCTCTCCTGTATTTTTTGTGCTTTTCATATGTGGCAATGCTGCAATTAGCACATTCTGCCAGTGTCAAGTTTTCTTCGTAATAAACTATTTCAAAGTCTAGAACGTATCTCGTCAATCTCCAGTCCCGTCGAAGTAAGTCAAGAGTCGCTCAGTAAAGTGATAGTAGGTAGATTTACTGAGGACAAAAGAGGAGTTCTTGGAAGCACACGAAAAACGCAGTCCTGTGCGTTTATTTCATTATCACAAACATTACGTACAAAAAATACTGAAGTTTAATAGACTATCACTATTAAACCATAAAACGTAATTAAACCGTAGTACAGTACTAAATTTTTATAATAATCAAACAATAACTCATCTTCTCTTCTCGCGTTGCTGCCGAAAAATCATGTAAAATTTGTTAAAAACTACTTACTAGGTTTTGATATGAAACAGTCGACATGATCGATGGGACACATCACTGTTTGCCGGGCAAGGTCACGTGGTTTGGTACGTGTGAGGACTGGGTGTGTACCTATGTGGTTTGATATATGGACGGATTGAGAAATGTTTGTGAAACAAATATTTTAAGCGTTCACCCTTTGGCTTGTACGCGAGTTGGATTTAAAATTGGTAATTCAAAATCAAATAAGTAAAGTAAATCAAGTGAATCTAAAAATTAAAAATAAAATTGCTAATTTGTAGACATACTTATAAACAAATCAGTAAGAATTTTAATTGTTATTAATAATAAATAATAAATTAAATTAAAAAAATAATAATACGTAAATTTTAAATATCTCTAGTAAAACATCTTTTTTAAATTAAAAAAAAATATCGACACCTCAATTCTTTAGAGCTTGTGGGCTACTTCGCGTGCCAGAACTTTGACCAGCTAAAACGCGGTTTAAAGCAACAGGGCCATTAATAGTTACAAAAGAGTACAGTTTAAGGTCAAAGGACATATAGTTTGATAGGACTTATTTAAGGCTGTTGTTAGGTTACCGACTATGTGCCTTTGCCCCATCCCTTCCTGTGATTTACCGCCGAACTTGGCAACACCTAAATTTGGCAACAGTCCAGTGAGCGCCGTCGTAATGTATTGACGCGATTATCAATCAATCAAATCGATAAGTGGAATCTAACCAGTTTAAAAGTCATAAACCTGCAAAGCAAGTGGCCCTGGGCTAAAGATTCAAATTCAGTACCTATCTTGTAGATACCGATCCCTTTCCATTTCTACAACAGCTATTTAGTTTTATTTAAGGCCCCAGAGATGACTTCGGAGGACTGCTTAAGACTCTCAGAAGTGATAATTTAATCAACTTTTAATTAGATGTATTTCATAAAAGACTTATTAAGAAAAGCGAAAGATTAAAACTAATTTAATTAAGAAGAACACTAAAGACTCGCGTTTTATTCCAGAATACACCCGCACCACGTGAAATATGCAAAGTTGCTGTACATTACTTATTCTGTTCACGTGCATAATATGACAAAGAAAATATTAAGCAGCAAGTGTAAAAGTGAAAGCGTACTCACACAAAAGGTCGTAAACTCGAACAATACAAAATGAATGATCAATGTCATCAAGATCCATTGCGTATATTTCATTTACAGTGTGTGTATACTTCTACATGCACTTGAGGGGAGGGTGCACACTGCAATCCCACAGCCGCTGGGCTCACTCGACTGGCCACGTTAGCTCTCTCTCACAGAAGACTGCCCTAAACAGTACAGCATTTCCCACTTTGTTCTATTGCCCCAATGTGTTTATGTGGTGAGTGAAATATGCCAGAGTTCATTCCCATCCCATCCTACATTATACCTTTCCATTTTGCCAACCCTTTTTCCAAATCTCTAAAGATGTGCAGCGCAATCGGGCGCTCGCCATTGCTGTCATTATGGACCGACAGTATCATCGTTTTGTATTATAACCACATAATTTATATTATGTATCGATGACTTTTCTAAGTAGTAATCACAAAAACGACACTTACATCCGTGTCCGGTGTCACTTAATTACATTTATTTGTATGTACGACTTAAATATCTGTCCACTAATTTTATATTTGTCAAAGGTCTATAAACATATTTACCGCGCGTCTCTCGAGTCTCATGCAAATGTGTTGCCAAATCGCGCATCGGTAATCTAGGCTGTCTGGCAGTTTGTCAGCCAAACCCTCCTAGTTTGTAAGCCAAATCCTACCATTTGTCTGCACGATTGAAGAGTTGACATGAGCTGACTGGCGTGAAACCATATATCACTTTGCAATGTTAGGTAAACTGTAGGAATTATTCGAGAAAAATAGATAGATAGATTATACGTTATTGTACACCATATCAAAACACAAAAAACGTGCAGCAAAACCTACTAAATGAGCAGAAAATGTTGATAGCCTTGAATAATTGTTTTTAAATCACCAAGAATGTTATCATCAAGTTGATGGTATCCCGCTTCGTGATTATTTATTCTCCTGTTCTCCTAATAATGGGTGTCCCACATTGAAGGCCGGATTTAAATTTTGCGCCATTTTTTTGTTTGATTGTTCACAAAACTGGTTTGTTTATAGATGTCACAGATGACAGTTGCAATTAGTCAACATGGGACGCTACATGAAACAGCAACCCAGTATGAATTTTAGAGCAGTATTAAGTGGATTATTTTGGCGAAAAAAACGTTTTTGTGACGTGGCCCATTTCTAGCTTAACGGATACGTCAATAAGCAAAATTGTCGTATCTGGGGCTTGGAGAATTCTTACGAGATTCATGAAAAATGGATGCTTCCTCAAAGAATTATAGTTTGGTGCGGCTTTTGGTTCATAGGTCCATTTTTTTAGGTATCGGTATTTAGGTAGGCATAGAATGGTATCGAAACATCCCACAGGAGATTTTTTGGCACCAATTGGAAGATATGGACCTCGGTCAACTGTGGTTCCAACAGGATGGTGTCACATGTCACACAGCCGGAGAAACAATGACTTAATTTTTTTTCTAAATTAAATCCGGCGGTCAATCTGGGACACCGTTTACTTTATTGCCACCAGAGAATCTACACCTTTAAACCACCTTTAAATTTGCTGCCATTGATTTGCTGCTCATTTAGTATTTTCTGAATGAACGCTCCTCAACATAACACTGGATCCTGGGGATACGCTATCCCTATGCTCCCAATAAACATAACATTTCAATGTCGGAGTCAACCTCTATATTTAATGGTCCTTCGAGCCGGATTTGAACCTATTGATTTCATTATCGTACAAAATTATGGTATGGTATCGTATTGTATTGTATTAAAATCTGTTTTAAATAATCGGGGACGCCCTCCGGTCGGATGGCAGACCGACTTGAAAATTTTCCGTGAACGACTTCAAAAAGTCGACGGGGCACGGTGGTTGGATGAGAAGTCTACGACCGTGTGCGGTGATGAGCCTTGGGAGAGGCCTATATCCAGCAGTGGAGAGATATAGATAGTATGATATAAAATCCAATAAATCACATTTAATTGGCGAAACAAAAACAATTCCAATCAGCAACTCCATGCATGAACACATCCGTACATATTAATTGGCAGAGTTTATTGAATGAAGTCTGTACATTTGCTACCATCAATCAGGACCGAATGGAACCAATTTTGAACTACACTTTTTATTTTTATGTTCCGTTTCGCGAATCAGTAAATTGGCATTCGAATACTTGATATTTATGTGAACAGGGTATTTCGAGCTTTGCGTGTATTCGGAAAATGTGAATTTAAATATAGTTTTATAAATTGATAGACAGTTTTGTATTGTGAATCTATGACATTTATTCATTTAGAGTCATTTTTGTATTATGTCATCTATACATTTATAATTGATCCACCTTTTTTGGTTAGCTGTTAAAAATTTCACCGAAATTTATGTTAGATAAAAGTGGTATTCTGGCTGTGCGCATATCAAAAAAAGAAAGCAATTGGCAAAGTAATTAAGAAAACAATAAAAAAAACATTTATTGCAATAATTAATGTTTCATTGTTTAGTTAGTGTTAAATTAAAATTTAGTTTTCTAGCTTTTTAGAAAGAAAGTACAGCTTGAGTTGATAATTAGCGATTAAGGTTTAAATGCGAGACCCCATTTCTTCGGATCGCTACCTCAAGTTTTCAGAATTACAGCACCTCTATTACAGAATTAGAGAATTATAGAGTGAACTCGCCAATCCGCTGGCCAGACGAGTTTATGGTACGAGACAATGTGTATAAGCTGATCTCCAGCAGTGGACAATAAAAGGGCTGGTAATATATGAAAATGTATTAAATATTCGAATTTCACGCGATGTTACGAACAACACCTAATAAACGCACATAAATTCTGCATATAAACCGTTATCGTTGCATAGATTCACACCATGGAATATTTTGATGACATTTTTATGGAGCTGCAGCTTTGTTCGCATGTAATAAACTCGTCGGCGAACGCGATAAATAAAATACATCTATGTCAGGGACGGACGACGAACGACGCTGTGAATAACACGGCTGTTCGTTGTTAGCGCACCTTCGCGAGTTAACGATTTGCACCTGATTGAATACTGTTTTTACGGAATATTGCATTTTCTGAAATCTGCAACAGCTCATTGATTCAGTGACAATGGCTTGATGGTTCATTAGTTCTGTCTAGGGGTGTGTTTATATTTTCCGTTATTTATTTAGTTGCTTTCATACATATGGTCTTCAAGAAGAGTTTCAATCAGAGTCGCAGTCAGTTATGACCTATGGTGACGAAACGTGGCCACTAACAGCAGACTTGATCCCATAGCTATTCAGCGAGCTATGGAGTTACTTGAAGTTACACTTCTTACTAGAAGTTCTTTTTGAAGCTCGGAGATATAGGCTAATAGTGAGCTATGGCATCTACGAGTATATCTATACACGTACATGTAATAAAGTCGTAACATAGTGGTGTCTGTACATATAATATTTTTTGGAAAAAATAAGTAATTGCAGAGTAAATTATGAGTCATATATAGGCCAAAACAACAATTTTGAAATTTTTGTCTGTTTGTCTGTCTGTCCATCCGTCTAGAATGTCTGAACGCGCATCACGCTAAAACTACTGGACGGATTTTAATGAAACTTAGTATAGTTATAGCTTCTTGATATGTATGTATGTAATTTATTGATATATTTGTATGTGTTTAAAATAATGATTTTCTCTCTATCTAAAGGTTGTCTGGCAGAGGTCGCTAATAGCGATAACACCGCCTTTTGTGTATTTTATGTGTTACAATGTTGGTATGTTACTATCTTGTTTTGTTTCGGTATGCAAAAAGAGTTTTATCTGTCTATTTATGTGCAGTGTTAACATTTAGAATACTTTTTATCCAGATCCATTATAGAGATAACGCAGGAATCACACAAAAATTCACGCTGAAGAATTCGCTGTCACATATTATATAATTATATATATGTAGAAGTACCGGCAGTCAGAAGGAAGATTTTAGTTTTTTTTTTTATGTACGAAGGCGGCAGACGAGCATAGAGTCCACCTGATGGTAAGTGGATACTGTCGCCCATGGACATCCGCGATACATGCCAACATTAGTCCAAAATGACAAACGTTAGCTCGCCCCCGGATGCGCTGCCTACCTTTGGAGATATAGGAATGGATTTGGAGAAAGGGTTGGGAAAATTGGGAGGGATAGGATGGGAATGGGCTCTGGCACATCTCACTCACTACCGAAACACGTACGTACATTAGGGAAATAAGATAAAGTGGGAAATGCAGTACATTTCAAGTCTACTGTGACCAGTCGAGCGCGCCCAGCGGCTGTTGGATTGCAGCGTGCACTCTCCCCCTGCAAAGTTTAGTATGTTTTACAAAAAAATGTTTATACAAAAGTTATTGTTACCGCCGCTTTATTGTTATTGCCACGTGTTTTGGAATGCAGCCTTTTAGCCCATGACAGATGACGACTGACGCTGTCAGCGGGAGATAATTCTTACATCATTATAAGCACTATTATAATTATAAGCGCGTTCGTTCTAGTTGCCATCCTCGGCACCACGCAAAACCCCAGTGCATATAATTATTAAAACAATGAATAGGGTCGCGACCTGAGTGAAGTGGTTACAGAGGTGAGTGACCACGTGTTCGCTGGCTGCTGGATGAGCTGCGCCTGAAGTCTTCCGGGTTCGTTGATATTTTCTATAATTAATCGCTTTCGTATTTCTCCCCCCAATCATTCATGCTCCTCGCAGCGCGCCCACATTGAGTAGTGTTTATCCTTTCACAGCCCGCATCGCATACACATTTAGCAGTCATTTATTTCTCTTTATTTCGCAGGTCCTTCATGGACCAAATTGTACATCTAGTGGCGTTATAGTTTAACCCACTCACTGGTCCTGCGTCAACAGTTGTCGAGCTATACAAGTTCTGTCCAAAGATGATTTATTAGCATATTGTAAATTCTCGCATTTTGGATGATTTTGGAATTTTCATTATATCTTTTCAGCATAAATAATTTCGCGAACTATCGGAAGTATTACCAACATTGTACATTTTATATCATTGGATGTGTCGTTGAATAGTTTACACTGACTGAATTTAGAAAAGTTTACACTATGTACAAGAGGTTTTCGGAAAGTTTATACTGTCGCAAGTTTGAAACTACTGAACCAATTTGGCTCATCTGCGAATTCAACCGAAATATAGACTGTATTTCTGCCAAATTTTAATTCGATCCATTAAGAAATGCGCCCTGCACGTGTCAAATTCAATATACATACAGACAATATATCATTGGATAAGGCTAATAAAGTTTTACAACATATATCTAAATATATTTTTCTAAAACGTAAGGAAAATAGCTGTCTTTTTCCGTCTGGCACGTGCCATTTGAGTCTTTTTTTACTCACCATTGCTTACATAAATCTCTTCATACATACCTAAGTAAACATCGTAATTTATCTCTACATATTTATCCAATCACAACCCGTTTTCAGCTCATTCACCGATATATACAGCCACTTTGGATTCGATGGTCCGAGCTTCCCCCGTGTCATCAATCAACCGATGTATCAATTCTGTTGTTCCCGTTTTTACAGGGCATTCGAATGTTTGTTGCAGGCTGTCAATGTTAGTTCTATCTTAACATATACATCTCTATTTACTGTTTGAGCTAATTTGGGAACTATTAGTCCAATTTACTTAAGTTTTTTATTGTTCAGGTTATTTATTTTTGGAAATTTCCAGGTCTGAATTTATAAAAGATGCTATGAGTTACCGACATAATTCACATAATCACAGGATATTCCGAAGAAGTCCTTGAATAGAGACCACGTATCTGGAAGCGTGGTGTGGGACACCCACCAGCTACGAAAACCGATGTCTTGAAGAAGTTTGCCTGTAGTGGCTGGCTGAGAAAAGCAGTAGGTTGTTATGAAGAGTGAAGTGAACAGTAGTGGAGAGACATAAGCTGATGGTGTAGTATAGTACACAACTCGGTTGAACACGCGAAAGACGACTGACGGGTACAATGTGAACAGTGACGTTCTACCAAAACGTCTACAAATTACCGACAACGAAAAACACAGTGCACGGTGCTAACACCGTCTCCTTACAAAGCATTTCAATTCAAACGTAAAAAAAAAATCTACAGTGTATATAAAATAAAATACATTTTACTTTTTTGAGAGCGCTACACTCCCCTTGTACATTATTTTAATCTGCAGGCATTTGTCACGTTTATTTTTCTGCAACAAAAACGCCTCGATTCAATTTAGCGAGGTGCACAAAGTTATTAATCTACGTCGTCTGGTTCCATAACCTTCAGGTGTCTGGTAAGGGCAGGTGCTCACTACATTCGGTATTTTTCTATATTTTTATATCTTAAAAGTGGGGTAGCCTGAGCCGTAACCAGCTCTTAGTATTCACTGCTCGATATAGTACAAAAGGAGAGGTTAATGTCTTAAGGGATTGCCTACTAGCCAATCTTTGGGTTGATCGGAGAGGTTCAATTAGGCGGTGCGTGAAAGACTCAATTTTAGATGGTCTGGAAAATATAAAATATTGTCTCATGTACAAGGGATGTCACACTGGCCAAGTGGGTTTGCGAGTCCACTCTTTTAGAACTGGTGTAGTTCCTCAGGACTTGTGGTAGAGGCTTTGTTTGTTATTGGGTGGTACTAATCCAAAGCCGGCCGACATCACTTCGGGGTATATATATTTTTTTTTATAGAAAGAAGATGGCAAATGAGCATACAGTCCACATGGATTGCATGCATGGCAAATGGTGGTAAGTAGATACTGTCGCCCATAGACATCCGCGATACATGCCAACATTAGTCCAAAATGACAAACTTTGGCACGCCCGCGGATGCGCTGCCTACCTTTGTTGATCAAAGAATGAATTTGGAGAAAAGATTGGGGACGTGGGAAGGGATAGGATGGGAATGGGCTCTGGCATATTCATTAGATAGTTAATATCAGCAATATTTCTTCGCGTTTTCAGCGGCAGAATGTTGTAAAGAGACTTGCGGTGAGTCACTTCGAACGCGTGTAGGAATTATGCACTTGCCTTTATCGTCTATTTGCCTGATAGATCGGTTTGTCTGTACTATTTAGCTCCGTAACTGCACAATTTTACGGGGGATTTGCGAGACATCGGCAAATTTCCCCCGGGAAAACTACGCCGCACTTGATACAGATACAGAATGACTGCGGTTAGGCGCAAATTGCGCATAGGTGGAATCGAACCCCACACCTCTAGGTAACTTCACTACACTGGGTAACGGATTGGTTGTTTGATCTAGCTCGTAAATGGGAGTAGAATTTTACGTGAAACCTATAAATGTAATGATATGAAGATATTCATTTACACATGTACGTACACTGTACAGGGTGTGTCAGAAGGTTATCGAAGACTTAAGTATGGATTACTTTCATGTTTATGAATTAACATAAAAAAATAATATTTTGTTTTGCATAAATCCAAAGGTTTTCATTTTTCTAAATTTTGTCCTACACATTAGTTACAAAAAATATAATTAAAAATTAACTCAGAATTAAAAATGCAGATTAATCCCACAGCCACTGGGCGCACTCGACTTACCACGTTATCCCGCTCTCATTGAAGACTACCGACAAATGTACTTCATTTCCCACTTTATCCTATTCCCAAAATATACGTACGTGTTAATTGTTATCCCAGTTACCGGCTAAGTACAGTTACGGGTAAGCCCTCCCCCCCTTTTTAAGAAGGTATTCTATTCTTCAATATATCTCTTAAACTGCCAATCATTATAATTTTGTAACCGTTAAGGCCATTATCAGTAAGTATTTTATTAATGTCATAAAGAACCATGAATTATCGTAACCTGAAAATACTCCAGCTTGTAGCGACACAGTGTTCGACACACGACGACACGTGTGTCGTCGTGTCGATAAGTTTATATGTTTCAAATAAAATCACGTCACTTATTTTGAAAGAACATACGTAACAAAATATGTAACAATAAAAATATTTCCCAATAAGTTCGCCCTGATCAGAGGCGGAGGGGTTATGTCGAACTCTTACTGGCTAAAACTCCACGGTGTTCCGCCTAGCCACCTTGTGCTGGGGTTACGGAAACGCATTCGCCCGCGATATCCATTATGATTCCGCGATGGCCTTAAGAGGCGTGCAAAATTAAATTTATGGTTAATAAAAAAAATAACAATTATTATTAATTATATTTATCAATATTAATTTAATTTATAAGTCAATACCAAGCCACTATTCATGAATTACGACTGTTAGTTAATAACGTCATTATTTTCTTCTTGCAATCAGATTCATTTTTTTAATTAATCAATCTTCTGATAATACTATCCTCAATGAGATTTTTATTTGCTACCTCGTTGTTTCAATTTCAAAAAATCCAAACATGAACAGTTATTGAGTGTTAGTTTGACGGTTCTAGAATTCACTGTGACACAATTTTTTTATTAGAATCAGTTGGAATCAGTTCTCGTATGTATATGGAAAAAAATATAGAAATTTTTTGGGACGGCCCACGCCCAGATGCACCGACTGCTTGAAGAAACAATGTGTGTGCGGTCCATGTTCAGCAGTGGACGACAAAAGCCTGGTTACGGTTTGTACTTAATTGAAATGTATTGTAAAGATAGAACAGTTCGTTCGTCAATTTGTCAATCTTCCTCAATTTCATAAAGTTTAGAAAAGTAGGTCAATCCATCGTCGCATTCATGATTTGTTTGTGGAAATTTACGATAATGAAAATTAATTGGATTTAGGCTTTACAAATGGTACAGGCATTTAATCTCAGTCAAAATTGAAATCGTGATCACAATGCTGTGGGAGAGCCCGTCAGAATTCTCGGAGAAATTTAATCAATTAAAACTTTTCCGACAATTACGACTCTTCCTAGGTTTTTAATTTTCACTCACTTTACAGAAAGAATATCAAACTTCAGTAAAATTACTTTTATTATTTGTGTTGTCGTGTGATGTCGGCCGGCTTTACAATAACACTATCCCATCTCTTCCCGTGCGTGTCACAAAAGGCGACTAAGGGCGCGTGTAGACGGCGCCGCCGCACGCCAAAGGGGTATATGGCGTATATGGCCAAACACTAAACAAAAGGCGGCGGGGCGGCGGCGGCGCGGTCGCGTCTAGTCTACATAATTACACGGCGCGGCGGCGGCGCCGTCTACACACGCCCTTAGAGATAAAAGGAGTGGACTCGCCATCCAGTTTGGTCATTGTAGCGTTTTAAGGATATATTACATACCTCACTCATGACTCACTCCTCACTCATGTACATGAGTGGACTATAAAAGGTTAAGGGTATATAGGGTGTTTTGGAATTATTCCCGAAGACCAAAACCATGGAGTCCATTCAGGATTCTGAGTTAATTGACAAGAATATATATTTTGCATGCTTCGTAGCTAATGTGATGAGACTAATATATTTCTGTACCATCCAATGTCACTCACATTTTTTTATTTATTTATTTTATTTATTTACTTATTTATTTCGATCAACTCAGGATCATAACATTTTTATAATAAATAATTAATTAATTTTATAGAACGAAGGCGGCAGACCCGTTCATTTAGTAGTATATGAATACTGTCGCCCTGCGAAATCCGCGATATACGCCAACATCAGGCAAGAATGACAGACATTGTCACGCCCCCGGATGCGTCGCCTACCTTTGGAGATATAGGAATGGATTTGAAGAAAAAATGGAGAAAATGAGGAGAGATGAGATAGGATGGGATGGGCATAGACTGCGGCATATTCCAATCACTCGCCAAACACGTACGTAAATTTGGGGAAAAGGATAAATTGGGAAATGCAGTACATTTTACGGTAATTTAATCTTCTATGAGTGATGGGCAACTTGACAAACCCGATGCACCCTGCGGCTGTTGGATTGCAGCGTGCACCTTCCCTCTCCCATTAATGTAAATAAAGCATTATGATTACAATTATGAATACATTTTACTAATACATGAACGCGGCGCGTGACTCCATCCGGCCAAGTGGACGGAAGATTTGAAGAATATTTTGTGGTGATCGAGCTTTAGAAGGGGCCTTTATCTAGCAGTAGGTGATACAGATTCTGATGTTATTATAATTCATTATGACAAATAGTGCAGCTTATACTGTACAAGACAAGGGTATGGATTCAGTAAATAATATTTCAATCAAATGTATTGAGTCTGGCAGCGGCCTAGTTACTCGCTCACTGACTGCTCGTCGCCGCTTTGTGCCACGCATTGGTCTTCATTACTTCGTATACACATGGCTATCCTGGACAGTGAACTCAGTATGATCTGATTCTACAGACACTTAATAAGACTACAGACAAACAAGATAATTAAGTCCTTGTCTGCAGAGCTGGGCAACGCCACGATTGCTCGGAGGGCGGATGGTAGGCGCGTTGCCCATCACCGCCGCACCCTTGCCATTGCGCAGGCGAGGACTCACTAATCTTGTTTGTGTATAGGTGAGAGTTAAGCGTGTCGCTACCTCACAATTTTCTGTAGTGAGCAATACTAAACGCTGAATATCGATGCATTTATTATTCCGGATGCCCCTGGAAAGAGGTCCGGAAAATGGGGAATAAGAACTGTAACTGGACGAGGATATTTCCTTATCACGTTACACCTTTCAATCCTCTTCGGGGAATTAAGTGGAATGGGGAGTCAAGAGTATAATGGAATAAGAAGTTTCGTTTATTCCATTATACTATTTTATTCCATAGCCAGAGACCGTTTGTTGTCTTCTATCGCATCCTAACTTAAACATCTCGTCCCATTGTATATCGTAAGTAATCTAATATATTCCGCCATATTGCCCAATCGTATTGCCGTTTATGAGTTACTTCCTATTAAAAATAATCCCACCTTGCTCGATGCCAATTGTGCTGTTCAAACTGTCTGTATGTCAGGTAGAATCTCTAAATGACGCAGCGTAACCTTCGGTATAATTAAAATATATTGTTTCACTGGGTCCAACCCCCGGTCTCACTCTCCACCCTCCGCTGTTGGACACGAAATAAATCAACGAAAAAGAAACCTCTCTCTCAAGTAATTTATGATTATGTATTCAATTTTCTTGGAGCCATTGTTACGGTTTTTAAGGAGCAAAGTGTACGTACAATGGCGAGGAAGTTTTACTTATCCCGACATTGATTTTGATTGATTTGCAAGCATCTGTTTTATAGCGAATTTAATTTTGTACAAATGTAATTATACTAACAAGGTACTTATTATATAATTTTTAGAATTTTCGGGTTTTGGCTTGGCATAGCAGGGTTAGTAAAGAGAACATATTGGAGGTCAAAGGTCATATAAGCTTTCCTATTTCGTTTTACGACGATTTGAAGAAAGTTCTGAATAAAAAGAGCGGAAGACCGTCTGTGACGGCGGACTTTGGGGGAGCCCTATATCCAAATGGAGAGACGCAAACTGAGAGTCTTTCCATTAAGCTACGATATGGGGTTCTTCAAGAGAGCTGTGAATAGGATTTTGCAAGGTCGGCGGCGCGCCCGCATGCCCCCTGGTGTTGCAGGTGTCCATGGGCAGCGGTAACACTTACCATCACGTGGGACCGCTTGCTCGTCCGCCCACTAGTATATAAAAAAAAACTTATTACCTAAGTAGACTTTACAGTGCAGCCCACCAATTCGTCTATTTAGAATTTTTGAATGTCCTCATAATAAAATTATACCGATTCATATCAGCCCATTGCAGGATATAAACAACAAACGACCCACTGCTGGGTGCAGGCATAGGAATAAATAATAATGCAAGTATTTATTATTCATATAGTACAGGTAACTTAGTATGCTACTTTACTTTGCTTAGTTTAGAATTGTTCTCATAAAGAGTTTTTTTACATTAATTTTAACTCTGTAACGATTAACAAATCGCTGTCAAGGACACACGTGTATCTCAGACCGATATTTATCACCGAAAAACTTATTTAATACGAATAAATCGAACCTAAATGCTTATTAGCTTTTGCGTGCGCGAAGCTTCTCTACTCTTGCCCAAAAATAGAGTAAAATTCTATTTTTGATGTTATACCAAAAATTCTAACAAAATAGTGCTCCGTCAAAGTCATAGGGGCCCCATTATCCTAATGTGTCCAGGGCCTCCAATAGGTTAAAGACGGCCCTGATCTCAGATAGGATTATTCTTATCCTATGCTGTTATGAATCCAGCCTGTGATACCTAAAACTCATTTACTATCCATGGTGGCATAAAGTATTATAATTTGGGCCACTGCCGTGTTGTTTATAGTATTATTTCATAGAGTAAGCTGTTATTTATATATTGTCGACTGGCACCGCTGCATTATCATAGAAATATAATAGCAGTAGATGAGGATAATATGTATGAAGATAATTCATAGAAACTAATCCGTCCGTCTTGTTCCATCAAATGAATAATGTTGTATGTAATGCGATGAAAAAATCTCATACTCCAGTTATAATTCCATCCCACCCAATCCTCTTTTCTAATTCATTCCTAAAGGCTCATTCATTTACATAAGGAAAGTTTCTCTTATGCGATAAAACTTAATACGATTCTCACATGTAACTCGATGTTTGCATAATGATAAAACTCGATGGTAACAGTGATTATATTATGATAACCGTCGTTTATACTAAGGAACCATATTCTTGACGGATTAACTCACCTCTATCCGTACGAGAAACTCTCCCTGTGTAAATGGGTCATAAGTCTCAAAGGCTGAGCGACGGATTCAGGGACTTGCTCACATTTGTCGTAAGCAAAACAAACGTCAAGTAATTCAAATAATGAAGTAATGCGTAAAGTCCGTTCTAATTCAATTTACTGAAAACCAAGTCAATTAAATATTAACATTTAGCTTTAATTAAACATAGGGCCATCTTGCAGCCACAAATTATCACTCCACTATTTAATTTGAGTCCATTTTGAACACTTTGAACATGTTAAACTTTGGATTGGTCTGGAGAATCATAAAGAGATACAGAGAAACGATAATGAAAGTTTGTATTTGTGTAAACGTGTGTAAGAAGGCTGCAAACGAGGGTACAGTCCATCTGACAGTAAATGGAATTGTCGTCCATGGACATCCGCTGTACATGCCAACATTCCACATGTCCGCAATGAAGGACGTTGGCATGGCCCCGGATGCACTGCCTACCTTTGGAGATGTAGGAACGATACCTTTGGAGATGATATACTGTATTATTTTTACCATGGTATTGTTTCGATGTAATCCAATGTATTTATATGCTAATGGCAAACCCTTACATGTAAATGCGACTGAATAAGCATCTATGTCAATTTCCTAAACCCATTGTAGTCACGAAAATCCAATACCTGAGCGAATATTGGACTATTTTAGTTCTATTGCCACTTATTTAAATAGCTAGATTAGATTTATAGGTATTTGCAAGTTCCCCGATAGGACATCGTTAACAGGCTATAATATCGGCAAAAAATAACTTGCGTATGTAGTTGGAAATTGAGTCAAATCGGTTCAGTAATTGCAAAATGATGATGGTGTTAATTGTAAAAAAAATCCAAACTGTGTGTCGTTGGATAGGGCTTGTAATGTCAACGAGCCCTTATTATTATTATGTATATAACTGAGTGATGTGGATTTTGTAATAAATGAAGAAACGCAAAGGAAAAGCGATTACATTCGGAACTACACGGAATCAAACAAAGAGTAAACCACTTTTCTACCCTTCTAAGTCGATCTTTATATTATTGTGATGTGTAGGTTTATTCTGAATTTCTCCGAGATTCAACTTTACCTTACCTGCGTAGTTACAACAAGAGGGATCATAGGTCACCTCTGCTCTTTCATAGTTAACCTCTACTCGTCTCTATTGTTGCTAGTTCGTGCTAAATCAGCCGTCACATACATTTGTTATCGTGAGGCCAATGCTCTCTGTTATTCATTGCGTCGCGCGTCGTAGACTTGTCGCCCAGTGATTGATGCCCACTTTTTATATAATACCATCCCGAATCCAATATATTTCAAAGAAGAATGTTTCTCCATGTTTCCGATACACTAACTTTTGAAAGCTTTATATTGGAACATCATGTGGTTTTTATACCTCGGCTTTATGTCACTTCCCTTTGTGTACAGAATAAAGAACATCTGGTTCACGAACGTAATTTTATTACAACTGAATTTATGACAATCTTCATGAATATTTACAGGATATGTACATTTTTTTACAGCTGGTATTGGTATACAAACGGTTATTTAAACTATGCGATATAAAACTACACTAGTAAATTCTTCGTTACTGCCCTTGGCCGAAATAACCACTCCATTTCCAATTTTCACGAAATATAAAACATTTATTCATACAAATAACTTTGGAAGTTCATTCATATGTTCGAATCCTCTTACCACTTTGAAGCAAAAGAGGACCCGATTTTACACAACAAGCCGACAGCTCGCGCGAGACAGGGCTCATGTTTCACGCAGCTGTCAGTCACAGTCAGATACACAGCACTCGAACAGTCTTTACGAATCTAATCAATGGGGACAATTACAGTGTCCTCGTCGAGGACGACGCTGGAGGTCTCGCGGCGGCGGCGCGAGTCTTTCACTCAAAGCCGCGTGTGAGTCAAACCGTTTGGAGCTAAGAGGGGAGTGAAGGTCGCTGGTCGCGCCTCTAAAGGCAGCGCCTCGCTTCCAGCAGATCTCGACGTCAGCGCTGTCGATGCTTCGGACCTCGATCCGCCACCATTATTCCCTACAGGAACTGTCAATCCACTCCTCGCCTCCTCAGTGATCCTCGCCTGCGCTCGCGCTGCTCCACCACCTCTTTTCCTTGGAAACACGCTATTTTCCACATGCAATGTTGCATTCACGTCTTTCCCCGCAGCACATGTGCAAGCCTTTAAAAAACTCTTCTTAAAGTTGTCAGATAGGAACGCGTACAGGATGGGATTCATGGCAGAGTTACTGTAGCTAAAGCAAGCTGCAACGAGGAACACGGTTACTGTAATGCGACTCGCACATTCTGTCGCCGGAGAATATATGAGCGCTACTTGGAACGCCCAGTACGGCAGCCAACAAAGGACGTAAACTGCTATCACTGTCAGTACTAACTTGGTAACTTTTCTATGTGATCGTTTCTTCTCTTTGGATTTGTTCTTTGGTCCAACTGTCTTCAGCTTCCTTATGACAAGACAATAGAAGATAAATATGAGAGTCAATGGTGCAGCAAATCCAAGTGCAAAAGAGTAAAGAGTAAAGGAAGTTTGGCCCTTGTTAAACTCTCGCTCCGGCCACACGATATTACAAGACAGGCCGTTCTCGTTTTGTATTAGAGTTGTGTACATGAAGATCGGTGTCATGACTAAAGCTGATGCGATCCAAGCAGCTGCTGAGACAATTCTCGAAACGAACGGCGTCCGAAGACGAGGCGCTGCAATAGGATGACAAACTGCTATGTACCTATCAGCACTCATGATGCACAGGAATATACTGCTGGTGAACTGATTAATTCCAGTTGAGATCATGTACGCTTTACACATGAAACGACCGAAGGGCCACGAGCGTAATGACATCGTAGTTATCAAGAATGGTATACCGATGAGGAAGCACTCGTCGGCAATGGCCAAGTTGACGATGTACATGTTGGTGACAGTCTGCATTTTGGAGTATCGTAGCACGACGTAGATGACAAGAGTGTTTCCGAGGAGACCGACGACACAAACCAGTGCGTAGAGGAACTGAGTGATGACGTATACGACAGGGATGTTGATGTTAGGGCAGTTCTCAAAAGTATCGTTGAAGGTTCCGTTTCCAAAGGAGTAGTTCCCGCCAGTGTACATCTCTACGTCTTCTAACGACATTTTGGTAAAAATGGTGTACTTGAAGAAGGAAAGACGACAGTTGCAATCGATGTTACCTGTAAATAAACATTGCGTTCATAAATACTTATTGGATGGGGAATGATGTTGAAAGGGCTCGGTAGATTTATGACTCTTTCGATCTAATTAATATATTTAGGAGTGATTAAATTGAAAAGAGGAAACGGATCTCTTTACTGAGACGTAATTTCAGTCATGAATTGTCCTTTATTGACCATTCTCAATTTTATTATATCTATTTCTATTCAATACAACGTCGTTTATTGTTCTTGTTATGGCTTGTATCTTTAGTATTGTACCCATTTAAAAAAAAAATCCTATTTAACTTTGATATAACATCAAAATTAATTTCACTAAAATTTCAGGAAGACAAATTTTAATGTTTCTTAGGAATATTTGAATATTCTTTAAATTCCCAATGTCAAAACAAAGACTTTCTGTTCTATATTTATTTTTAATCAACGTACATACCTACTGTATAATATAACCTCTTCATACAATAATCTCTACATAGGTAGAAATATATATATTAAGGGTCCTAGATAGATATGAATTATATAGATATGTTTTTTTATAAAATTGTATCAAGGGGTTAAATACAAACTTTCTAAGGCCAACATTGTATGGTTTTTTTGATTTGATGCTGAACACCCAGGTGATTTTTTTGCTGTGACGCGAATGGAGGTAATATAATACAAATAAACGGGTTGTTTCCTATGCCACATGATAATTAAACGCACGCGAGCAAAGCCGTGAGCAGTAGACTGTATTCTGTATGTTAAAAAATATCGTAATTTTGATATCAGGAATTAAGTATTCCGTCATGGTCGTGTGGTTAATCCGCACTTCCTTAACAAAGGGTCGCCAAGACACTTTATATCGCGAACCCAAATGTGGTATGAACTACTAGCTGAGGTTTTCATGTTACGACATGAGGTTCTGCCGGCAGCGCACTCGTATACCCTCTAGCGTTGTACCTAGGTGTTCATGGGCGGCTGTAGCGACTTGCCATCCCGTGGACTCCATTGCCCGGCTGCCTCCTTCACCATAAAAAAAGTATCGAAGGATCTTTTCACAACAACTATGTGGATACATTGATGATACAACGAAAATTATAATTTCATAATACAGCGATTTTATTGTCTGTTTCATATATTCTACTTACATTTTGCGAGTAAACAATTATGTCCTAAGCTTTCCTCGGCATTGGTCCGCTACATATCTGGAACAAAGAGACACAATTTATTACTTTTCCGTTCAAACAACGTCCCGTAGTGACCTTTTCGTTTTTTGTACTTATAAAGTAATGACCCTTCGGGGATTTATGTATGTATCCGTATTTATTTTTATGTTATTTATTATTTATATTTCTTATACTTCGTTCGCATAAACTTCGGGTGGGAACTTCACAATTAATTTGGATAGGAACGCCGGCTTTTAGAAAACCCCGTGGGTGCTCATGCTCATTTGATGCCTCTATTTAACCCCTGATATGTCCAGCGCACACACACGTGTGTGCGCTGGACATATCAGGGGACATATGCGTATGCGTAAGGAAAAAGTGCCCGAAATGAGGAAAGTGGCCGGCCGCCTGGCTTGCTTGTGCGCGCGCGCATCAAAACTACATTTACTACCACAGGACACGCACACTCGCAAGCAAACGCGAACGTCTTGTCGCGCGGCAGCTGAGGTAGTAAAGGTATCGCTTAAAGCCGATTCCTAATTAGTTTTGATGTCTATGGTCATGGGTGCTCCGCACCCACTATTTACTTCTCGTGGTGCTGAATCCCCCGAGCACCCACGGAGTCGACGCCTCTGAATCTGGATAAAAAGTACTGTAAATGTTGACCGAACATATAATATATATAATTTATAGCTATGTCAAGTTTCATTAAAATCCATCCAACTGTTTCTGCGTGATGAGCGTCCAGGTTCAGACAAACAGACAAACAGACAAAAGCTCCAAAAATTGTTGTTTTCCTGTATCTGTACTTTAAACTGCAATGAGTTTTATTAAATATTTCATATACATACACGGCTCAGTATTACGATTTTATTATATGTATAGATTACGACTTTCTAAAAATTTCACTACATCTCGTCTATGGTCAACTGCGATGGACGGTGAAAGGAGATACTATTGAAAGGGTGCCTAGCCGTAGGGCACATTTCTAAACGGATTGAAATGAAATATGACAGATAAACAATTTAGATCCATATCTCGGTTAAGGTTGAAGATGAGGCAAATCTTTTTAGAAGTTTAATAATTATGACGATATTAATTTTCCAAAAACTGAATAGCTATAAATTACTATTCGCGAATTCGAATACGTTTACGATTAGTACATAATCTACTGCGCACTCACTTGTAAAATTTATAAGTAGGTAATTTTTAGTCCAGTTTAAAGTGAGTGAGTGTTAAACAAAGTTAAACTAAAAAAACAGCTACGTAACTGATTTTCAAATGAACGTTTAACCTTATAAGCATTTCTTTTTGTAGAAAACTTCTTTCACCCACTATTCACATTGGACTTAGATTCGATTAGTATTAGAGTATTCGTTTATACGAAAACGAATATTTAAAAAATGGCGAATGTTCGCCGAAACCAATACGAATATTTTGAACATTTGTACTATACATACAGACTGTATATCGGTGGATAGGACTCTTCTACAACTTTTCTAAAACGTACAGAAAATAGCCAAACATATTTTGGAAAAAAGAAATAAAGAAATAAAATATTCGTTGTTTTTTTATAGAAAAAAAAGCGACAGACGAGCATACAGTCCACCCGATGGTAAGTGGATACTGTCGTCTATAGACATCCGCGATACATGCCAACATCAGTCCACAATGACAAACGTTGGCACTACCCCGGATGCGCTGCCTACCTTTGCAGATTAAGGAGTGGATTGGAAAGATGGAGAGGGATAGGATGGCAAGGGATGGGAATGGTGCTCTGGCATATCTCACTCACTACCGTAACACGTATTGGGGAAATACGATAAGGTAGGAAATGCAGTACATTTCAAGGTAGTCTTTTGTGAGAGAGGGGTAATGTGGCTAGCCGAGTGCGCCCAGCGGCTGTGGGAATGCAGCATACACTCTCCCCCTAACAAATGTTATTATTATTTATATTATTTATGTTGGCTACGATATATATATTATATATAAGGCGGTGCTCGCGATCGATCTTATACCGCAGGGCCAATGTTGCAGGCCGCACGTTGCCTTCCAACGGGGGGGTGTAGGGGTGAAATACGGAAATAAAAACGCTGCTCTAATTCACATTGAACCACAGGGGGGCAGAGAGGAAGCGGCAGTCGGCAGCGAGCTTGCTTGTATGAACTTGTTAGGTATCTCCACAATGAGGAGTCTGTTGGATCAAGTTACTGCTTGAAGTGATAAATGTAAAACTAGCAGTTCAAGTTACTACTTGAAGTGCTGAGGACGAACTGGCAAAGAGAGGTCGGAACCTATGCCTTTTATAGCAAGTTTGCTGCCCGTGCGATCCCCCTGCTCCCTGGGGTAGTTTATTGTGCTATTCGCTCTCCAACGTCATACATAACTTCTAGGTTACAAGTCACTTATCCTAGGGTCGGTTCTCCTCTTATGCGGAGAACAAGGCTATTTTCGATGACGATACATGATGATTTTATATCTTTCTGGGTAATTTAGCCCTTTTTTCCCTCCCTCCTTCGTTGAGTAGCAAGGGGAATGGGAGGACTGAAGGTAAAGGGGAAGTAGTGGCGCCGATACCGGAACTTCGTCATCTAGCCCGCAACTTTATATGTTTAATTCAATGCTCAATAAAACACACTGCGGGCGGTAGCCTTTATTTTGCCTATACCCTGACCTGCAACCTAGTTTCCCTAATACATTTATGGAGAGCGAATACAAACACATACAGTTTATAAACAAAAGACACTTTAAAAAAATATAATATAAATGTACGTACTAACATCCCATAGTCTCGTAGGAAAGGTGTATGGATTTGTCTCGTACGTTTTTATTAGTCTAATGTGAGAATTCATTCGTCCTCACCTCGCTAGTTGCGCAACCCTTGTGAGACAACCCCCTTTCTTCCCCGAGCCGTGCGATGCCAGTACGTACATATCATGTACACTTGATTTACATAATTTACATATATCTTAATTGTACTGCACTTGTGCTACGCCCTTATTTATTCTGTCGTGCACATTCTCCCGCCGTCGCAACACTGCGAACCGACTGGTAGCACGACGACTTTTTTCGTAGGTCTGCGTAGCACGGTGCCGTTGCCCATGGTGATGTCGACGACTCGTACCTCGTTGTCTTTACCCGGGTAGACGTTGGTGACACGGCCTCGTGGCCAGGTGTTCCGGGGTAAGTTGGAGTCGCACACGATGACGATGTCGTCGATCTTCAGTGGTTCACCGGTGCTGTGGGGCTCCCGCCGGTACTGGAGTGAGGGCATGTACTCCCGTACCCAGCGGTGCCAGAATACGTCTGCGAGCCTCTGGGCGCGCCTCCAGTGATGGCGCGCGTTCAGGTCGCCTTCGGTGAAGTCTCCGGGAACCGGCATGTGACAGTTCGGGCCGAGTAGTATAAGGTTCGGCGTTAGTGCTGCCGGTTCGTCGGGTGTCACCGCCACATGAGTAAGGGGGCGGGAATTTATGGTCATCTCCGCCTCAGTTAGCAGTGTGCTGAGCGTCTCGTCACTTGGATGTTGTTCGTGCAGGGTGACTCGCAGGGCTTCTTTAACGGAGCGCACCATGCGCTCCCATGCACCGCCCATAAACGGCGCTGCTGGTGGGATGAACCGCCACTTGATCGCCACTTTGTGGCCTCGTGCTGGGTGGCTTCAGCTATGGACTGGGCGAGCTCTTTATCAGCCGCCTTGAAGCAAGTTGCGTTGTCACTCCACAGCTCTGTTGGACAGCCTCTTCTGGCTATAAACCTCCTCAGCGCTGAAATGGCTGAGTCAGCGCTTAGGGAGGTCACGACTTCTAGATGTATGGCGCGTGACGTCATACATGTGAAGAGCGCTACGTATCTCTTTTCGCGGTGGCGCGCGACGGTGACTTCTATTGGACCAAAGTAGTCCAATCCGGTGAATGTGAAGGGGCGTGCGTGATGGGCCAGGCGAGCTGGAGGTAAGTCGCCTGTGGCCGGACTTGTTGGTTTAGTCTTTTTTATTCTGCACGCCATACAGCTCTTGATCACGTTTCGCACGGCCGGTCGGATTTTCATTATCCATAGCCGTTGGCGTAGCTCATTTACGACTGTTTCTACGCCTCCGTGATGA
Organism: Sesia bembeciformis; assembly: GCA_943735995.1. Classification (NCBI taxonomy): domain Eukaryota; kingdom Metazoa; phylum Arthropoda; class Insecta; order Lepidoptera; family Sesiidae; genus Sesia; species Sesia bembeciformis. The sequence continues at coordinate 418,970 of OX031028.1, read as the reverse complement.
AGTTTCTCGTGGACGTGTTGTATATACAATTTTGTGTATATATGTTTTCCATTCAGTATGGCTGGGCTCACAGATTCTGCGTGTATTCCCTCGGCCGCAGTTATACGACCCTTTATTCTTATTATGTCGTCACTGTCGATGATAAGACTAAGTGACGACAATAAATCTCCGGTAGGTGGCGCCCTGTTCTCTTTTATGCGCAGCTTTTCTAGGTAATAGCTGTCTTGTTGTGCCGCTCGGATCCACAATTTTTGAGCCTTTTCAATATGACGCACTTCTAGGTCAATGGCGCGGCGGGTCGATGAACTCGTGGGAACCATCGTATCAGTCGATTGGGTTCGAGTTTGTTTATCTTTTTTCTTCCAGTCGGGGTCACGTGATTTATTTACACGCGTTCGTTTGTAACGCGTAGCGGTGATTTGGAATTTATTTCCCCGACATAATTCGACAAATTGCAGCACTCTAGCTGTCGCTCTTATCAGTCTGATCCATTTCGAGAATTGTTGGACATCTGGCAGATGGTCATGAGTTGGCTTGTCAGTTATTGCGAGACATTTTTCTCTCTCTTCCCCAGAGTTGTTGACCTTGACCTCGACTTCTCTAGGCCACTCATTCTTAGATAGTAGTAGATAGGAGGGGCCATTGAACCATCGATGTTTCACGTTGAAGTCGTGAGGTGTCGCTCTTGTCGCGTCGTCTGCTACGTTATCTGCCGTAGGCACCCATCGCCACTCATTTTTCTTAGTGAGTGTCTCTAATTCTGCGAGTCGGTGTGCTACGAAGGTTTTGTAGGTGCGTGGTTCGGATCTTATCCACGCCAGGGCCGTACGCGAGTCGCTCCAATATGTTTTATGCGCGACTTCAAACTCGTGCTCTTGTAGCACTGTATCGGCTAGGCGGGCCCCTAGTAGGGCGGCCTGTAGTTCTAACCTGGGGATTGAGACGGGCTTCAGTGGTGTCACGCGACTCTTTGCGGCTGCCAGCGTGACGTGTACACTTCCGTCGTTACGCACGATTCGCCAGTAAACGCTTGCGGCGTAGGCCTCCTCGCTGGCATCGACAAACGTATGTAGTTCGTAAGTGGTTGCCGATTCATAGTCGTAACATCGAGGGATGCGTAGGTCTTCTACCTTTCTTAGCAATGACAGCCATGCGTCCCATCTTTGCCTTAACTGTTCTGGAATGGGCTCGTCCCATTTGGTACCGTAGCGCCAGGTGTCCTGCATGATTCTTTTCGCGGGCGTTGTCATCGGCGATAGTAAGCCCAATGGATCGAACAAGGACATTATGACACTTAAGGCCTCCCTCTTGGTTGGTGGGCGCGTGTTTTCAAGCATTTCAGGCGCTATTCTTGTTTTGTTCAAGCGGAAACTTATGCAATCATCTCTTGTGCTCCATAGGAGACCGAGCGTTCTTTCTGTCTCGCTCGCACCTATTGGTATTGCGTTTGTTTCCGTTCTTTCCTTGAAATCTTTTATAACACTCATGTTGTTAGATGTCCACGCCGTCAACTCGAACCCTGCTTGTCGGTGTATAAAGTCGACTTCTTTGATCATTCTGATCGCTTTCTCAGGTGTGGGGAAGCTTTGTAAGTAGTCGTCCATGTAGTGGTTTCTTTCTATTGCGCACGCCGCCTCTGGATAGATGTCGACGAACTCGTTCGCGTTTTTGTTCTTTATGTGTATGGCGGTGCATGGTGATGAGCACGCACCGAATATCACCGAGGTCATTCTGTATTCTTCTGGCGGACCCTCCCGCCGGTGATCTCTCCATAAAAAACGCAAGGCATCTCTGTCCTCTTCTCTTATGCTGATTTGCATAAACATTTCTTTTATATCTGCGGATACGGCGTATGGGTGTTGTCGAAATCGCATAATAACGCCTGGGAGGGACTGTAATAGGTCAGGTCCTGCCAACAACATGTCGTTGAGGCACAATCCATGCGATTGAGCCGCCGCATCGTGTACCATTCTTATCTTTGGCTTTGCGGGATTGATGACCGCGAAGTGTGGGAGGTACCATATTCTGCCGCTAGTTGGCGCTGCGGGGGCTCGCTCGGCGTATCCGCGTTTGAAGAGGTTGTCGACCCGTTCTTGGTATTGAACTTTCAGCTGTTCGTCGCGATCTAGTTTTCTTTCTAAGTTGTAGAGGCGCTTTAGTGCGTTTTGGTAGTTGTTGGGTATTTTTAGGTCGTCTTTTCGCCACAATAACCCGGTTACGAATCTGCCATTGGGAAGTCGTCGAGTAGTGTTCTCGAGTATCTCCAACGCCCGTTGTTCGGGATCGTTCTTGGGTTTTCTAGGTTCGATTCCCAATGACTCCAGTTCGAAATACTTCCTCATTGTTTCTTCCATTGTGTCACCCCGTGTTGTGGAGAGGTGACCGCAAAAGGTTACGGGCTTACTTTTCGACGTGTGGCATCCGTGGAGTACCCACCCCAGTTTTGTTAGTGATGCCACTGGTTGGTCGCGCCGACCCTCTAGAAGATCACGTGATACTATTAGGTCCCAGTTGTCCTGACCGATCAGTATCTTTGGGGACGCGTAGTCGTACGTGAGCTCTTTCCTTATGTTTCGTAGATGAGTGCAGCCTTTCATATTTTCCTCTGTTATGGATTGCGACGTGAAATTCAGCCTTTCTACTGTTCTGGCATTTTGAATCTGGAATTCTTCGCCGCCGAATTTCCCTTTGATGGCCAAGTTGACACTCCGACTTTGTTCGTGTTTTATCTCTGTCCCACTCACCCCTTGCACCCACATTGGTTGTTTGGGCCCATCGATCCCCAATATATCGGCCAAAGATGCGTCGATAATGGTCACTGTACTCCCCTCGTCCAACAACGCGTACGTCTCTATTTTATTCTGGGGACCTGATAGCACAACAGGTGCTATTTTCAGGTACGCCCGACGTCGCGTATTCGAGTTGGTAGCTACTGTTGAAGTCAGTACCTCTTCTGTTCTTTCTGGGGTGTCTGATGGTTGATTGGTTTTCTGGTGGTGGAGTAGGACATGGTGTCTCATGGTACATCCGTCGCGGCCGCATGGTTTGACGCGACACGTGTTTCGTTGGTGTGTACCTTTTAAGCACCGGAAACAAGTATGGCTCTTTTTTGCCATCTCCCAACGCTCGTGTATGTTAGCGTTGAGAAACTGTGGGCAATGCACTAACTGATGTGATTGTTTGCACTGCCAACATTGTTCTTGCCACTTTTCTTGCGGCTTGCGCTTTTCTTTTATTGTGTAAGCGCGTTCGACCTTTTTTCGCATAGGTCGCTCCCTCCCTGTTGACTCGTCGGCGATGTATTCTGGAAGGGCGTAAGCGCCAAACTTATCCGCTTCTTCGTTCAAGTATATTGACATCTTTTTGAAGTCGGACACTTCTGAAAGCTCTCTCGCCGCGTAGTCTACCCATTTACTTCTCAGGGTTGGAGTGAGCTTCTCCACCACGTTGTACAACATCTCAGGGTGGTGGAGGTAGTGTGGTTTCTTTAATGCTTCTATAGCAGCCACGATGTTCGCTAGTTTACTGGCGAATATGCAAAGGTCACGTGGGTTTTCACTGACCTTGGGTAAACGCTTCACTTTTTCTAGTTCTAAGCGGATGAGTGCCTCTGGCCGCCCGAATCGTCTCTCCAGCGTTTGTAATATGACTGGCGGGTCAGGCTCACTTATTAGTAGGCAACTCACGGCTTCCATGGCGGGTCCCTTTAGACATCTTCGTAGTCGGGCCACATTTTCAGTTTTAGTGAAGCGTTCCTTTGTTTCGTTGTAAGCTGCTCGGAAGGCGAGCCAGCTGTGGGCGTGTCCACTGTACACGGGTAACTCTTGTACGTACCGAGGTGAGTCCCTGTTCTGGCGCATAGCTTGTGAGAAGGCCGTGGCTAATGTAGTCACGTCAATCGCCGGTGGAGAATGGTCTGAAGACGGGACCTCTTTCGTGGGGGTTCCCGCAACACCCGGGTCTCTTTCATTCCCGGCCGATTTTCTAATACTGCCTTTTTCCGACACAGCTGCTTCCTTGGGTTTGGGACTTTTCTCTTTCTCGGCGTCTTTGATGGCTAATATCTGCTTTTGATTGTGTAGCCACCGGTGGACACGCTGAGGATCTGAATCCTGTTCGTCTAGTTCGTCCTCCTCACTCGACGATGAGTCTAGTTTCAGCCGTTCGAGTTTCGCCTTTTCAAGTTCAGCTGCGGCCTGGATTTCTTTCGTTTTCCACTCGGCCTCTCTTAGGTACAGCTCGGCGAGCCGCTCTTTCGCCTCTAACTCCGCGAGGAGTCTCTTGCGTGAGGGTACGGAGCGACGTGACCGAGCGTGGCTCGAGTGTGGGCGCACTGTGTGGTTGGAGCACTCAGGTACAGGCGATGGTGGCCTGGAGCAGACGGCGATAGCGACACTGTCCTTGGCTTGTTTTTTATCCTTTGAGGACTTACTTGTGGTAGTGTCGGTCGTGGTTGCGGTCTGGGTAGTCGTTGTGTACGACTCTGTGCTCGCCGTTGCGCCCGTGGTGGCCGTAGTTTCGGTTTGCGAGCTCGAGGATGCTTCTACTCCCTCCTTGTCGCTTTTGCTTCTTGTGGTCGGCATTTTCTAATTTTCTCCGTATCTCGATAGGCGATCTTCTGGATGACGATGGTTCAGGAGATCCGGCTCGAAGGACCAGATGTTGGCTACGATATATATATTATATATAAGGCGGTGCTCGCGATCGATCTTATACCGCAGGGCCAATGTTGCAGGCCGCACGTTGCCTTCCAACGGGGGGGTGTAGGGGTGAAATACGGAAATAAAAACGCTGCTCTAATTCACATTGAACCACAGGGGGGCAGAGAGGAAGCGGCAGTCGGCAGCGAGCTTGCTTGTATGAACTTGTTAGGTATCTCCACAATGAGGAGTCTGTTGGATCAAGTTACTGCTTGAAGTGATAAATGTAAAACTAGCAGTTCAAGTTACTACTTGAAGTGCTGAGGACGAACTGGCAAAGAGAGGTCGGAACCTATGCCTTTTATAGCAAGTTTGCTGCCCGTGCGATCCCCCTGCTCCCTGGGGTAGTTTATTGTGCTATTCGCTCTCCAACGTCATACATAACTTCTAGGTTACAAGTCACTTATCCTAGGGTCGGTTCTCCTCTTATGCGGAGAACAAGGCTATTTTCGATGACGATACATGATGATTTTATATCTTTCTGGGTAATTTAGCCCTTTTTTCCCTCCCTCCTTCGTTGAGTAGCAAGGGGAATGGAAGGACTGAAGGTAAAGGGGAAGTAGTGGCGCCGATACCGGAACTTCGTCATCTAGCCCGCAACTTTATATGTTTAATTCAATGCTCAATAAAACACACTGCGGGCGGTAGCCTTTATTTTGCCTATACCCTGACCTGCAACCTAGTTTCCCTAATACATTTATGGAGAGCGAATACAAACACATACAGTTTATAAACAAAAGACACTTTAAAAAAATATAATATAAATGTACGTACTAACATCCCATAGTCTCGTAGGAAAGGTGTATGGATTTGTCTCGTGCGTTTTTATTAGTCTAATGTGAGAATTCATTCGTCCTCACCTCGCTAGTTGCGCAACCCTTGTGAGACAACCCCCTTTCTTCCCCGAGCCGTGCGATGCCAGTACGTACATATCATGTACACTTGATTTACATAATTTACATATATCTTAATTGTACTGCACTTGTGCTACGCCCTTATTTATTCTGTCGTGCACAATTTATTCGTTGTCACAATACCACAATTACTTACGAACAGTGATATATTACAGTGAACAGTGATGTTCGATTCTATCGCAGATTAGGCTATCAAAGTCTGGAACACTCTTCTCACTGACATTAGGAAAGCTCCCATCTAAATTTTCATTTGAATATTTGGTTCGGCGATATTATCTTTCTATACAACAGAGTTGTTAAATATAATTACTTAGTTTTTCTTTTGAAAAACTTTGTCCTTGTCCTTGTTACCAATGGCTTTTATTAAATTTTAAGTAATTAAATTTGTAGTGATAGTTTAATGTTGTATGATATATAAAGTTTGTGAGGTTGTTATTTATTGTTATGTATGTTACTCTTTCACGCAAATACTACTAAACTCATACATCAGGATAACACATAGGCTATAATTTATAAAGATATTGTGTAAATTGGCCAAAATATAACGATAAATGTCAAGTAAGTCGGAAGAAACTCTGCCATCTGCGAGCTATTTTGGCGTGCGCTGCAAGAACCGTAAGAGTTACACGAATATAATGTATGGTTCTGATGTTATAATTTCTGATGTTAAAAAAAAAACTTATAAACCGAAGCGAAGCGAGGGCGGGTCGCTAGTAAGTATATATGTTTATCAATATATTATGTATTAATACCTAGGTATTATATATGTATTGTTTGTAGTTATTTTTTATTAACTGCACGATGCACCGCCCTTCATATTTCTGTTTAATCAAAGGTTGACTGGCAGAGAATGCCACTAGGCATTAAGTTCGCCTTTTGTACATTGTTTCCTTGTACACAAAAGTTTAAATATATAAACCAAAATAAAATATCTGAGTATATTTTGAGTAGCGATAAAAAATGAAACTGGCTCAGCAATTCACTACACTGATATTCTGCATGCACCTATATACATATATGCTCACGGACAGCAAAAGACAGAAAAAGTGAAAAGTTAAAAAATACAAAAAAAAAAGGATATTTTTATCCTACTTTTAGTTCAGCAAAACCCAAGCAGTTCCTAGCCCTTTATATCAGCATTTAACTGGTTCTTACCCTAAAAAACAACCTGAGACTAAAAATAAAATCAGTTCGATACGTTCCAGAATCTAATTTAGCTTATTTTCCGAGGGAAAGTCGTACTGCCTACATTATTTTATTTTTCTAAGGTAAAGGGTTCTAACGTGTTCAATATTGTTCTGACTGTACGTACATGCACAGGTACAATCGAATACACAACTACATACGCAGAGTAGTTTTCAATACCACGAATGTATTTCAACTACAAAGATATTCCGTTTGGTTTGCGTCACGTTTGTCTTCGCTCAAGCCCGTAATGTGTAAGAGCAACGCGCGATGTGTCCTGTAATCGACAATTAGAAAAAAATACAAAAAGGTCGCATTACAAATTGTTTTTATTGGGGTTGAGGTTGAGAGTTGAGTTGAGGTTTTACTCGGTTTACAGCGCCCGATGTCCCACCGAAGGCAGCTGAGCTCGGCTGATGATGTCCGAGGATGCCGTAACAAGCAGGGGACTATGCCAAAAGAATAATAAGAACCATAATACCACAAGAACCCAGCAATGACTTGATTTGGGCTGTCAATGATCGTGACACGATGATAACACTGGAGTGGATGAGTGAACTACGTAGTGAAACCACGTAGTGAACTGACGGCTTAAGAAAGTGACCGGTAGTGGTATGAGAAGAAGAAGACCGCATGTGGAGAGACACAGGTTGATGGTATGGTATGGTTTACGTGTGAGTGAAACAGACAGACTGCTAGTCATCAATTTAAAAAATATCAATTAAGGCATGTGGAGTGTAAATGAATGCTATTTAGAACAGCTACTCTTGTGTGTGAAAATTCGCCGAGCACAATGTTTCCTGTTTACCGATAATAGAAATACACGTGCGAACCAATTTATTCCCTTTCCCAATTTACTTTTTATTCCCTTTATTATATTTACAATATATATTTTTTATGTACTTTATTATATATTTTTTTTTATTATATTTACAATATGCTAATGATGTTTTTATCCACTGTAGCCCCGAATGTGAGTTATGATTGTATTCAATTTCGTATGTCAAATGTCAACGGTTCTGCTATGTTATGATTGAATTTTACGCGTATGTGATTTCTTGAAGGGTAATTGGAATTGATGGAGTCTTTTTGTTCGTGTCTCTTTAAACATACATTGCCAAAAAATAAACAAGCCCCTAGTAAACAGTTCTCCGACGGTATAAATTCATGAGGCGCTTCAACGTCTCATCGATATAACTTTTAGATTTACATGTTTGTGCAAAACGTGAACATAAAGTAGGTTTATATACGTGTAATGCCACTTAACTTTGCAACCCGCATTTTTTTTATTATAATTTGGTTCACGAGTATTGTTAGCGGCCGATAAATTAGTCATTCGATTTTCCAATCTCGCCTTTAATAAAGGCAGCTCCGAGCAAGTACTTGCCTCATTTTGATCCTAGTTCAACTCTGCCTCAAAATCCACTCGTAACTTTAAAATCTTCTTGTTACGGAGAACAAAGTTTACCTTGAGACTACATTTGCGCGTTCAGGTTGGGGATAATATAAAAAAGTTAGAAGGGTGCGAAAGAGTCGGTCGTTAGGGCAGCCCCAGGGGAGGGCTTTGCTATTTTTCTGTAGGTCTGGTACACAGACCTGCATTTATTTCTACCGAACGGAAAATGATTTGCGTTATATATAGACCTTAGTTTGACGCTTTATAGGCCCTAGTGTTGTCAAGTTTTAGCAGAGGCTTTTATCCAGCACAGAAGGGACAGGCTGAGAATATCTATATGAATTCAATTCTGATTTTGTAACTCATATAGGTTTCAATATATCGAGCGGTCGATGATGTCTGTAGAATCCTTCTGTACACATTTTATTTTGTAAATCGGGTCTAAACGCTTTATATCACACCGTCTCTGCATCGGGTTACACGGCTAGTGTAACCAACTGTGCCGAAACGTCGGGTAGAAAGAAAAGGTAAACAAAACCTTTAATTTTTCGTATATAGACCCGATTTACAATATAAAACACATGATGAACTGTCAGATTTTCACAAAAAAAAACTTTGAACAAAAAAAGGCATTGATTTTAATCTGTTATTGTTAATATTTTTGTTATTGTTTCCTTCGCTTAGACCACACCATAAAAAATGTCATCAATGTAGAATAGTTTGCAAAGCGGGAATTCTTTAGTCGCTTTGTTCCTTTTTGAAGTCCTCCCAAATACGTTGATATTGTTTGTACTTGTAACTTGGATCACCATTCAAATACTTTCGGTGGGCTTATTTACTTTTGAATACAGTTGTGTGCTTTTAAAGGGGTTCTACAAAGTTTTGATGCTTAACATTTAAAGTTTCAATTCTTATTATACAACGGTTGATAACGTTGATAAATGTATTTTAAATTAAGATTACCTAATCTAATGCGGTTAATATGGTGTAAACTAATGTTAATATGGTGTAATCTAATGTTAACATGGTGTAATCTAATGTTAATATATGGTGTAATCTAATATTGTTAATATACACTATATTAACAATTGTATTCAATTGGCGTAAGAGACAAAAGGGTGGTTTATAGTAGAACAAAAAAAACGTGTGCGGTGAGGGGGACCCCCCCCCCCCCGCCCCCGTCAGGAACGAAGATGCTCACGCATTTTTTAAAACTCTGAATGTAATTCGAAATAAAATCTGTATAGTTCATGTATTTTTGTTTTATTTTGTGTCATATTTTCAATGCAAATTATTTAAAATAAGGAATCTTAGTAAACTCTAAAAACAATCGATGTAATGCAAATATCGATGTATTTTCAATATATCATTCTAATATCGATGTCACTATAGTCTCTAGGCATTTAGGAAATCCAACCATATAATGGCCGGGATCATTACAGTTTTAGGCATATCTAGGATGGCAGTGTTTTAACAACTAAAGGTAATTGGCGGGTACTGTAGCCATTAAAATTATAAAATGCATTACCTACCAGGAAGATTTCCATGGTCGAAGACTCATTACGATTGAACCTGAAACAAGGGAAAATTACACTTAAATTACTTTTATTCATTTCATTATCCATCAAATAAGTCCTTATAATAAGTAAATCAAGTCGACCTGCCTCTTCTAAGGTGGACTTGTGTAACTTAGGTATGATTGACAAAAAATATTTAGGCATATCCCTCAAAAAGATTGTTCGAATCCAATCCAAAACATTATATTGTATTATAAGTATTTCACAACGTATTTGCAGTCTTTTGAAGCCTTAAAAGTTTTCGCGTTTGAATGAGTGGTTTCTTTGCAGAGCAATTCTAAGCTCTTTTTTTAAACTAAATAGTTGCGGCCTAATTTGGTTGGTTAGTATAGTTGGTTAGTTAACTAAATAGTTAACTAACCAATTTCGTGATGTCCGAGTATTTCTATCGGTAGGTGGAGTGGTCTTGAAAGAGTTTGGCGGTAGTGGCCGGATGAGAACAGTCGAAGGTCGTGTGTGGGGGAGAGCTTTTGGAAATGTCTTTATATAACAGTAGAGTGACATAGGCTGATGGTATGGTATGTGACATCATACAAATTCATATTCAAATTAAATTTATTTGCTCAAAACAGGTAACTACAGATGACATTCAAATTATTGAACAGCTGCTTTGCCGTCGCAGGCGCACAAACTTTAAGTAAAAAGAACAAGAAGTAACTTAAATCATGTATTACTTGTCATTAACTTATTATACACTTATTCCCGCGTATTAACTTATTACCGCGACTGCGCACGCGTGACATTTTAGTTTTTAAAATCTAAATTGGGATATCTTTTCTTCCCGTCAGCCGATTTCGATGAAACAAAGCCTATTCGAAGCGCCAAGCTAAGGTTAATTAACCTGTGGCAACCTTATGAAAGTACGTTCAGTAGTTTTGGAGATTAGCGTGTTCGAACAGACAAACAGAGAGACAAAAATTTTCAAAATCGTCTTTTTGTATTCTGATACTCTTCCTACATCGCCCCCAATCAGTTTTTGGTAAATATATTCAATGTACAGACACGCTGGCTCTACAGTTTTATTATATGCATAGATTATTAACTATTTATATATTTCAATAGTGTCTCTTAATTAAAGTATTTCGTAAAAGGTCACAAATCGAAGACACACGTGACAAAAAAATCTTAAGTAAATTATAAATTAGGAAATACTTTTTAATCAATAGGCTAGGTCCAATTATAATATACTAGCGACCCGCCTTCGCTTCGCTTCGGTTTATAAGACTTTTTTTTCAAAATTACAAAATAAAATAATATATAAAATTTGTGAAAGAATTTTTGAAATAGGTTCAGTAGTTCCAGAGATTACCCCCAACATACCTACAAACAAACACACAATTTTACCTCTTTATCATATTAATATAGATTTGCAATAACTTGAAAATTTAATGTTTACAAATAAATGGAACCACTATTTAGTGACAACAGAAAACCGCATGTACTGGTATAATATAGAATGTCTGCCTGCCTGAATTATGAGTATAATATCACGTGCCCTCACGATCTCTTCCCCCTTCCATATCACTCATTGTCACATAAGGCATTGTCCCTTCCTATAAATTGCACACGTTTTAACGATAGGCGCAATAAAAATGTTTTGCTTTTTACTATATTTCTTATCTGGACAAAAGAATATTCCTTTTATCAATGCAATATATGTCATCCGCGCGGGGAATTCGGTTAATGTTAATAAAAATAAGCTTTTCCTTGATAATTTTTCATCGTCGGCCAGGAACCCCTCTGTTTGCCATGCAAATATAACGGGCGAATGCCACTACATAAATTTCATTATTGAGATGTTTTGTTCCTTTTGTAAGATTTTCCGCTTTATAAATTTATTTACTCTTTTTGTAAATGTTGGCAGGGATTGTTTTTGAATGAAATTGCGATGAAAAGAGTGATAAATGAAGACCAATTTGTGGCGAGAAATTGAAGGGTTTGTTCAGTACAGCTCATGTTGATAAACAATGGGGTAACAAATAAGAGGTTGTATATAACTCCCTCTCTACAAAGCTTTGGTGATCGCCCCATAAGTTCTAGTCTATAAAACTGCTATATGACCATCAAGTGACACGAAGAACCATGGAGAGCGATGTTGGGTATTTGATTTTATTTGATTACAAATAGTATAAAGGTTATGTTAAACATAAAATTATATATTTTTTTTAATAGAAAGAAGGCGGCAGACTACTATACAGTTAGTCCACTTGGTAGTAAGTAGATACTGTCGCCCGTGGACATCCGTGGTACAAGTCAACATCAGTCCAGAATGACAAACGTTGGCATGCTCCCAGATGAGCTGTCTACCGTTGGAGTTGAATGAATTGATTAAAGAAATGGATTTGGAGATAGGGATTGGAAAATGGAGAGGGCTAGGTTAGAATGTGATGGGAATGGGCTCTGGGTTATCTCACTCACTATCGAAACACGTAAATATGTATATTGATGGAATAGAATAAAGTGGGAAATGCAGTACATTTTGCGGTAGTCTTCTGTGAGAGATAAGTAACATCCATCTTTCAGTCGTGTGCGCCCAGCGGCTGTGGGATTGTATCGTGAACCCTCTTCCTACCAAATAATGTATCTGTAGTATGTTACTTTTAGTTATTGCAATGTTGTTTCGCATATCAGGTAACCTGATGAGAAATTCCTGGTGTATAGCCAGCCTTATGGTAATTCTTCACGAGCGTACATGTTGAACGTTTTTAGATTCATTAGAGTAAGATCGTGCGCGATGGATGATTTGTTCGAGATCACTGTAATTTGCTCAATATCGAACAGTAATTTGGGTGCTAACAAGATTGAAACAGTCTAATTTTTGCTCAATAACCCACGCGCAGTATATCAGTCAGATATATTGAATGTTAAAGGAATGATATATGAGTGAACAAGAATATAAAATGGCCGTTTTTCGTACCTGTTCCCGTGATTTTATTAAACAATTCATAATCCTCTACAGCGACGTATAATGAGCACGTGTGTTATAACAGTCAGGGTGTAGATGGAACATCGAGCATATGTAGATATTCTACGGCCGTGATGTACGATGACCTTTAGGTATATCCACCTTTAGGTTAAAACGTGGACTCGGTAAACAGAGTACATACCTAATACACGAACAATGTTATCTCTCGTGTATTTGCGGTGTGACGCGCGAACTGATCAAACGATTAAACAGTCTTTGTGTATTTGGGCACTATTTTAAGAGTACTTACGTTATGGGTTTTATTTGGAGCAGTATTGTTTCCCTCATAGATATGGGAACATAGGAAATATTTGATGAAATCTATTAGAAGTTTTACGAAAATACACGGGAAAAATTTATTCATTCACATACATATTGTATATTATAACTATATATGTTTGTATTATGCATACGTATGTATGTATACTCGTATGTCTATTTATATTATTATATTTAATTAATATGCGTCACTATTATATATAGTGTTGTAACTTTTAAAAATTTCGCGATTTTTACACTTTTTCTATTGTAAATCGGGTCTGAGCGCGTAAAATTAAAGGTTTTTGTTTACCTTTTATTTCTACTCGAAGTTCTGGCGCGGGTTACATCAGCCGTGGTCACGAGTTGAACCTTTAATTTTCCGCATTCAGACCCGATTTACCATATAAAACTGTCGTTTACCCATTATTGCACCCACCGCGCCATCTCTGCATAGGTTGACTGGGAGATAATGCTTCTAAGCATTAAGTCCACCTTTTGTCAATTTGTACAATAAATAATAAATAAATTAGAAAGATCGTGGACAAATTGCGGGGCGCATTTTTTATCGATCATAATTAAATTCGCTACAAAAATAGTTGTTGTAGTTGCTCTTCATTGTATTTACTTATAACTAATTGTTACAATAAGATATGACAATATTACCGTAAGTACAAATATAGACTTGTTCCTAGAAGAAATGTTTTTCAGTCAACATTAAAATACCTGAGAGGAGCTATGGAAACTGTGATTTAGTTAAGTCCAGGTAAACATACGTTACTATAAAGTGGCTTCGAGGCATGAAGAAATTCTAAACTGTATTCCTCGCAGTTTTTTTAGCGGAAATACTGCATCTAAAAGGGTCTATACATTTAATTTAATTCTCCTGTACACCCACATTTCCAAGGGATTTAGTTTACACAAGCTTTCTGTTAGTGTTCAGGTACTGACTCCATAGAGAAGCATGGGGACAACGTAGCATCGCATGACTCTAGTGAAATTAAATTTTTAAACAGTCGCAATTTGCAACTACTGCACGGAGATCTGGATGAGGAAAACCCTTCGTTATACTTCGTTTTTTATAGAAAAAAAGGCGACTGACGAGCATACAGTCCACCTGATTGATAGTAAGTGTATAATGTCGCCCATACTACCCATTTTCCTAAACCATTACCTAAATCTCCAAAGTTAGGAGCGCATTCGGGGGCGTGCCAACGTTTGTCGGTCTGGACTGATGTTGGCATGTAGTTATCGTGGATTTCTGTGCGACCACTACTACTAGGTGGACTGTTTGCTCGTCTGTCAAACTTCTTTTTATGAAAAATCATTGATTATTTATGAAACAAATCCAAAAACTCCAACCAAAAAACGAGATACAATCCCAAAATACTTTTATGCCGAATTATATTTCAACTGGTTTATATAACACGCTTTCCAAAATAATATTAATTAATTATAGCTTTGTATAAGTGAAGCTAAAATTTTCCAAAATACGAAAGTCATAATATCAGCAATAGGGACAATTTGTTATTACATCAGTCTTTAACGACCCATTGAAAGGGCACAGTCCTCCCCCGTGCCCTTCAATAGACTAGGCGTTTCGGGTCATAATTCGGAAATGCTCATTGGTGGATACACATACTCTAGATTTTTTTCAAGTCTCAAGCACTTCACCGCCGCGCCAAGCTAATCATATTTTTTAAATCCCTAGTAGAAAGAGTCCAGGATTTGAAGTCACGATCTCGAAATCAAAAATAAAAAACCCCTAGGCTATCACTCGTCTGTAAAAAAATACTAAAATATTTTATATTACTGTTAAAAAGAAATTATTGTACAACAAAAGAATAGGATAATAAAACATAATAAAATGATGATAAAACATGATAAAATAATGATAAAACATGATAAAATAATGATAAAACATGTACAACATTGCGCTCAAAAGGAGATTATGAAATTTGAGTTTATGCAAACAGAATTTCCGTTTATATTTTCCGTTTAAATGATAATAATTTCAAATGTAGAGAAGCAGACGACCGGTCGTTGACCCCACGTACGAATTCAGACTACTTGCAGACACTTTATAGGACTTCTCCATAATCTATCTCGGTTCAAATCACTTCGTTTCAATTCAAACTTCTTCTGAACTTAAAAGATAAGTAAAAAAGAATTTTCATATCTGTAATATAAAGTTCACTTTGTAATAACCTGCTTAAAATGCTTATCGATGCTTGAAATCTGGTTTTAACAAAAATCGATATGGCCCTTATCGAGTTACAGAGTTTCAAATGTCAGACGAAAATATGCACCGTTGTGATAAGATTTGTTTTTGAAAAATGAACAGTGTTCCGTCATGGTGAAGTTGAGTTTTGAATGATAGATGGAATTAGCTTGATGGTGAAGCGTCGGAGCGCAATTTCAATAAAAGTCGTGCAGCCCGTGCAATAAGAATATGGGTAAAGGAACGAGTCACAACAAGCGAACAAGCAGTAGAGGATGCCAGCACTTCCTTTAATTAAATGCCACCGCCCGCTCACTGCCTTTCGTCCGAAACTAGAGTTGTTTAACCACTGTTTTGAATCGACAGATAAATTAACTACAATTGGTGTCTGAATTAATTATACGAGTATCACTGCAATCACCCGCTGTGAACCGCTTGCGTTCTGGATCCCCACATGGATACCAGCTTTGACAAATTACATCATTTTTGAGACCATAACACGTCTGTACATGGGGACTTTGCTTACGGGGTTCCTGGAGAATTCTTGGTAACCCACCACTTGAATCCGTCTAACAAAGTGCTGTTGGAATTGTTGACGATCCTACTCTCACTGTTGCTGTAGAGAATCGCTCAGCATCGATTCTACTCTCGATACGGAACAACCTGTTTTCAACTTTTGTGTTCAATGACGCAATGTATATCGAGATGAACTGCTGTCTCCTATATGTACTGTGTCAGAGTGGAGGGCGCTAGGGCCATCACACTTATTGAATACCGTCGTATCAGCGAATGTTTTACGATTCCTCTGAAGCTCAGATGTACTCTGATTGGATTAAGGGAATGTACTACATTGTTTCTGGAGGAAATTGTATGAAGAGCTACTTCTGAGATACCATTGGCAAAGAAGGCGACAGTCGAGCTGTTAGTCCATCCTGGTGGTAAGTGGATACTGTCGCTCATAGACATCCGCGATACGTACTAACCTTAGTCCAAAATGACAAATGGTCGCACGCTCCCATCTGGGAGCTGCCTACTTTTGGAGATTTGAAGGAAGATTTTCTTATGGTTTGAATTAGTTGTGCTATGGCTGTTATCATTTTGGACGCCATATTGAGTATTAGCTGTTGTCCGCGACTTCGTCCACTTGGACTTTAGTTTATAAACACCGTCTTTACCTTCTTAGGGGTATTTGGTATTTTCAAAAACGATCACACACATTATTTCTTATAGCTTATTTTTTATCGAACAAATGTTCGATGTGATTCTTTAAATTGATATAACTTTTTTATTTATGAACTGATTGAAATAAAACAAACACTAAATTTTAAGTGAAGCTTACCACAATACATTACTGAAAACCGTACCCAAATCGGTTAAGCTGTTTCTAAGATTAGCGCGCACAAACGCACAGACAAACAGACAAAAATTCTAACAATCATTGTTTTGGGTTCTATTGCGTTGATAAAGGCCCCCGATAATATTTTTCTCATATATCTTCCATGTACAGACAGCGATCAGTTACATTTTTATTATATGTATAGATTGGATATCTCCATTTAAAACCGTTGTGATACTGAAACAAGTCATTATAAGTGATTTTGAAGGTGCATTATTTTGTAGTTTTTTTATTTATTTATTTATTTGTACATGGATAAATGTTCCAGCAAACTACACAGTCATTTGTCGATTACTAACCTATATTTATTTGTTTATTCTAAACTTGTTATTTGTTCATTTACATATATTTATTGTATAAATTTATTACATATACTCGTATTGTACATAAATTACGTATTTATTAATTTATGATTATCCACTGAGATTTTAGCTGGGATCTGAACTTAAGCTATTTTGAACTTAATTCGTTTCATTTGATGGCGCCCATTAACATGGAGGGTCCATGGTTGACATGAAATTAAGGGACTGAAATAAATTTAACACAAACATTTAGCTGATTCCATCGGTCCAGTAAGTTGTTTAAACATTTTTATTTAAAAACGTAAGGAAAATAGCTCAATCTCCGATCCTGACTGACCTGTATTATGGGTTTTTGTTTGAAAATTTCCTTTGAAAACCAAAGTTTCCTCGTTCTGTGTTCTTTAACCCATAACCTCATTCAATACATGAAGAATCGCGTGCAGTAATACTTTAGTTGTCTTGATAACATCACACTACCCGCAAACAGAGCGCAGTATATACGACAGTATAGTTTAACCGCTATAATCTTTGACCCATATCCAGCATTGAAGCGGTAATGCACTGGGGTTCTCACCATAAACAGTTATAAGCGCTATGGAAGGAAGGGTAATGGCGGTAGGGTTTTACAACGCGGTACTTGTAAGGCTGCGTCTACAGTGGGCGCGGTGCGAAACGCGGAAGCGGGAAACGCACCGTCGCGATCCGCTGTTAAAGCGATTCTCGCTGTAAAAGAGTATCTGTTTTGTATAGGAAAGTATCTGTTTTATAAAGGAAATATTTTAATTTTTTACTTTGGATTAAAACATACTCGAGGAATGCCAAAACTTAGATATTACAAACATTGTAACTAAGAAGAAAAATAGCAATTCTCATTTGTCCGTGATTTCAAGTCTTACTTATCTCTTCAAGTCTGGTTACTCACATAAAATTAATTCAATGATCCATCATTGAATGTGTTATTATTAGCTATGAAATATTAGTTAATCATAATTGTACGTGTATACTGTATAATAAATAATTCTAATAAATAAATAAGTGGTTAATTCTAATAAATAAAGAAAAATGCAAACTGACTTGTCCCGGTCCGCTCCAACTGAAAACACTCGCAAGTGTCGCAAGTCCCGCGGTTATACCGACCACACTTCAAGCAAGTCTCCGAAAAATTGTCGGCTAATCAGTAGGGCACAATCTACTGTTTTCTAACGCTTACCCTGCACACTGTAATGTTAATTGGTTATAACCAGTAAATGTACCAATGCAACCAGCCCTTTCAGTATCCACTGTTGGTCATGGCCCTCCCCAAGTACATTGTCCTGGCTGTAAAGCGCCACGCTGGCGAAGCGGGTTGGTGAGTCCACTCTTTTAGACGTTTTGTAGTTGCTCAGCGCTTGCGGTAGCCGCTTTGTTATCCGTTAGTCGCCTTTTACGACACCACACGGCACTGTAAATGTACCAATCAAGTAATAAATATACTGAACATTTATAGATTGTATTTCAACACGTAATACCGCGTCTGCATATGAAATCGACACAAATGAAATGATAATATCAGTGCAAAAGCACGAATTGATAATTAAATAATCCGATCCATAAAATCGTACGTTCCGTTAAAATGACATACACAATGGAATCCAATATGGCCGACCATTATAATTATGCAGGAATTGAACATGCGTTCCAATCGCTTTCTCATGTCATTGCCACAATATAATATTTATTTATTTCTTTTATTATTTGACCCACAACCAGTTGTTACACTTATGTATTCACACGAGTACATATTATAAAAAAATCTATTTTAACATAATACGTGGATTCCGCGTGCATTGAAGCAGTATGTGTATTTACTATAAATAAAACAACAATTTTGAAGTTAAGACCTTATTAGGAACAAATCAGTTTAATCATAAACATGGATAAGTAATGGAATAATATAATAGAAAGAGAGAAAATTTATTGACAACAACAATATTAAACACTAGCTTCTGCCTACGGCTTCGCTCGCGTGGTCTAAGCAGCTGTATAATCTTTTTAACACCTGTAAAATCGCCGACATGATAAATCCAGTAGTTTTTGAGTAATTCTATTAAAAGTCATTTTTTTATTATCCTCTATAACTCAACATCCTTGTATCATATGAAGATGACATATATACCAGTTCTTCTAGATACTGAGCTATACATTAGTGAAAACCAGATCAAAATCCATTGAGTAGGTATTACGTGTTGTTCAAAGATACACACATACAGACAAATATTTTAAAAACTACTGTTTTGGGTTATGAAGTTTGTAAAGAGATCCCCGATTTTTTTTTAAAATCATGTATATATATGTATATATTCAACAATTTTACTGTTTTACAGATAATAACAGATGTACAGATAATAAATTGAGTGAAAAGTAAAATGAAAGGAATATTATTTTTTGTGTCAATCGGCACCAACTCAGTATAATAATAATATTATATGTCGCAGCGTGAATTGCAACACTGATTTTCAGTTGGAACTGGTTGGAGCACGAACTGTGTGGGCAGAGGCGCCATTTTTACACCATGTCATATGGCATATGTGATATTATTATCGGAGACTTTAATGAAAAATTAAAGTTTATTAAAGTTAATGAATGTTTCTATTTTTAAATTGGTAGGATTATCTCAATTAAAATTTCGTTATTTCAAAATTTCGGAAAACAACGACATTTTATTTTGATTGAAGCATCCATCAACCAAAGTACAGAAGAGATATAGCATTAAGGCTATAAAAATGAGCCATTTGCAAGGCGCCTCAAGGCGATCAAATTTAATTAATGTCAATTAATTACGTCCATCATTTAGCGGCAAAAACTACCAAGAAAGTATTATAGATATTTTTTTTAAATAAATGCAGTATTTATGACGTAACAGTGTAGTCAATGTAAGAAATTTAGAAATAACCGAAAAACAAAACTTATGAAAAAAAAATTGTTTTTCGGTTATTTCACAGTTTATGATGTAATATTTCCCGGTAATGTGTTTGCGTAATTGATTTTAAGTAAGTAAATAAAGAAAAGACTCTTAAAAACGTAATTATTACTACCTTGTGTATCGAGACAGTAACATTTTATTTATACCAGGTCTATCTATGTTTTTGTTGATCGATGGATTTGTAAAAAGATTTTTTAAAAGAAAGAATATTTAGAAAATATGTGTATTTAGCATATTTGTGGCGTCTAAGCTATTCCTGTCTCTGTGGGTGGTTCTAATAACGGTAGTATAGAAGAATAACGAACGTCATTGCCTATAACGCGGTACTCTCCTAACTTGGAACTTCTAAGCATTCTGACTCTAATTCTTCACAGTATTTTAATTTTGATTAGACCGATTGATATTTGTTATTTCATTTTTTAATTATTCTTAAGAAGACAACGGCAAACGAGTATGCAGTCCACCCGATGGTAAGTGAATACTGTCTCCCATGGACATCCGCGGTATATGCTAACATCAGTCCACAATGACGAACATTGGCACGTCCCCAGATGCGCCACCTGCCTTTGAAGATGTAGGGATAGATTTAGAGAAAGGGCTGGGAAAATGGGGAGGGTAGGATGGGATGGGAACGTGCTCTTGTGTACTCACTCACTACCGAAACACGTATGTACATTGAGGAATAAGATAAAGTGAGAAATGTAGTACATTTCAATTTGTAATTTAAATATTTTTAACAGTCAAGTGAACAATTGACCATCACTTAAGAAATTTCTTCCCCAACTTTATTTTAAAGTGAAGCGCTATGAAAAATGCTCGTACAGTTTCCAATGAATTTCGAAACGAGGAAACTGGCCAAAGAATACTTTCACATGAGCTCCGACATTTTCCGGCAAACTGAATTTGAGTGGAGCGATCGAGTTTGCTCACGAGACTCAAATACACTTGAAAGATTCAGGCGGACTCTCCGACAGAAAACTTACTGGAACACACTAATATGTACATGAAATATTCGTATAGTTTTCATGTAGGTACATAGAAGTGGATCGCTATTACAGGTAAAGTTCCTGATGCGAAGCAAAACATACAGATACGCTACACTACTAGAGGGGGAGAGCGCACGCTGCAATCCAACAGCCCCTCGACGCACTCGACTAGCCACGTTACCCCTCTCGCACAGAAGACTACCTTAAAATGTACTGCATTTCCCACTTTATCTTATTTCGGTTGTGAATGAAAGGTGCTAGAGCCCATTCCCATCCAATCCCTCCCCATTTTCCCAACCCTTTTTCCAAATCCATTCGCATATCTACTAGGGTAGGTAAGGTAGGCAGCGCATCCGGGGGCGTACCAACGTTTTTCATTTTGGACTAATGTTGGCATGTATCGCGGATGTCTATGGGCGACAGTGTCCACTTACCATCAGGTGGACTGTACGCTCGTCTGCTGCCTTCATCCATAAAAAAAGACTACATGACGCTCGAAAATTCTTACTCTAATTATTAAAAAAATAAACAAAAATGAATTTGCGCGCTACCGGTGTAAGAGTTTCGAAGTGTGAGTATTTATTTACTCATATATTATGTATTTTATTTATGCATATATAGAACCATCCTTTAATTAATCCCTATTTATCAAATTTCAAGTATTAGCTTTAATTTATTTAAACCAACCAGAGAACAGAGTTTGGATTGAACAGAGAGCCACGTTAGGTGGTACGATGAAATATAACTTCGTATAGATATAACTTAACCCTTTAGCGCACACCCTAACTTTTTTTTGAATTCGTAATATTTTTTAATGAATACATGTTCTGTGGCGCAAATCATTATAACATGTATAAGAAAAAAATCTTGAATATGTTTATTTTCCTAGAAAATGCTAAAAATCAAGTGGCCAGTAAAGTGGCCACTGACCGTCCTGCGTCACTAACTATCACTGCAAATTCACTGGCCAGTAAACTGGACACTAATGAAATATTTTTTTTTTTAGTGAAAGGAATATAAATAAGACTTAAATCATGTATTTCCTAATCAACCTTTAATTATGGAACATAGAATTAACATATAATAATTAGTTTCCATAACAAACAAAATTTACAAAACAATATAAGATCTTAACAAATTAATATAGATCTTCCTTTGAAAGCTATCATACTTTCGTCAATAGATAATCGCTGATGAGAACTAAATACGGATCTAAAAACATGTGAAAAATGTGTCAACATTGGTCGTATCTTGAAATGTCGTATCCTGGGTATCATCTTTTCATTGTCACGTACGTGTAAATGTCTCATTATTTTTAAAAATCTGCCCATACTCAGTACGCCGCTAAATTCGAGATACATGAAAGTTTTTATCTTGCGACCAATAAAGCCGCATTGACGGTAAATGGAATTCCATAATTATCAGAACTCCTATGAAAGATTTCAGCTCCTCTTCAGTTAGGTTAGGAGTATGGTGACATTGTGTGGCATATATAATATATTAGGTACTTTCTGGAATCATTAGGTTGAAAAAGAAGGGTGTCAAGAAAAGGGTTAATATTTTCAATGGTTAGATATTTTCAAAATTTAGATCGACTTCTATATTTATGCCTACGTAATTATTGAACGTAGGTACTATTCTTGTAAATTGGTGGATCTCGAAATTTCTTATTACTCCACTTATTTAGGTCTTCATTTATATAAGCTTCTCGGGGACCTGCGTTATTGGGAGAAATTATCTCGTGATACCTAGTCGGGTTCGGAGATATCGGTGGCGGCGGTGGAGGTGGCGATGGTGGGGGCGGTGGCGGCGGCAGAGACACAAGTTCTTGTGGTGGTTGTGATGAAGATGATGATCCAGGGCCTGATCCTTGACTTTGACTACGGGTGCTCAGGCTGCTGGTATTGGAAGCAACACCGTTGTCGAAACAATCATCAGCATCAGAATCACCACCGACGTCTGAATGAGTGGCCTGGTCATCTATAATGTCCCCAGAAATCATTCCATTGGTCCTCATTTAGTGACTTCAACTCCCGATATGTATAATGCGTTCTAAAACAATGAAAAAATGATGATGTGAAACTATTACTTTACGATTTTTATAAGTACCTACACAAATGCAAGAACAGTCAAAAAAATTACCAAAACAAACATGATAATGTGTTATAACTACCGAACAAGATTGTTTATGGTAAATTAATTATTCTATCAGAATAATACCTTATATACTTATTGTAAAATGATATGTTATATAGGTATTACTCGAAAATAAATACTCAATACAATAGCTTAAAGTTACGTATGTAATTTTTACGTTATGTTTTTTCAACACACCGGTTTGAATTCAATTACAAAAAAATCATGTTTTCAATATTATCTTCGATCACATTTGTACATAACATCAAAGTATATACTATACAATAATAGTTTTACTCACTTTCTCCAAGAAGACATGATTTTTGAATACCATAACACTTGTAAACGCAGGACGTATACTCACTGCGGCAGCAAATACTAGCGTGGGAGTGCACAGTGGCCAGTTCACAGGCCATCGTGAAAAAAGGCGCGAATATTTTATTGCGAGTGACGAACTTGAACGTTACCCAGTTTACGGGCCAGTGTGCCCTAATGCGGGTTGTAAATGTTAATAAGGCTCAACATTTTAATAAAAATCTATGAAATATCGACCTTGAAGTGACTGTCCAGTTTACTGTCCACTTTGTATGAACCGTCCTATAAAGGGTATGATGATTAGTAAATACCAGATTATACCGGATACCGCAGAATACCGGATTTGCATAATACCAGATTCGCAGAATACCAGAAATTAGACAATTGTACACAAAAGTCAATTAACAAGTTATATACATACATAAATATAAACAAACATATATCGTATAATAAGATTATTAAATTTATTAATCACTAGATTCAATGTTGAGGCCAATTTGTGACCATTTTTCTCGATTGAAATTTTTCTGTTTCTTGATTTATGTTTTGTTAAAATGTTGAGTTGTTTTTTACTGTTTTATTTTCAGTTAGCTCGTGGCCACGATTGGTGCAACTCAACTGAAACGTCGAGTAATATAAATAAGGTAAACATACGAGTTGAGATACGTTCAAATAGATAAATATAATGATGATAAAGAAAAGAGAGAAAGAAAATGTTTTAATTGACGCAACACAATACACACAGATGTAAAGTCAACAAAAAACAATAGAAGTACTTCATATATGCTATACTATGATACCTTAACTAGTCAACCTTTGATTGTGTGTCACGACGACAAAAGGGGATAACTTTTTTTTTATGTGCGAAAGCGGCAGACGAGCATACAGTCCACCCGATTGTAAGTGGATACTGTCGCCCATAGACATCCGCGATACATGCCAACATCAGTCCAAAATGACAAACGTTGTCACGCCCCGGATGCGCTGCCTACCTTTGGAGCTATAAGAATGGATTTGAGAGAAAGGGTTGGGAAAATGGGGAGGGATAGGATGGGAATGGGCTCCCACGCGCGAACATGAACGAGGACGATAAACTATATCTATCTTTTATAATACAAATATCCAGTATATTCATAATACTTATAATAGTATATTTTATAATACCAGTATATTCAGGACCAATTCATATAAATGAGATGCCTTATCCAAAGAGTGAGGTAAGAGGAGGCCCTCTTACCTCACCACATTCATATTCCCTTAATAAAACATCAAAATTCGCGAATACGTTTTAAGTAGTCTTGAAAAATCCAAATATTTGTTTGTCACTGAAACATTGACTCCCCGACTAATTTGCCAGGAAGTAATCAACATTTATCTTTGTAAAGGTCAAAGCACCAACACATTGATGTATTTACAACAAAGGTTATTCGAGTCAGTGGCTCTGTCACGTGACAATAGAGAGGTGAGTTTGAATAGCTGTTCGCTTGTTGTTCATTGGATGTTCGCGCGGTTCCATCGTGTATCATAAGAGCGGAACAAATATAGGTCATAAATGATGTCATTGTGCGAAAACAGTCTAACATTACTGAAAATTTCCGCGAGGTCGTATTTTAAAATGTTTATATTCTGATGGAAGGAGACCTTACCAAGTAAGTCCCTTACTTGGAGATAGAAGACGATATCCACCGTACTACGCTGGTGCACTTCAAAACACTTTCCGTCGAAGTAGAAATCTCCACTTAGTGATAAGAGTTCTTAAAACTCGCGGTTTTGGAAGCGTAAGCGTTTTTAGCAGATTTCGAAAATCTGCGCGTTCGCGGCGAGATCGTTGAAGCGACTGGTTGAGCGAACTAGTGACGGATGTATGAATGGACTGTTACCCGTCTCTTTCTGTGCCTTGTCTAAGGTAATAGGAAGAAAAAGGATAGATATATATGAGTTTGAAGATCAGTGGTGTCAAGATAGCATGTAAGTCACTGAGCGAAAGAGTCGATTAAAAGAAAGGTGAGTGTGCATGTTCTCTTGCGTTTCGGAAGTTGTGGAGAGATGGTGTTGTTAAGACGTACGAGTAATAAGGTGACCGAAAAGATGTTGTGTTAAGAAGAAAATAAAGTAGTAAGGTGTTAAAGATTCCAGTTTCATTTGGCTCAATCCCCACATATATATGTTCTGATTTTGAAGAATGTGAGTGAATGAAATGAGTTTAAATGAATGCCTTAGAATGGCTTTAACAAGGCGAATTGACTGCTCTTCTGACATCTTCTTTCTATAGTTGAAAAATATAAAACTAAAAGTACTTTAACTATTAAAAGGTTATACCTAAAGTTTATCCGTAAACTGTGGTAAAGAAATCGCTCATCGTTTTGGAATAGAATGAGGAGTAATGGTATTATTAGCAGAGTTTCTCTTATGAGGGATACATAAAAGATACATAAGTCCTTATTAAGGATGGGATAGAATGTAGGGATTACAATGAGATCACACACTTTCCTTGTATCATATTACGGACTCATACTGTACTTGTATACCCAATACATTCCTAAATCTCCAGAAGTAGGCAGCGCATCCGGGAACGAGCCCACGTTTGTAAAACTGGACTGATGTTGACATGTATCGAGGGTGTCCAAGAACGACAGTATCCACTTACCATCAGGTAGGGTTTATGCTCATCCGCATCCTTCTTTCCATAAATAATAAATAAATATTGCTGTTAATGTTGATAATATACTGATTTAAGTATTTGTGTATCAATTTTAGGAGAAAAACAATCTATTTTTAGCATATTTATTTGTCACATTTCTTCATTCTTCCGATAATAAACACTTCAATGAATGGGTTTGAACCCACGATGAGATGGAGCCAGACATTTTAACGCTAAATAAATAATGGAAAATGTCTCGCTTTATAACCACATTCAAAGTAGAAACACTGTAAACTTAGAAAACGGTAAGGAACCTTTGATCAACAATGAAATGTGCCTATTTAAATTCGACTCTACACACTGGCGTTATTAGATATCACAGACACTACGAGTAAATACGTACAGCTATTTACAATCCTTATACATGCTAGAGGCAGCAAAACAGTGCTGCCATCTATAGTATTTCCATTTCTTTATTTTCTCGATGACAGTTCTAATTTGATAGTTGTAGTGTTGTGTGACCAAATAAGTAATGATATCGATCGCATATATTTATTATATTTTGAACAAAGACAAATACAACAAAAACATTCAAATATATTTTTTCAAGGTGGGAACACTCAATGGCCCACCGCCATTTTGTGTTTGTTTTAATCTGTCACTCGCAACAAGATGGTCGTGCTAGTCACTACATTTCTGTTCGCTGAGTTTTTTCACATTATCCATACGTTACGTTGTGTATTTTGTGTTCCTCCGTGTTGATTGCTGCCCAGCTGTCAAATATCAAAATGCCGAAAGGATCTGTTCTGAAAAGGCAGGCGAGAGAACTGGTGATCAAGGTTCGTAATTACTTTGAAGCAGAGTATCAAAATGGTGGCCCGCTATTACAATTGTCGCAAGTGCGAGAGCGTGTTGCGGCCGCATTAGGAATTGGTGGACCTACTGTTTCAAAAATTACTACCGAAGCTTACGGTACAAGCGGCATGCAGGAAAATAAGCTTCGTACGCCGAAGAAAAAACGCCAACCACGTCGTGTGACATCGGTTGACAACTTCGACGCTGACGCTATTCGCCGTCATATATATGACTATTACTTGCGCAAAGAAATTCCAACACTTAAAAAACTTGTTGTTTCTTTACGTGAATGTGGTTTGTTCCATGGCCAAAAATCGTCATTAAGCTTGGTTTTGAAAGAAATTGGATTTTGTTATAAAAAATCGGACAAACGTAAAATATTGATGGAGCGTCACGACGTTGCTATGGCTCGCTGCGAATTTTTGAGCGAAGCCAAAAAGATATCAGATTGGTCAAATGTTATTTTCACTGACGAGACTTGGTTAAATGCAAACCACACAGTATCTAAGAACTGGACTGACGACACCGTCGCTTCCACTAGTTCAGTGCCAATGGGAAAAGGTGAACGCCTCATCATATGCCATGCAGGGTCTACGAAAGGATTCATGTCAGATGCTTTACTGGCCTTTAAATCCAAGAAAACAGTGGACTACCACGAAGAAATGAACGCGGAGATTTACGAAGTATGGTTTAAAGAAATGGTGCAATCTCTGGAAGAACCGTCGATAATTATTATGGACAACGCTACATATCACTCCAGACAAATTGATAAAATGCCGACGCAGGCCAATAAAAAACAAGAGATAATTGACTGGCTCCAACGTCATGGCGAAAATGTGGATAATACTTTATTAAAAGTACAATTAGTGAATATTTTAAAATCGAATAAAAGCCACCCTAAAAGATATGTTATCGACGAAATAGCTGCCGAATGTGGTCATTGGGTTCTTCGACTTCCGCCGTATCATTGCCAGTACAATGCTATAGAACTAATATGGGCACAAATCAAAGGACACGCCGCTCGAAACAATACCCATCCCCCTTTTACGGCAAACAAGATGTTAGATTTATTAAAAAATGCATGTGCTGAAGTAACTGCCGAAAACTGGGAAAAAATTGTGAGAAGAACCCAAAACATTATAGCGTCGGATTGGGAAATTCATGTGGCATTCGATAATATAGAAGTACAGGAACTTATAATAAATGTTGGGGAGAGCTCATCGAGTGACAGTGACGATTCATCAGATTTTGATTAAAATAAATAAATAAAGATTACCTGTCATTATAATTATTTCGTTTCATTGTCGAGTACCTACCTATACCTACTTATTTTACAACAGCTACGAAAATTTTAAAGAAGTTGGCATTATCAATCAAGAATTAACACGTGTAACATCTTGTAATGAAATATAATATTAGTTAATAAATTTGTACAAAAGTATCCGGCAGTAGTTTAGTTTCTTACATTTTGTAAAAAAATATCGTATCTGTTATCGTGTTACGTTTATCGATAACTACATCCCTAAAATTGCTTTCTGGCTGACGTGACCTTGTTAATGAAATATGACGTCTTGGTGCCTAATTTTTGTTCGGAGTTTTAGGCGTTGACGCTAGTACAAAGTTATATCGACCACTGTGTGTCAGCTGTCATCGAGAAAATAAAGCAATGGAACTTGTATAGTGGTACTTTCTCTGGACAGTTTGCGCCCAATTCGGGCCGTGGACTGCTGGAAACGCAGTCGCTGGTGCAGTGGCATGGAATGTGTGAGAATATTTATTTATTTCAATTTTATTGCACAATGATATGTAAAATAGGCGGCGAACTTAATGACATTATGGCATTATCTACCACTCAACCACCAAATTTTACAGAAAAAGGATCGTAGGTGTAGTTTTAAATTAGATAATAAAAAACAAAAAAAATCTAACATAATAAAACATTATTTATTAATTTTATTAATATACAAAAAAAACTCATTTTATCAAATGGAAATTAAGTAAAAAAAACATACATACTTATACAAATAAACATATCTTCATTATATAGATATACAGTATCTAGTGATTGAGGGTTTACTGAGTCTGTTAATAAATATTTGCTATGTTTATTTATATTTACTAATCATGAAGGTGAATGAAATTAACTTGGGAAGAAACGAATTACCTATTTAATTATGTGACCTCATTTAATTTACAACTCCAGCCGCTCGCGTCGCTAGTGTCGTTACCCGCCAATTTTAAGCCAGAACTACATGGTATTTATTCGATACTGATACGGTATCTATTGCATTATTTGCATTGCATTAACCTTCCACTGCTATACATGGAAATCCCCATGTACATTATCTTCTGCACGAGGGAGGGTGGTACCTAGCCACGCAGGTTGTTGAGTCCACTTTATTAGAGCTGGTGTAGTTCCTCAGTGTTTGTGGTAGCGGCTTTGTTATCTGTTAGTCGCCTTACACAATAACCACGGGAAAAGATTAAGGCCGCTTGTTAACGACACGATTTTCGCCGTGAATACCTACGGCGAACTGACCGCTTCGCCAGTGTTGTATGAATTACTATGGGAGCTTGTTAATACACACGGCAATAAATGGACAAAGTTGCTAAGAGCTTTAATGCAGTTATGTCGAGTTGGTGACTTGACACGAAATAAAATAGTAACTAATATATTTACTTCCATAGATTTGCACGTGTACGTTAGAATTGCCTTTAGAAAGCCGTAAAGCCCCTCAGCGCTGTTGTATGACAGTCTATGGGAGTTTGTTAACGACACCGTACGTTTTCACGGTGTGCAACCGTCTCGTGACTGTTTACTTGTGTTTTGTGATATTCTATTTTTTTTAGCTCAGCACTCAAAAATGACACATAAAGTCCGCATCTAAAATACGTTAGCAGTGCCTCCATTGGCGGTTCGCCGTGTCGTGTATATGCATATACAGTCTCTACAATGCGGCTAACTCGCCGTACCGTAGGAAAACCGTGTCGTTTGCAAGGGAGCTAAAGCCGATCAACGCCACACGGCCGAAAGGTTATATACTGCATCTCAATATACGATGATACGAGAAACCCCGACCCTATATCTTTTGTTCGGTCGACTAACCAGCCATTTGTTTGCCTTTGTCTGCCCACAAAAGCTTCCGAACACCTCTATGATTACTTACACTATCCCATCTACTCCACTAACATCTAGGCATTAGTTATTATACAATACCAATAACACGATAATATGTTTATATATGAATGTATAATATCGAAATATACTCTAAGTAACAAAAATTTAAGATCCTAAGCTACCTGCATTGATCAACAAGGCGTGCTAGCGATAAATTACCGTAGCACGTTCATTATAAGCGAGAAATAGTCAGATTAATTTCATCTAGACAGAGAATCAATCAGATTTCTATCAAACATGTGTCAATAATTACACCTTATGGTGTTTAAGACTGCGTTTCGAAACGTGCGTAATTCGCTCTTTACCTATGTTACTGATGCCGTATCTTTAACTATGTTATTTATGTTGCATCTTTTCTGTATTAGAAACATAGAAAAAAATGCATCATTATTAGATTGTTTAAGAGCTATTTTCGCACATAATGTTATTGAGATAACAAAATATGCGTTGTCACGCACATTATTTCCAATCAAATACTTTCAAGTACGGCCGTGTGGTGTCTTCCATCTCTTGCCTTAGTAGCTTTCTAGGAACCCTTAGGAACTACACTACCTCTAAAAGAGTGGACTGATCAATCCGTTTGGCCAGCGTTTAAGGCCATACATCCCTTGTCAAGCAGAGGCCCATATCCAGCGGTGAATGTTAAATCTCCGCAACCTTTCCCATAAATAGCTTTGCGTTTGACGTATGCCATCTGAGTTTATTTCTGGTGTATCGATTTTGAGTTTGACCGCGTTGTCATTCTAGGTTTATGCTAAACACAATATTAGATATGCGACTTTTTTTAGTACCCGACTTTTTTCGACTATATATCTTACCTAAAGAGCCGAGTCCAGAGAAGTGAGAAAATCTTTTTTTCTTATTTATTTTGCTCTGAATATTAAGAGTCGTATTATGTTGCCCTTTCAACATCTACTGCTGGACATGGGCTTCCTCATGCACATTGTTTTGTGCAGGAGGAATGTATGACCTTAAAAACCGTGTGGTACCGGCTGGCTATAGAATATCACCATCCCATTTCTTCCCTGTAGGTAGTAAAAGGTGAGTAAGGGATAATAAACCCGCGACCACAGGCGCTGTGGAGCTGCACCACCTCTAATAGAGTGGACTCACCAACCCGCCAGCGTGACGTTCAGCCTCTAGTCCGCTCCAATCCAATTTGTCGAAAATGAAATCAAATCAATGAAATATGTCAACATTAAGCTTTAAATCTAGAGCAAACATACGATCTTGTTGAATTATAGATACGTTAAACAATTATCATCACACTATTTAATTTGAGGCCGTGTCAGTTATCTCAGGCTATCATTAATATTTACACTTTGGACAAAATGGATTGAAACGTAATATATTTCATACTTTTAGCGCAGGATTCTAAAATATAATCGACGGTCATTCTGAAATGTTAGTTGCCTTATTTTTGGTACGTTTCTACAAAATAAGCCCTATTCTATATATATATATATATATATTATATATGGGTATTTATTGATTTAGAAAGTGTTTTGGGCCTGTACAAAGAGTTCATAATATCTTAATTTCTTACTGTAGTGCATAGCCCAAAGGTTGACTGGGAGATAATGCTGTGAGGCATTGAGTGCGGCTTTTGTATCAATTTACAAAAAAAAGAGTAAATAAATGAATAAATAATTTGGTAACGAAACGGATTCGGCCTATTTACGAACATAACCGAATATAGTAACAAATTGTCTGCTGCAAAAGTACGCCCGATGAAAAGTATTCTGTATTACATGGAAAAGTTCATTAGTTTCATTATTGCACAATTACTTTAATGGATGACACGTGCACCGTTATTGATAGCAACGACATTTCACTTGTAAAGTCATGTGTACATGTGTATCTACTGTAATATACATAGTATACAATGGGTGTCATTTTTGCCATACAGTTAACTCGAGATGGCCGTCCGCACACATGGGGCCACTCACTTCTTAAATTTTTAGTTGTTTGTTATACTAACTATTGTTTGAATAAAATAAAA
This sequence comes from Sesia bembeciformis, assembly GCA_943735995.1. NCBI lineage: Eukaryota > Metazoa > Arthropoda > Insecta > Lepidoptera > Sesiidae > Sesia > Sesia bembeciformis. The sequence goes on along the minus strand of OX031028.1, from coordinate 386,981 downwards.
TTTCTATCTACCTACATATATTTATTTATCCATCTACCTACCCTGTCGTTAGGTAACATAGGCGGTCCCTCGACATGACATTAACTAATGGTATCGCTGGACTATCACTGTGATGTATTGAACAGGCTTTTAGTTAAAATTGTGGGTTTAATCTATTTTATTTACTTTGAAGCCGCAGAGGGGTAAAGTTTCAGAGAAATCGTGGTTTCGTAAGAATTTATTTTCGTAAAAAGTTTGATTAGTGAGTGTCGTAAAAGGCGACAAAGGGCTATCCTTTAGTCGCCTTTTACGACACCACAAAGCCGCTACCACAAGCCCTGAGGAAGTACACTACCTAAAAGTGGCCTCGCCAACCCAGCGTGGCGTTTTCACATGCATAAGACATCGGTTCACTTGCCAATAGTAGGTAGTTTTTGTGCATACATTATGAAGGAAGTGTTTTCTGTGGCAAATTTTTGATGTGACGAGTGTGTGATGACCCAGTGAAAATGCTGTCCTTAATAAAATGCAAATGAATTCATCTAAAATAATACAGCATAATATTTGGCACGAGCCAATCTATAAATACCAGCCCTATTTATTGACCCTTAACTCCTCAACGAATAACGGCGAGATCTGTTTGTGTCATGAAGTCATGAAATAAACTCATCGCCGACTTTCTCTTTTCCCATCAACTGTGCACAACTTTCTCGTTGTTTTTCCCACGGAACTGATTACCCCTCCTTATCTCCTTATCACTTTACATTGTATATATATATAGCAAGGAACAGTAAGCAATCTTAACGTTTTTATCAAAACTATTGTAGTAGTCACTGGATTATAACATCACAAGTTGAATAACATATATCTGTCTCGCTCACGCATATTTTAATTATTTACTTTGCATCCCTCTGATTGGTGAATATACTGTCGCTTTACTTGAGGCACATGTTGATATGTTTATGTTGACTAATAAATATTTTTTCCAAATTAGGATTTATACAGTTTTAAAAACTGTTTACTAGTTAAATCTGCGAAAATGCGATTTTTTACTTTTCGTGTTCTCTACGCAAGAACTCCACTACTGTCACCCATATACGGTAATAAAACGTTTATGCAGAAGTGTGAACTATAATATCTCCAGTTGAGTTTATGCGCTTTCTAAAGTCACTGGGCACGAACTTGCACCTTGCGTTCCAATATAAGTGATTATAGGGCTTTGACTACATTATGCTACCTCCCCTTTTGTGTTAAGAAGATACACAAGGATACACTATATTCATGAGAAGATTGTCAAAGAAGATTTTTTGCACGTTTAGAAACTCAGCCTTAATAGGCAGCGTCCACGTGACGTATTTCTAGTGTTACCGTACACAAAGTTTATCTACTGTTTCTTTTAACCGTGCCCATCGTTGTTTTTCCATCAGAAGCGCGTTATGTAAATCAATTTGTTGGGAACTTATATACAATTTAGGTTCACACCCCACGAGTCGACGTAAATGTTGGTAAACATAATAAACATTTGGTGAGTTGTTGACCTCAAGGTAAATGAAAACTTTACCATTAGCGGCACGTAGATGCACGTAATCTTGATTCCCTTCACCTTTACCTCTTAACCCGCCTTTAGACTCAATCCGTGAAGCCCCGAAAATAACCGTGAACCGTGAAGTCCGTAAGCTGTGTCTGCGACAAAGCGTTCGTGGCCGCGAACCGTGAATGTTCTCCATATTCAGTGCGGCGCGAGAAGTAGCTGTGAGCGGATTGACGTTTTGCATGTTTTATTCTTTCAAAATGAGCAACAGTTGGAGTGGCAAGTTAAAATGGAAGTTTTTGGAATATTACATAGTCAAAATGGTGAACCCACGTTTCATCAACGGTCACGACACGTAGTCGAAAAGATTCTGGGTCTCGGTCAATAATTGACAAATTTTGCTTTGAAATGTCTACTCTTGCTTTCTTTTGTGCGACTGTTAACATTCGAGGAACCCAACGCAAACACCTTTTTGAAATTTAAGGTATACGTTAAAATGAACAGAATTGTCCCGAACGAAAGCTTCATAATCTCAGCTAAATGACGAATAGTCACACGTCGAACTGTTTTAACAAATTCTTCTATTTTTTTAATGATGTCTTCAGTAGCAGGGGCGCCCAGAGCGAGTCTCGTCGTTACAGACTGTTGAATTGTCTCCCAAAGTGAATTGTCTCTTCAAATACACATTTTGTAGAAAAAATTTCAGACAGAAATATTTGATAACCGCACGAACTTCGATTTTTTCCATTTTGCACACTAATAAAATTTCCGCCAAATATAAACAACGAAAAAAAATATTGGTGACATTTTTTTTTAATTGACACTGGCTACTACTGAATTTGAGATTCGAATGAAATAAAATGCATTCCTATAATTTAATGTGAAGTATCTGATTCCAGAAACTTATTGATCAACCTAGTACTTTGGTTGATCAATCACACATCATCGATATCATTGGTATAGATTTTCAAAGATTTTCCTGTAATATCTAAACATATACTTTACATATCTGAGCATTGTACTTTACATACGCTATAAACCTGATAAATACTTCTTCAGTTTGTTTATGTGCAAATAGTTCGTACGTCAAGTTCGCATTGTACATTATCCATCAACGCTTGTATAGACCATGAGGGAATATCCCACGTGATGTAGTGGATATGTGCATTTCCTTTGTTAAATAAATTTTAATGTTTTGTAAATATAAACCTATATATATATTATATATATATTTTTTTTTATGGACGAAGGCGGCAGACGAGCATACAGTCTACCTGATGGTAAGTGGATACTGTAGCCCATAGACATCCCGTGATACATGCCAACATTAGTCCAAGATGACAAACGTAACGTTGGCACGCCCTCGGATGCGCTGCCTACCTTTGGAGATATAGGAATGGATTTGGAGAAAAGGCTGGGAAATTGGGGGGGGGGGGGGATAGGATGGGAATGGGCTCTGGCACATCTCACTCACTACCGAAACACGTATGTACATTGGGGAAATGCAGTACATTTGAAGGTAATCAAGGCACACAAATATAAGTGTGCGAATGTCGCGGCGACAAAAAGGATACCTAGCTCAGTATAAAGCTGTGAAACAAAAGAAAGTGAACCACAGCGCTTTTGGATTGCAGCGTGCACTCTCCCCCTCATGACTTACCTCAAGATTTTATCTGACTTAGGTTCTTTATTTCACTTCAAATTAAAGTATTTGGTTTTTGTTGGTATTTGTTGCATAGTTGCATATTGTATGTGAATTTATTATTATTTAAATAACTTCACAGCACATTATTGAACTAAAACATATTAGTTCTTAAGGCATTATGATAATAATAATAATTTATTCCTATCCCAATCCTATCCCAATCCTATCCCATCCTATCCCTCCCCATTTTTCCAATCCATTCCTTAATCTGCGAAGCTTGACAGCGCGTCCGGGGGCGTGCCAACGTTACGTTTGCGGCGCGTCCGTTTGTCATTCTGGACTGATGTTGGCATGTACCGTGGATGTCCATTAACCAGTTACCACCACGTGGACGATAAACAAAATTACAAATTGATTTCCTGCGTCTTAAAATATTTAATTATATATTTCATCAAACTTCATTATATTATTCCATTTGTTCGCCACAGACTGGTAACACCAGAGTGTGACCTGCTTTTGACTGGGATGGAACTGATGATTGAATGTAAGAGTAGGATCGGAGCCAGAATGTAAGTGAATAATTTAATATTTTAAACATTTCTTGTTATACATATGGGAAATACATAAATGAGAGATGTCCAGTGGAGTGCTCCAAGTGGCTGTAAAATTACACCGTGCATACTCTGCCTCTAAAAAGGGTATATTTTTAGTAGGGGACGTAAAACATCAAATAACGGGGTCAAAAATTCCCTCCAATGGACAAGTAGGTCCTGGCAGTTTTGTTTCATAACATCCGTGAATTGAAGTTAACTATTAACGAAAGCGCAAATCTCGCCATTGGCCATATTGGCCATTGGCCTCGCCATATTTTTGAAAAAGGCACGAATATCTACCAAATCGTTAAAGAATTGTGTAAAAAAACTTGTGACCTAATATAAAGTTTGGCGAGACTTACAAAAAAATGCAAAGAAAACACAAGACGTATTCAAGCGGCGTAAACAAGAATTTACAAGCGATTCAATTAATAAAAATCGAGGGAGATAAGATCTTCTAAGAGCGCCAGAGAAAGCCAGGTCGACTCGGTAACTTGACTGGGGTGGATAAAAAAACTGGCTGACAAAGAAGAAAGAGCGCGACTAAGGGCTATTGAAGAAGAAAACTGGCGAATTAAATATCTTTACGCGTCAATTTCTTCTGCATCGTATGAACCTGTGCAGGACGATTCAGATTCCAGTTCTGATGAAAATATGGATTCACAAAATGATCTGCCAATTGTGATCGAAGGCACACAACCTGGGACGGGCCTCCAGGTGCCATGCACCAAGTTCGATAGATGGCGAGAGCGATCTATTCCCTGAAAATATCGTTACTAAGTTCTCAGTTCAAAATTACCAGTAAGGACAAGGCAGCTCTGCTAGACCTCTGCTTGTTTATTGTGACATCCTATGTCAGGCCATGGCTTCAATGCAATTTTTCAGTAAAATCTCATTGTGTTTTTACTTTGTGCCTTTATAAGTTACTTTATGAGATTTGTGCTTTCTGAAGTCATTAAAGATTTACGAAAACGTTCCCAAAAGTATCTCGAAAGCAGCTCTACAGAATTTTAGTCAACACTTATGGTATTATATTTAACTAATGAAGCAGTTTCCTGTCACTATTTGACGACGAGGAAGATCAAGCAAAAAAAGCAGTTGGTGGGAAATTTAATTAAAGAAAATATATATGTTCCACTGGGAAACGACACATCCTATTAAAGGAAGAACTTTGTCGTTCATTGTAGGGTTAGTTTGACAGATAAATGGTGTAGTTGTTTCTTTAGTTTTCTGTCTATCTCATGGAATTTCACACTAACTATTCTTTTTTTATTTCAGTGAAAAACATCTATTATTTTTTATCAGTCGAGAGCAAAAATTTGTTCTCACGTCAGAATTGATGACAGTTTTCTCCACGAACGTCCTTCTTTATGGAAGACTAACGCCCCGTTTCTAGAAGATAAAAATATTATGTCAACCCTTAGAGCAGTAAACGATACAGCCGAAAGAGCTGTAAAGTTGATGCAACACTTTCATGGTTTGATTACGGTTGAAGTGGAACCAAAATAATTTTTGTTACGTTGTGTGCAAAGTACAGAAAGATCTATTGTGACTGTAAAACAGAAACTTTGAAAAGAAAATAAGTTCAATAATCGATTTTTTTAAATGTAAAATAGTAATATTTGTACGATTTAAATCAACCGGTGTTTTATTTTTCACAAATACATCCATAGTAGGTACCTCAGTACACATTCTCAAGTTGTAAGTTTGACATCAAGTTCTCGTTTTAATCTCGTGTTGAAATCACCACGAGTTCTCGTTGTAATCAGGTAATTAGGATCAAATGGAAAAATAAAAAGATATATATATATATATATATGTATCTGATTTCGCAAAAACAAACCCCTTATGTCATGGGGACACCCTAATGTGCAGTACTTAATCGACTGCAGACGACTGAATACAGTTCACGTAGTCGACTGCAGTTCGTCTGAAAGCGCCATAAAGTGTCTGTGGGTAGATAATCTATTACCTAAAGAGAACTAAGTAATTACTATTTTAATTAAACAAATGTTAAATTACTAATACCCACGCGGCAGAGTTGAAGGCAAAATATCTTTAATTAATTATAACTTACGTCTTGTATGTGTTTACATTTACACGTGTGTGTGTGTGTTTTCAGGATGAAAAACTACATTAATTGTGTTCTGGTTAAACTCCATATTAAACTATAAATTAGTTAGCAGCTGCCCACGGACACTGATCGATTGTGCCACGATAGATAACTCAGACCGTGCATCACACCGTCACTGATATGCAGATATCAAACCGTATGGTAAGACAATAGATAGATAAAACTCTTTATTTCACACTAATACAAAACAATTACAGATATTGCATTCACCAAATGCACAAAAGGCGGCCTTATCGCTAAAAGCGATCTCTGCCAGACAACCTTTGGATAGAGTGGAAATAAATATTTTGATCACGGGGAGATGGTGTACACTATACATAGTTACGTAATATATACGAATCATAAGTATTTATATATCCATGGGCGACAGTATCCACTTACCAACAGGTGGACCATGTGCTCGTGTGCCGACTTCTTTCTACAATATAAAAAATACACTAAAAGTAGTTATATTTAGTAAAAGTAAGACTCCGTGGGTTTGGGATGGGGGAAGATCGCGCCGTAAAGCAAGTCTATGCGAGACAGCCGAGTGGTCGAGGACCGGTCGGCCGTCCCAAGCACGGAGTGGAGAGACGAAGCCGAGAGTGACCTGTGACGAGAGAGCTTGTTGGCACGAAGCTACGCAGGTCTGAAAAAGATGGAGTCTCTCGGTATCGGAGGCCAAGATCCATTTCTGGTCGCTGAGCCACCGAAGTAAGATAATTAGAAAAATAATAAAAGAGTTAACTAGAACAATGTAAAATATTACTTACTCGTGTAAGTTACTTACTTAATTTAACGTACTCGCCAGCTTCATGACATGAAGCTAAATTATAGTCACCGTCACCAGCTGCAGCCCTTTGAAGATGCACTGCTGGACATGGACCTCCTCATGCACATGTAAGTGCCTTATGTGTATGGCCTTAAAACGCCACCCTGGGTTCACTCTTTTAGACAGAACTCCCGAGTTTTTGAGAGAGGAGAAACTTGCCATTGCGCCAAGCGGCTGTGGGATGGTAGCGTGCACCCACATTCTCCAGATTTCCAGTCTGCAGATGTATATCGATCTAAGGATCAAAATTTAAATAGTATACAAATTGGAATCCGCCTCTGTATATAAATATTTTACAAAATGTTTACGCCTGGTACATACGAGTATTTATAGAATTGTGACGTCATAAACACATGACCTAAAACAGTCCCGAAACGAAAGTAGCGGATGTATTATGATTTATAGTTTACTGAAACAGATGTGAAAAATTATCGCGTCGGGCGATGAGTTTTATTATCGCGTATTTGGTCAGCTATCAATCTTAAATTAGTTTCATTTATTATTTCATTTATTTATTAAAAAAAAAACAAATGAAGTCAATATGTTGAAGGGAAATTACTGAGTCGGGGATTTTGGGAAATCCCTGGTAAATATAAACAAAATGCGAAGGTACGTTTCCTGGGTCGGAAGAATTTTCGTGTTGTTTAAAAAAATACCACAAAGCCTAAGACGCTCGCCAAGCTTAACGAAGCGTAGACTTCTAACCTAAACGAGCCAAATCGTTTCTGGGTAGGTTAGCGCAATAAATAATAAACTCTTAATCACGTCTTTTGTTTCTTTATTTTCTTCATTTCTATAAATCAATTTTTCACTGACTGATGTGATAGCATATTATAGGGTTTTGTCAAATTACTACATTTTTTCAGTAAAATGAGATATTAAAGTAAGTATTCGATATCATTGGTTATTTCATAATATCTTACACATGTACACCATCGCCGCCGGAGGAGATGAGGACGTCACCCTCGCTACACCGTCAACACACACCGGCCACCAGCCAACACTTTTATCAAGTAAGATCACGATTACTAAGATTACCAAATTTTTTTTACCAAGATCCCCCAGTACCCTCCCAAAGCAACGCTCCAAGCCTAGGTCCGTTCCTTTCACCGGTTTACCTGCGTGTGAGCTCTTAAGCTTGTTGCCTTCTGCGCTCGCCCTAAATTACACACGTCCGATGACTCCTGAAAGTCCATTAGGGCTACCAGATTTTAGTGATTTCGAAAAAAAAAAAGAAATCGTAATATCCCCAGGACTGTAGAGAAATTCACAACTTTCGGGTTCACGGTATAAAGTATCTTTTTGACCGCACTGTAAGCAGCGACTCTATGTCAAGGAAGTGCGGATGAACCGCACAACGATGACGAGCGGTGCGATGGTAAAACCCGAAGTTGGCATCAAATTGAACAGCTCTTCAGAACATTCCCCATTATAAAGGCGGTAGAAAACGTGACTATTGGATAACAAAGCCGCTACCACAAACGCTGAGGAACACACTACCTCTAAAAGAGTTGACTCGTCAATCCGCTTGGCCAGCGTGGCGTTATGCATGAGAAATAGGGAATTAGGGGAAGACCATGTCCAGCAGTGGATATTGAAAGGGCTGGTTGCATTGCATTTTTATTGTAAGGTAGGGCTCGTCAAGTTTTACAACTTTTGTCTACAGAAAATAGAGAAATCTCTCTTACGACGACGCCACCATCGGCCCGTTTCATAATAGATTCAGATTATCCCAAACAAAATATTTAATTAAACCTCGGCCCAAATAAACTTTTTCTTTCATTAGGGGTGTTTTATTAAGTTCGTGAATGCAAGGTATTTTTCATTCCAAACCACTTTAAAACAAAAATAATTAAAAGGTCCTTTGTAGGTTTAAAGAAGATTCATTTATATTCATCCATTCATTTTCCTTTTATGTATGTCTATAAGACATACATAAAGACATTTTCTCTTAAACTTTTATCCTGAGAGTTTATATACATAACATAAAGTGGTTGTAAAATATAAATTAGAATGATAATAATGTAATTAATTGTTAACTGGATGGCTTGCGGTAAATCACATGTACAAGTGCGCATCTGATAATTTTCACCAAAAATGAGTTAATTATACCATAAGATTCAACTTTTTTAGCTCGTTCTACTGGCAAAATCGGTTTCGGAGAACGGTTTCGGAAATAAATAAATAAATAAATATATAAGAAAATCCTGTTAAATCTTAACGGGCATTTATATTATAATAACAAATAGCATTGGTAATATATTTTTTTCTTATCCTTCATTCTCAAGTTATTCTTTAATTTTTGTGCGGTGTACAAAAACATTAATCTATCCAAACTGATTGATAACATCAGCAAACAAATACCGTAAGTACTTGTTCTATTTTGTATTCTAAATCGGTTCTGAACGCGTATAATAAAGGTATTGGTGTACCTTTTATTCCTACTCTACGTTTCGGCACGGGATACACTAGCCGTGGTCATGAGTTGACGTGGTCATTTTGTTATACGCGTTCAGGCCCGATTTACAAACGTACAAAACACGAACGTTTAAAAAGTTATAGTACTTGTTCTAGTCGTTATAGATCAAATCGTGGGTTAATCTTCAAAATTTAAAATTCTCATGGATTCACATGGCCGAAAGGTTTCACACTGCACTTCCTGGCAACGTGGCGTCCATTTGAGGACTTGTCCACCCCATCGATTATCAGTCCTACGGCAAATATTATGTGTCCATTACCACTGTAGCATGTTGATTCCATGAGCTGTGCCTTGAGCCATTTAGTTAATCTTTTCGTTTCGAATCGTATCCCGCAAAGAAACTCAATAGCTATCTCAATAGCTAACTGAGCGACTTAGGACTTATGGATTCGGCCATATTTGCGTACTTCTACTTATTTGTGAGGTTAATTCGAAGTTATAAATAAATTATGATCTCTATTGTATTCAATCAGATTTCTCTGCTGAATAAACATTTTTCGTTCAGGATCATTGTAAATTAACCTTTTTACAGGTTTATCATCTTTTATAAAAAATAAAAGAAACGAAAAGAACCAAGAGAAAATAAATACAGGCAATTGAAACAAAATAGTTTCCTAGAAATTATCCTTATTTTTGTTTCTTTTCCTTTTATATAAAACAAAGGCAGAATAAACATTATTGAATAACAATAGTTTTCCAACATAAGATTTTATTTCTATTAAAACGTATCTACAAAGGAGCACAATACTCACAAGTAAACAACGCTCTTTGTACAAAGAGATCCTTATTTGTAAATAGTTAAAATTTGGTAGTTCTTTGGTAGAAAGATATTCACATGACGCTCTCCTCTGACTCTTTGTCAAGCACGACAGTTATGTCATGTTGTACAACACCACAATGTCAAATACCTATCCTATGCGACGCCGCGTTCTTACCTTTAAATGGTCAGAATTAGATCTACAGATACACAGGTAAAACTCTTTCTTGCACATCAAAACAAAACAAGACAGTGGCAGACATTGTAACACGAAATGTTTTGTGTACGCGGTCTTATCGCTAACAGCGATCTCTGCCAAACAACCTTTGATTATAGAGGAACTAAATATTTTGATTAAGGTACTTGGTGTATAATATACATAATTGTATATAATACGTGCATATACATACACACTATATACAACATTAAAGTATTAAAATTAGGTATAAATAACGAAATAATTAGAATAAGAGGAAATGTAATACAAGGGATGAAAAGATTGAAGAAAGATATAAATAAATTTATAAATAATGGAAGTAACTAAAACTAAATATTAATAAAAAAATAGGAGTAGATTAGACGCCAGTAATTTAATGAAAGATTACAATAATACAATATAAATCGTGTTTAATAGTTGACTTTTGAAGCAATTTTCATAAAAAAAAATATTTGGGTAAACAAACAGTAATTTATTTCATTTTAAGTAAATATAGGTAGATTTATTTTGGGAGGGGGCGAGTGCACGTTGCAATCCAACACCCGCTGGGCGCGCTCGACTGGCCACGTTACCCCTCTCTCACAGAAGACTACCTTTAAATGTACTGTATTTCTCACTTTATCTTATTTCCCTAATGTACGTACGTGTTTCGGTAATGAATGAGATGTGCCAGAGCCCATTCCCATCCTATCTCTCCTCACTTTCCCAAACCTTTCTCCAAATCCATTACTATATCTCCAAAGTTAGGCAGCGCATCCGGGGGCGTGTCAACGCTTGCCATTTTGGATTGATATTGGCATGTATCGCGGATGTCCATGGGCGACAGTATCTACTTACCATCAGGTGGACTGTGTGCTCATCTGCTGCCATCGTCCATAAAAAAAATCAATTATTCTACTAAATGAAAAACCAACTACGTTATCCAAATTTACTAATGGCATAAGTATATAAGGTCCAAAAAATAATCAAATAGAGTGCCTATAAAGCAAAAATATTATTAGCACAGTAATATTAATATAGCCATCCAAAAATCTTTTACTTCATGGGTCATTCATTCTCTTTACCAATGGTCTCGACCACTGACTTGTACATTATTTTTTATAATACACCTCGATAGCTGTGTATATCCAGGCTCTATATATCAATCTTAATTTAGTTTCGTGATCCTTTGGCTACCTAGTTACTGATAATCTAATGTAATCTCGAGGTAACGTTTCATTATACAATTTTATTTCGAGCCTTCGATGCTAAATGTATAATAAACTGTCGTAAATTAAGGTTCTAAATGGCATCCATGTTGTGTTACTAGTGAATGATGTAGTTATAAAAACTTATAGAGATATCAGTTTTTCTTTAAACATTTATCATTGCACGGACCATTTGGTTAATCCCGGGTTTTCTCGTTATTGCTCACGGCCGGCACTGTTCATCTTCCTTACACTTTTACTACCACTCGTCTCTTAATCAGATTGAAGATATCTTCAGTCGAATTATCTTTTCTTTGCTTTCTTTTATATTCTTTTAAGATTCGGAGTTTCTTTTGACATGTGATCCTTATCTCGTATTACATAAGGGCACAGACAAGGGCAAATCTGCCTTATTACTTTTTTGGTTGCCCTTCTTTGATGCTAGAATAATCACATACACAGGCACACTCCTTATTTAATACACAATACTCACTTTATACCAATTTCATTTTTTCACGCACTCTCACACAGCCACATATACACACATATATTTAGTTGAGTTGCGCGATAGTTCATGTACGAGTATAAGCCCACCGCCCATATATATAGTATCTATTTCGCATTGTATACATAATTAAATCTGTTTTTTGACAATAAACTTTATGTATACATATAATAAGTTCATATACTGTTTTGACGTGGATTGTTTGTTCATAAATAAAAAAAAATAAGATAAGATTTAGTTTGGGTATTTTAATGGCGTACAAATAAGCGAAGTATTTCGGATAATGCCGTGTGTCGTCACTTTGGCTGCAATAACGGCCGCGAAAACTGTGAACATTTGTACAGTTGTACTAATAATCCTAAATCATCTAAAACTATTCATTTAAAAAGTTGCATTTATCAAATTCTATTCATTTTAATTTAAAAGTTGAGATCTAGATAGAATAAAAGCAGATCGTTATACTTTTAATAACATAGATTTTTAATACGTATTATAGAACAAAAAAGAAATAAATTTCCTCTTTAGAGCAACGTGAATCGAAAGTCACAGTTTTGTTACGAGAAAAGGATACAGTTTCCGGTAAGGCGATTTTAACATACACACGATTTTATCGTCCACTGTTGGACATGGACCTCTTTTATCTTTTGCACAAAGCAAACGTCAAACGTCTTAAAACGTCACGCTGCGCTAGCCTAGCTAGTTGGCGAGTCACGAGGTGGTCTAGTACCTACCTAGTTATGGTATCGGTTTTGTTAACCATTGGTCGGCTTCTACGACACCCACGAAGGCGGCAGACGAGCATACAGTTCACCTGATGGTAAGTGGATATTGTCGCCCATAGACATCCGCGATACATGCCCCGGCATGCCCCCGGATGCGCGCCTACTTTTGGAGATATAGGATTTGGAGAAAGGGTTGGGGAAATGGGGAGGGATAGGATGGGAATGGGCTCTGGCACATCTCACTCACTACCGAAACACGTACATACATTAGAGGAATAAGATAAAAGTGGGAAATGTAGTACATTTCAAGGTAGTCTTCTGTGAGAGAGGGGTAACGTGGTCAGTCGACCGCGCCCAGCCGCTGTTGGATTGCTGCGTGCACTCTCCACCTCTAGTATTATTCTAAAACCAGCCAACACCACACGTCTTTGTACTGTATGTTAATACGCAGGACGAATTTCACTCACACCACGGAGCAATACATGAATTCCTGTAACCACGGACTCCATAACCTATTTATCTGTTAAAAAACGGGTCTCAAACGAGTATACTTACATATTTTGTTTTATTTAAGGCCACAGGTTGACCGAGGCGGATAGTTCATGTTGAAATCCGCGAGCAATTCTTTCATATATAAACTTGTGTCACAAAAATATTTCAAGTAATGCGGCTTATGTCTACGATTGTGACCTGTATAATAAGTTGTGTTAAATTGAATTGCATATTTCTCCGATTATTTTCTTAACCGTCTTATTTATGTATGTCAGTGGACTTTGTTTTCGCCACCGGTTTCAAGGCAAATCCATCAATGTCCAACCGCGTGACAGACAGATGTTCGTTGACAAATTTATCTGTGCGTGCGATTAAACGCTAACCACATCGATATGGGAATAGATGACACATCCATATGTTAGAACCTCGTAAGCAACGTCTAGGTTGAAGCATATGAGGGGTTCATTAAAAAGTCAAATTTGATACTTAAGTACTACGTAATAAGAATGTTACATTTATACACATACACATTTATACACATATGTAAAACACATATGAATTAAAGAATTCGAGAGTTTAGAACATAGAACACTATTAATTAGACTGTAACGTGGCTGCCCTACAATGCTTATCTAGTATGTATTCTCAAATCGATGGCAAACCACCCTTATTCTGGGTTTAATTTAGTATACAAATTACTGAATAAGTTGTAAAGAAAGACATGGTTTATACCGTGGGTAGTCCGTGGCTACCGGTGCTGCTCTAACAAAGAATCAGTGCGTTCTAAGCTGCGACATATTATACTGAGTAGGTGACGAGTGCATAAAAATAAATGGTATTTTTTTATCTGTTTTCTATGTTATTTTAACAGTAGGTACACGTTTGCCAATAAAATTATTTAATGTTAATAAAGAAACGTGGCCTTTTAATGGCCGTGATTCATAAGTTTTATGAATCAAGTTTTATAAGCTCGGAGTTCGAAACGAAGACATTCGCCGAAGAACTAAAGTAAAATAGCTGGTAAAATCAGTACACTTTAATGTACTGATTTTACCAGCTATTTTACTTTAGGCTATTAAATATTAAAGGACCGATAACCGTTGAAGTAGACGAGTCCTTGAGTAGTGGCCACGCACCAGGAAGCGCATGTGGACCTTAAGACATTCGTCGGTGGTGGTTGGATAAGAAGAACCGAAGATCATGGGTAGTGGGGAGCCGCAGGGGAGACCTATATCACTATATCCAGCATTGGAGAAACATAGGCTAATTGTATTAATGTCAAGTAATTATCTACTGTGTTTTAATGTTTATAAACAGGTAATAGGCGATCTTAGTGTAAAGTTGTATTGCAGGACTTACCTTGTAATCATGTGTGTCTACCGGGCCATAGTCCATCAGGCAGACCTAATTTGTGACTAAATTTTACATAAGGTCACGATATTTTTCTTCACCGCCTATCTAGTGATTATTTAATCGAATCAAACGATGAACTCATTAAGTTCTTTACTACTTATTTAGAAAATCTCGATATTTTGCAATATAAACAACATTAGCAACACGCAAAGATAAGTTTGGTCGAACTGTAATTAGCATTCCGATTGGTTTCCCATCGTTTACACAACAAATGTTTGCTGTGACAAATGTGACCGTTGATTGGACCCATTTATGGCCGGCGATAGAGGGCACAGAGGTGGGGTGGAGGGTTGATGATATTTTATTTATTTAACACTTCAGTGCGCAAAGTGCAATGGGCGAGCTTACTGCTACATGGCATTTTCTCCCAGCCAACAGGAAAGATAATAATGACAGCGGCGCAATCAAGGAAGAAGAAAAACAAAAGGAAAATAAATAAAAGAAATGAGAAAAATAATGGAAGTATAAATTAATAATATAATATAATAATGTACAATATATAAATAATAATATACAGGAATATCTTTACGATTGCATGTGTTCTAAGAAAACTACGATATTATAGAGATTTAATTTGATACAAATTCCAAGATTTGTGCACTGGTTTAAAGGGAATGTTTTCTGTTTAGCCTAATCAAGCATGCCAGTAAGTTATAAAGATGTTTTTATTATTGAGGATTAGCTGGTCTGCGGGGCAATGAACTCTTATATCACTGGCTCACGGAACGGATTATCCCACGAAGCCGGGTTACTCTTAGTAGTGGTTGTGCCCGAACATGTACATTGTTCTAGTGTGTGTAAGCTTGAGCAGTGAAGTTCCCGACGTAACAACTAAGCGTAACTACATGGAAATTTTTTCTTTATGAAAAAATGGTGGCAGACGAGCGTATAGTCCACCTGATGGTAAATGGATACTGTCGTCCATTGACATCTGCAATACAGAATGACAAATGTTAACATGCCCCCAGATGCGCGGCCAATTTTTGGAGATATAGAAATGGATTTGGAAAATAGGTTGTGAAAATGGGAAGGAATAGATTTGGATGGGAATGGACTCTGCCAGAGTCCATTTCCATCCTGACTCTGGCATATCTCACTCACTACCGAAACACGTACGTACATTAGGTAAATAGGATAAAGTAGGAAATGCAGTACATTTCAAGGTAGTATTCTAGTATGGACTACTTGTGGAAGTACCAACAATTTAGATGGACTCAGAAATCAATGGGACCATATTGTCGTTTTAAGGAAATAATTAATGAGAGAACACGAAAATACATTTCCATTTAAACGTAAATAATAGCGTCTAGGTTGAACAATGAATAATATGAGGAAAACGCATAAGTACCGAAGGGAAAGGTTTGAATTTCTATTTGGCTTACATTGATATCCTTTTGAAATTTGATTTTCATTTTCTTCAAATGTTTTTCCTTTCATTCATCTCTTTCAAATATTATTTTGCTGGTAGAGAAACTTTCAAAAGAGAATGGCAAATACAATTTGCAATAATTGAACGTTTGAGACTGTCGCGTTTTTCACACATATTTATCTATTTAAACGGGGTTCAACGCGAATGTTTACTTTAGTTATTTTACTCGACGTTTCGGTTGTGTTGCATTAACCATGGTCATGAGCTGACTGAAGAGGCGGGTAGTTCACGTCGAGAATTGCGAGCAGTTTCATCAACTACCCGCGTTTGATTTTCGTAGTTCAGAATGTTGATGCACACAACACTCACAATATCTGAAGTAGCGTCAGACGAAAGATCGCCAGGTTTAATGTTACTAATCACTGGATTCCGTCTCGAGGACAATTTGTATACATGTTCTGGATTGAAATTAGTATGTTTCTTGGTTTCAATTGTTTCGCGCACAATAATAGCGATCAATCGAGACGATTTTTGGATTATGGAGTTCTATCCACATAATAATAGACTTCGAAAAAGTGATATTTTCTATCTGAAAAAGCCTTTTTGAGAAAAAGAGACTATCTCAGACCAACTGTAGATTTAACAATGGATTTTGATGAAGAGTTGGGAAAATCGAGATGGATAGGATGGGATGGTCACAGTTACGTGGCATATTGTACTCACTACCGAAACACGTGCAAACATTAGGGATATGTTAAAGTGGGAAATGCATTATATTTTATGGTAGGTATTATTTTAAGGCATTTTATTTTACATTTTGTTTTATGGCCTGCTGTGAGAGAAGGGTAACATGGCCAGTCGAGTGTGCCCAACGACTGTGGATGTGGCATAGGGATGTGGCATATCTTACTCACTACCGAAACACGTGCAAACATTGGGGATATGTTAAAGTGGGAAATGCAGTACATTTTATGGTAGCCTTCCGTGAGAGAGGGGTAACATGGCCAGTCGAGTGTGCCCAACGACTGTGGATGTGGCATAGGGATGTGGCATATCTTACTCACTACCGAAACACGTGCAAACATTGGGGATATGTTAAAGTGGGAAATGCAGTACATTTTATGGTAGCCTTCCGTGAGAGAGGGGTAACATGGCCAGTCGAGTGTGCCCAACGACTGTGGGATCACAACGTGCACCCACACCTTCCAAAACCCCCGCAGTTAATAGGTAGATAGGTAGAAGCCGCAGAAAATGGCTAGTTTTAACTAAAATATATGTAGCTAGATGACGTCGTCATATTTTATAGACTATCTTAAGGCGCGTATAGATATCACGAGGCATGCGCCGCGAATGGTTCGCCACACATGCTTCAGGCTGTGTGGACGTGGCTGCTCATTGTGATCATTCGCCGCATACGCACGTTGCGAGCAGATCCTACTAATTCGTGCGATGCGAGCAGCTTTATTTAATTTTGCGACTACTGCACGCTTCGAATAACATTCGGACACAACCTGTATATTTCCATTAATTATGTATAATCCGATTAAATTAATTAATGTAAGTACATCGAAATGTGAAATTTCATCGTACAGCGAACCGCACTCAACTAATTCCATATAGCAGTAATTTCTCCATTTATTATCAGTTTAATGCTGTTAAAATTCCACGGGAATTTGAATTTTCATGCGAGAAATTGTTTAACGACAATATCACTTTTTGCTTAAACAGGATTACTCAATACAGAGACAGTAAGACATGTAGATATCGGCCTGAAAGCCACTGCAGGACACAAGGTTTCCGTTTGCACTCAGGTGAGGGTCATAACAATCCACCACGTGTACGTACAGTCACAATAATATCATCGAGACTTGGTTTTTGCATATGTGTGAATGCAGTGTAATGACACGTCTCTAGAGAGTAAAGACGAAAATAGCGAAAAAAAGAATTTCGCGCCACTTTAGTCTCATACCATTTTAATTCGACCTTCATGGGGTCACATGGTTGACGAGCCCTCGCTTGGTGCACAAAGATTCATAAGTACATAAAGCACAAAAATACAAAGTACACTCATATGCATAATTCGCCTTGTCTACTCGTGCCCATACACTGTCTGTGCCTATTTAATCGCAATGTTTCTCTCCTCCGCTTCGGCGAATACAGTTTTTTTTTTCAGAATGGCTAAATTCTTGTGGCCCTAATGACCTGTCAAGAGTCACCGGACATGCATGGTTTAGGGCGAGCGCATAAGGCACACAGCCAGGGCAAAGCGTGTGTGCAGCAACTAGCCTAAGGGCCCCCGGTAGACCGGCGGAAGGAACGGTTGCGTTGCGTTGGGAGGGTATCGCGGGATCGCGAGTCGGTGAGAAGCGCCCAGGCACGTGCCAATACCTGGTAAAAGTGTTAGCTGAAGGCGGGGACAGTGTATATGTGAAGTTTGTTGAGTGTAGTGTAAGAACCGCATTGGCGGCAGTAATTGAGTTGTCGGAGTCGTTTAAGACGTGCCGAGGACGACGACGACGACGGCAACGGGGAGGATCATTCCTATCGGGGACATAGGGGACATAGGCTTTGAAAATGGTATACAGTCTATTTTCAAAGCCGCACTATAAAATGTCTAGGCCCTCGAGCCTGATCCGCGTCACCGATCAGGTATAGAAGAAACAATTTAAAATGATAATATTTTATTATCCGTGTGCTTATTCAAATAAATATTTGATACTTTTATGTTAAAATTTTGTTATATGTCATAATTTCCGGAGTGCACTCATATAAATGTAGAAACCATGTCTCGAAGATTTGACTGTACATTTATGTTGTTGAAATGAACACTCCACGCTCGAGCAACTTTTAGCTGGGCGCACTCGACTGCCTAAGTTACCCCTCTCTCACTGAAGCCTACCGTAAAATGTGCGGCAATTTCCATTCAATCCTCATTTTTCAAACCCTTTCATTTCAATACATTCCTAAATCTCCTAAGGTAGGTAGGCAACGCAGGCAGTTATTATCAAGTTCCAAAACCAATAAACTCTACGTTAGAATTTAATGTAAAAAATAAGTTAATGGCGAAATTAAAGTTATAACGCAATAATAATTATATTTGAATTTTATGAAAAAATGGCTTCACTGAATAAAGTGACATAATTGAATTTCTTTGGAACACTCCATTAGCACCGTGGGTTCTAGCGACCCCTCCAAATTATTAGTAATCAATTTGGTGAATATGAATACAATTTCTTTATAAAAAATACATTTTATTAAATTTTGTCAAAATAAATTTTATTATAAAGTGTTATGTAAATCGTAAATTAACAGATCACTTTAAAATTCTTTTTAATAGAAAAAATTGATGACAGACGAGTTGGTTGTCCAATTGGTGGTGAGTAAATACTATCGGTCATGGACATCTGCGATTTATGCCAACTAGGCAGAGCATACTGAGCTGATTGATGTTGCAACATCAATCAGTCCAGAATGACGCCCCCGTATGCGCTGCCTATCTTGTGGAGATTTAGAAATGGATTTGGACAATGGATTGTCAAAATGGGGAGGGATAGGATGGGTGGAGAATGGGCTCTGACATATCTTACTCATTACCGAAACACGTACATACAAGTACATTGAATGAATAGGATAAAGTGGGAAATACAGTACATTTTGCAGTAATGTTCTGTGATATAACTTGGCTAGTCGAATGCGCCGTATAAACTGCAACCTCCCTAAGGTGAATAAACATATATATCAAAAGTGTACGAATATAACTGCCAGTGGATAGTTGACCTAAATTTTAGTCTTAAATCATTGTTAGTCAAAACCATTAGACGTGAATGGATTCGTTTTCTTGTCGGTAACTAATCCCTAAAACCACCCACTAGCAAGTCACTGGTGTATACAGCGTGATTTATAGACTCGTTACGCGGATCGATTCTGTCTCTTTTGACACTGACATTAGCAGAGATAGCAAGACCAAAAACACAGTATAGATGTGCACACAGTATAGTACGATAGCTTGCAGTAACATACAACTATATAACTTTTAATTATATTTTCAGTCTTTTGTTTATTCATTCACTCATTCATTCACCGATTTATTAATTGAATTATACATACTGTATATTATAAAGTTTCGTATTTGTTTTTATCCTTATATTCAGCAAATTTGTACTAAAAATTTAAGAAAAATTGTAAAATATTAATTTTTGCTAAAGAAATTCGTATTTTTTTATTTGTATGAACTCAGAGTAACTCTGGGTTGTAATTATCTGCAGCACCGCTAGTCTCAAGCCCGGATAACGGAAGAGGATTCGTCGTTGGGCTAACCACTCAACGGGGTGAAAACCCCATGGTTACGTAAACCGCAAGAAAGCCCGGATCAAATAATACACAATGGATCGAGTGTGTCGAGGAATATCGGAGGAGCGTAAGAAGATTAACGCTGGAAGAGAAGGAGGAGCATTGTGGAGGAAGCCACGACCCATAAAGGATTATAGCGCCGCTGAAAAATAAGTAAAATGAACCATGAACGGAATCCAAGCTTTTGGGCTTCGGGATAAGTTCTGACACACCCATTACTTGATTAGGACTAGTCATGCTACAGTCATGAAATTACTAGTTCTTGGCCGTGTTGTTCTGTGGCATTTATTTCCTTTATTTTGTGGATTATTTCGATTATAGGCCAGAAATAACTTTACAAAGAGTATCACTCTGAATATTACTACGTTAAAGGTAGACAATTAACTATTTTTTTTTACCTTTATTCAATAGAATATTATAATTATTACCTATTTTTAAATTACGTTAATAATATAAATTTTTTAATTACAGTATTTAGGATGTTTTTGAAATAATAAAATATTAAGCAAAATACTTGAAATAATTCAGTGACATCATTATCTCGTGTTGTCAATTTCTTAAATACTTTCCATCCCATCCCATCATCAAGTATGAGTACGGATACTCATCAACACAGCGGAGTTGGGTAGGATGGAATCCGTTTCATCCTACCCAACCCTGTCGTGTGATGAGTATAATGGAACAGTAGAACCTCCTTACTCCATTTATTGGTGTGACTACGCTATTTTTTATTGGAGAATTATTTTTTTATCGAAGGAATTTTTGGCAGCACCCATAGCCTATGGCTCTGTTACCATGGTGATGAAATGATACAGAGCGAGTGTGTACGAGAATTCCCGCGAAATTAAACATATAACAAACCATTAATAGTCTTTGCAACGTTTACCGCGGGTTTTAATTAAATATAAATAAAAGTAAATACAAAAACCGATTGCCGTAACCAATTAAACTATCGACCCCCATTCCATTCCTCCCATCCTAAAGGTAGCACTTATTGAATAATAACCACTAACTACTGAGCTAACGTTCCCACGCTGTTTCACTACTGCTTTCTTTTTGTACTATGCTATTAGTAAAGGGGGCATATCGTTCGTTAATCGGTCGTGTTCCTCACAAATCGCTCTCTCTGATGATATATTTCCTTCGACTTTGGACTATTTGTGAAACTTTTCCTCCAATTCAGAACCATTTTACCATTTCAAAGCACCGAGAAGAATTAACATTGAATATCAGTTGTTATGTATTATCTATGTATGTGTGTATTATAGGGAATCAAATTTACTAATAAGATAAAATCTTCAATCACTGCGTTCTGCCAGTGGTTCTGCTGAAACGTGGTCTCTAACAGTTGGCTCGATCCATGAGTTCGTTCGTTCTGCCAACAATGCCTCCCTGGACATCCTTCCTCGCCGTACTGGCTTCATGTCTACTTCCTTCGCTGCTCACGCAGTAACTATGGAACGCGCTCCCGACTGACAAAACACTTTTGGTTGGGAATCATTATTTGAAACATCAGACATAACAAATGTTTCTTTTCAATTATGCATTATATATATATGTATGTATATCTATATAAGGTATGCGTGTATTTTATATGTATATGACGTATATTACTATATAAGTATTATCTATTAAAGCTAAATATGCATCCGAGTTTTAAGGTAGTTATCAATATATTCCTTAGTTATGGATTTTTTATGGACGAAGGCGGCAGATGAGCATACAGTCCACCTGATGGTAAGTGGATGCTGTCGCCCATAGACATCCGCGATACATGCCAACATTAGTCCAAAATGACATACGTTGGCACGCCCCCAGATGCGCTGCCTATCTTTGGAGATATAGGAATGGATTTGGAGAAAGGGTTGGGAAAATGAGGAGGGATAGGATGGGAATGGGCTCTGGCACATCTCACTCACTACCGAAACACGTACGTGCATTAGGAAAATAAGATAAAGTGGGAAATGCAGTACATTTCAAGGTAGTCTTCTGTTAGAGAGTGGTAACGTGGTCAGTCGAGCGCGCCCAGCAGCTGTTGGATTGCAGCGTGCACTCTCCCCCTCAAATGCATAGATATGTACATAGATGTGTACCATTCCTTATTTTCGTGTACCGAAGGGTCAAAATCCTCACTGAAAGTTATTTATGCGGCATTGTGTCACGTTGTTGATCTTACATTCTATTATCAACAGCACACGGAAACAATTGGAGCCCAGAAACACCATTGCATTTCAGACCCTAATGCCGTGATCTTAAGATTTCTTCGTGTTGTCAACTTATGTAGATAATGTCATTGAATTAAAGGTACTATAGCTATGGTTTCAAGGTGCATATTTGGATGGAGTAAAATACAGTATATTGTAGTTCCTATTTGAATGTACTTCTATTGTTGTTAGTTTGTGTATGACGTGAATAGATTGAGAAAAGAGATTTCTTATCGGTGATATTTGTTTATAGGTCAAAGTTTCATAAAGGCAATACATCCTCTTGCCCCCCCCCCCACCCTTCTAAGGAGAATTGGGAGGTGTAATAGGATGAGGTAAACGTCTAGAAGAAATATCTTCCAGTCAATTTTAAAATAACCGAGTTTGTTAAAATTGACAAAAAATTATATTAAACTTCAGCTGTGTAGGCGAGTACTCACAGCATACGCTGAGCTGTCTAAAATTCAACATTATAATAACAATAAATATAAATAGTTATTACATGTGCACAAATAATAAATGACAGAATACAATAGGCGACCTTACCGCTAAGGCGATCTCTTCCAGGCAACTTTGGAATAGAGAAAAATAAAAGGGATACGTGGTACAAAACGATTATTATTAAGAATGAATTATGTTCAATATCTCCCTACCGACAATATCGATAATAAATATAATATATACTTATAATAATAAATAACTTAATAATATCTGCTATCAATATTAATTTGTAAATAAGAATCGAAGCTGACAAGGATGAAAAAATAATAAATTGCAGTCTTCAAGAGATGAAATAGATCACGTTAGAAACAAAATGGTAGTTTGGTAAAGCAAGAAAATAGAAATGTAAAGAAACCAACTAATAGAATAATGATTTCTAACTTGCCTTTTATAACTAGACAGCGACTGAGCACGACTGAGCTAACTAAGAAATTCAAATCTAACTGGTTTTTATATCGGTTTCTTGTTTCCTTTATTAACATAATGAATCTCAACAATAATTTCATTTAAGAAATAAACATGTTATGTAGTTATTGGTTCTTTTATAAAGCGGAAAAACATTCTTACGTGGGGCCACGGAATTTAATTGAGGACCCTTCTGAAGTTCCTTGTTACCTACAGTAAATATGTTAAAACATTTAATAAGGGCGAATTTTCTGGGCCACAAGGACTGACGTAGTCAAGTGACGTTTATTTGCGTATTTGAATTGAGAACGACTTATTAGTGTGTGGAAGTCTCGAGAAGTGAAGTTTTGTTTTTCTTTGAATATCATAAAAGTTGTGTATTGTGCGTTTTGTCGTTTAAAAGTGGTTTCTGAGGCGCACTCGATTGACCACGTTACCCCTCTCTCGCAGAAGACTACCTTGAAATGTACCGCATTTCCCTAATGCACGTACATGTTTCGGTAGTGAGTGAGATATGCCAGAGCCCATTCCCATCCTATTCCTCTCCATTTTCCCAACCATTTCTTCAAATCCATTCCTATATACATTGAGGGATAAATGGGAAATGCAGTACATTTCAAGGTAGTCTTCTATGAGAGATTGGTAACGTGACCAGTCGAGTGCGCCTAGTGACTGCGGGAATGCAGCGTGCACTCTCCCTTCCCTTTAATTCATATGCGCCACTATTTGCTACAGTTTTACTTAATCTTAACTGTCATTGCACTTTCCGCACTATCTCTGCATAACCCAAAAGCTGACTGGGATAATGCAGATAATGTAGGGATGACATAATGCACGCATTATGTCCGCCTGTTGTCACTTTATGCATTATAGATAGAAACACAATTTTCAGTTGAAACCGAAACCGTAACCGAATTTTCGTCTCCTCTTCTAACCGTAACCGAAACCGAAACCTATGTAGTTAAATTAATATTTAGTTAAATTTAAATTATACCCCGAAACCTAATGTTTTTCGTAGCCTTGTAACAGATTTACAAGGCGATTTTCGATTAAATTAAATAAAAGACTTTAATTTATTAGGAAATCATTATTTTTGGGCGAGAACAGACACACCTAACAATTAAACACCGGCCAGCGAACTGACTGAGGTTAAGCGGTACAGGCGAGTGAATAAGTGAATCCGTTCCGATTATGACCCGACTTCATCCGACAGCTCACGAACGCTAGTTTCGGCCGAGCCGAAGTTTCGGCCAATTTTTGGCCGATACCGAAACCAGCATTTTTGGCCGAAACTGGCCGAAACCGAAACCGGAACTTCGATCGATATTTATGGTAAATAAATAATGAAATAGTTTCCTTTTAGTAAAATTTACTACTTTCAATATTCAAGATACTTTCTCTCGAAAGCTCATTCATTTGTTACACCCTGTATACATATTTGTATAGGTTGCAAGGAACCATTGGCATTCTCATTTCAGGAAGCAATGCGGAAAATTATGCGAAATATTACAATATATACGCAATTACCTACACATTTTTTATTTCTTCATTCTTCTTTGTAATCGTTAAATATCATACTTAGTTAAAATAAATCAATTAATTCTCCTTTCTTTATAACCTACATAACAAGGCAGTTAATTCAATCCCACCATCAACGTTAATGAACAAACCCCACATGTTAATAACGTGCTTGTACAAGGCTATTACGTTAATTGGTCCCCGAAGGATTAATTTGCTCCAATTAACCCGAAAATACCACATACCTTGATGCAAATAATAATATTAACAGTGGCAATTATAAGGTGCCTCAAGAGCATAAACTAAGAAGGAGAAAACCGACAAATGTATTTGAAGCGGCACAAAAAAACCTCTTCAATGGTTATAATATCCTAGTCATAGTCATCTATTAAACGGATCTTAGCGCGTAATTTTTACCTTTTTTTATTTCATTCGACGTTTCATCTGAGTAACACTGTTAATAGGCACGAGCTGAGCTGTCATCTGAGACGTTTAATAAATATATATCTGTAAAGAATATAATACTGTGCTCACAGTCATGTGATCCTCGGCCCGTATCACTGAGTTCACTTAGGTCAGCATTGATGGAAAGGCCGCATTGGGTCGGCGTGGTGGATTATAGTCCGTAACCCCCTAGTGACTTACTAGGAGAGGCCTGTGCCCTGCAGTGGGACTTTAAAGGCTGATAACAAAACACGCGAAAATTTGAGTCGTATACTGGTCGCCTGATATTTTCCGGACCATACTATCAGTCTCTCTATTGCTGGATAAAGACTCCTAAATAACTCGCCACCCAACACGATCTTCTACTCTTTTTATTTAGTCACCACTGGCGAACTTCTTTAAGGCGTCGGTCTACCTGGTCGGAGGACGTTACTGCGCTTTCCAGTACGTGACTCTCATTCAAGGACTCGTTTACCCCATCAGTTAACGGTTACAATTTTTAGTATACTTTGTATCACTCTGTATGTTTTTGGTGAACAATAAAATGTATCTATCTAAGTATCTATACACAAAAACTAACAATATAATAGACAATAAATATGAAATAATGTGAGTCGCAATAACAAAATGGACAACTAGCCGACTAGGTTTATTGTTGCGACCTGGGAGGCTGACCGTGACGCTGATATTCCCCTAGGGCCACCAGCGACGTGAACGAATAGGGCACTGACATGGGTGTAGCGACAGTGGGGCAGATTAGGGTGCTCACTCTCCCAATATCTATAAGAAATTAGGGATCCCAAGAAATAAGTATCTCTTAGGGAAAAATAAGTAACAGACTATAAGAATTCCGACAAAAATTGTTTGCTTTGACTCACCCTGGTTAAAATCCTAACTACGCCAAAACTTCAAAACTTCAATTGTTTTGCATAATTTCTTTGAATTATTTAAAGGAGCTATAAATATAGAGGATAAACCGCGTTTAGGTACATCTTTTCCACACATTTTTCCTGTTAAAACCCGTCGTAAATATATCACGTGCACCTCCTATCTGCATTTGGGCGCGGCACAACTCACATATTTTACTCTCGCGGCCATTTTGAATATTGCCCCAAATGTAAATAAAAACGGAAACGTGCGAATATGGCGACTATAAAACTGTAGTTTATCCCTGTTGCTTTGTCGACGATTATTTATGTTGCAGTAAGGGATAGCGGAAATAACAATACAATGCGTTTAATGATAGTTCAGAACAAACAGAAAATACACTAGGTTTCCTTCTTGTGGGTTGAAGAAAACTTGTAGGATTTTCTGTACGTTATTATAAGGCGGCGTCTAATACCGTCAGCCTATGTCTCTCCACTGCTGAATATAGGCCTCTCCCGGACGGCCACCATACACGGTCCTCGGCTCTTCTCATCCAGCCACTACCGGCGTGGCTTACGACAAATGAGTTTCAATACACTTCCTAAACAATGCGCAATCCCTAAAATTGCACAATTTATATTGTAAATCGGGTCGGAACTCAACGGTATTTTACTTCAACACGTGACCATGGCTGGTGTACTCGGTACCGAATAAAAGGTAAACAAAAACCTTTAATTCTACTCGCTCAGACCCGATAATTGATCGTTAAAGGGACCTCTATTACCTGGAAAGAGTCTTCTGATGATTGATCAATAAAATTAGAGGTGACATAAGAAGAAATAAGTAACATAATTTTGCATTACACAATCTTTATATAAAATTATAAGAAAATTGTTTAGTTAGCTTAACCCTGGATAAAATTCTGAATACGCCCCCTTCTTCCCATCCTATCCTAACGCTCGCCGTTTTCCCAAATTCATTCCTAAATCTCCAAGGATAGGCAGCGCGTGGTAACGTTTGGCATCCGGAAGCGTGCTAACGTTTGTCATTCTGGACTGATGTTGACGTGTGTTGTGTGTGGGTGACAGTACCCACTTACTCGTACCACAAGGTGCGCGCGCTATCTACCGG
Source organism: Sesia bembeciformis (assembly GCA_943735995.1). Taxonomy (NCBI): domain Eukaryota; kingdom Metazoa; phylum Arthropoda; class Insecta; order Lepidoptera; family Sesiidae; genus Sesia; species Sesia bembeciformis. The sequence continues at coordinate 359,727 of OX031028.1, read as the reverse complement.
TGAGGATGGCACAGCTGAATTATTTTTACCAAGGACCTATTTTAATTTATTTTACTGCATGTAAATAACTCCGTGCTTGTATGTAACTGTAAATCCGTCTCTGTAAATTATTGCAGAACAGTGGGACGTCTGACGTCACTACGAAAATAAAGAACAATGAACACAGACAGCAAGGTGCACGCAGCTGTCTCGAAATGCGCACGCGCTTCTTCCGGACGACATTTGACACTACTTTGAATTGACAACCAAAATAACTTGAATAATAAATTGTGTTGGCTACGATATATATATTATATATAAGGCGGTGCTCGCGATCGATGTTATACCGCAGGGCCAATGTTGCAGGCCGCACGTTGCCTTCCAACGGGGGGGTGTAGGGGTGAAATACGGAAATAAAACGCTGCTCTAATTCACATTGAACCACAGGAGCGCAGGGAGGAAGCGGCAGTCGGCAGCGAACTCGCTTGTATGAACTTGTTAGGTATCTCCACTATGAGGAGTCTGTTATATCAAGTCACTACTTAGAGTGTTAAGTACGAACTGGTAGTTCAAGTTACTGTTTGAAGTGCTGAGGACGAACTGGCAGTTCAAGTTACTGTTTGAAGTGCTGAGGACGAACTGGCAAAGAGAGGTCGGAACCTATGCCTTTTATAGCAAGTTTGCTGCCCGTGCGATCCCCCTGCTCCCTGGGGTAGTTTATTGTGCTATTCGCTCTCCAACGTCATACATAACTTCTAGGTTACAAGTCACTTATCCTAGGGTCGGTTCTCCTCTTATGCGGAGAACAAGGCTATTTTCGATGACGATACATGATGATTTTATATCTTTCTGGGCAATTTAGCCCTTTTTTCCCTCCCTCCTTCGTTGAGTAGCAAGGGGAATGGGAGGACTGAAGGTAAAGGGGAAGTAGTGGCGCCGATACCGGAACTTCGTCATCTAGCCCGCAACTTTATATGTTTAATTCAATGCTTAATAAAACACACTGCGGGCGGTAGCCTTTATTTTGCCTATACCCTGACCTGCAACCTAGTTTCCCTAATACATTTATGGAGAGCGAATACAAACACATACAGTTTATAAACAAAAGACACTTTAAAAAAATATAATATAAATGTACGTACTAACATCCCATAGTCTCGTAGGAAAGGTGTATGGATTTGTCTCGTACGCTTTTATTAGTCTAATGTGAGAATTCATTCGTCCTCACCTCGCTAGTTGCGCAACCCTTGTGAGACAACCCCCTTTCTTCCCCGAGCCGTGCGATGCCAGTACGTACATATCATGTACACTTGATTTACATAATTTACACATTACATAATAACATATCTTAATTGTACTGCACTTGTGCTACGCCCTTATTTTCTGTCGTGCACATTCTCCCGCCGTCGCAACACTGCGAACCGACTGGTAGCACGACGACTTTCTTCGTAGGTCTGCGTAGCACGGTGCCGTTGCCCATGGTGATGTCGACGACTCGTACCTCGTTGTCTTTACCCGGGTAGACGTTGGTGACACGGCCTCGTGGCCAGGTGTTCCGGGGTAAGTTGGAGTCGCACACGATGACGATGTCGTCGATCTTCAGTGGTTCACCGGTGCTGCGGGGCTCCCGCCGGTACTGGAGTGAGGGCATGTACTCCCGTACCCAGCGGTGCCAGAATACGTCTGCGAGCCTCTGGGCGCGCCTCCAGTGATGGCGCGCGTTCAGGTCGCCTTCGGTGAAGTCTCCGGGAACCGGCATGTGACAGTTCGGGCCGAGTAGTATAAGGTTCGGCGTTAGTGCTGCCGGTTCGTCGGGTGTCACCGCCACATGAGTAAGGGGGCGGGAATTTATGGTCATCTCCGCCTCAGTTAGCAGTGTGCTGAGCGTCTCGTCACTTGGATGTTGTTCGTGCAGGGTGACTCGCAGGGCTTCTTTAACGGAGCGCACCATGCGCTCCCATGCACCGCCCATAAACGGCGCTGCTGGTGGGATGAACCGCCACTTGATCATGCGGTTTGTGGCCTCGTGCTGGGTGGCTTCAGCTATGGACTGGGCGAGCTCTTTATCAGCCGCCTTGAAGCAAGTTGCGTTGTCACTCCACAGCTCTGTTGGACAGCCTCTTCTGGCTATAAACCTCCTCAGCGCTGAAATGGCTGAGTCAGCGCTTAGGGAGGTCACGACTTCTAGATGTATGGCGCGTGACGTCATACATGTGAAGAGCGCTACGTATCTCTTTTCGCGGTGGCGCGCGACGGTGACTTCTATTGGACCAAAGTAGTCCAATCCGGTGAATGTGAAGGGGCGTGCGTGATGGGCCAGGCGAGCTGGAGGTAAGTCGCCTGTGGCCGGACTTGTTGGTTTAGTCTTTTTTATTCTGCACGCCATACAGCTCTTGATCACGTTTCGCACGGCCGGTCGGATTTTCATTATCCATAGCCGTTGGCGTAGTTCATTTACGACTGTTTCTACGCCTCCGTGATGAAGTTTCTCGTGGACGTGTTGTATATACAATTTTGTGTATATATGTTTTCCATTCAGTACGGCTGGGCTCACAGATTCTGCGTGTATTCCCTCGGCCGCAGTTATACGACCCTTTATTCTTATTATGTCGTCACTGTCGATGATAAGACTAAGTGACGACAATAAATCTCCGGTAGGTGGCGCCCTGTTCTCTTTTATGCGCAGCTTTTCTTGGTAATAGCTGTCTTGTTGTGCCGCTAGAATCCACAATTTTTGAGCCTTTTCAATATGACGCACTTCTAGGTCAATGGCGCGGCGGGTTGATGAACTCGTGGGAATCATCGTATCGGTCGATTGGGTTCGAGTTTGTTTATCTTTTTTCTTCCAGTCGGGGTCACGTGATTTATTTACACGCGTTCGTTTGTAACGCGTAGCGGTGATTTGGAATTTATTTCCCCGACATAATTCGACAAATTGCAGCACTCTAGCTGTCGCTCTTATCAGTCTGATCCATTTCGAGAATCGTTGGACATCTGGCAGATGGTCATGAGTTGGCTTGTCAGTTATTGCGAGACATTTTTCTCTCTCTTCCCCAGAGTTGTTGACCTTGACCTCGACTTCTCTAGGCCACTCATTCTTAGATAGTAGTAGATAGGAGGGGCCATTGAACCATCGATGTTTCACGTTGAAGTCGTGAGGTGTCGCTCTTGTCGCGTCGTCTGCTACGTTATCTGCCGTAGGCACCCATCGCCACTCATTTTTCTTAGTGAGTGTCTCTAATTCTGCGAGTCGGTGTGCTACGAAGGTTTTGTAGGTGCGTGGTTCGGATCTTATCCACGCCAGGGCCGTACGCGAGTCGCTCCAATATGTTTTATGCGCGACTTCAAACTCGTGCTCTTGTAGCACTGTATCGGCTAGGCGGGCCCCTAGTAGGGCGGCCTGCAGTTCTAACCTGGGGATTGAGACGGGCTTCAGTGGTGTCACGCGACTTTTTGCGGCTGCCAGCGTGACGTGTACACTTCCGTCGTTACGCACGATTCGCCAGTAAACGCTTGCGGCGTAGGCCTCCTCGCTGGCATCGACAAACGTATGTAGTTCGTAAGTGGTTGCCGATTCATAGTCGTAACATCGAGGGATGCGTAGGTCTTCTACCTTTCTTAGCAATGACAGCCATGCGTCCCATCTTTGCCTTAACTGTTCTGGAATGGGCTCGTCCCATTTGGTACCGTAGCGCCAGGTGTCCTGCATAATTCTTTTCGCGGGCGTTGTCATCGGCGATAGTAAGCCCAATGGATCGAACAAGGACATTATGACACTTAAGGCCTCCCTCTTGGTTGGTGGGCGCGTGTTTTCAAGCATTTCAGGCGCTATTCTTGTTTTGTTCAAGCGGAAACTTATGCAATCATCCCTTGTGCTCCATAGGAGACCGAGCGTTCTTTCTGTCTCGCTCGCACCTATTGGTATTGCGTTTGTTTCCGTTCTTTCCTTGAAATCTTTTATAACACTCATGTTGTTAGATGTCCACGCCGTCAACTCGAACCCTGCTTGTCGGTGTATAAAGTCGACTTCTTTGATCATTCTGATCGCCTTCTCAGGGGTGGGGAAGCTTTGTAAGTAGTCGTCCATGTAGTGGTTTCTTTCTATTGCGCACACCGCCTCTGGATAGATGTCGACGAACTCGTTCGCGTTTTTGTTCTTTATGTGTATGGCGGTGCATGGTGATGAGCACGCACCGAATATCACCGATGTCATTCTATATTCTTCTGGCGGACCCTCCCGCCGGTGATCTCTCCATAAAAAACGCAGGGCATCTCTGTCCTCTTCTCTTATGCTGATTTGCATAAACATTTCTTTTATATCTGCGGATACGGCGTATGGGTGTTGTCGAAATCGCATAATAACGCCTGGGAGGGACTGTAATAGGTCAGGTCCTGCCAACAACATGTCGTTGAGGCACAGTCCATGCGATTGAGCCGCCGCATCGTGTACCATTCTTATCTTTGGCTTTGCGGGATTGATGACCGCGAAGTGTGGGAGGTACCATATTCTGCCGCTAGTTGGCGCTGCGGGGGCTCGCTCGGCGTATCCGCGTTTGAAGAGGTTGTCGACCCGTTCTTGGTATTGAACTTTCAGCTGTTCGTCGCGATCTAGTTTCCTTTCTAAGTTGTAGAGGCGCTTTAGTGTGTTTTGGTAGTTGTTGGGTATTTTTAGGTCGTCTTTTCGCCACAATAACCCGGTTTCGAATCTGCCATTGGGAAGTCGTCGAGTGGTGTTTTCGAGTATTTCCAACGCCCGTTGTTCGGGATCGTTCTTGGGTTTTCTGGGTTCGATTCCCAATGACTCCAGTTCGAAATATTTCCTCATTGTTTCTTCCATTGTGTCACCCTGTGTTGTGGATAGGTGACCACAAAAGGTTACGGGCTTACTTTTCGACGTGTGGCATCCGTGGAGTACCCACCCCAGTTTCGTTAGTGATGCCACTGGTTGGTCGCGCCGACCCTCTAGAAGATCACGTGACACTATTAGGTCCCAGTTGTCCTGACCGATCAGTATCTTTGGGGACGCGTAGTCGTACGTGAGCTCTTTTCTTATGTTTTGTAGATGAGTGCAGCCCTTCATGTTTTCCTCTGTTATGGATTGCGACGTGAAATTCAGCCTTTCTACTGTTCTGGCATTTTGAATTTGGAATTCTTTGCCGCTGAATTTCCCTTTAATGCCCAGGTTGACACTCCGACTTTGTTCGTGTTTTATCTCTGTCCCACTCACCCCTTGCACCCACATTGGTTGTTTGGGCCCATCTATCCCTAATATATCGGCCAGAGATGCGTCGATAATGGTTACTGTACTCCCCTCGTCCAACAACGCGTACGTCTCTATTTTATTCTGGGGACCGGATAGCACGACAGGTGCTATTTTCAGGTACGCCCGACGTCGCGTATTCGAGTTGGTAGCTACTGTTGAAGTCAGTACCTCTTCTGTTCTTTCTGGGATGTCTGATGGTTGATCGGTTTTTTGGTGGTGGAGTAGGACATGGTGTCTCATGGTACATCCGTCGCGGCCGCATGGTTTGACGCGACACGTGTTTCTTTGGTGCGTACCTTTTAAGCACCGGAAACAAGTATGGCTCTTTTTTGCCATCTCCCAACGCTCGTGTATGTTAGCGTTGAGAAACTGTGGGCAATGCACTAACTGATGTGATTGTTTGCACTGCCAACATTTTTCTTGCCACTTTTCTTGCGGCTTGCGCTTTTCTTTTATTGTGTAAGCGCGTTCGACCCTTTTTCGCATAGGTCGCTCCCTCCCTGTTGACTCGTCGGCGATGTATTCTGGAAGGGCGTAAGCGCCAAACTTATCCGCTTCTTCGTTCAAGTATATTGACATCTTTTTGAAGTCGGATACTTCTGAAAGCTCTCTCGCCGCGTAGTCTACCCATTTACTTCTCAGGGTTGGAGTGAGCTTCTCCACCACGTTGTACAACATCTCAGGGTGGTGGAGGTAGTGTGGTTTCTTTAATGCTTCTATAGCAGCCACGATGTTCGCTAATTTACTTGCGAATATGCAAAGGTCACGTGGGTTTTCACTGACCTTGGGTAAACGCTTCACTTTTTCCAATTCTAAGCGGATGAGTGCCTCTGGCCGCCCGAATCTTCTCTCCAGCGTTTGTAATATTACTGGCGGGTCAGGCTCACTTATTAGTAGGCAACTCACGGCTTCCATGGCGGGTCCCTTTAGACATTTTCGTAGTCGGGCCACATTTTCAGTTTTAGTGAAGCGTTCCTTTGTCTCGTTGTACGCTGCTCGGAAGGCGAGCCAGCTATGGGCGTGTCCACTGTACACGGGTAACTCTTGTACGTACCGAGGTGAGTCCCTATTCTGGCGCATAGCTTGTGAGAAGGCCGTGGCTAATGTAGTCACGTCAATCGCCGGTGGAGATTGGTCTGAAGACGGGACCTCTTTCGTGGGGGTTCCCGCAACACCCGGGTCTCTTTCATTCCCGGCCGATTGTCTAATACTGCCTTTTTCCGACACAGCTGCTTCCTTGGGTTTGGGACTTTTCTCTCTCTCGGCGTCTTTGATGGCTAATATCTGTTTTTGATTGTGTAGCCATCGGTGGACACGCTGAGGATCTGAATCCTGTTCGTCCAGTTCGTCCTCCTCACTCGACGACGAGTCTAGTTTCAGTCGTTCGAGTTTCGCCTTTTCAAGTTCAGCTGCGGCCTGGATTTCTTTCGTTTTCCACTCGGCCTCTCTTAGGTACAGCTCGGCGAGCCGCTCTTTCGCCTCTAACTCCGCGAGGAGTCTCTTGCGTGAGGGTACGGAGCGACGTGACCGAGCGTGGCTCGAGTGTGGGCGCATCGTGTGGTCGGAGCACTCAGGTACAGGCGATGGTGGCCTGGAGCAGACGGCGACAGCGACACTGTCCTTGGCTTGTTTTTTATTGTTTGAGGACTTACTTGTGGTAGTGTCGGTCGCGGTTGCGGTCTGGGCAGTCGTTGCGTACGAGTCTGTGCTCGTTGTTGCGCCCGTGGTGGCCGTAGCTTCGGTTTGCGAGCTCGAGGATGCTTCTGTTGTCTCCTTGTCGCTTTTGCTTCTTGTGGTCGGCATTTTCTAATTTTCTCCGTATCTCGATAGGCGATCTTCTGGATGACGATGGTTCAGGAGATCCGGCTCGAAGGACCAGATGTTGGTCACGATATGCGATCTTCTGGATGATGATGGTTCAGGAGATCCGGCTCGAAGGACCAGATGTTGGTCACGATATGCGATCTTCTGGATGATGATGGTTCAGGAGATCCGGCTCGAAGGACCAGATGTTGGCTACGATATATATATTATATATAAGGCGGTGCTCGCGATCGATGTTATACCGCAGGGCCAATGTTGCAGGCCGCACGTTGCCTTCCAACGGGGGGGTGTAGGGGTGAAATACGGAAATAAAACGCTGCTCTAATTCACATTGAACCACAGGAGCGCAGGGAGGAAGCGGCAGTCGGCAGCGAACTCGCTTGTATGAACTTGTTAGGTATCTCCACTATGAGGAGTCTGTTATATCAAGTCACTACTTAGAGTGTTAAGTACGAACTGGTAGTTCAAGTTACTGTTTGAAGTGCTGAGGACGAACTGGCAGTTCAAGTTACTGTTTGAAGTGCTGAGGACGAACTGGCAAAGAGAGGTCGGAACCTATGCCTTTTATAGCAAGTTTGCTGCCCGTGCGATCCCCCTGCTCCCTGGGGTAGTTTATTGTGCTATTCGCTCTCCAACGTCATACATAACTTCTAGGTTACAAGTCACTTATCCTAGGGTCGGTTCTCCTCTTATGCGGAGAACAAGGCTATTTTCGATGACGATACATGATGATTTTATATCTTTCTGGGCAATTTAGCCCTTTTTTCCCTCCCTCCTTCGTTGAGTAGCAAGGGGAATGGGAGGACTGAAGGTAAAGGGGAAGTAGTGGCGCCGATACCGGAACTTCGTCATCTAGCCCGCAACTTTATATGTTTAATTCAATGCTTAATAAAACACACTGCGGGCGGTAGCCTTTATTTTGCCTATACCCTGACCTGCAACCTAGTTTCCCTAATACATTTATGGAGAGCGAATACAAACACATACAGTTTATAAACAAAAGACACTTTAAAAAAATATAATATAAATGTACGTACTAACATCCCATAGTCTCGTAGGAAAGGTGTATGGATTTGTCTCGTACGCTTTTATTAGTCTAATGTGAGAATTCATTCGTCCTCACCTCGCTAGTTGCGCAACCCTTGTGAGACAACCCCCTTTCTTCCCCGAGCCGTGCGATGCCAGTACGTACATATCATGTACACTTGATTTACATAATTTACACATTACATAATAACATATCTTAATTGTACTGCACTTGTGCTACGCCCTTATTTTCTGTCGTGCACAAATTGTTTATTCAACTAGAATAAACTTATTCAACTTATAAGAATATAGTTCGTTTACATGAGCTTACCATTAAACTCTCAGCATAGTCCAAATGTTGCCTGGGAAATAATGCTTCAAAGCATTAAGTCCGCCTTTTATCACTCTCTACAATCTATATAAATAAAAATGTAAACGTTCGTTTGTTCAAAATCTTCTCCGAAAGTTCTTCGCCGATTGCTTTGAAATGTTGACTCAACATTGCATTTGAATACGCGCGTGTTTTTATATACCTATCACAGGGTAAAAACAGGTGCTTTTTACCCAAAAACAGGTAAAAACAGGGCAAGCGCCATCTTTTGGGCAGCTACAGCAACGCGTGGCCGGGTACAGCTAGTAAAGAATAAATAAATAAAATATTCGAAGTGTGTAATATTCACATAAATACTTTTAAAAATATAAGCATCTTTTAATAAACATAAAATCTTAAGAAAAACTTATAATAAGTAAACTACAAACTGGGTACCTAGTTAACATGATGTAGTATTTTAATTCCAATATAATTATTGTGACTAAAATTGAAAATGTTTTGTATTTTATGTAGAAATTCTTTATATTATTATAATAGACCAAGTAATACAGGAATAACAAAATTTAGAACTTCATGGGAGTTATCAAAACTTAACCCTGCCTACATAAACATAATAAGTCTAATATTTTACTATTAAATCCAAATTTCCGCGTTTACACCGCGTCTTTGGAAAACGATTTTGTTGTTAAGTAATAATTCTGCAATTGGAGGGGGACGGTGCCGCTGGGCGCACTCGCTCGACTGCCCCTCGTTACCCCTCTCTCACAGTCTACTCGAATTGTACTGCATTTCCCACTTTATCCTATTCCCCAATGTACGTACGTGTTTCGGCAGTGAGTGAGATATGCCAGAGCCCAGTCCCATCCCAATCTATACAATCCATTTCCATTTACCCGACCCTTTCTCCAAATCCATTCTTACAATTTTAAAGCTAGGTAGCGCATCTGAGGATGTGTCAACGTTTGTCATTCTGGACTGATGTTGGCATGTATCACGGATGCCTATGGATGACAATATCCATTTACCACCAAGTAGACTGTATGCTCGTCTGCGCCTTCTTTCTATGAAAAAGCGTCTCAAAAATTACTTTTTTGGAATGTATTAACATATAGCAGTATATTCATATGTATAACATTACCATATGTCAATAAATTTTAAAACATTACGATTTATTAATAACATGAACATAAAATACTTTCTCAATACGTAGACGCAATTTAAATGTTTCTCCAAAAAGTTTCCGAAAGGGTTTTAATTTACTCCATTCAAGTTTATTTAGGGTTCGTAATTGACGTTAACTACTTAATCTTAATAAAACATGTACCATCAGACCAAAACAAGGAGACATACAGATGGAATGCTGCCATTCTTCTCGTTCCTTGTTGCTTGGTCTTCTTAGCACTTACCTCCTTAGCAATAAGGGCTATACAGGCGTTACCATTGTAGATGACGTCAAGTGACGAGCGTCTAAAAGTTTGGTCGTCAAGTAAGTAGGACGTATTCAAAGCGCCCCAATTTGATAAGTATTAGCAAGAAACTTTCAGGACTAATTTGTCACGCTTCAAATTTGTTAATTTGTAACAAATATCACGAGAAAATATTCTTCAAGGAAGTAATTTCAATAATAACAAAGTCCAAATTAGATTTATGACTAAAGCTAAACATCTTTTAATCTGTTTAAGCCAAAAGACGGGAGGTTAAACCAAACTCCGTGCACACAATACTAAAATGGATCGGGTCATTCTAAATTTCACTCGCGGTCTGTTCTGTTTATATAGGACTGAGAAAGTCAGCACAAAGTTGCCCTTTGGTATAACATCAGGTTTACGATTCGATCTTTTGATTTATGTTTCGTATTTTCATCGGGAATTTTCGTTCGATAGATAGATATCATAGATAGATAAAACTCTTTACCAAAATAATAATATACATTGTAAACAAATGACATTAATGAAATAAATATTTTAATCACAGTTATATTTTAATAATATATTTGAACATGACTTGAACCAAATGTAATGGGCATTTCAAGTAATACTGAAGAAATATCTATGTATATTTCATTTTATTTAGGAAACAAACAATAGTTGCATAGTATCTGGACTTAAATATATAAAAAAAAAATCCTAATTAGTTTTTACAAATTACTAATACACTTGAAGATGTTGGTTCAGAAGATTGATTCTGAATTTCAGATACAAGAAAGTATTTTTAATATCTATAATAACTCGTTTACGAACGTAAAAAGTTTGTAATCCTGAGTAGCTGACGTTATATCGTCAGTCACGTTTGTCAATATTGGCGTTCAAATTGAAAGAGTAGTACTTTTTGACGGGAGAAGTGGAGTTGAGTTTGTGTTTGATTACTCTAAAAATTGTATAATAGACATTTTGTGGTTTAATAGTGATAGTTTATTAAACTTCAAAGTGCGTGGTGTTTGATATCTATACTAATAAATATAATAAAGAGGTAAAATTGTGTGTTTGTATGTTGAGGGTAATCTCTGGAACAATTGAACCGATTTCAAAAACTCTTTCACAAATAGGAAGCTCCATTATCCGTGTCTAATATAGGCTATATTTTATTTAGCAATTTTGAAAAAAAAAAAAAAAAATTATAAGAAAAACATAAACCTAAGCGAAGCGAGGACGGTAATCAAATAAAAGCGTGGGACTGCGCCTTTCGTGTGCTTGCAAGGAGTCCTCTTCTCTCCTCAGTAAACCTACCATCAATTTACTGAGCAATCCTGAGTCTTGACTGACTTCAACAAGACTGTACATTGACTGAATACGTTTTAGACTGTCATATTGTTTATTACGAAGAAAACTTGACACTGGCAGAATGTGCTCATTGCACCTTTACTATATATGAAGAAAAAAAATTAACACAGAAATGCTAAATGTTGAATGCATGTTGTATTGTTATTGTAGTTGTTACCATCATACAACAGATGGCTCTGTGTAAGAAACTAATAAAACTAACGTTGTTTGCTTTAAGATTTCTTTAAGACATCTATAATAGACTACTATAATACTTGTTTCAGTGCTATATGTGGTTTTATTTATTGAAATCAGTTAGTAAGTTTCGGAAACTTTAGAAACCTTTTCCATATATAAACATTGAACAGTGTAACATATATGTATATGTTTCTGTAAGCTGATGCACTATATTGTCCGAATGACCGGCCCCGCAGTAGTGAAGTGATCCCGATCGTAAAGTGGAATAGCTGTAATCACGGGGATTATCCGGCATCCCTCGTAATGGGTGACACATGTGGTGTTAATAGTTCAGTTTCTTCTACATACGAATATTTTGGAAGCATTATTGTGACCAAAATCGTTAGTGTCCTATATTGCTACTTGCTTGTATTAGAGCAAACATCTAAAACCAATATCACAGAACAGAAGCGATACAGTATATACTTTGTGTTTGTGTGCTTTGTGCTCGGCGTCTTGTGTGTGCTTGAGATAGATAAGGGGGCAGGTGCGGGTCGCTAACACCCGGTAGCCCTATTTTACAAAGGCTATGCATCAGACATTTATACATCTATATAGGTTGTTCAAGAAAAAGGGGAAAATTATGAATTCAAAGTGCTGGGCCAAAGGAAATAGTCAGTATATATGGAAGGTGTACTTACAACGTGGTAGGGGGAGAGTGCATGCTGCATTCCCACAGGCGCTGGGCGCACTCGAATGGTCACGTTACCCCTCTCTCACGGAAGACTACCTTGAAATATACTGTATTTCCTAATTTATCGTATTTCCCCAATGTACGTACGTGTTTCGGTAGTGAGTGAGATATGCCAGAGCTCATTCCCATCCCATCCCCTCCCTCCCCATTTTCCCATTCCATTCCTTAATCTGCAAAGGTAGGCAGCGCATCCGGGGGCGTGCCAACTTTTGTCATTCTGGACTGAAGTTGGCATGTATCGCGGATGTCTATGGACGACAGTATCCACTTACTGTCTCGACTGAATGCTCGACTGCTGCCTTTTTTCTAATAAAAAAAATTTGGAGAATTCCGGTACAACGAACACTCAACACCTTCACAGGATTAGATAAGAATAACATTGTCTATATATATATATTTTTATAATAAAGAAGGCGGACGAGCAAGCGGTCCCATGTAATGGTAAGTGTTGCCGCCGCCCATGGACACCTACAACACATCCTATTCACAGCTTTCTTGAAGAACCCCATGTCGTAGCTCAATGGAAAGACCTCTTGAGGCAGTTCGTTCCACAGCCTACGGGTTCGCGGTATAAAATAATTTTTGAACTGAACACTATGCGACACCTCCGTACCGAGGAAATGCGGATGGACCGCACTTCTGTGATGGGAGGTGCGGTTGTAGAAACCCGAGGTCGGAATTATATTGAACAATTCTTCAGAGCATTCCCCATTGTACAGGCGGCAATTTCACGATAATAGGCACCAGCAGGATAATTGACACCCGCAGGATTGGGACGTACACGTTCTCACTAGCTGTGTCGGTCGGTCATAGTTTTGGAGGAAACTAATACCAAAGTGACAAGTCAAAATAGGAAAAAGAGGGTAAATAATAAATAAACTACTGGAGGATAATAAATCCTCTGCTACAAGCGCTCAAAATGGGTGTACTAGCATACTCACTTGGTCAGCGTGTAGTTTCCAGACCATACATACCTCATGCAAAAGACACGGTGCGTTAGGAGCCCCATGTCCAAAAGAGCTGGTGACGATTTATTGTCACGGTTAGCTTTCTAGGAACATAGGTTATTTCACAAGAACTGACATGATCGAAATAAATTCAATGTATGTATTATGTGAACAAGTACTCACACAAGAACAAGTACAACGGCACTGTGACCTTAGTAGGTCACGTTGTGATACAATAATTTTCCTTTCTTCTATCTAACACCACAGGTTCAGCTGCCTACGTTCGGGGCGCTAATCAATAAGAGTCGCTGGTAAATCTATACCTGTATTGTCTCACTTATCACAGTCATCAGTCATCACTGAGTCATTAATTACCCTATCAATCACATCCATTCCCGGAGCACGAATGTCAAGTACTATCATAAGCCCTCCAACTTTGACTTCGCGCGCCCTCTCACAAGCCTAACTAGCTCCTGACCTAATTAACTCACGGATTGTATTGCATTCCCGTTTAACCGTTTTCATTACGGAAATATTCACATAGATATACAGTACTCTCTCTCTATATAGTACTTCAAGGGACCGTGACGTTTTAATAAGGTCTGTTTAATAAGGTTTAATAGCTATGAAAGAAAAATAAGGTCTTACTGGCCTATACAAACACTATTTTGTTGAGTTATTGATGGGGAGAGTGCACGCTGCAATTCAACAGCTGCTGGGCGCGCTCGACTGGCCACGTTACCCCTCTACCACAGAAGACTACCGTGAAATATACTGTATTTCTCACTTTATCTCATTTCCCTAATGTACGTACATGTTTCTGTAGTGAGTGAGATGTGCCAGAGCCCATTCCCATCCTATCCCTCCCCGATTTCCCAACCCTTTCTCCAAATCCATTTCTATATCTCCAAAGGTAGGCAGCGCATCTGGGGGCGTGCCAACGTTTGTCATTTTGGAATAATGTTGGCATGTATCGCGGATGTCTATGGGCGACTCACCATCCACTTACCACACAGTATTCACTTACCATCATGGACTATATGCTCGTCAGCTTCGTCCATAAAAAAAAATAAAAAATACTTAGTATAAATAATATATTACGTTAATTTTTGTAAATACAATTTTTGCTAGAAGACAACATGTAAAACAATTAGCATGTCTATATATAAATTAATTAATAAGTATATAAACATTTATCCCTTTAATTCCTACAATTGCAAAAAGTATTTGATCAACTGGCTGGAAACTAAGAGCCACTGCGAGATTGATACCCTTTCTAGAAATAATACTAAACAGTTATATTTATATTCTGTTATATTCTATGTTGTTAGTGCTGTTTATATTCTAACTAGCGACCCGCCCTCGCTTCGCTTCGGTTTATAAATTTTTATTTTTTCAAAATTTCAAAAAAAAAAATACAGCCTATATTAGACACGGATAATGTAGCTTACTTTTTGTGAAAGAATTTTTGAAATCGGTTCAGTAATGCCAGAGATTATCTCCAACATAGCTACATACACACGATTTTACATCTTTATTATATTAGTATAGATAAGTATTCTATTATATATCTTCTTTCTGATATTTATTATTTATTATAATATTTATATGCGACACTTCTTTATATGCGATATGCATCGACGTGCATCAATGCATCGATATGCATACACAGGTACCTTCATATACGCACACACACACACCACACCTCGGCACCATTATCTTATACAGGTACTTAAATATTAATTAAAAATATTAATTGTACTCGTATATTAATTGGAAGGAGATTGGAAGAAAGTGTTCCCATATAGGCATGTAATTACTCAGCCTGGGTGTGGTTAATAGTATATAAGCTATTTGCGGGGAGAGAATTTCAAAGTAGAGAAGCGTGAACGGCAAAGGAATCTCCATATTTTTAGGAGTTTACAGAGATAATTTACAAGACGGAAAGAGTGATGGTCCTAACTGGTTTCGTTCTACGTAAGAGGAAGGAAAATTGCTCGCGAAGGTATGTTGGAGAAGGTGGATTCTTAAGAATGTTGAATAAGAAAGAAAGTGGATGAAGACGGATGGGGAGCTTTGACCGACCGATTGGTGCAGTTGGTAGTGACACTGTTTGCTGTGCAAAAAGGTCCCGGGTTCGAGTCCCGGTCGGACATACAGAAGTTTAAAAAAAAGACAAATGTATTTTCGGGTCTGGGTGTGAGTTTGTGTTTGTCTTTGTATGTATCTCTGGACCCGTGGGTCGTGACACAGGTAATCGTGGTGTGGGCCATTGAGTGTGGCGTTATTTATTATTATTATTATTTATTTACTTAAGATCTTTCCCGTATTGAGAGACGTGTTTGAGAGATCTGTTTTCTTGTTTAGACGTGAGAAGCAGAATGTGCATTTCGAAAAATATCCACCTGAAGCAAAACGTGTATTTTGCATTATGTGCACTTCGCAAATATACGTTTTTTTTATTATATGGAAGTGTGCGGACGAGCAAGCGGTCCCACGTGATGATAAGTGTTACCGTCGCCCATGGACACCTGCAACATTAGGGGGTATGCGGGCGCGCCGCCGACCTTGCAAAATCCTATTTACAGCTTTCTTGTGCGATAAAGCATGAATAATAATAATAACACCGGCCAAATATCTCGGGCAAGTATCAACTATCTCGGGCCGCCATGTTTGTTTACATTTTGTACAAATTGGATTGCAACGGAATATTCACAACACAGTTGGACGCGCGGGAGACTACTGATACAGTGCGGACAGTGACGCTATATCACAAGTTGCTGACAACGACAAACACCTTATATGTTAAGAACGGATTGTGTCGACACTGTGTTCCAACAATTGCATAATAGTAACGTGTCCTTCCTTATTCGCAATGTACAATCTCAAAGCGAAAAACAAAAACATAAACCATTGCATTAGCAAACTTTACAATTTGCAATTTGTTCGGATCGCCGTACAAGTCGTTTAATTCCCTAACTGCATCGCTGGCATTTCGCATCCGAGTTGGCGCACGTCCCGTCGGTAAAGTGTCCCACATTACTAGCAACATAACCATGTTCAACATAGCCACATACAAGTCACATCAACATTATGTCACCCATTTAAGCTAACGACTCTTACGCCAACCTAAACTGCATGTGAAATGTTACGAAGTACGTTTAATCTGAGGTCGAATAAGAGTTCCGCAACGATTTGAGAATGTAAGGGTGTTTTGCAACATTCCCGTGTTCATAAGCTTAATTTTATTTCAAGTAAGACTTTATTTCATACAGATACAAGGTAGCAAACGAGCAGACAGTCCACTTAGTGGTAAGTGGACACCGTCGCCCATAGATATCCGCGATACATGCTAACATCAGTCCAGAATGACAAACATGGATGGATGGACAAACATGGCACGCCCATGGATGCGATGTCTACTTTTGGAGATTTAAAACAACAGCTAATAATGATGACGAAGACTATAAAAAACCATTAGTTATATAATAAATACCACACCATCAGTTTATGTCTCCTCACAGACGATCGTTCGGTCTTTTCGTCCACCCACTACCGAGAAACTTCTGAAAGTCGTCGATCCACCAGAGCGGTCTTTTGTGAACCGAAGTCTCCCAGAAGACCATACCTCACTTTATCTTATTACGTACGTACGTGTTTCGGTAGAGATCTTATCCCTCACCATTCTCCCAAGCCTTTCTCTAAATCAAATCTCCAAAGGTAGGCGGCGCATGAGTGGCGCGCCAATGTTTGTTATTCGGGACTGATGTTGGCAGATATCCATTGACGACAATATTCAAATAATTAATAAGATAAATAATAATAGTTAATTATTTTATAGAACGGAAAATAATCGATGACCGAACATTTATTCTCTATTGCAAAAATAGAGAGAGTTGTACGTAATGCGATGTACGGTAACTAGATACCCACACGTAGTTTCCGTCCAGTAACGACATCGTTGGTCGCTCGCGGCTAATAAGACAAGTTCGCCACTAAGCGGTAAGCGGTCCACGTTAACCGCTGAGCGGAATCATTACACCTTAAACGAGTTCCCTCATCATCACATCATGTCTATTTATTCAAAATGACTTAATAGTTACCAAAATTGGTATATTCAAGTGAGTCGTTAGAACCAAATCATTAGGCCAAGTTCTCCCTTTTCTTCAATTTAACATATTGACTTTAACAATTACACTATAGTGTTTTTTTTATTTTTTTTTATAAAAAGAAGGTGGCAAACGAGCATACAGTCCACCTGGTGGTAAGTGGATACTGTCGCCCATTTTCCAGTGGATAGTCCAAAATGACAAACTTTGGCACGCTCCCGGATGCGCTGCCTACCTTTGTTGATGAAAGAATGAATTTGGAGAAAGGATTGGGGACGTGGGAAGGGATAGGAGGGAATGGGCTCTGACATATCTCACTCATTACCGAAACACGTACATACATTGGGGAATATGATAAAGTGGGAAATGCGTAACGAGCCAGTCGTAAATGCGTAAAAAAGAAGAGTAACGAGGCCAGTCGAGTGTGCCCAGCAGCTGTTGGATTGCAGCGTGCACTCTCCCCCTCCAACGTTAAGTTACAATGTAGGCTATATAATCGAGTCTAGTTAAAAACATTGTAGATACTACAATCTAGTCAATTTTATTGCAAAATGTACTTTGCAATATCAATTTATATGCAATACAACTTATGTGAGAAAAGTTAGTTTAGTTTTTGCAAGGTCGGCGGCGCACCCGCATACCCCCATGTGTTACAGGTGTCCATTGGCGGCGGTAACACTTACAATCATGTGGGAACGCTTGCTCGTCCGCCCACTTCTCTATAAAACATTGCTTTATAGAGAATAACAGTATAACCAATGTATACCTACTGTACATTGGTTTGTTTGAAAACGAAGTTTTCTTAAAAAGCCGATATGCACTTTATAACGGGAACTCGAGAAGTGAAATTGAGTTTTTGTTTGATTTATTATAAAAATTGTGTATTGTGC
This sequence comes from Sesia bembeciformis, assembly GCA_943735995.1. Taxonomy (NCBI): domain Eukaryota; kingdom Metazoa; phylum Arthropoda; class Insecta; order Lepidoptera; family Sesiidae; genus Sesia; species Sesia bembeciformis. The sequence continues at coordinate 341,668 of OX031028.1, read as the reverse complement.
ATTTTGTGGTTTAATATTGAATACATGGTGAATAGTGAATATTTAATAGTGTCAGGTTTAATTGCCAGAACGTTACAACTTACGAGCTAATTTTTTCGTATAAATTCAAAGTGCATGCCAAAATGTATGTACAGTATAGACGATATAATATACCTAATATGATCTACACGTTTTGCCTTTACCGGCGTGTAAATATTTAAATTATCACGCAATAAGTAAATAGGTACAACCAATATGAAACAAATAACTACATTACAGTAATTAGAAAAGAAAGAAAGAAAATACATACGTATAAAGATATGAAATATCTAAATGTATGTGACGACAACGAAATGGAACTGGCTCAGCAAACGCTGCAGATATATACACATATATGCTTACAATTATTGAATCCTAGAAGTAATTAAAAACAATGTATGAAGACTTTGAACGTGTTTGTCTTGTAACTAAAATGTCACTACTTACTTGGCCGAGACTATCTTTGCGTTCAGATCTGAAACAATGGATAACATATACATGTAGGACGTTTAATAAAGATTTAAAAAAACAGCATAGACATCCGCGATACACGCCGACATCAGTCCAGAATGACAGACGTTGGCATGCTCCCGTATGCGCCAGCCTACCTTTTGAGATATAGGAATTGATTTGGAGAAAGTGTTGGGAGGGATAGGATAGAATAGGATGGGAATGGGCACTGGCATATCTCACTCACTACCGCAACACGTACGTACATTGGAGTATAGGATGTAGTGGTAAATGCAAACTAGTTGTTGTTGTATCTCTGTTACTTTGAGAATTCGTCTTATCTACAATTAGCGAACCGCCCTCGCTTTGCTTCGGTTTCGTTAAAACAATATTAAACTATACGTATAAACCTTCCTCTTGAATCACTCTATCTACTGATGAAAACCGCATTAAAATCCGTTGCGTAGTTTAAAAGATCTAAGCGTACATACAGAGGGACAGACGGCGGGAAGCGACTTTGTTTTATACTATGTAAGGAAGATGTATCTATCTGTTGACAAAGCTGTATAGCTATAGGACAAAATGTTTAGAAGTCGTAAAAAATCACATACAATTTTGTTCTTAATAAACACGATTGTTTACTGCCGTCCGTCATAAAAACAAATATTCGCGTTAAACCCTCCAATAAATCACTCGATGATCGTAAATCCAATCAGCGCCTGCAAATCGTCATAAACATCGATAGTAGGTAATCGAGACAATCGACGGATTCAATTACGCTGTGTTCGCGATGTGGTGCCAATCTACTTTTATCGGGTGGCCGATATCTGCTGACGGATATCTGTGGCACTTGAGTTCGTGCCTCTAATTAATAAGCATATCTTATCGGTGACAGCGTCCGGACAGCGACAAAATAACAGTGTTGGTATTTTTATTTTGTATAGTAAAGTAGGCAGACGAGCTAGCGGTCCCACGTGATGGTAAGTGATTACTGCCGCCCATGGACACCTACAACACCAGGATTCGTGCGGGTACGCCACCAACCTTGCAAAATCCTATTCACAACTTTCTTGAAGAACGCCTTTTTATCTCTTCTTGAAGATTTTTTCTTAGGGCAATTACCCATCCCACCATTCTCTTTGGGTGAATGATGTGAGATGGGAAGTAAAGAGTATAAATAGAACCAGGAGTTTCTTGTATATCATTATATTCTCTATTCAATGAAACAGGAGGGGATATAATAAGATGGGACGGAATGGGATGAAAAATTAATTCTGAAATATCTAAACCTAACACTAAACATACCTAACACTAACTCACAACCTAAACACGTATCTGCTTAGTGGTGGTGGGTGGTAATTTGGCCAGTGAAGTGCGCCTAGCGACTGTAATTCTAATAAAATAGGAACAAGAAACCTCTCGAGTTTATCTGTATACACTCTTTATTTTTTTTATTTTTTTTTTATTTATTTCGACCATCTCAGGATCATAACATTTTTTATCATATTTTATTGTTAGTAAGAACTTAATTTAAAAAATTTCTTTATGATTTTATAAAATGTTCAAACATAATTAAGCTGATCTGGTTAAATATTATTTTTCTTGGAAATTTTAGGAGAAGCCGAATATAATAGTGTGCCTAGAAGGGCCTAAACAAGCAATTTGACTTTAAATTTTGTTATATTCCTCGATAGATTTTGTGTATTTTATACAGGCGTAGGTTTGAATAATGAAAGTCATTCTCTAACGTTATTTCTAGACCACGAAATTGATTATTTTCAATTACTTTCGATCAACAAGCAATCTGAAACAAAACTAAAATTCAAGTTGTATGAAATTTTCTAAAGTAAAATAAAACTTGTTTCTAACAGAAGTTATATTATTTATTTTGGGAAACTTCATCAAAAATTCTCAGACGACTACGCCTTAGGCCTTAGATGTTGACAACAGTAGCCATTGTAGAGCGGCAGCGGCGACCGCAAGTGATAGAAATGCGCGGTGGCGATTTTTCATTATCAATGCGCGATATGTGCTTACACTTTTCCACTAACATACGACATAGCAATGTTTAGGAGAACCGTGAACAGAATTCTGCCAACTTGCAGCATAATCACATGCCTCACATGGTAATAATCATAATCACATGGTATGCATGAGCATACCATGCAGGTGACCCATTTACTATCAGGTGGCAAGCCCGCTCGTCTGTCATCTCTTTTATAAAAAAAAACAATACTTCGACAAGCACCTAACATGGAGGAAATACATTTTAAGAAAAGACAAGCAATTGAGTATGTGTACAGTTGCATAAACTATATTGTTTAATCGGATGCAAATCGAAACTATCATCTTTACATAGTATAAAACAAAGTCGCTTCCCGCCGTCTGTCCCTCTGTATGTACGCTTAGATCTTTTAAACTACGCAACGGATTTTAATGCGGTTTTCATCAGTAGATAGAGTGATTCAAGAGGAAGGTTTATGCGTATAGTTTAATATTGTTTTAACGAAACCGAAGCGAAGCGAGGGCGGTTCTCTAGTCTGAAAATAAATTGTTATTCTACAAATGCATTTTTTTTAGTAAAGGTTATTTGGTCGTACGACATTCAACAAAGTACATCATCTCGCACCAACATTGAAATACTCCAATGTTTTTAGTCTAAAGTTCTACGTGAATGATCGTGAATACTCTATGATACATGCCAAATATACTTCTGCATAAGGAAGCACAAATTCCTACAGTGAAAGAAGTTGCAAAATACTACCCCTTACTACTAGTCTCCTCCACTCTTATTGAAATGTTATACTCCTACAGCAGATCCTATAATCGCTCTCCGCTCCGCTACCGCTCGCCGCGTTGCTGGCACTCGCCGCGCCGCTACCGCTATATCTCGCCACTGTGCACAAGGCCGTAGTTTTTACGTCATCCCAATGATAGGTATTTCATAGTTGCGTAACTATGCCACGGACAAAAATTCCATTACATCTGAGCGAGTACTAAAAATTCAGAGGAAATCAAATTGATGAAAGAAAAAAGAAATTCGTATCTTTTAAGATTTCTCTGCAATTTTTCTCACGTAAAACGTAGTTTTCCGCCTAGAGATCTGAAGGTTTACTATATGATTGATATTTTATGAGGTTCTTGAACCCTGTTGGGCTCAACAACCATATACCGAAATATTTATGACATACATTTTATCGCTTTTCAATATCCAAAAGACTGAAGTCCATCCTGATATTAGGAACGCAACGATAAAGGGTTTATTTCTGTTTTAGAAAAACAAATATTTATTCATATAATTTTAGGACTCGTCTACTCCATTTGAGAGAGTCCTACATTCAGCAGTGTAAACACATAGGATGTTGATACGGTTCGGAACTTCCTAAGTCGCCACTAACGCTAGTCGCTCACTTTCCACAAGCGCAAAACCGCAAGGACGGTGTGACGAACTCTGACGCAGTACCACGGTCGCTAGAAACCATTCCAAGAACCTATCCGTATTAGCGTACAGAGGCAAAGCTACAGGAGGAGACGCAGTCCCGGAACTGTTCGTTTGTTCGCCAGCACAACAGATGACCATCGGAGATACAGTTATTTCCCCGAATATTTTCCTGTTAAGTTTATCAACCATTTCCCATCCATTTTATGTTAGGAGATTAAGATTAGGGGAGATTAGGAGATTAGGAGAGACCTACTCTACCATCCAGCAGTGGAGAGACATAGGCTGATGGTATGGTATTTATAAGGCTATGCTTTATATACAAAATTATTGAACTCTTACATAGTATTTTTCAAGAGAGCCGTAAGACTTCCTTCAAACGACCCTTACAGTTTTTCTGATACACCTTGATATAATTTTTATAGAAAGTTGTATATAAAGTTTTACAAGGTCGTAAGCTCACCCGCTCAGCTTTATTTGAAATATTGATTGCTAGAACAGGACAGTAAATTTTGAGAAAACATTCATCATCATCTATAGCTTGTTTCCACCCACTGCTGAATAAAAGCGCCCCTTCGTTTGTGCCACCCTCCTCGATCCTGCGCTGTTCTTAACTATATTCCTTCCGCAAACTTGTTAGTCATCAATCCACCTTGCCGCCGGACGACCAACGCTTCGTTTTCCTTCCTTCAGCCACCGCTCTGTCAAGATCTTACTCCACCTGCCATCACTCGTCTGGTCAGGTGGCCTACCCAATTCCACTTGAGTACCATAGTTCTCTTACGAGCATCTTGAACCTTACTACGATGCCGGGTCTCGAGGTTAGGAACCCGATCTTGTATAATTTGATGCCGAGCATGGCACACTCTATGCTCCGCAACTGGTCGTAAGTGGATACTGTAGCCCATGGACACCCGCGGTACATGCCATCATTAGTCCAAAATGACAAACTTTGGCACGCACCCTGATGCGCTGCCTACCTTTGTTGGTGAAACAATAGATGTGGAGAAAGAGTTAGGGAAATGGGAAAGGATAGGATGGCAATGGGCTCTGGCATATCTTACCGAAACATGTACGTACATTGGGGAATATGATAAAGTGAGTAATGCAGTACATTTCAAGGTAGTATTCTCTTGTTGTTAAGAGTGATAAATTTCCAGCGACTTTACACATTTTCTCACTTATTCAGTGATTTTTAACTTTTTAATTAGTAAAATGCACGTATTTTTTTATTATTTTTTAATCCTTATACTTTTAATTAAATTTTTAGTCAGTGTGTCGCCGAATTTGAAAAGTTTTCATTACTTATGTGTGTCGCATGTGAAAAAGGCGGCTGGCTAAGCACTGCTCTAAGGCTCTCTGTGCGTTACATACTTAAAAATTTAAAAGTCCGAACAAATAAAGTGTGTTACGCAAATTGTAAAAAAATGTACGCAGACATAACGTCAGTGATTTTGCCTTTGTATATCATAAAGCGGATTATAAATAGTTTTATGAATGTATAATGGAGCTTGTGTTGTGGAACATCGTTACGGATTTACAAGCGAATTGTATGATTAGTCCACACAATGAATCAGCTGTGGTTGATACACGGTGAAATTGTAATAAGGTCGAATTAAAGTATGTATAAGGTATTTTATATTTATTAATTTGCAACCGGGAGCTGAATGAGAAGAGCTGGAGACCACATGCGATGCGGTCCTTGGGAAAGACCTAGCAGTGGAGAGGCACAAGCTCGCACGCTCAATAATAGAGTGACCAATTTTGTAATTAGTCTCAATTGAGTTTACTCTATACACAGACACCTCTTATGACGCCATCTATGAATCTACAATAAAACTAAAGTATAGTAAAGACTCCGTTTCATCGACTAACGATAAAATCGATCTCTTTCAGTTCAATGGGTTTTCGTAACGACCTTTGATAGAACAGCGGCTTAGACGTGAGACGTGAGACGTGAGACGTGAGACGTGAGACGTGAGACGTGAGACGTGAGACGTGAGACGTGAAACGCTGTCATCGTCTCCATCTGTTTGTTTATTTAAATATACACTGAATAGAATAAATTCTGAGGTGTCCTGTTTGAACTTTGTGACCTGTTGATTAAATATGTCTGTTTCCTTTAAAATTGCAGTGAAATATTCGTGACTTATTACGAATTAAGTCCTTTTCCTAATAAGAAACATGTAAATGTCGACGGGACATTTAATGTCATTTATACTTACTTTTATAATATTATATATAGAGATATATTATATATAGTCATTTATAATATAGAGCCGTACTTGGTTATCAGTCTATATTCCATTTTTCGAATAAATTCATTTGTCTTTTTTTTTGTCTCATCGTAATGTACCATTACGATGTTCTCATTTTCTCATGATGGAAAAATGTACAGTTTTCCATCAGCCTATGTCACTCTACTGCCGGGCATAGGCCTCTCCCAAAACTCGCCACCACACATAATCTTCGATTCTCCTCCAACCACCACCGGCGAAATATTTTCAAGTCGTCGGTCCACCTGGCTCACGCTGCGCTTCCCGGTACGTGATCTCTAACTCGATTCACCCCACTCGTCTACCCCATCAGTAATTGATGCTGTCCTGTCATCCACTATATGACCTGTCCATTGTCACTTTAAGGCTCATTTACACAAGGGGAATTTCTCGAATGGTTAGGTCGAGAATATTGTATACGATTTTTTATGCTACCAAACTATATTCTATTTTCTAACAATGTTCAAATGATGATAATGGTTGTTAATGCTTTTGACCGATGTTCGAAAAACTCTCCGTGTGTATTTATTTACTCACGGAGAGGTTTTAGTATGCCGTATCTACCAGCTATGTTATCGCGAATTGCTTCCACGTGAAACAAAACGGTATGATTAAAATTATGCTTACGAAGTTTAACATAAACGTATGTACAGACAAACATGTTTTATGTTACACAGATTGAAAATATGATTAATCACCAGCTGCTATCGTCACGTGTGAGTGTAGTATAACAGTTAACGAGCGAAGAACTTTGCTCATTTCCCGGCGGATATTTTTATTCCGCCACCCACCGGTTCCAATATCAAGAAAAACCTGTTTAATAGCCTAATAAACAACAACTACCGATAACTATTAGTTTGTAAGCTCTTAAGATTAAGATTAAGATTAATAAATAGAAATTTTTTCTTGTACCTTTTAGAAACAAGTGTTTAGGACCTTCACGAGTCCAAACCAACGACATACATATTGTCATTATTTGGGTAATTTATTAGGTATTTTTGAAAAGTTGACACCATCATAACATTAGTTAGAACTACTGAATTAATTTGGCTCATTTTTAGGACTATTTGACTAGTTTTTCAAAACTAAACTAATTAAATCCGTTAAGAAATGCCTCTGCAAATATCCACGCAGTAGAGATAAATAGATGTTTTTAAAAATTCGAAAAGACAGAATTCTTTGAATCTTTCCTGGAAATCAGTTTAAAATTTAATAACCAATCATTCGACTAGCTGGTTTTGGCACATGTTAGTGTAATTCAGCAAAATAACGAGCAGACATTTCGCTCATTTCCCGGCTTTTAATTCGTTCAGTCACTGCCAATACCGGGAATTTCCCGTATAATCGTTGCAAGCAGGCAATAGCGGTTATTTGTTGTGGGAAGTGAGTATAGATTTTATGAATTGTTAACGATTGCAATTCGAAGTTCGTTTACACACATATTCATTCATTTAGATGTGTGCAATTCTATATGAATGTTTGTTTTCAAACACGTAACACGAATTTGTGGTATTCATCAAGTTACTCGGCGCTTTATGTACAAAAATGCATGCCTATAGAATTGGACTCCACATGCCGTGCTTGTTTCACAGAAATCGTTTAATACATGGGGTCAAACGTTCTAGTTTGAAATATAAGCTTTGGCACGGAACGAAGACTCGCTTTATAGGAACACTTTTCAAGATATTCATTTAATACTACAGTTATTAAACAGTTATTATATTCTGTTAAGTTGTCTTTATGGTTAATTATTTTCTGTCATTCTTTCATAAATGTTTCTTTCTTTCTTTACTATTCCGTGCCCAAGCGAAGCTAAGATTCAGTAACAATCGCTATCAATTTCATTAGCGGTACTCCTCGATTCGCTCGGAACGGCTGTGAGCGAGAATACATGATACATTGCTTGACAGCTATGAACTGGTCATTCTTCAAACGCATTATTTTTTCTTGCTCCCGGCCGCTTCGCGAGAGGCGATGACCACAACCTACAAAAATGAGGATGTGCGAATTTATCTTGTTACGAATGAGATGAAAACAAAGATGTTCGGTATATATAGGTTAATCTCTATAGTAACCTATCCGCTAAAATACTACAACCACTCAGAACCTTTTACATTCATTGGGATAAAATAAAGAAATCCTCATGCAAACAAAACTAAATATCTAGTAATAAAAGCAATAAGATAAGTACTCGTTTTTTGATTTATTGCGCGTACGTTTGTGGTCATTTCCATAATAATTAGAGAAGAAAAAACCAAACCAATAATAATTAAAATCAATTTTCTAAACTTAACACAAAAATAAATAAATATGCGAGCTTGAGAATATATAATTGGGATATTCATTTTGGGACAATCAGTTTACTGCTGGTATCGTTTTATCTCTATCACCCCTTTAACACTTAAGACTTGAAATTTAATTTTAATTCCACGGAGTGATTTCAACTATATCAAGATATTTAATTATATCTACTTTTAATAATAGAAGGTAAGTATGCCAGTTGTAATCACAAACTGCTGACACTGCTTGCAAAATGTCCATCGGTTCACTCTCACAGAATAACAAATACAAGTGCCTTATTATTTATTATCAGGCAAGTGTGTAGCGGCTCTTACGGCGAATCAACTAATTAATAATTTATTATCAGTAAGCTTGTTGCTCCGCACATAGCGCTAATCGAACTGTACATATCACGATCTACTGACTAAATAGAACTGAATTATGAAACATGAAACAAACACACTATCATTATAAGCTGTAGATACATAGATCATTGCACACACATACGCGAATACATAGAACATTTCAGTTCACAAATATATTATCTACTAGCGACCCGCCCTCACTTCGCTTCGGTTTATTAAATTTAAAACAATCGGAATAAGATATTTTCCTGCGGTAAAATGGAGCCTATATTTTAAGTTAGACCTCTAGCAATACATCGGTGAAAACTGCATTCAATTTCATGCAGTAGTTTATGCGTGATGCGTGTATAAACATACAGACAGACAGACAGACAAATTTTCTAAAAACTGTTGTTTTGGCTTCTGTTTCTCTAATAAAGACCCCCATATTAGTTTTTTTTTCCAATATCTATAATATACAGACATCGGCCTGTTACAATTTTATTATATGTATGTATAGATAAGTCAACGTTTTAGGAATACCTATGGAATATCAATAGCACAAAAACCTTTGGTAACGATAGTCATAAACGAAAGACAGTCATACAAATACGTCATACGTTTTACACATATATATATATGTATATATATACATATATGTATATATATACATATATATAGTAAGAAGGAGGCAGACGACCATACAGTCCACCCAGAAAAAAATAGAAAGGGTCCCTTTCTGTGTTTTTCCAGAAAGTTCATCCAGGGACTCTGGATGGAAAATGGAGAGGGATAGGATATATATAGAGAAAATGAGGTAACTACCTAATGACAAATGTTTTAAATTATCTATATCTACACTAATATAATAAAGAGGTAAAATTGTATGTTTGTTTGTAGGTATGTTGGGGGGTAATCTCTGGAACTACTGAATCGATTTCAAAAATTCTTTCGCAAATAGGAATCTACATTATCCGTGTCTAATTATAGGCTATTATTATGATTATCTACATTATAGGCTATATTTTATTTTGAAATTTTGAAAAAAAATTTTTGGAAATAAAAAAAAAAACGTAATATAAACCGAAGCGAAATGAAGGCGGGTCGCTAGTTTAAAATATTTTCACAATAGTAGTCTTTTTACAAAATAATAAAAATGTTTTTTCCGAATTGCACTTAAAATTTAATGGCTAGGTACTATACACAGCGAACGAAAGATCGAATTAAACCACTGAATATATATCGTTAAGGTAATGTCAGTTTCCAAACTACATTGTTACTCATTTGTTACATTTATATTCGGACATTTAAACTGTTCAGAGTTTATGGAGCTGAGGATCAATTTGTTTCGTCACCTCAATATAAAGTGACCAGGCCACCAGTACCGGGATTGCGGTATATACCGGGATTGAGCGGCTGAGGGCCATAAATCCGGCTCGCCGGTGATTTGAAGTTACCACTTGTAAACTGCCTCAAATGAGTATATGTTTTTACATTTTAGCGTTTCGTATACATTTTATATTGTAAATCATATTTGTCAATATTAGTCTTTAAACAAATTAATTTCTGACCGGGAATCGAATCCTGGACCTATTGCACAGCAGGCGGGGTCACTACCAACTGCGCCAATCGGTAGTCAATATACATAATATTTCGTGGTTAGTGTTTGCGTAATTGATTTTAGGTAAATAAATAATCGTTTATCGTCACTAGAACTGGGATTTCTTTTGTTAATCGTGACAGTAAAATTTTATTTATACCACTGGTATCACTTATGTAGCTATTTTTTTTTGATGTACGAAGGCGGCAGACGAGCATACAATCCACCTGATGGTAAGTGGATATCGTCGCTCATAGACATCCGCGATACATGCCAACATCAGTCCAAAATGAAAAATGTTGGCACGCCCCCGGATGCGCTGCCTACGTTTGAAGCTATAGGAATGGATTTGGAGAAAGGGTTGGGAAAATGGGAAGGGATATGATGGGAATGGGCTCTGGCACATCTCACTCACTACCGAAACACGTACGTACATTAGGCAAATGAGATAAAGTGGCAAATGCAGTACATTTCAAGGTGGTCTTCTGTGAAAGAGGGGTAACGTGGCTAGTCGAGCGCGCCCAGCGGCTGTTGGATTGCAGAGTGCACTCTCCCCCTCAATAAACCGAAACAACTACACACGTTAGCTACACAGTTTAGTCACAAAGAAATATGTATCTATGTATTTTGGTTGATCAATCGTTTTCATCCAGCCAGAGTGCGAAATTTCCCTCATGTCATAAGAACAGTAAACAATAGTTAGTATTTTTATGGTCATAGCTATATAGGTATGACGTCAGTGCCACCAAACGCTTACGTTAAAGTTTCTTTTATAATCTCTCTACACGTGACTCAACTTGTTATCAGTGATCACGTGTTACATACAGCCTAAATAGAGTTCTGTACAAAAAAAGTGATTCGATCAAAGTTGTAGACCATTTCGAGCCCTATCCAATGACATAATAGTTTGTGTATAGAGATGTAGAATTTCTTATTGGATTTTCTTGAAACGGTCTTTTTGGAACCACAGACCAATTATAGGCCAAAGACCTATGCATCTGCGATCTATTCGAATATAATAAAGAGAGAGTGCGAATTTTGTGAGTGTGTGTATGTGGAGGGTAATCTCCGGAACCACTGCACCTATTTGAAAAATTCTTTCACCAGTTGAAAGGTACATTATTCCAGATGGACATAAACTATATATTATGTACAAAAAAATAAATTATAAGATAATAAATATTACAGCTAGTAAATTATAAAAAAAAATTCAACCAATCTAGCGATGCTCGAGGGGGTTATTTTTACTTAGGGACGAAAAATAATGGCCTCTTTAATGGAATTGCATGAACTGCTTTTCTCACAGAAAAAACAACCTACCCAAAGCTCTCTTACTTGATTGAGTTTGTGCTGAGTTCGCTAGATTTAAATGACCTATTTGGTTCTTACACATTGGGTCTAACATGCGGCGTCCACAGAATAATTGGTCCGTGTTTGAACATCAATTTGAGAACACATACTAGATATGTTATACGAGCACTCTAAGGCGGTCACGTTAGCGTCTAATAGTGTTCTATGTTCAGCAGCTCTCGAACTCTTTAATTAGTATGTGATTTGAAAATGGAAATTAAGTTTCAAATTTGAATTTTTAATAAATACCTCCTCATCTGCATCACCCCCGCCCTCCCTAGAAGCTGCCAACCAGGTTTCTTTCTTCCTTCATCGCCCCCAATCAGTTTTTGGTAAATATATTCAATGTACAAACACGCTGGTTCTACAGTTTTATTTCCTTGGGTAGCACGTTATATACCTGTATGCATATGGCATAGTTCTGTAATTAAGTAGGTACCTAAAATAAGATAATTACTCCCCCACCTGTACACCATAAAAAACTAGTACGCCACACTAGAACGATCGCACCGTTTATTTTGCACTCGAGTGCAGCCTTCTTGGTGCAGAGGGACTTTATGCCCCGGAAAGATAATGGATGTCTTACAAAGTTACAGCTCACGGGATTGGGGGTCATTGAACCCTGTTATATAGGGTGTGTTTTGTGAGTTATGGTTAATGACATGGTGTATGATTATTTTTATTTATCACTAGCGACCCGCCCTCACTTCGCTTCGGTTTATTAAATTTAAAACAATCGGAATAAGATATTTTCCTGCGGTAAAATGGAGCCTATATTTTAAATTAGACCTCTAGCAATACATCGGTGAAAACTGCATTCAATTCCATGCAGTAGTTTTTGCGTGATGCGTGTACAAACATACAGACAGACAGACAGACAAAATTTCTAAAAACTGTTGTTTTGGCTTCTGTTGCTCTAATAAAGACCGGGGGGTCCTTATTAGAGCAGTAGTCTATATTAGTCTTTATTAGTTTTTTTTCAATATCTATAATGTACAGACATCGGCCTGTTACAATTTTATTATATGTATATAGATAATGGTAGGTACATAAAAGAAATACAAAATACAGTGGTATATAAAAATATATACATACATACAGCTCAGTACGCAAAATGTCGCAAGCCAATCGTACGCTGTGATGTGCTGGGCTACTGGCGTTGATTTTCAGCCTACCCTTACCTCATTATTAGAATGAGACAGCATGTTGCTATATACAATTGTTAATGGCATAGTAAACGAAAGTCGTCGAAAACAATAACTTTTATGTAGCTATAAAACCGGTTCGACATTTTCAGCCATTTATTAGCAATGTTTCTCATAATAATCCCGTTATTAGTATGTGTCACACTTGCAATGAACTGTCAAGGAAAGGTAACATGCCTGATATCTTTAATTCGTCATTGGATTTATTCAGATGCAATCTCCTGAAAATTCTGTAGTTTTGATAACTGTATTTATCTATTTAAAACAGGTGTTAACGCGAACTGCGACTGCGAACAAGCTGACTGCAGAGGCGGATAGTCCACGTCGAGAGTTGCGTGACCAAGGTTTGTGCAACCCAAATGAAACGTCGAATGAAATAAATAAAGTAAACATTCACGTTAAGACCCGTTTAAATACAATAGATAAATTAAGACCCGTTTCAATAGATAAATTAAGATCCGTTTAAATGTGTGAAAAACGCAAAAATCTCAAGTTTTTATTACTATTCTGATTTGAATTAAGCTTTTTCAAAAAAATATTGTATTACTTTTCTCTTTAAAAATTTGTTTATATTTTATTAAAATAAATTCTGTTTGCTATACATTATTAGAAATTTTGGCTGGTTGTTATTTGTTTTATGTTTGATTATGATTAATTTTCTTACATATATTGTCTAAATTCTTCTGTGTGTGCTTTATAAATAAATAGAAAAAAAAATGCTTCCAAAATAATAGCAGTGTGTAGTCGCATCTGTAGTTTAAAATATCTACCCACGTGTACAATTAAAGTTTAAATTTATTTAACTATTTAATTTAAATATTTAATATTTTAGTGAGTAGGTCGATTTTTAAGTATATTTTTATTAGACACAGTTACATTTTAGAAATTGAACTTTTTCAAAACATTTCAAAACTTCCCGCGAGTGTAGTAAAAGGCTACTATTTTTTTATCTTATTTATTTTATTAACATACAAAGAATTATATCAAATGAAAATTGGGTTAAAAAAATCGGTTGGTTTGTCTTGTAGACCCAGATTCAACGGTCTGCACAATTCTATTTTTAAACTTTTAAAAACATTGTAGTGTATTAGAGCTTAATAACTAGATATATGTTTGCTTATATATTATTTAACATAAATAACCTGCATGCTAATATATTTTTTATCGGTACACATAAGTGGATATTTTTCCGTGAGGATACATCCCTTAGTGCTCATAGGATGCTCCATATTTTACGTATATTTTATACTAACGACCTGCCCTCGCTTCGCTTCGGTTTTTTTTTATTCAATTTTTTTTTTCAAAATTTCAAAATATAATATAGCCTATATTAGACACAGATAATGTAGCTTCCTATTTGTGAAAGAATTTTTGTAATCGGTTCAATAGTTCCACAGATTACCCCCAACATACAAACACATAATTTAATATAGGTACTTTATTTTGTATGTATTGTATGTACTAAGGAATAACAAAGCCACAAAGCCATTATCACAAGCCTTGAGGGTCTACGCCACTTCTAAAAGAGTGGACTCGCCAACCCGTTTAGCCAGCGTGGCGGTTTAAGGACACGGGCCTCCTAACGCAATGTCTTGTGCATTAGGAGACCCGTGTCCGGGAGTGAACGATGAAAGGGTAAGGTTATGATTACGGTTGACCAGTGAAGCCTGGTTTGACTCATCAGGACCACTAATAAAAAAGAAAACAATTGAAGGTCGTATAGGTTGGTAGGTTAAATACAGTTATACACTTCAATCTATGTTTATACAGAAAGATTAACTAATTTAAATTTCTAATTATCATTTTAGCAACGAAATTAAAGTTAACAAGTTGTTTTATCCGCGATACGCGGAGTCAAAAGTTGAAAATGAAATTAAAAGTTCTGACCTTGTAACCTCCTGTTCACCTACTCTCGATATTCCTGGGGGCCCCCGGAAGTGCTGAACAGGGATGCGCTTAATAGCGCTCTTGCAAGGTCGTCGTTACACTGCACTGGTTACTGTCTGTTATACCGACTATGTACACTCGCGAACGCCAAGGTCTCCCAAAAATGTGCAGCCTACTTGCACAACAATAGATTGCGATCGTACCGCATAAGGATCAATGGCCGACTCGTACGGCGAAGGGTCAAAGGCTAACTAACTAACGGGCGACCCGCGCCCGCGCAGCACGTGAATTCACCCCTCACCTCGCAGCCCCCGAACAATACCGAACAAACCCCCGTCCCATGCAGAAGAAGTCTGCATGCTACTCCACTGGCAGGCGAGAGAGAGAAGTGATCGCTCTTTTCAGGATTGAGCCACCCACTAGGACCTCCGCAACCCGGGGTATTCCATCCACTCCGCGAAACAAATTAACAATGCGGCCCCGGCGCCAAAACAACGGCGGCAAATTAGCATCCTTGATTAAAACGAGGTCACCGATGCCTGGTGGGTGGGTCTTATCAGTCCACTTAACGCGCTGTTGCAAAATGTGTAAATACTCCAGAGACCATCGTTTCCAGAAACTCTGGGACAATTGTTGCAACAATTCAAAGTGCGACAAACGATTAGAAGCTACCCCTGTAAATGGGTACTCCGGCAGGGCGTTAAGTGGCTGTCCTATCAAGAAATGACCTGGAGTTAGAGCCTCCAAGTCGTTAGGATCTGACGAGAGCGGACACAAAGGGCGCGAGTTGAGGACGGCCTCAATTTTACAAAATACCGTTACTAGTTCCTCAAACGTTAATACCGTTTCTCCGATAACGCGCCTTAGGTGAGTTTTGGCTGATTTCACGGCTGCTTCAAAAATACCTCCCCAATGGGGGCAGCTAGGAGGACTAAACTGCCAGGTGATGCCCCGGCAAGATAGGGACATTCCAAGATCTACCTGGTTAGCCTCTAAAAACTTATATATATCCTTAAGGTAGTGGTCAGTACCCCGATAGTTGGTTCCGCAATCAGATCGAATTAACGCTGGAAGTCCGCGGCGGCTAACAAATCTACTAAATGTGGCAACAAATGCCTCCGTACTAAGAGCGGAAACTACTTCCAGGTGAACAGCCTTGGTTGACAGACACACAAAGACGCACAAATACGCTTTCTCTATCTTCGCTTTTCGAAGTCGCGACGTCTTGACCATGAACGGCCCGGCAAAATCGGTGCCAACTCCGGCAAAGGGTCTGGTTCCCGTGACTCGATCTGCAGGCAAATTTCCCATCATGGGCTGCATCGTCGCTGCCTTCAATCGATAGCAAGGCAAACAACGGAAAATTATGCCACGGATGGTACGTCTGGCTGACAAAATCCAAAATTCACGCTGCAAGATGGCTAACAATGCATTGCAGCCAGCGTGAGAATTTGCAATATGTCGGTGAGTCACCAACAAATGCACTAAGGGCCCACCTTTGGGCAACAACAATGGGTGACGAACCCCAAAAGGCAAATTGGCGTGACACAATCTACCACCAACACGGAGAAATCCCTCACCGTCAATAAAGGGGTTGAGCCTAGCAACGGCTCCCTTGAGTTTAGGTCTGCCATTCCGGAGTGTCTCAAGTTCTAAGGCGAAATGTTTAGTCTGCACAACGCGAATCCAATGCAGAAGGGCCATTTGGCGTTCTTCTGGCGTGAGAACAGGAGACAGCCGCTTTTCCTCCGGATGCCGAGCGTTATGAACGAAACGCTTTATCCAGGCAGTCACGCCAAGTAATTTGGACAAGGAACTGTAGCGATCGAGCAGAAAATCAATGCCCTTGAGGGGCTCAGTCAGGACACTCGATGTGAGCCAACCAATGGGGGGAGGAGTTACCAAGCACTGGTAACGTGGCCAATCAACTTCAGAATGTAACAACCACTGGGGCCCCCACCACAAATGGTGGTGAACCAGATCCGGCGCGTCTAAGCCGCGAGAAGCACAATCAGCCGGATTCAATTCCCCTGGGACATGTCTCCAAATTAAAACCGTCTCTGAATCTTGGATCTGTGATACTCGATTAGCTACAAAGGTTTCTAACGTGTGCACCGAAGTTTTCAGCCAACACAGAACGATCTGACTGTCAGTCCAGGCGAAAACTGTTCCAATGTCTACACTACGCCCGAGCGTAGAGCACACGTGATTTAATAAGCGGGCAAGAAGCGCCGCACCACATAAATCTAACTTCGGAATTGTATGTCGAGTCCGTATAGGAGCAACCTTGCTCTTCGACATAACTAAGTGAATTTTTGTCTCCCCAGTGGTACTTACAGTACGTAAGTACAGCACGGCCGCATATCCACGCTCGGATGCATCACAAAATCCGTGGAGGGACACTGAGCATTTCCCAACAGGAAGGAAGCATCTAGGTATTGCAACCTGATTGATAGCCGGGACGGATGAGAAATACGATTCCCAATCGTGTATCAACTCTCCCGAGAGAGGCTCGTCCCACGAGAGTCCCGCAGTCCAAAGCCTTTGCAGAAAACACTTGGCCTTAAATATAACCGGACTGATCCAACCGTTCGGATCAAAAGTCCTGGCTACCGTAGACAGAACTGATCTCTTAGTCCATACCTTAGAGGAGGTTAATTCGACTCTGTAGGTAAACTCATCGTGGACTGGCATGTACTGCACTCCAAGGAGGGCTATCAAATTCAAGCTATCCGCATTCTCAAAGAGATGAGGGTCTTGTTGGTGGTCCTCCGGCAAACCGGAAAGGAGATCCGGTGAGTTGGATAACCATTTTCGCAACTCATAGCCACTAGTTCCCAGAAGCCCTATCAATTCATCTCTCAAGGCCCGAGCCTCTTCGAGACTAGATGCTCCGGTACAAATGTCATCAACATAAGCATCCGTCTCCAAAACAGAGGCTGCGCGGGGAAAATACAAACGCTCGCGCTCCGCAAGCTCCAACAATGAGCGAATCGCAACAAACGGGCTAGATTTTATGCCGTACGTATTGGTGTTGAGCTCGTAAATCACAATCGGATCCTCTGGATGCTCACGCCATAAAATCAGCTGATATCTCCTATCTTCTGGATGGATCAGCGTCTGACGGAACATCATTCGAATATCCGCTACAAAGACTACTTGATGCCTCCGGAAGTTGGTCAGAATGTCTGAAATGTCCTTTTGTAATTTAGGACCCGCATGCAGACATTGGTTCAGCGAGACCCCGGTGGTCGTAGACACTGAACCATCAAAAACCACCCGAATCTTTCCGGTAGGGGTCTTTAAAACCGCATGGTGGCTCAGAAAATAGTGCTCACTATGTTGCCAATCAACGGTCGACACCGACATATGCCCCAAATCCACGTATTCTCGCATGAAGTCGACGTACTTCTGACGAAGGACTTTATCCTTGAGCATGCGACGCTCCATGGAAATCAAACGTCGTTCAGCAACGTCCCGAGAGCGTCCAAGGGCAGGTCGAACCGCTAAAAAAGGCAAACGGGTGATCAAACGGCCCGAGCGAAGGCGACCAGTATTATTCTGGTAGAACAGCTCGCATTCCATTTGCTCTGGGTTCACCCGGGAAGCTGTAGGGGGCTCTTCCACCTCCCAAAATCTCTGAACCGCATCAGAGAGAACTGAACCTACAGCTACATCATCAAACTCTTGGGAATTGGCAGTTGTTGACACTGGGCCCATTATTACAAACCCGAATGAAGTCGGCACAGCGACTAATCCGTCACGCTGTAAAAGCCGCTTAGGTCCACACAACAATCTTCCAAGGACATCCGCTCCAATCAGGAGATCAATCGGGCCTGGGGTGTGGAAGTCAGGGTCTGCTAAGTCCAAGCCTGACACTACACTCAACACAGCAGACGGTAATTCTTGCTGTGGCAAATCACCAATCATCTCTTCCAACACAATTGCCGACGCCTCAATCTCCGGGTGAGACGAGGTGACAGGTGTACAATTAAATTTTGTGTGACCGATCACACGCACCTGCACCTTACCGATACCTCGCACATTGTAGGTACCGGTGTGGACGCGTAAGCCTAACTTTCTCGCCAAACAAGATGACACAATGCAGCCTTGGGCCCCCGAATCTAATAGAGCACGAATCCTCATGTGTCCCTTGGGTCCTCGTACCATAGCCGAAATAGTTGGCATGAGTACGTACATCGATTGAACGGCTGCAGTTGGCGAGTGGGCATGTAATTCCTATAACTGAGGCCAATTAACCCCGGAGCGCTCCACGTGCGCTAACGGGTCCCAGTTATGGTATGCTGGACGGCGATCCACCTGAGTCCGCTCAGGGGTAGTGTTGCCCTGCGAGCGTTGGGAATGCGGCTGACGTCGCTCCAAGCGCGGTCGTTCCGCTAAAGGGGTATAATTGGTAGGAGCACTGCTCCTTTGAGGCGGCAAAGATCTCCCGGCAATCACAGCATAATCGCGACGGCCGCCATCATCAACTCTTCGAGGGGGAGTTACCCGGCCCCCGCCCCTAGGGGAAGTGGAGCCCCCGCCCGTGCGGGGGGAATGACGGCCTTCAAACCTAGGAGGGGCCCGTGACCCTATTCTGGGTGCAACCACCCGACCGCGATTAGCCTCCCAGCCATGACCGTCACGACCATCCCTATGGTCGACGCCATTCCGATTGGCACATAGCAGGGGGTGATGTCGGCCCAAACAATGCTGACATGAATGCGATCTAGCAGGGCACTGCTGAATTAAATGCTCTCCCAAACAACCATAGCACCAGCGGCGCTGAAATGCTATGTTCCGCCTACCTCGGACCGCCAGACCCTCAAACCTTCTACACGAGACCACCTTGTGGCCCTCCGCCTTGCAATATAGGCATCTTGGTGAGGTGCTGCCAGTGGCGACAGCATACCGTTGTCTGGGGATCCGAACATTCCGCTTAGACAATTCCCGTCTAGGGGGCGCTTGGGAAGTGGACGGGATGGGCGCATCCGAATTATCCGCCAACCTACATTCGTCCTCTAAGAATTTTAGCAAATCTACGAATTTGGGCAAATATGTTGCGCTATCACCACCGTATTTATATTCAAATCGGGCCCTTAGCTCCTGAGATAGCTTACCCAACACAATGTGGACTAAAAGAAATGACCAACTATCCACTGGCAACTCAAGTTTACCTAAGGTATTCACCGCCCCCAATAACGGGTTTAACAATTCTAATCTTAATGAAGAAACCCGGGTGACCTTAGGTAGTGCCAGGATTAGTGCCACATGTGTGTCCGCCAAACGTCTCACGTTCTGATAACGTCGGAACAACAGCGTACGTGCCGTGATATAATTTTCATTGTTAACATCCAAATGTTGGATAAGACTGCTGGGTTCTCCCCGAAGAATCGAACGTAGATACGCCATCTTTTGGCTATGAGTTAGATCCTCCCTGGAGTCTACCAAACTATCGAACAGATTTACAAATCCGATCCACTGTTCGAGCCTTCCATCAAAATGTGGGAGATCCAAATTGGGAAGCCTGCTCAACAACGCCGGAGGGGTTGCCTTCCCCTGCCCAGAATCCGACGGCAGACCTCCAGTCTCCTCCGAAAGGGAGACTGCCCTTTCAGTGATGGAATCAGCTAACTCATAGCACTGATTCACATCGGCCTCGATCCTATCCACAACCTCAGAGCCAAGATCCGGCGAAAGCTCGGTAAATTTCGCGTAATGTTGGCCCAACTTATCCAACCGTGCCGGTAAATCCTGATACCTTTTTATTAAGGCACCATGACGATCGGGTCTGTCAATCAGACTAGCGGCCGAAGCCAACCATCGGAGTATCGCCTTTATGTTTCCACTAATGGACAATGCTGACATGGTTGTCACTAAATGTAACAACAAGTGTACAAACAAACAAATAAAATTAATATACAGTATTCAGTTTAAGGATAGTGGCCTAACAAACAAACAGGCCACACCTACAAAGCAACAATAAATGATACAAAACAATAATCCAATATGTAATAGATCCCTGTTACCATATACGTAACTTACAACTTGTTATAAAAAGTAACCACTGCGAGAAATGTTAATATAAACAAACAAAATTCCATTCCAAGTTAGTAAGTGCTCAATACCTATCCGTCGCAGGTAACCGAAACAAAACCGAGTCACTAAAAAAAGGAATGTTAAGATTAAAAACACTTGACAACGGGTAGACCTTGGGATACGTTGCTATTAACAAAGAACTTTTTTAACTAATGTTTACGTTTCACAATATAAGGTCCATATGCACAACCACGCTCTGCTACCAATGTTTTATCCGCGATACGCGGAGTCAAAAGTTGAAAATGAAATTAAAAGTTCTGACCTTGTAACCTCCTGTTCACCTACTCTCGATATTCCTGGGGGCCCCCGGAAGTGCTGAACAGGGATGCGCTTAATAGCGCTCTTGCAAGGTCGTCGTTACACTGCACTGGTTACTGTCTGTTATACCGACTATGTACACTCGCGAACGCCAAGGTCTCCCAAAAATGTGCAGCCTACTTGCACAACAATAGATTGCGATCGTACCGCATAAGGATCAATGGCCGACTCGTACGGCGAAGGGTCAAAGGCTAACTAACTAACGGGCGACCCGCGCCCGCGCAGCACGTGAATTCACCCCTCACCTCGCAGCCCGCGATACGCGGAGTCAAAAGTTGAAAATGAAATTAAAAGTTCTGACCTTGTAACCTCCTGTTCACCTACTCTCGATATTCCTGGGGGCCCCCGGAAGTGCTGAACAGGGATGCGCTTAATAGCGCTCTTGCAAGGTCGTCGTTACACTGCACTGGTTACTGTCTGTTATACCGACTATGTACACTCGCGAACGCCAAGGTCTCCCAAAAATGTGCAGCCTACTTGCACAACAATAGATTGCGATCGTACCGCATAAGGATCAATGGCCGACTCGTACGGCGAAGGGTCAAAGGCTAACTAACTAACGGGCGACCCGCGCCCGCGCAGCACGTGAATTCACCCCTCACCTCGCAGCCCCCGAACAATACCGAACACAAGTATTCAACGTCTCTATTAACCTTTCAGAAACCAGTGATTAAAATTTACGCCCATTTTGGCCTAAAATACCTGTCATTTCTAAATCGGGTCTTATAAATTTAAATGTTTACCTTTTGTTATATTATTGTAACAAAAGTGATTTTGGAGGGGGAGAGTGCACGCTGCAATCTAACAGCCGCTGGACGCTTTCGACTGGCCTCGTTCCCCCTCTCTCATAGAACTACTACTACCTTGAAATGCCCTGCGTTTCCCACTATATCATATTCCCCAATGTATGTACGTGTTTCGGTAGTGATTGAGATATGGCAGAGCCCATTCCCATTCATTCCCTTCCCGTGTCCCCAACCCTTACTCCAAAGCCATTCTTTCATCAACAAATGTAGGCGGCGCATCCGGGGGCGTGCCAAAGTTTGTCATTTTGGACTAATGTTGGCATGTATCGTGGATGTCTATGGACGACAGTATCCACTTACCACCAAGTGGACTGTATGCTCGTTTGCCGCCTTTTTCTATAAAAAAATAAAATGAAAGCTGATGGAATTATCATTCAACATGACAACATAACATAACAACATAACAACATAACAACAACATAACATAACAACATGAAGAAAGTCGGTGCAGTGTCGCGAAAATATATAATTAGAAAAAAAAAACAAAAAAATGTAAGTCCGATTAAGACAAATTATTTCTTGAGTGTAAAATAAACCCAAATAAAAGAAAGGCCGGAACAATTTGGTTCTAATGAGTTTAAAAGCATTATCAATCATCCCCATAGCACCAGAGCATTGGGGAAACAATAATTGAATGTGCCCCGAGTTTGTAATTATTATGGAAAAGAACACTAATACCTACCTAAATTTGAAAATAATTTGCCTTTAGATTTAAGAATTAAAAATACGTAAAAATCTGTCTTCAAAAACAAATTTAAAAAAAGAAATATTTGAAATACATTTAAAAAAATAATTCATATTTTATATAACACTAGCTATCCGCCCTCGCTTCGCTTCGGTTTATAAGAGTATTTTTTTCTTCAAATTCCACTTTTCTAAATTTTAAAATAAAATATAGGCTATATTAGACACTGATAATGTAGTTTCCTATTCGTGAAAGAATTTTTGAAATCGGTTCAGAGATTACCCCCAACATACCTACAAACACACAATTTTACATTTTTATTATATTAGTAAGTATAGAAAAAAAGTATTAATATAGTTTGTAATAAAGCATTACAAATTGTAATAAAATGTACATTAGATTCCACTACTATTAATTTGCACAGAGAACATTTAT
Source organism: Sesia bembeciformis (assembly GCA_943735995.1). Classification (NCBI taxonomy): domain Eukaryota; kingdom Metazoa; phylum Arthropoda; class Insecta; order Lepidoptera; family Sesiidae; genus Sesia; species Sesia bembeciformis. The sequence continues at coordinate 318,476 of OX031028.1, read as the reverse complement.
GCCGACAAACGGCTCTGCAGTCTGGCAGACGTTATTTTGTATATTTTTATATGTAATTTAAAATAAATCACAAATACATTCAGGATGGTCGCTTCTGGGATTAGATGTTTTGATCATCTATCGCAATACTTATTTTTTCCAAATACTCAATCTATTTTGTTAAAAAAAAGTATAAGATTACTAAAAATAGACCACAACAAAACAGACTTCACACAAAAAGGTTTTGCAAAACACGTAAAAGCTTGACATATTCTTTGTTTCCCTGATTTAGGGCGTAACAAGAACATTGATTTATTACGAGGAACCCATTTAGTAAAGTATTCTTTAGGCTTTATTCCAAAAAATAATGAAGAAAACCTCTACCATACATAAACTCTTAGATAAACATATTTTTAGTGTAGGAAAATAGTTCACATACCATATTATCAGTTTTTATCTCTCCACTACTGGATTCAGGCCTCTCCCAAGGCTGGCTATCACACACGGTCTTCCGTTTTTCTCACCCAGCCACTACCGGTGACTTGCTTCAAGTCATACCTAACCATAAAGCGTTCCACGCTGCTTCTCCTGATATACGGTGTCTATTCGAAGATAAATAGAATCAAAAATAAAAAAAATATGTTATCTTCTCAAGAGAACGCTAACAAAAAAAAACTAACAAGTATCGAATAACAGGAACCGAAAAAGATTTGGCTTTTAAAAATATCAACGAATACGCATTTATATTATGTTCAACCATAATAATGTGTTCTAGCAATGACCTTTTACAAACGTACGCCATAGTGCAAACGAGCATATTATAGTTTTAGAAACTTTCTTCAAGCCCGTTATCGTTATACGTTCCCCGTTATCGTATAAATTAAACAACCAAATAGAACTGAGCGGTCTGTCTATGTATGCCTAAGGCCATCGATCTGAGTACAAGCTGCTAATATTTTACGTTAAATCTGAAGTCGTGATGTGTGTCCATGCGTGCTACGAGTTTTTGGATTGGTCTTTTGTCCTGTCTTGGTTATATTATGCTGTAATATAACTAAAGAGATCGGCAGGTCATGTATGCCGCAGAACCGACAACTGATAGAGGGGACTAGTCCTAGAATACAGATCACGTACCGGAAAACGTAGCCAGCTCCGGTCAGGTGGAGTGACTACTTGAAGAAAGTCGATGATAGTGGCTGGATGAGAAGAGCAGAATACCGCATTTGATGACGGCCCTTAACATAAGGGCCTAAAACATAAGAATAGAAGTCGCGATACTAGCCTACCGTTTCGCATCGTATCATACAAGTCGTCAGTCAGGGCCGTGCCGCGCAACCAGGTGCCACGCGCTCGATTTGATACATTACCACCTTGCTTTTTATAAAACTATTGTTAAAATAAAAAAACGTTTTCATATTTTTTTAAATTAATTAAACGTTTCAATAACTATACAATTTACCTAATTACCATAATAGGTATACCTACGGATATAATAAATTATCAAATAAGTAATAGCCCTTATGGAATCCGTGGGCGACAGAGGGACGTTACAGGACGTTACAGGCTGTATGTATGTGTATGAGGGCTGTATGTATGTGTATGAGGGCTGTATGTATGTGTATGAGGGCTGTATGTATGTGTATGAGGGCTGTATGTGTTTATTTTGCAGCTTTTAGGACACACATTAAGGAGATTCCCTTCTGTATGGTATTATTTATTCGTATGCTTATACTCAGCAGTGGAGAGATACACGCTGCTGGTATATTATGGTAATGTATAGCATTTATTCAATGCCAAAGTGTATATTGTATTGGGTCTCAAAGTATTATAAATTGAGTTTCGCGTGGAATTAAAACTTTTAATCAGTTGTGCGAGTTTCTGACACCTACACGATCATTATTTGTATCAAACTTTCCACATTACACCTGCAACATATGATATCGCTTTAATTCTACATGTACTCATAATATTTATGCCTTATATATACTCTAAGAACTCATATCTTATATATGTACTCTAATATCTTATATCTCTCTTACTATTCTTATATCTGGTTACTACAACGTGTCAAGTGAAATAATATATAAAACTGATAAAAACAAAAGTATTTTAGGGATTAAATAAAAAATTACAAGCATGTTTTCAATAAAATATTGTTGTTCTATTTAACACGTTCGTAGCGCTCATTATTCAGTACAGTAAAGGGTAATGACCCGGGCGCCTAGGCAAGCGCAGCGCGGTCGACATACGCATAACGTAACTTTGCGTAGAATAAACGATGTAACTACTAGAAATTACCAAAAAGTTTCGAAAAAAAACCATTTTAAAAACTGGAAGAATCGACCCTACTCCCGATAGTTAACAACCTATTTTCATCTTTTACGTTACAGCAGTGAAACGTTATTTAATGCAATTTTTCAAAATAAAGAGAAAAAAAACAAAAAGATAAAAACCGTCGTTTGCAATGTTTTGCACATGACGATAGTCGTAGTTTTAGAGATGTCAACTGCTTTGCAGTTCAAAACAAAAACTCCCTCGACTTTTTACGATTCAACGTGGCATTTGTTTACCACACAAACGGCACGTGGAAACACGGGAAAATAGCCTTCGGATACGAGCAAAGAATCTTAAAAGGGCCGGTATTTACGCATTTAATTAACTAAACGACAAATGGGACGACGCAAATAACAACGGTTGATTATTCACGCTCCGAGCGAGCGATTAAAAGTCTCAACAAATTGCTTTCAACTAACGAAACCTTCAACCCGCCACCACAATGAACACGAGTAACTAGTGAGGTATCTTCGAAAGAAAGCCAAAATTCGTGTCACGTACACTAACGCACTATACTAAACGCCCTTTATTGTCCTAAACAATATGGGCGTTTATTATTGTTAGGGCCTGTCTCACCACCTTCTGATAAGGTATCAGTAGAATTTTTTTACTCCTGATGAAGTAAGTGTTAACAATCTGCTAGATAAATTATCTACCAATTAAATGTAGCTGATACTGACTTTCTGATAAAATATAACTGACTTTCCGATACCTCCTGACACCTTATCAGAAGGTGGCGAGAAAGGCCCTTAGTGTTTTAAACAATGCAAGAAAATGACCAGAATCTTCACTCGTATTCGACTGTAGCGACTATTGTATGAATCTACTACTTCATATTGATTTTTTGCTATATTTAGGTACTGTAGCCAGAGCCCAGGTCGCTTCTTTGGGATTCTGAAGTTATTTTCGACGATATTTATCTCATGTTCCGCTACTACCTCGAAGAATATATTATATGAAAAACATGTCCAATCTTCTCACTGCCAAACAACTTTATTTCCTTCCGTTTTGGCTTTGTTCTGTTGCTTCGAGGGGGATGGAGCCTGCTGCAATCCCACAGCGGCTGGGTGCGCCCGATTGGTCGAGTACCTACCATGTACTATTCGTGAGTGGTTAAAATTTGTCAGAACTCATTTTCATATCCCATCGTTTCCTGTGCCAATAAGTAGAGGACATAATGAGATAAAGGAACCTTCTTAACCCGTTGTAGCCTCACTCATCTCACGCTATCTCCGCTACCCCAAGGAGGAATAGGAAATGCAATGGAATGATGAAAACTCGTTGTTTCGTTATACTTTCTCTTCCTCATCTTTCTCAAATCTCTTTCCAAATCCTCCCTTAAATCTCTAAAGATAGATAGCGCATTCGGGAGCGTGCCAGCGTTTGTCATTCTGTATTAAAGTTGACATGGAATATTCACTTATCAATAGCTTCTCCGTTTACTCGTCTGAACGATTTGTCTGACTACTTCTTTCCATACAAAAATGTATATTCTAGTACATATATCTAGAGGTTGTCCAAACTATGTATCACTTTGTAAAGATTCATATTGTGTTTCTGTGTACCCTGCGCTGGCACCCACTTCAAAAACACCCCGTTATTTATTTTATTACCACTCGCTTGGTGAGCGGCCAAACTTTTACTTTATTATTCTGTTTGTTGTTCTTTTTAGTTTTCGCATTTAAACTTGACGGAACTTTAAATATAAAGCATGAACCAGAATGCATGAGAGGAAGTTAGCAGAACAAGCGTTTTTTAATGTAAGTTTATTCGTGTGGATCAAAAATTAAGTTCCGGAACTAAAACCTGAATACGCATTTCTAATAAGTTTTAGGTTCTTCGCAAAGAAGAACTTCGACATCTGATTCAATCCATCGATTTGAAAATACATACTGGATATGTTATACAAACACTCTAGGGCAGTGTTCGATGATGAGTATCGATCAAATTCTTTAATTAATATGTGTTTTGAAAACCGGATTTTGTTATTAGTAGTATGAAGTTTCACTACTGATTCACCCTCCCCCCCTCGAAGCTACCAACGAGGTTTCTTTGATAAGAACGTATGGTGTGTCATCTAGTCTATTCCCATATCGATGAACGCGGTCGCACAAACTGGGATAGGATTTCCAACTGATGTACAAGACTGTGCCATTATTATTTTAAAAGGCTAAAGGTGGTCTAATATGCACAGGTCTTTAGATCGCTGAAATATCAATTCTCTTGTTATGATCATGGTCCGTTGATACTTTTTATAAGCTTATTTTATAAAAATCTTATTTTAGATACTTTTTAAGAACGTTTTTTTTGTTACGCGGTACGCACGCGTCATGTATTTGCATTTTGCATCATGGAAGAACAAGGAAAACAACAGACAGTTGTCATTTGAAATTAGTTATGTGAAATAAATGTGTGCAGCTATCCACGGGCGGCGGTAACACTTATCATCACGTGGGACCGCTTGCTCGTCCGCACACTTCCATATAAGAAAAGAAGAAATATGCGGCGTTTCGCTTCCAGCTAGCATGGAGGCTAGCAATGGAGTTCGTGTATTGCGGTTCATACGCTCCAGAATAGAGGCAAAACAAAAACAAAGTATTTCCTGACTTGTGCTAGCATTTAAATTTAGACGTAGGTACTATTAGAAGTACTAAACCGTACTATACCATCGGCCTGTGTCTCCCCACTGCTCAAGGACCGCTCGTTCTTCTGCTCTTCTCTTCCAGCCACTACCGGCGACTTTCTTAAAGTCGTCAGACCACGTGACCCGAGGGCATCTCAATCTACGTCTCCCGGTGCGTGGTCTCCATATGAGGACACGTCTCCCCCGTCGGTAATCGGTACTAATACGGCATATATGGCCGGCCTGCCCCCCACTGCCACTTCAGATTGCTGATCCTCTGATCTATACCTACAACTTTAGTTGCAACTTCTTCGTTGCAATCTTGTACAACAATGAGACTCCGTACTCATTCCGCCGTTGGATGAGCACTTGAACAGTACTCGAACATGTTTCTCCTTTTCTTAGATAAAATAAACGAATAAAGATAAAAGTTAATCATTATACGATTCACATTACAGGACAGGAAATCGTTTTGTCTCGTATTACATCTGCTTACAAATCGCATTATTGTCGGATACAACAAAGAAGGTTTTTTCATTTCCTCTACAGTTTAATTGTAAGTACAAAAACAGTCCTTTTTCTAGTTAATCATTTAATGATATTTTTACATTATTGACAATTCTGGCATATTTGCTTAAGCGAAAAAAAAACATTTTTTTATACCTGCTAGTTTTACACTAGGTATATTTTTATGAAACTACCTGTAAAATTTTGTTCTATATTTATGTAAGGTAAACTATTAATTATATGTACCTAAAGCATCGATTTGAGAATACAATATGTACTAGGATATGTACGATGTTTCAAATATGACTTTTTAATGAACCCCTCCTCATCTGATTCACATCCCCCCCCCCCCTCCTAGAAGGTACCAACCAGATTTCTTTAATAAGAACATACGGTGTGTCATCTAGTCTATTCTCATATCGATGACCTAATGATAATACGACCTATTTAAATATGTTTTTCACTATAGTACTTATTTTCTTTGATATCTTTTGTATATCTGTCGGCACTAATCTCTCGATCTATTGGAATGATTTCATTGCAGTTTTTACTACGATGATAATGAGATATTTAAATAATATATCTTTTAAAATGTTCATTATATTATTATACTTAAGGTATACATTTCCCACGCGTCACGTTTCATCTCTCCATATTACGATTATGTTATAGAATCATTGCCTATGTAGCGATTTCACTACTTATTTCAACTGAGTACAATCGTCTAAGCTTCATTAAACCCGCGTACTGTTTGTATTGCTAATGAAGACGCTATTTGATCTTATTAACATACAAATGTTAGTAAGTTACTGCCATTATATGGCTTATCTTGTTTAATTTAATTTAAGAGAGTTAAGTGAATCCTAATAAATCCACAGATTTTAACGGACATTCTGTGCCTGTTTCTAAAGGAGGAAAGTTTGATACATACAAGCCTACTAAGATAAAAAGCCATATTTTGTAAACACAAGGAATTAAGAAAATAGAATGAAAATTCTCTTTATAATAAACAACAGATAAAAATACAACATAATACAAAATAGTAAATGCGGTCATATCGCTTAGAGCGGTCTCTTGCAGACAACTTTTGGATTAGAGAATTAACGAAAAATAACTGCCAGATACATTACATTAGATAAATAACTATATCACATGATTTTTTTATGGGCGAATTCGGCAGACCAGCATACAGGCACCTGATGGCAAGTGGATACTGTCGCCCATAGACATCCGCGATTAGTCCAAAATGACAAACGTCGGGACGCCCCCGGATGCGCTGCCTACCTTTGGAGATATAGGAATGGAGGGTTGGGAAAATGGGGAGGGAAAGGATGGGAATGGGCTCTGGCACATCTCACTCACTACCGAAACACGTACGTACATTAGGGAAATGCAGTACATTTGAAGGTAATCAAGGCACACAAATATAAGTGTGCGAATGTCGCGGCGACAAAAAGGATACCTAGCTCAGTATAAAGCTGTGAAACAAAAGAAAGTGAACCACAGCGCTGATATTCTGCTCTGACTGTATAGTACACCCACGAGCAACGACGAGCAATGGATTAAATCAAATGAATATTTATGAAACCTAAAAATGATTAAATAGGTACTCTAAAAGTTAAACGCAACTTACTGTTTATTTGCAATCGAGCAAAGAAAAGATAAAATATAACTATAATTCTATAATTCATGTCATTAAAGTCATGTCAATAATTCTTTCACCATTCGAAAGGTACATTATTCCAGATGGACATAGGCTATATGTTATGTGCAAAAAAAAATACCGGGCACAGTTAGTAAAAGATATACTTTTGATTCTACTCTCTATACCGTACAACGTATTTTCAGTTTTTTCATTCATTCGATGACACATTGTATATATACTCTAACGTCAATACGCCACTGAGTCGCTCCTAGTTTTGACATTATTATATTTAGAAGTCTCATCAGCATCATTCATCATCAAAACGAGCGTATGTCTCTTCCCATTACTGAATGTAGGTCACTAAACTTTCCAGTATAATTCCTACTTCATCAAAATTAATCTCAACTTAACATATTCGTTGAAGTTTGAGACCGAGACTAATTATTTGCCGCGACTGTAATAATAATCGTACGTCTTTATTTAACAGGCGAATGTCTCGGAGATTGGAGTAATTATAACTTAATTATAAAAAAAGGTCGATTGTTCTCCGCATTTAGGGATAGGAAGGGCGCATGCACGCTACAATCCCATAGTCGCTGGGCGCACTCGAGTGGTCAAGTTACCCCCCACCCACGGAATATAATCTATTCTTCTAATATACGTTAGATTGGGGAATAGGATGAAGTGGGAAACTACCGTGATTCTGTAGCGAGTGATCTCACGTTTTGCTAGCATGTCTAGCATGGCGGTGACCACTTACCATCTCGTGGGCCGCCCGCCTGTTCGCCACCTCTTCTATAAACGAAAATATTCTCCCATTTGTTATTGAGGTGAATTATAAATATCCCGTAAATTACTTGTCAACAATCTATTTTCTATCAAGTCGTATACAGAAAATGTCTGTTACTGATTTTAACATGAACTCGTTTAGATATTTTTACACTTCTTTTTAGAAATAACAAAAACAACTAACATTTATATTTAGATTAGATTTTGCACCACTCCATCTGTTCCCGTGGGTCACGTAAAAGGCAACTAAGGAATAACAAAGCGGCTACAACAAACCCTGTGGAACTACACCACCTCTAAAAGAGTAGACCGCCAATGGGTTTTAAGGTACTTCATCCCTCACGCACATAATAATCTGCATGAGGTGGCCCATATCCAGCAGTATATTCTAAAAGGGCTGATTACATAACTGTTATGTGTATAATTCGTTTGTATTTATTTACTGTAAGTACTAACCGGTAGTTGAGTTAAAACAGGAATACAAAAACACATTTTGCATTAAAAAAATGATTACAACAGTTTAGATTTAAAGTGGACAAACTGTGAAGTGTTGACGCCGAAATGTCGACCTACTTATGCTCACTTCGCTTAGATTATTATACACGCCATGTGTACGCCATGATGTCAGAAATGTACGTGCCTAAACCCTCAACCAACCGGATCACTGCAACATTCCCATAATAAGTATGCCACGTATTATGTATGTACAATGTCACTGAAATAACGAAACAGCTGAAAATGGGTTGTATTGAGAATAGGGTCGATTCTACCAGTTTTTACAACCTATTTTTTTTTCATAATCGTACATTTCTAGTATACCTTTTAATAATAATACTCTTTAGTGCGTAAACAACAATATATACATCCTTAAGACACAATTGGCGGCCTTATCGCTTAAGTGATCTCTTCCAGGCAACCATAGGACAGAAAGATGATTGAAGAAATAAAGTTAGTAATGCCGAATAAATACATTCATTTCAACTTTTTTTTATGGACGAAGGCGGCAGACGAGCATACAGTCCACCTGATGGTAAGTGGATATTGTCGCCCATAGACATCCGCGATACATGCCAACAGTAGTCCAAAAATGACAAACGTTGACACGCCCCGGGATGCGCTGCCTACCTTTGGATATATAGGAATGGATTTGGAGAAAGGATTGGGAAAACGGGGAAGGATAAAATGGGAATGGGCTCTAACACATCTCACTCACTACCCCGAAACACGTACGTACAAATAAGATCAATAATGTATCAATGCAGTACATTTCAAGGTAGGCTTCTGTGAGAGAGGGATAATGCGGCCAGTCGAGCGCGCCCAGCTGCTGTTGGATTGCAGCGTGCACTCTCCCCCTGACAAACCAACTAACGACTAACTAACTAGTCCCAATTAACGACCGAGACGGGCCTAGGTGTCCGGTGTCGCTACACTGTAACAGAGCAATGAGCGCTACGAACGTTTTAGTTAGAACAACAAAACTACATGTTTGAAACAATTGATTTTTTCCGTAAAATAATTTTATATATTTTAAGTTAGTTAAACCTGTATCAGGTTTTTCGTTAAATCAATGACATTGTATAGTTTACGAATCGATATGAAGTATAATCTATTATATATCATACACTTATTTCATACTTGCACTATTAACACTTTTACTTCCTATAACGCTGAGGATGTAATATATTACGATATACTAGCGACCCGCCCTCGCTTCGCTTTGATTTATATGTAGTTTATTTTTTTAATTTTTTCAGTTCTACAGATTACCCCGAACATACCTACAAACACACAATTTTACCTCTTTATTATAATAGTATAGATAATATGAGTGTATATTGAGTATTTGTATTGTTAAACTTGTATTAATAATGTTATAATTATTTAAAATAATTTTATTATATTGATATTGTAATTTGTATGTTGAGATCGTACATACAAGTATATATGTTTCACAGCATTTTCATACCCACAATCCACAAATAAGTGTATTTGGAAACCAATAACTGTATTTCTACGACTATTTATAATTCAACACTTTTTTGCACACAAACCACTCACTCACTCACCCACTCGAACCGCATTTAAACCTACTTATGTATCTAAAATTAAATAAATCATATTAATGTGACTTCAATTATTCGTAAATCTTGTTATGTTTCATTGAAGGCATCAATAGTAAGTTACTAAGAACTAGTAAGTTACTATAAATGTAATACATTTCTATCGAAGGGTAACATTTTCCTCACGGATTATAATAATCCACTCCCTAAGCTACTTTGTATGATTGTATTTTATTCATACGATCTTCAATAGCTACGCCGATATTATGGATTATGGACGGTTTTATGCAATCAGTGTACGAGATTTTATTGAGAAATATTGAATACTTTTATATAGAAACCCTTTGAAAATATTCAATATACAATCGAATGTCAACTTCTTTACACTCCAAAATTTAATATACGTTACAGTCATGTCGCAAATATTTTTAATATTACGTTGCAAACTTATCGTGTTCTATTAGTATTTCTGGGTCCCTTGATATAATTTATTTTGATCTTGTGAAAAAGAGAAAACACTTGGAATAGAATATAATTATATTTATTATGTTTTCAAAACACAATTCCCGATACAACAGTAATAAATTACAGTAATTTATGAAAACGAAAACCATCTGATTGTAGCTGACAATTGTATCTGACAATTAGCGCGCTTTTTCGTGTTACGAGTATATTCTCAGCTAGAGACTCTTCTGTTGGCATTTAGATTAATATTTGTATTGTGGTATCTTATGTGTGTACATTTGAGGGCGAGAGTGCACGGTGCAATCCAACAGCCGCTAGGCGCACTCGACTGGCCACGTTACCCCTCTCTCAGAGAAGACTACCTTGAAATGTACTGCATTTCCCACTTTATCTTATTTCCCTAATGTACATACGTGTTTTGGTAGTGAGTGAGATGTGCCAGAGCCCATTCCCATCCTATCCTTCTCCATTTTCCCAACTCTTTCTCCAATTCCATTCCCATATCTCCAAAGGTAGGCAGCGCATCCGGGGGCGTGCAAGCGTTTGTCATTTTGGACTAATGTTGGCATGTATCGCGGATGTCTATGGGCGACAGTATCCACTTACCATCAGGTGGACTGTATGCTCGTCTGCTGCCTTCGTCCATAAATTTTCAAATGTTAATTCGTAAATCTTCAAAAATAGGCGCGCATCTGTGGGCGACAGTAACTGTTTACTATCAGTTAAAACTGTATTCTCGTGTTGCCAACTCCTTGCTGCGATCCTTTTTATATATTTTATTTTGCTGCAAAATGAGGAAGAATGTTCCGAACTTTTTGCTGCGATGTTTTTTTATATAATACTTTTGTTATTTACCAAAATTCCAACTAGTACTTTAATTGTGTTGTCACAATGACTATACCATAAGAATAAATAATAACTCGTTATTTATTTTTATGGCCGAACTTAGGGTATTACTATAGTGGGGACAACGAAAATTCAAATGCTGGAAATTCCGTTGTACCCACCAGTGGGGATTGTCAATGGTATCCAATACTACGTTACCCAACCATTATATATATATATATGTATGTCGACGCAAAACAGTCAACATCTTTTATTTTAGATTTTAAGTTTGATTACATAAAGTCTATTTAAGAATGATAATTAATTTTAACCTATTTTATTACCAATGAAATAGGTAAGCTTCATTTTTTAACCTAAATCAAATAATTTTTATAATGAGTTTGTAATTTTATAATATTTACTTCCTTAGAAGTTACGAACATTCAAAAAGTTAACTTTAAATTAATAAGTTTAGCTCAAAATTAATTATAAATCAAATCTTTAATTTGCAAAACACATTCACAATTTAATCATTAATAATTCTTTAGATTGATTTTTAATAGTTGCTTTTTGAATGTTCATTGGAGATTGTTTTGAACGATGAGTGATTAAAACCACGAGTGATTTTATGAAATTATTTGCGTTTATAAGTGTTTAAATAATGTTTTAAAATTATTTCACGAATAACTATAACGAAATATTCGTATTAAAACCATTGTTTAAAAATGATTGTAAAGAAGCAACATGGTGGGAGGCCACCATGTTGTTGGCTCACTTTTCACGTGGCAGCTGCTGAGAACGGTAGTTTGGTGAGTGCTTTTTGAAATATTGCTATCTAAATTATTTTTACTGTGCTATTTGAATTATTTTTACTTTTGTATAGAAAATAAGGGTAGACTTAAGATCTTAGTTTAAGTTAAGAAAAGTATTGATTATAAAACGATTGTAACAAAGAGTTTATTTCAAGTGTATAGTTGTTTTATTTCGTTATCTGTTGAATATGAGGGACGCGAATAATGGTGACGTCAGCAATGCTGACGTCACGCTTTCTAAAAACTTGCACGATAACAATTCTCCGTTATCAGAAGTGGGATTAGATCCCCCTTCTGCCGGTCATTCTGATGTGTTAGATAATTCTTCTGTAAACGGTGTGCCGACCCAGTTTTTCGCTCATATGATGCAGATGATGGAACAGATGATTAATCGGCATTGACCTTGTCGATAACACAAACCTTAGCGTACTGGTAACCTCTCGGGGTGTTAAAATAATTCACCAACCATTTGTTTGCCACATGCGATCTCATAACGAAAAATTTGATAATCTAGATTGTGATTTAACTAATGATCAACAAATAAATGAGTTAAAAATCCTTTTAAATAAGTACGAACATTTATTCATTCGGGGGTATCCACTCACTCGAGTTAATACTGGGTCTCTCGAAATACGACTTAAAGATAATAATAAATATGTAGAGCGAAGGCCGTACAGACTCAGCCCTGTAGAGCGTGAGAAAGTACGAGGCATTGTTAATGAATTATTAGATCATAAAATTATCAGGGAGAGCAAATCACCATTTTCTAGCCCCATAATTTTAGTAAAAAAGAAAAATGGTAAAGATCGCATGTGCGGTGCGTTGACTATCGCGAACTTAATAGAAATACCTTGAGAGACCACTATCCATTGCCAATCATTTCAGACCAAATTGACCAATTAGCAGGGGGTCTCTACTACTCTACATTTGACATGGCCGCGGGATTTCATCAGATTCCCATCACAGAGAGCTCAATAGAGAAAACAGCGTTTATTACACCTGATGGACTCTATGAATACCTCGCCATGCCATTTGGGCTAAGTAATGCATGCTCAGTGTATCAACGCTGCATAAATAGAGCGTTGGGACCTTTATCAAACACGGTAGAGCAAGTTTGTCAAGTTTATGTCGATGATGTTCTTTCAAAATGTAGAGAATTTTCACAGGGACTTTCCCACATTGAGCGAATACTCATCGCTCTTCAAAACGCTGGGTTTTCGATTAATGTGGAGAAAACATCTTTCTTTAAGCGCTCTATTGAATATTTGGGCAACATTATATCTGACGGTAAAGTAAGTCCCAGCCCAAGAAAGGTAGAGGCTTTGACAAAAGCTCCTGTACCTACCACTGTAAAGCAAGTGAGACAATTTAACGGTCTTGCTAGCTATTTTCGGCGATTCATTCCCAATTTTTCACGTGTCATGGTTCCTCTATATGAATTAACCAAGAAAGATGCGAAGTGGGAATGGAACGCACGACATGAAGAAGCTAGGAATTATATTGTTCAATATTTGTCTACTGCGCCTACTCTTGCACTTTTCCAGGAAGAAGCACCCATAGAGCTCTACACTGACGCAAGTAGTCTTGGCTACGGAGCTGTATTGGTTCAAATAATAGATGGGCGGTGTCATTCTATTGCCTATATGAGCTTACGTACTACAGAGGTCGAGAGTCGTTACCACTCCTACGAGCTCGAAACCCTAGCGGTAGTGAGGGCTATAAAACACTTCCGACAGTACTTATACGGGCGAAAATTTGTGGTTATCACTGACTGTAATGCTCTCAAGGCGTCTAAGCATAAGAAGGATCTTCTCCCTCGAATCCACCGCTGGTGGGCATTTTTGCAGAATTACGATTTCGAGGTAGAGTACAGAAAGGGTGAACGTCTCCAACACGCCGATTTCTTCAGTAGAAATCCTATAACCAACGTCAACCTAATGACCAGGGACACTGAATGGATACAAATAGAGCAGCGACGAGACGAAAACCTACGTTCATTGATTAACAATATGGCAAATGGCAATCCCGTAGATAATTATGTCTTGGATGAAGGCGTACTTAAGCGGCGGCTGACAGACCCTGTACTGGGAACACGTAAGGCAATTGTTGTACCAAAGTCATACCAATGGACTCTCATCAACTCTTATCACACAGCGCTACACCACCCAGGATGGGAGAAAACTTTACAGAAATTAAGAGAATCATACTGGTTTGATAAAATGAACACAATTGTCAGGAAATTCGTGGACAATTGCATCGTGTGCAAGACATCAAAGTGGCCATCGGGAGCCACACAAGTTCAACTCCATCCCATTCAAAAACCTACCGCCGCATTCCAAGTAATTCATATGGATATAACGGGAAAACTCGGTACAAGAAACCAAGAAAGTCTTGATGAATATGTAATTAATGATGAATATGATGAATTATTGATATTATTCATATTATTGATATTATTGATGAATATGAATATGTAATCTTCGTTATCTGTTGAATATGAGGGACGCGAATAATGGTGACGTCAGCAATGCTGACGTCACGCTTTCTAAAAACTTGCACGATAACAATTCTCCGTTATATATATATATATATATATATATATATATATATATATATATATATATATATAATTTTCAGTAATGATAATCTCAGTCACTGTGCTATGACCTGATTTTGTTGTGTTATCTATATACAACATATTTTATTTAATATACCGTATTCCCTCCTTAGGGCCTTCCTGAACACCTCCTGATATTTTATCAGAAGGTATCAGAAAGTCAGTATCAGGTAGATTTAATTGGCAGACAATTTATCTATCAGATTGTTAACAGTTACTTTATCAAAAGGTGGTGAGAAAGGTAATTAATCTTGTGGGTGGCTGCAACAGCCCGTTCGCCATTTTCTATAAGAAAATTCCTTGATGTTATAATCATCGTGTAAAAAGACCGACTAATAAAGTCAACTATTTGTCCTAAAATACTCTTATCTTTCCGTACACTATTCTCAAGGCGTGGTCTAATTAACCGCAGTAGTCTACATCCGGAAGAAATATGCCGGCCCCGAGAGGAAAGTGCTACGTTCGCTTGCAAGTCCAACCTTCCCGGAGCCAAACCAGATATAATTCGCTTCAAAATGCGTTCTTTAACCTTTTCACCCGATTGTGGGACGGCGGGATAGCCGTTATGTGAAGATTAATCTGCATATGTATGATATTACGCAACATTAATCGAGAAATGCTTCCTTGGTATATAATGGAGACGTCCATTCAGCTTAAATCACATTTTTTTGTAAAAAATTGATAGACGAACAGACGTTTTTTTTATAATGATTAATGACACAAACGATCTACAGCTGAGTTGAAAGTGTTGTCACACACTTTTTTTATAGAAAAAAGTTGCAGACGAATAGAGAGTTCACGTGGTAGATTGATAAGTATTGCAGCACCGTACTTTGATTCATAAGAATGTACGAGTTGTACATGTACGACTTGACACGTACAAGTATCTGAGTAATTTGAGATATGCCGGAGCCCATTCCTATCCAATCCTATCTTATCACCTCCTATCCCATCGAATGGAGAGTATATTGAAATAAAACTAACTCCTTGTTCAATTGTAATCTTGACGCTCCTTGATTCTCTTTGGTCCATGGAGGATTGTAAGGTTTAGGTAATAGAACGAGAAAAACCCCTCGTCCCACTATACTTTCTATTCCTCCTTTCCCAACCCTTTCCAAATTCATTCCTAAATCTCAAAATGTTGGCAGCGCAGCGCATCCGGGCGCATGCCAACGCTTTAACATTTTGATGTTCTGAAATAATATCCACTTCCCACCAGGTCAACTATATGCTCGATTATTTTCTTCATTCTATATTAAAAAAAAAAATTAAGCTATTGCAACCTCTGTGTCAAGATCTGACATTTATCCGACTTATCTCATTTTAATTCCGACTCTAATGGTTCATGATAGCACGCCGACCGCCTTCGCATTCGCCCAATAAATACCAAGTCCTGCTAATGTTTCCTACGTGACCGAAAGACTTTAGGAAAAATGCAATCATTGTTATTTATAGACTTGGAGATAGTTTGTTTAAACTTACAACCGTTTTACAACCATAAGAAGATGGAAGATACAGTATCGTAACTCAAGTGTAATTTTGGAATAAAAAATTGTTTTTTTTTTAAATATTTATTTCAACGTTACAGACCTTAACATAAATACATCGGTTGCTTGGTGCCTTGGTGCTGAATAGTATACCTTGGCACTGCAAATTCGTTCTATTCTTAAATAGTTCAACCTCGTCGTAGTGAAAGACTTTGGAATTAGCACACGCTGTGCCTTTTCCATACCACGAGTGAATCCGCTTTAAGCTGTATCGTAGCTTAATCTCGAAGGACGTTTGAACCAAGTGGAAGCCAAGAAGAAGCCGAGAAGAAGCGCTACCAGGTCTGGAGTATCGCGTGGCGAGAACGAGCTCGCTAGACGGTCGTAAGCTTGGTCGAAGGGCAGCTAATCTCGAGATATAATGTCACGCTTTCTATCATTTGTACAAAACCTATGGATCCGCACGTGGATTAGCGTACGGTTATATTGCTTAGCTGCCGCGTTCACAATTATAAATATTAACATAACCATGGGTAGAGGGTATTCCCTCTACCCCTCTATGTCAGGGGACCCTCGTCAGGAACGAAGATCCTCACGCATTTTTTTAAACTCCGAATGTATTTCGAAATAAAATCTGTATGTGTATACCCAAATTTACCGAATACCAACGAACTGACACGATCGCGAGAATCGCGACTATACCGTGTCTGTCTGAGCGAGAAAGAGAAAGGCGTATGGAGGGGGTAAAAATGTTACGTAACGTTACATTTTCTTTCGAATCACACCTACCGCAAGCTGCGTAAAGGAACTTCGTTCCAAAAATACTTATGGCAGTAATAAATGAGTCAATTATTACATTGACTCATTTATTAATTGTGTGCGTAGTACTATTCGTAATCGTATTCCTATTCGCGCCTAGTGATGTAAAATATTTGTACTCGTATTCGCGAATAGCGCGTTTTTCTGCTATTCGAAACATGCCTAGTTTGAACATACACTACTGTTGTCTCTCTTTACTGTATGGTTAATGTCGCCTCGTGCTTGGGTTATCTATGCAAACGCGGATTTCACTCTTATCACAACGCAAACATGCTACTTACTTGTAAACAGTCACCATAATTTATTACAAGAACTATTTACTTTAAAATGCGGGCATATTTTGCTCGTATCTGTAGTAAGTAAAACGTTTTGTATACACTGTTTGACATTTTGGTATGGCAATAAGACTAAAGTAATTGACATTTTGAATAGACATAGCCGAACGGGGCCTTATTTCATATATGTACACATTGTTTTTTTATAAAGTTTAATGTGTCGAGTTCGTATCAATATGTTTTTATAGTAGTACCTAAGTAGTGTCCAATAAATTGTCGAACAGAACACACGTCTTTCATTGCATAATAAACCAATTAAGCGAAACTCGACCTTACGTGAATCAACAATAAAGTTTAATGAGATAAAGAACAAATTCCTTCGTTTTTGTGACGGTTTAATAACAGTGTTTAATCGACGTGTTGTGTTCGTTTAGTTCATACGGTACCCACTTTTCGAGCTACTTTATTTTGCTGATTTGACGCAGATGAAACAACATTGTTTTATCACTAACATCAGCCCCCGCTGCTAACGCAGCTGTACTTTGAGATTGATTTGCTTCCACTATAACCTTTAATTCATCGTTATTAACCTTGGTTGTAGGTCGTCCGTGGAGCTCACCCTAAAGATCGAAATTTCCAGAACCATTGGTGCACAGTCCGATCGTTTCTGGTGTTTGGCCCATACATACTCTTGATATTGTGAGCTGTTTGACTTGCGTTGGTGCCGTGACCAAACTCAAAAATATTCAAAAATTGCATGATTTTTAAAATTTATTCATTATATTTTCGTGATTGTCTAATCACATGAACAAAATTTATGTACAGAATACAAATGAAATACTGGTTTTGAAATTAGAATATCGTAGCTATTAGATGCATTTTGTTTTATTTCGAAATTCGAGTTAGAACATAAGATATCGAAACTCAAAGTGGCCAGTAATAAAATCGGTCATTTCACAGGTAAGCACCTAATATAAGTTTAATGTACAGTACCTGGCGACATAAATATATAGCGAAATTTCCTATCTGCAATATTTAAAGTACTTCCCTTCATGTTGCATCGAAATAGTACTTCTGTATATGGAGGGAAAAATACATGAGCAAAATACTAATTTTGGATTCTTACAAATATCTGTTCCATAATTTCAGTGCTCTAAATACATACAAAATCAATGACAATGTAAAATTCACTGTCCTAAATAACTTGCTAATGCGCGAGCTCCATTCGAAATGGACGACTTAATTCGTCCACACAAACCAGTCCCAGTACGAACGAGGCGTATTTCACCGCTGAATTTAATTCAGTCGCGACAAGCGAGCGATTTCTGCGCCAGCGATTGAACACGTCACAAGTTGTAAGCGCAAAGCGTAGCAAAGTTTTTACGATTTCAGCGATATGGTTACATTTAGTTACCACCGTGACTGTGTATGATGTCGCAGTCTGTTCTACGTTACTATACAATTAATTCCGCCATTAAAATTAAACACATCGTATTTATATTTCTTAATCTCAATTGATAGCTACATCCGGTTAACAATAGAATAAAGAAATCGTTTGATTGAATAATCTATTCAGACATACCTTTCAAAGCTGTTATATAATTTGTCATAAGTGATTTTTCTAGCATATCTCGTTGCTAGCCAGATATTCGAAGAAATTCGACGAAGAACTAAAGTTGCCGATATAGTTCAAAGAATCAGCAAGCTGAAGTGACAGTGGGGGCATATATGCCGCAGGACCGATAACCGTCGGGGGAGATGATCCCTCGAATGGAGACCTGAATGAGAAGAATAGAAGACCGTGATGGGGTTCTTGGAAGAGGCCTACATCTAGCGCTGAAGAGATGTAGACTGGTGGTATGGTACAGTACTCGTACCATATATCCTCCAGTGGTCGAGTAAAGTCTTTAAAAATACGACGAGTAAAGTCTGTAAAGTAAATCGAGTCTGTAAAATTGAAGGTTTTGTTTACCATTTATTTCTACTCTACGTTTCGGCCCGGGCTACACCAGCCGTGGTCACGAGTTGATTGAAGAGGCGGGTAGTCTAGGATGGGAGCTGCGAGCAGTTTTATCAACTACACACATTTGACCTTCACATTCGGAAAGGCTGCGACACACTACACGAACTTTAATTTTAAACTATCGTGTGTACTAAACGCGAAAGTTTAGTAAGTTATATCGAGTAAAGTCTTTATGATGAAGAAGAATATAAAATTAGCGTATCTTTAGAAGACATAAATTGTAGTCTATCGATGTGAAAATGCTTTTTGGTAAACAGCCCCAGATGTTTTTTTAAAAATTATTATCACTCTCCACTCTTAACTTGTACGTACTTGATCGTTTAAATTGCAGCAAGTAGCGTGTCTCCGGTGCGATCGTAATAAAGTCGGCTACCGGTTGCTTTATAGGTCCACTGTAATTGGGTGTGTTACTTTGTATTTGATAACGAAGTTATATTGATCAATGTGTCCTACCGGTGTTGTATGGTGCGCAGACATGGACTCTAATGGTGGAGCTGATCCACAAGCTAGAAGTCGCTCAGTGAGTTAGCAATGCTCGCAGTTTCGTTGAGGGATAAAATTCGGAACGAAGCAATTCTTTTTTTTTATGGACGAAGACGGCAGATGAGCATACAGTCTAGCTGATGGTAAGTGGATACTGTCGCCCATAGACATCCGCGATACATGCTAACATTAGTCCAGAATAACAAACGTTGGCACGACCCCGGATGCGCTGCCTACCTTTGGAGATATAGGAATGGATTTGGAGAAAGGGTTCGGAAAATGGAAGGGATAGGATGAGAATGGGCTCTGGCACATCTCACTCACTACCGAAACCGTACGTACATTAGGGAAATATGATAAAGTGGGAAATGCAGTGCATTTCGAAGTAGTCTTCTGTGAGAGAGGAGTAACACGGCCAGTCGAGCGCGCCCAAAGGCTGTTGGATTGCAGCGTGCACTCCCCTATCCCAAAAATTCGCCAAAGAACGAAAGTAATCTATATTGTAGAAAAGATGCAGTGAAACGGTCATGTATGTTGTACTATCGATGGCCGTTGGAGCAAACGAGTGCTTGAGTGGAGGCCGCGTACCGGCAAGTGCAGTGAGGGTCGTCTCCGAGCTAGATGGACCGATGGTCTGAAGAGGATAGCAAGTGGCCGCTGGATGAAGAAGGTAAACGGTAAGCATTTTGGCGCATCTTGGCAAAGGCCTATTTCATAAGAATCAATAATAATACCAAATAGAAGAGAATCTCCTTTGTACGTGTCCCAAAAGCCGCGAAATAAACACCTAATTCACCCCTCAGTCCGTAACGCCCCTCTGTCGCCCACGGATGCCGTTAGTGCTGTTACTTATTTAATAATTTATTATATCCGTATACCTATTAGGTTAATTAGGTAAATTGTATAGTTATTGAAACGTTTAATTAATTATAAAAAAATAAAAATCATTTTTAGCAATGGTTTTATAAAAAACAAAGTGGCAATGTATCAAATCAAACGCGTGGCGTCAGGCGGCGCGGCCCTGACTGACGGCTTGTATGATACGATGCGAAATTGTAGGCTATAATCGAGACCTTGAACGGGTTCGGCGCGCGAGTTTTATTTTTTATATGGTATTATTTATTCTTATGGCCAGCAATGGGTAAACACAGGTTGATAAAGAAGAAGAATAATCTTGGTAAAGACCATGAAGTTGTCTTCTTTGAATGAATGCAACAGATACTTTTGTTTCCTTAATTAAATAACACAAATAAGACTTGTGTCTAGCAATCCATTGTAGAAATACAATTATTATTGCGCTATCAATAGGCATTTGCGAAACGTCTTTACAATTGAAGTAATGCTTAACAAAGGCATCATTATCGATTGTTTCCTTAAAGAGTCTTGTAATAATTCATTTCTCAATTAATTGAAAATTGAATTCGTTAAAGATTTCATTAGTAATTTTAGATACGTAAAATTGTTTAGAAATAACGAAAAAACTAAAAATAGGTCGTTCAGTATCAATATTTTATACCTTACTTTTAATAACTTATTGTTCATTTCTAGTATATTTTATTCTACGCGCAGTTATATGCCACGCGTCGAACTTTGAGTCGATTTTTTGGTCGCCCGCGTATTTTCTGTTTGGTATGTCGCGGTTATAATAAATAAATTAATCTTTCCCCTTTTACTTCAAATATTTATACGAAATTTACAAAATTAACCAATCTCTGCGCCAGATATATTTCTTGGAATTGTTCCTACATATTCCAGATATATTTCATTTATTTTGAATAAATCTATACTAATATAATAAAGAGAGAGTGCGAGAGAGAGTCCGGAACCACTGCACCTATTTGAAAAATTATTTCACCATTTGAAAGGTACATTATTCCAGATGGATATAGGCTATATATTATGTACAAAAAAATAAATTATAATATAATAAATATTACAGCTAGTAAATTACAAAATATATTGTGAGCAAAAAAATGGCGGGCATGCAGAGCGTGGCGGGCATGCAGAGCGTGCAGGGCATGCAGAGCGTGCCGGGCATGCAGAGCGTGCCGGGCATGCAGAGCGTGCCGGGCATGCAGAGCGTGCCGGGCATGCAGAGCGTGCCGGGCATGCAGAGCGTGTCGGGCATGCAGAGCGTGCCGGGCATGCAGAGCGTGCCGGGCACACACAAGTAGGTACAGCGTTAAAACATTTACACAGAACAATATATAATTTGGAATATGCGTACAGTGGTACCAGCGCTGTAGTGTGATGTCAAAAGGTAGCTCCACTCAGCATTTATGTCGGAGCAGAAGGCTTTTGATTTACATATTCTGCTTTTGATGTCTTCTACCGATTTATTACATCTAATTTAGACATATGAAAATATATCGTCACCAGCATATACTTTTGATCGTTATATCAACTTTGATTCGACTCGGTATTTTTAGAACCCAAAATATTCTCGCTCCAAAATATTTTACGAGGTCCAAATCAAATGTCGACAGAAGACATCAAAATAAACAAAAAATGTTGTAAAAACTAAAACCTCTAGAAAACGAGACAATATTGAACTTTGATCTCGATCAAGTTCATGTAGGAGAGAGTGCATTCTGCATTTCCACAGCCGCTAAGCGCACTCGACTGGCCACGTTACCCCTCTCTCACAGAAGACTACCTTGAAATGTACCGCATTTCCCACTTTATCATATTTTCCTAATGTACGCACGTGTTTCGGTAGTGAGGGAGATATGCCAGAGCTCATTCCCATCCCATCCTATCCCTCCCTATTTACCCACTCCATTCCTTAATCTGCAAAGGTAAGCATAGGTATCTGGGGGCGTGCCAATGTTTGTCATTCTGGACCGATGTTGGCATGTTCTATAAAAAAAAGAAGTTCTGATACGTTTTAGGAGATCTTAAGAAAGGACATGTTTTGTCTTCTATCGATTTATTAAGGTTCGGTTCGTGGCCTCAAAATCGTGATTTTTTTAAAATGGACTCCATACTAAAATGTCCCAACCCTAAATCTATTTCTGGAATCCCCGTATCTAGCATCCTAATAGGAAAAAGATTAATTTTCTGACCGAGTGGAGCGACGCGTCGACGATTAGTAAGATGGCTTCCCGAGATTACGTTAAGAAGATCTATGTCCTAATTACTATTGGGCGGAAAACCAAATAATAAATATAGCGTGTTTATTATAACAAGTATCTGTAGTAAGATGTTTTGTTAATAGGAATTTCTGTGGGAATATATCCCACACAATAAACTTGTTTGGAAGTATATTCTACACAATAGATTATTTGACTCCTCTTAAATAATAATATAGAAACCGATCCGTGAAATTAATATTAAAATATCTTGAAAAATGACAGAGTTAAAGGGCTTAGAAGTCAAAGTTAGAATAAGATCGCTCTACTGCGTTGATGACGTCACTATACAGTCGTCACGTTGCATCCACGCGTGAATGACAGAGATCATTATTATTTCCCGTCTCAAATATTATATGGCCTATACTCATCTATCTAATCTATACTAATATAATAAAGAGGTAAAATTGTGTGTTTGTTTGTGGGTATGTTGGGAGTAATCTCTGGAACTACCGAACCGATTTCAAAAATTCTTTCACACATAGGAAGCTACATTATCCGTGTCTAATATAGGCTATATTACATTGAAATTTTGAAAAAAAAAATTGAAAAAAGAAAACTTATAAACCGAAGCGAAGTGAGGGCGGGTCGCTAGTATTGTAATAAATTTATCCTTTAAGCTGGAATTAATTAGATACTTGGTTTTAACGCATATGGACAGAAGTATTAGAAATAAATTATGATATTTAATTACCTATTAAAATGTAGATAATTGCTGGGGCACATCAAATGTTACATATTATTAAAATTACATTATACCTACATTATTACATGTTAGGAGGGAGAGAGTGCACGCTGCAATCCAACAGCCGCTGGGCGCGCTCAACTGGCCACGTTACGCCTCTCTCACAGAAGACTACCTTAAAGTGTATCGCATTTCCCACTTCATCATATTTCCCTAATGTACGTACGTGTTTCGGTAGTGAGTGAGATGTGCCAGAGCCCGTTCCCATTCTATCCCTCCCCATTTTCCCAACCCTTTCTCCAAATACATTCCTATATCTCTAAAGGTAGGCAGCGCATCCGGGGTCGTGCCAACGTTAGTCATTTTGTATTAACGTTGGCATGTATCGCGGATGTCTACGGGCGACAGTATCCACTTACCATCAGGTGGACTGTATGCTCGTCTGCCGCCTTCGTCTATATTGTGTTCATATAAAAATATTATGGTAAATCAATTAAAAAATATTTTTTTATTATTTATGATTATTCGATTAATTATCCTAAATGCACTTAAAATAACATTTTTAATAGTTTTAATGCATATATATATTTGTATTCCAATAAATCGTTATATCACCTGAACGAAGTCAGGGTGGGTAACTAGTATACGAAAATAATGTGCCTAAATCGTGGCTGATTTCAAGCTATATCAAGTTCGAGCACAGTCCGGCGCGGAAGTTAACCTCTCAACTCCATTGTTAATGCTACCTTTCGCCAATAATTTTACATTATACCCATTCACTCGCACCGTTGCCAACTAATTCTATTAAGCTGCTTGCTTTGTTTCTATAGTTAATGGAAGTTAGTTTAATTTACTATTTGTTTTGTAGTATTCGCACTCACAAATTTAATGATTACACTATAGTTTAATGATTACACTATAGTTTAATGATTACACTATAGTTTAATTATTACACTTTAGTTGAATTATTATACTTTATGTTAATGATTACACTTTAGTTTAATGATTACACTATAGTTTAATGATTACACTATAGTTTAATGATTACACGATAGTTTAATTATTACACTTTAGTTGAATTATTATACTTTATGTTAATGATTACACTTTAGTTTAATGATTACACTATAGTTTAATGATTACACTTTAGTTTAATGATTACACTTCAATTTAATGATTACACTTCAATTTAATGATTACACTTTAGTTTAATGATTACACTTTATTTTAATGATTACACTTTAATTTATTAAATTGGGCGCGTGGTGTCGGCCGGCTTTAGAATAGTACACTCCATCTCTTACCGTGGGTATCGTGGGTGGTAGGATGAAAAACGATTACTTGTACACATAAAACACCATAATACATCAAATTTAAGATATAGCACGGATAAGAGATAGTGCGGTGTAAAAGGCGACTAAGGGGTAACAAAACAAAGTCGCTGTCACAAGCCCCGAGGAATCTGGATTCTTAATATATAGGTACTTATATTACTCATAATATGTATATTAACTGTAGGATCAGGCGATGATGGGACTGACATATCCATGTAGTACAAAAGCCCCGAAATAAAAGAGTGTACTCGCCAATCCGCTTTGCTAGCGTGGCGTTTTAAAGTCATACGATTCACTCATGGGCATTTGTCTTGTGCATGAGGGCATTCCAAAGACAAAGTTCATGAGGAGATCCATGTTCAGGATTGGATACTGAAAAGGCTGGTTGCATTGCATTGCATATTCAACTATATATTGTTTGTATGTAAATGTACCGTGACGTCACACGCTGCTCAACCAACAATCCAACTTTGAAAGGTTATAATAACTTCGTCACTTTTAAAGATATCGTACAGTAAATGTATCGCGACGTCACACGCTGCCAGACCAACATTCGACTTTGAAGGGCATCATTTTTAAAGATATCGTAAAAAATATTAAGAGATTTTTTGTAGTTTTTTTTAACCTTTTTAGGTAAGAAATAAAAAACTGAAATCCTCCAACGTTTATTTATCCAGACCTAGATAGATAGTAAAGCTCGACAGATAGCTTGAAATCGGTAGGATTGATCGTATAGGCAATTAAGTGGACTTCGAATCCTGAATCATGTGATCCATAACAATCGGCACCAATTTGAAGTCAGATTAACATCGTTCATAATTTATTGCCCAATCCGATGGCTAAATTAGATTAGACAAGAAGCTCGGCCCTTCATTCAAGATTTATAGGTTCTAAACAAATACAGTAGAACCCACTTAAGACGATCTTGACGGGCTCGCGCGAAAAAAAGTTCTTATTCGGGTAAAGGAAACTAATATATTATTGTTATATAATACTAATAATAATAATAACGCCACACTCAATGGCCCAGACTAGGATTCCCTGTGTCGTGGGTCCAGAGACACATACAAAGACAAACACATACACACACCCAGACCCGAACATACATTTGACTTCTTTATTTTTTATTAAAACAAATGTATGTCCGACCGTGGATCGAACACCGGACCTTTTGAACAGCCTTTAGGGTCACTACCAACTGCGCCAATCGGTCGGTCGAATAATATAATAATAATAGATTTAATATAATTTATAAAATATGATAATATACAACAAATAGTCTCATATGTAATTAAAAAAATAATAGTCTCTTACTGTTATTACGTGTTATTATTATAATATCCTCCATATATTTTATCACACTTGTACGTATACGCACACACACACACGCACACAGCCTTTATATACACAAACACTCACCTATTTCACAAATACCACACATTTATATAATAGTTTATTTCGATGTCAGTTTTGTTTTGGTTTCCCTGTGGATTTGTGTTAGTAAATAAATACAAAATGTACAGTAAATTATGTAACCAGAAACATACATATAATCGATATATAATGATTATTGACAATTTTATTTAAATTAACGACTTATTTTCGTTTGACACAGTGGTTTTGAGCAATAAAAATAACCATATTTTCAATGTAATTTATTTTTCCGAGTCCGTCTTCACTACTAGTTAATGAAGATATAATATATAGCCTTAAATCGGATACGACTGCCATAGCTTGAGCTATGGGAACTGACTCCTCTTCGTCATCAATGTCATCTTCTTTAATTGTCTCATGGGTGGTGTCAGTGTTAAGGAGAGTCGTATTAAGCGTGACAAAATGTATGAAAATATGCCTTCAATTGCGAGGATCATCATAAAAGAGAGTATTATGAAGAAAATCTCATTATACGTGATCGTCTCAAGGTACTGTATATCGCACTTTAGTGAAATAATATAACCGTAACCAGACCTTTATTTTGTCCAAACAGAGCCGGCTCTAGCCCACGTAGTGCCCGGGTGCAATCAATACTCTGGCGCCCTCTAGTAGGCTCTTTGGAGGCGTCGCGAGCGGCGCTCGGCGCCCCCTAAGACCCTGCGCCCGTGTGGGCCGCACACCCTGCACCATAGGTAAAGCCGGCACTGTGTCCAAACATGGACCTTCTCATAGACATTGTCTTTTTTTTTTATTATTAACAATTTTACAAAGATTAAGTATATAGCTAACATAATTGTATCTAATAAACCATACAGATTTGTCTAAGATACAAGTACTGCTGGAATCAGTAGTCGAGACATTAAAAACCTACCTGTGAGCAGTGAACAAATTATAATTTGGACAAGAAATATGTTCTTAATTTATATTTTAAATTATTTTCGCTGATATCTTTTTTAAATTTAGGATCTAATTCATTTATTAACCTGGGAACAGAGTAAGAGCTGGTCCGCTGACCGTATATATTGTTCGCGGCGTTGGTTACCAAATGCTTATGTGTTATACTACGAGTAACTGTAGGATGTGATATTAACGTTTGAATTTTGGTATTGAAATATTGTGGATGAGTTGTGGATGAGGGATGGGTACCGTTCAAACGGCACACTGGCTGACGGAGACAGTTTTTCATAAAGAGTTGTCGGGTGGTAAACGTATAAACCGCAGATTTATTTGCATTGTGGTGTTAGAAATAACAAAGAGTTCATATATACCACTGTAAACGCAACCAGCCCTTTTAATATCCACTTCAGGACATGGACCTTCCCATGAATATTGTCTTATGGTTGAAGGATGTATGGCCATAAAACGCCATGCTGGCCAAGCGGGTTAGCGAATCCATTTTTTTAGAACTGGTGTTGTTCCTGAGGGCTTGTGGTAGCCGCCTTGCTATCCCTTAGTAGTCTTTAACGACACCCACGGGAAGAGATGGGATGGTCCTATTCCAAAGTCGGTAAAAGGTAGACAGTAAAAATAATAAATTAAAAAAAAAACACGACAAAATGTCAAATTTGTGTGTAGTTTGTTATAATGTATATATTAACGCCTACTGAAGTGTAGATAATTCATTGTAACTTAAATCCTTAATTAACTAATTAATTAATGTAATTAATGTACCTTAATACTGTCTTATAATAACAAGACGCACAATATCAAGTCTGGAATGGCCGAAACTTACAAATTTATACTAAACTAGCTGTGCCCGTGATTTCGTGAGCGTGGAATTTTAGTTCTTATAATCTAAATTGGGGTATCTTTTCTTCCCGTTAGCCGATTTCGATGAAACAACGCCTATTAGAAGCGACAATTAAATTAAACAATTAAAGTTTCAAGTTTCAATTAAACTGTGGAAACCCCATGAAAATTCGTTCCGTAGTTTTGGAGATTAGTGTGTTCGACGACAAACAAACGAATCGACAAAAATTTTCAAAATCGTCTTTTTGTATTCTGATAACTTAAGTATCCTTTGTATCCTTGATAACTGATTTGTATCCTTCATCACCCCCAATCAGGTTTTGGTAAATATATTCAATGTACAGACACGCTGGTTATACAGTTTTATTATATGTATAGATATTAACCCGGTACATAAGTTACAATTAAATATTTGCTGTCGGGGCCGCGGGTGATTTTTATGCGATTAGACGAGAATGAGTAGCATTCTTGTGATGCAGAACAGCACCAATAGAGTGCAGATGGCAATCGCAGACAGGACTAATTGTCCCATCCAAAAATAATGCATATCAAATAATGTTCCCGAATCTTTATATATTAAGTCATACAATATTCTATTTAGTCATAAAATCACGTCAGTACTTGGAGGAAAAGTACTTGAAAATGATACTTAAAGAGCAAATAGATACATCAATCGGAAATCGAGGACAATCCGCTCAAGGCAATACACATAGAAATAATGAGAAGAAATAGAGTTGCCCACTCGGAATAATGCGATGTCGGAGCCAATTCCGAGAAGCAGTTGAAGCATTTGCCTGGGGACGAGAAACTAATAAATAAAATGAGGACGCGAGAAATTGTCTACGTACTTTTGTTGCACAACATAATTATTGATTGGCTATTTGAAGATTTATGTTGCATTCACACTTTTGATTGTCATACCATAACTTCAGCCTATGTCTCTCCACTGCTGGATACAAGCCTCTCCCGAGGCCAGCCACCACACATAGTCTTCGGCTCTTCACGTACAGTCGTCGATCCACCACTACCAGGCCGGAGTGCGTCCCACAGTACGCTTACCGGTACATGGCCTCAGTTAGAGAATTCTTCACTCCCATCCGTTTTCGGTCTTGCGGCATATATGAACTACCCATTTCTACTTTAGCAAGCTGGAAACGGTAATCAAGGCAATCTTTGGGTCGTCAAACAATGACGCACATTTGTAACTTGTTCCCGCTTATTCATAAATGCTTTGTTCAAAATTAGTCAATGTTTTTTTATTGCAAAAAAGTAAAACATTAGACACAATTAAATATGATCGATAATCTGCTGAAGCCAGTACGGCTTATCTGTAGATAAGACTCCGTTTGTCTAGTTAGAATAAAACGGTAACTCTACCGTTTATGTTAACGTAGAAAATAAAACAAATTTGACACTACATTAAAAGAAATTTCAAAACAAGACACCCTGCCTTTAGTTAATTTAGGTCTTTCATTAATTGGAATCCAAGAAGGGTATATTTATAATTATAATCAGCATATTCAAAAAAAGGTATTCAATTAAAATTCATTTTCACTTTCTTATCAGATTGAAATTCAAACAGATACTTTCTAGGCAGCGATAACCGTTATCTCAGGGGCCAAAGAATAACCGAACACGCCCAAAGCCGCATCAAACCACTTACAGTCTTAAAGTTTAGAGAACATAGTGTATGTGTTATGGTCAAAGTTCGAAGTGCGGTCTCTTCCCGGAAGGACCAGTTAATCCTAGGATTGACCAATGGCTTTGGTCAAACCCCGAAATAGATTTTAGTTTCGACCTTTGACTGATGTAACTTTGATTAATTCTAGAAGTAAATAAACTGACCAGTTAAACCCAGAAATCAAAATAATCTATTTCGGCCTTTGACTTGTCATTCTTAGGTGTAACTGTAATAAAGTAGTCAAAGCTCGCTTTGCGTGGCGTTGTCATAGGTGTAATGATCTGAATAAATACATGTTCAATGAATAAATACATTTTCTATGAATAAATACAAATACTTAGTAGATTTTTTTAAATTAAATTTAACGAATTAATGCACACCTAAGAGTGATTAGTCAAACGACTAATACATTTGTTTGAGTTTCTACCTTTGACAGTGTTGACGACGAAAAAGGCTAGGGTACTTAGGCAAACATGTATATAGTTTCGCAAATAGTTGTTAAGTTTTTATGTACATAATATGGAAATAATGGAGTAATCCCTAGTATGTCCCTACATAAATCGTTGGTGCATAGTATACGTATCGTTGGTGCATAGTGTAATTGAGGACATACTAGGATCTTATCAATGTAAATACGTGTTAGTAATAAGGAAAATAAATGATTCCCCGCGGGTAGCGGGAGGGGTACATAAATGGACAAGTGGAGGGGAGGCTCGACGTTGACCGGCGGTGGAGGAATCCCGCAACTAGCCGCAAGTTGGAGAACCCAATACGCGAATAATAGGCGGACCATTTCCGGTCAAAATCACTTCCGCAGCGGCATCCACTCCGAGAACAACAAGAAAAAGAAGAAGAACAAGTACCTCTGCGCTACCCCGGCTCTATTGAAGAACAAGCCTTGTTGTTTTATTCAAGACACGGAAAAACCTATTATACAGTCCACACCCCCCCGGCGATCCAGTTGGTGCGGAGTACAGACACTAGCATTCTACTGCGTGTTAGTGCATACGTATCCCGTACATCTATGGTCCTTCGAGCCGGATATTGAATCAAGCAAGTCGTGTTTGAAGACCTCGTGGAATAAGAAGAACGGCGTACGGCGTTATTTATAAAGAAATAGCGGGAAGAGACGATACGGTCGCGTCGTAGGATTATTAAGAATCCCCGTACGATCTACGGCTCTACGGAGAGCGGCACGACGCATCGTACTCGTCCGTACTAGGGCCAATCTTTCAGTTTCACGTCCTGATTTCACGTCTTGGTTTCCTAATCCTGGTTTCTAATCTTGGTTTCCAATCTTGATTTCCGATCTTGATTTCCAAAGACGTTCAAAGACTTGATTGTTTAGTTACGTTGTTCTCACGACGTACCTATTACAATGCCAGCAACAACAAGGTCACAGAGCCGAACGGGGTCGCAGAGCGGAGCACAGACCGCTACGGAGTCAACGTCTGCCACTACAGAGTCTACGGTCACAGCAACCACGAGCACGGGCACGACAGCTACAGGAACCACGGCCACCAGCACCGAGGCCACTACGAAGACGACTTCTACGCGTAGAGAAGAATCGATACGTGGAGACGAGGAAGGCAAAGCGCACGTCGATGATAATGGGACGGCGGACGTCACAATCGTTCCACGGGCCGCAAGCATCGCGGCAAGGTCGCACCGATCTACTGCGTCCGCGAAGAAGAAGGAGCGTCTACAAATAGAACGAACCCTGCTACAGCTGCGCCTGACTGCTAAGGAGCAAGAAATAAGGCTCGCGGAGCTGGGATCGAGCTCTGAAGAAGAAGAAGACGACAAACGAAAAGAAGAATCGTTCCGGTTGGAAAAATGGTTAAATCGGAACGAGGTCCCCCCCCCCATACCCCCGCAGGGGGCGGGGCCAAAGTCTCGCAAGATCTCGCCGGAAAGGAAGGAAGGACGAGGACGGGGAGCTTATACCTCCAACAATGGGGAGGATAGGCACCGAGAACGAAGCACGTCTCGGCCCGCGCGCCCTACTGCAGACATCGTGGAGCAAATGGCTACCGCGATCTCCAAGGCAGTGAAGATTTCGGCGAGGGAGACACCGCGTTATACTATGGAGCTGCCGACGTTCAACGGACAAGGCAGCGCATGGCTGGGGTTAAAGGGTGCCTACGAAGACTCGAAGCACACCTTCACGAAGAGCGACAACCTGGCACGGCTAAGAAAGAGCCTGAAGGGTGTCGCTATAGAGGCGGTGGCAAGTTTGTTTACCGCCCACCGAGAGCCGGACGACATAATGGAAGCTCTCGCAAGGAGATTCGGGAGGCCGGACGCACTCGTCGCATGCGAAACAGAAAAACTGAAGTGCCTGCGCAAGCTAAACGACGAGCCCCGCGACCTCTGCGTGTTCGCCAGTAAGGTGGCCAACGCTGTGGCTACCATACAAGCGATGAAGAGGGACAACTATCTATATAGCCCCGAGCTAGTACGGGCTATAATGGAGAAGTTTACACCCATACTGAAGAGCAAGTGGTACGACTTTGCAAGTATCTGGGAGCACGAAGTACCCACGCTGAGCCTGCTGTCAACGTTCCTCAACATAGAGGCCGACAAATGCAGTGCCTACGCACCGCCAGAAGTCACCGTTCCCATCATTGAACCTGCGAGTGTGAGAGAGAGGGCGACAAAGAAAAGGACGGAACGAACATACAGCGCCATTAACGACGGAAAAAGAAAACTTTGCCCGCTGTGTAAAGAAGATCATTACCTGCCTTCGTGCAAACGGTTTGCCGAGAGCGATCTCGACGCCCGATGGGAGGTAACGAAGAGGAACCGCATCTGCTTCCGCTGCCTGTGTAGTGACCATCACCGGGGCAGTTGCCGAGCTAAGCCATGCGGACACAACGGGTGTGGGATGTCACATCATCGGCTGCTACATCGTACACGTCAAACTTTGCCGCCAACAGTGAAGACAGAAGAGCCCAAAGAAGAAATCGTCACGTCAACAACAGAGCTGACCAACAAGGCCACCGCCGCGAACTCATCACCGCATCGACGTCGAGCCTACCTGAAGATTGCGCCAGTAGTGCTTGCCGGACCACACGCGAAGATACACACCTACGCGCTGTTCGACGAAGGCAGCACCGTCACCATCATAGAAGAGGCTACAATCAACTCGCTCGGCATCGACGGGCCGGTTGACACAATGTGGATTCAAGGCATCAACGGTGGCGAAATGAAGCATGAAAAGAGCCGCACTGTTGACGTACAGATACAAGGGCTACACTCGGACGGCGTGCACAAATTAAAGGGCGCACGCACCATCGAGCGTCTCAACTTCACATCGCAGACCATCGGGGAAACGGACCTGGAAGACTGCACACACCTAGACGACATCAGGAATGAGCTCACCTACAAAGATGTCTGTCCGAAGATTGTCATCGGGCAGGACAATTGGGAGCTGATCGTCTCACGCCAGGTCCGAGCGGGACGAAGGAACAAGCCGGTAGCATCACTGACGCTACTAGGTTGGGTGCTACACGGATGCCGCACTTCAGTGTGCGAACCAGTCGCCTTCTGCGGCTACATCAGCGAGAAGTGCAACAAAATGGAGGAGTTAATGAAGAACTTCTTCAAGTCGGAGTCACTGGGCATCGAACCGAGGACAACCAAGAATGACCCGGAGCAGCGCGCCATCAACCTTCTGGATAAGCGCAGTCGACGGCTACCTGACGGGCGGTTCGAGACCGGACTCCTGTGGAAAAAAGAAAAGGAGAAATGCTGCGCAATAACGAACACGACAAAGGGGCATGCACACTTGCCCGATATCACGCGCTTTTCAAAGTGGGAGCGCCTGATCCGGGCCACCGCACGCGCTCTACAATTCATCGACTTGTGCCGCAAAAAGAGGCACATAGTAGCAGCTGCGCGTCGCAAAAGGACCATTGCCAACCCGACGTCGGACCCGGCATGGTCAGGAACAAGGAAAGGCGACGCTAAGACTGCACAAAAGGTAGAACCAGCGCGCGACAAGTGCAAGTTCGTACAGATGGAAGCGCACTATCTCATACGAGCGGAGCATCAATGGATGAAGGCAGCACAAGAGGACAGCTACGCATGCGAACGTAAGCGCATCGAGCGTAGCGCCACACCGGCGGGAGACGACAAACTCGCCGCACTAAGTGTGATTGTGGGAATCGACGGACTGCTACGACAAAAAGGAAGAATCGCTGCCGCAGGAGAGATTAGCGAGGAAACGACGAATCCGGCTGTGTTGGATGGTTCACACAGCTATACGA
Source organism: Sesia bembeciformis (assembly GCA_943735995.1). NCBI lineage: Eukaryota > Metazoa > Arthropoda > Insecta > Lepidoptera > Sesiidae > Sesia > Sesia bembeciformis. Next base: position 284,448 of record OX031028.1, on the reverse strand, counting down.
GGTTGTACATAGACCATGTACATAGGAAAATGCACCACGGAGGCGTCGAGCTAATCGTCAACGAACTGCGACAGCGACTGTGCATAGGAAAGATTCGCCCTACAGTAAGGGGCGTCATAAAGGCATGCATGACATGTAGACTAAGGAAGGCGAAACCGACGAGTCCAGCCACCGGCGATCTACCGCACGCGCGCGTAGCACATCACGCGCGCCCGTTCACCTTCACCGGGCTCGACTACTTCGGTCCCATCGAAGTAACCGTGGGCCGACATCGAGAGAAGAGATATGTCGCCTTATTTACATGTATGACCACGAGGGCTGTACACTTGGAAGTGGCAGCATCACTCAGCGCAGATTCCGCCATCTCTGCGCTACGACGATTCATGGGGCGACGCGGCTGCCCAACGGAGTTATGGTGTGACAACGCCACTAACTTTAAAGCCGCGGAAAAACAACTCACCGAGGCCGCACTAGCCGCGGTGCAAGAGGAAGCAACTGCGAAACACATCGCGTGGCGTCACGTTCCCCCTTCCGCCCCCTTCATGGCCGGGGCCTGGGAACGCATGGTGCGCACGGTCAAAGAAGCCCTACGAGCGACGCTACGCGAGAAGTACCCTAGCGACGAGACACTCCACACATTACTCATCGAGGCGGAGAACACAGTCAACTCCCGCCCACTCACACACGTGGCGGTATCACCGGAGGAGCCGGAGGCGCTCACACCCAATCATCTGCTGCTGGGCCCTAACTCACATGTCCCAGCGCCGGGCGCCTTCACTGCAGACGACGTGAATGCGCGCAAACACTGGCGGCGCGCCCAGCGGCTAGCCGATAACTTCTGGCGCCGCTGGCTCCGAGAATATCTCCCCCTGCTACAGTACCGGCGGGAGCCCCGCACAGTCGGCGAGGCACCACGCGTCGGAGACTTGGTCGTCATATGCGACCCGAACCTACCGAGGAACACGTGGCCCAGAGGAAGAGTCATCGCTACGTACCCCGGGCAAGACGGCGAGGTTCGCATCATCGACGTCCAGACGAGCAACGGCCACATCCTGCGGCGACCGACCAAGAAAATCGTCGTTCTACCAATTAGATCGCGAGACGGCGACGGCGGGAGATATGTTGACGACGAAAAAGGCTAGGGTACTTAGGCAAACATGTATATAGTTTCGCAAATAGTTGTTAAGTTTTTATGTACATAATATGGAAATAATGGAGTAATCCCTAGTATGTCCCTACATAAATCGTTGGTGCATAGTATACGTATCGTTGGTGCATAGTGTAATTGAGGACATACTAGGATCTTATCAATGTAAATACGTGTTAGTAATAAGGAAAATAAATGATTCCCCGCGGGTAGCGGGAGGGGTACATAAATGGACAAGTGGAGGGGAGGCTCGACGTTGACCGGCGGTGGAGGAATCCCGCAACTAGCCGCAAGTTGGAGAACCCAATACGCGAATAATAGGCGGACCATTTCCGGTCAAAATCACTTCCGCAGCGGCATCCACTCCGAGAACAACAAGAAAAAGAAGAAGAACAAGTACCTCTGCGCTACCCCGGCTCTATTGAAGAACAAGCCTTGTTGTTTTATTCAAGACACGGAAAAACCTATTATACAGTCCACACCCCCCCGGCGATCCAGTTGGTGCGGAGTACAGACACTAGCATTCTACTGCGTGTTAGTGCATACGTATCCCGTACAGACAGGTTGGTTTAGTCTCTCCTAGGATTAACCAAAAGTACAATCTATCAAAGGTCGAAACACAAAAATGCTTTGGACTTTGACTAAGAGACATTTTCAATCCTCAGAATTGACCAGTCAAACCTAGGAACGACCATGCGTCGGTCTTTGACTACAACATATGCGCTACAAAAGGCGCATAGGAGACTACAGCACACTTTCTTTGAACATCTGATTGAAGAGAAATTATTCAACCATAAACATTGACAAAACATTCTCCCGAAGACAAGTCAAGAAGTCAACTTTGTTCTTGTCTGCGGAAGTTGTTCAAATATTGCACATTGTCAGCGCTAACAATGTGCTGTGTGCTCCGCGAGCTCGCGTCTTCAATGTCGGGAGGATGTAAACATTTGACAATGACAGCTAGATTGTTTGTTACACAATCCATTGTTACGTTCGCATAGAATTTTTCCTATGAAATTTAATTTGAAATTATATTAATAGAAATTTGGATTTATATTAATAGACAATAAATATTTGTGATTTAGAACTAAATTATTCGTGAATAGCGAACTGTCTTAGCTTCGCTTAGGTGGCAGAACGATATCCCAGGGGATCAAAACATAGCTTGCTGGCCAATCTCATCGAGCTTGTAACATTTGCTCTAAGTAAGTATTAACATCATAGTAAGTAAGTAAGTCATCTAAGTAAGTATCAACAATAAGTATCATCTAAGTATTAACCAACAATTATTGTATTCTTTACGTTTGCTAAGTATTAACCGACAATTATTGTATTCTTTACGTTTGCTAAGTATTAACCGACAATACTTCGAAAACATAAAGAGTACAAATTAAATATTGAGATACAAGTGAATTATAGGGAATAATAAATTATAACAAGCTAATAGGTTAAGAATGAAAAAATTCAAAATGTAATGTTCCTCCACATAATCACGTTACTCCTTACCTTAATGAGGAGAATATTTTAAAAATGGCACTACATCGCGAGCTTCACTTGGCTTCATTACTCATCGGAGTAATGAAGAGTCAACAGCCCCCCTACCTATACAAAAACCTAAAATGGATTCACGAAAACGATATTAGGGAACTGGAGTAGGACGGCACTTATTAGAAATTCCTCGCTACAACATTGCAGTATTCCGTGGCAGTTTCAGATATGCTGCATCAAATATTTAGAATAATATACCAGATACAATCCGGGAGACAAGGTCTAAATAAGTTTAAATTTAAATAAAAATGCTTTCTTTTATATTATAAAAATCAACTACCTCTTGGAATACGTTTTTTTCCTTATTATCTGAAGTAGCCATAATTGATTAAACACACACTTTTATTCTCTATTCGTATTTACTATATCAACACCTTGATATGTAATCGTATATATATTTCTTTCATTACTTCTAATTTGATTATATATATTTTACATTTATCCTTAAATTAATATGCTATGTATGACTATTTAGTTTTTAATTTATTAAATAATATACTGTTGTAAATCAGCGCTGTGACAGACACTTAGTTACAGCATATGCTGAGTTGGAGATCTTTTTTGATACCACAACACACGCATGCGTGAAACAGCAGCGTGTCTTTTTTTTGTTAATATATTTTTTGTTAATTCTTGCATTTTTTGTTTCTGATTTATTTTTGGTTATCTTGTTGGCCACATTATTTTTTTTTCTTTTGGTTATTGTTATATTTATATCTTACGTGTGTTCGTGTATGCTGGAATAAAGTGTTGTCTATGGTCAATTAATTTAAACAGTGGCTAAAAAGTGAGTTATCTAACATAAATAATAAATCAATTACAGAGTTTAAAACAGTTGAACTTGAACTGCTGGACTTGGACAGTTCACTGCTGGACACGAGCTTCCTCGTGTACTTTGTCTGGTGCATGGGCGATGTACGTCCTTAAAACGGTACGCTAGAAAAGCGGATTGGCGAGTCCACTCTTTTTTTAGGTGGTGCAGTTCCTCAGGGCTTGTGGTGACTCGTTGGTTATCCCTTAATCGTCTTTTACGACATCCACGGGAAAAGATGATGTGGTGCTATCCTAAAGCTGGCAGATACCACTCGCCCAATGACAGTTAAGTAAACTAAACATTACGTTAATTTGCGTTAATCTATTCATTTGCGTAAACGTTGTTAAATATCACGCAAAATACACGTAGAATTTATAGTGAAGTGTTTAATATTGTGTTCTTTTGTGTGCCTTAACCTTAACGCTTTGTAACGCCCCGGATTATCATGATGGCGCTCGATGGGCTACAAATCTCCCCCCCCCCTCCCTATAAATCCACCACTATTACCGGTGTCTCGGAAACAAGTGTTTCCTAATTAGTTTTTGAGCATAATGTCTGGGAAATATATCATAAGTATTAAAATAACGTGTGAAATGAAAAATTGCTTTTTTAAAGATTCACTGCGTTAGAGCTTTTTATTAATTAAACCAGAGATGTAACGAATAGTCGCTTTCGCAACATTCGCAAAATGTAAATTTTCATTTTCGATTTCGTTTTCGGTATAATGTCAGCATTTCAGCAAAGATGCATGCAAGACGAACGTTACTGCAAGCAGTTCCATCGCTCACTGGTTCCAATGATGAATATTTATACACGTCTGACTGATATTGCGTGATTTAAAGAATTTTATTGGATAAATATCTATAAATTGACTATGTTATTACTAACATAATAGTATTTCTTTAAATACCTACTTTTTATATTCTTCACTTTCCATTTCGTTTTCAGTAAGTATACTTTTTCAAGTTAGGAAAAAAGTGATGTCATCATTAATGACGTCATCACTAATGTTATCATTAGTGACGATTTAGTGATCAATTAAGAGAAGGAGCGATCCTCGATTGACCAATTAACGCTGTCTTATGCTACATTCACTCTTTTCTTAATTTGAATAAGACGTGTCAATATATTTTTTTGCCCAACACGAAAAGTAGATTGTGTCATAAATTTTGGACACATTTGTCTCTCCGTTATTACAATTGTCTTCATTCACTATCTGCAAAAAGTTTCTATTGCTACTAAGTACCTACTCATAATATTGCGAACAACATCAAGGACCGAGAAACATGACTCTCGTTACTGCAGTCGGGTAACAAGAAATCTTATCGCGCAAGATTAAGTGATTCTGTTTCGATGCGAACGCTTTGATATCATAATTAAAATCTGACCGTGCCGCGGGTGTTTGAATATTCCGTTTCAATCTCTATTTGTGTTTTGCTGTATTTGTACTTCACGACAGGTTTTTAAGAGTTTTCGGAAGTAATTGCAAGTTTATTTTAGAATCCTGCCCTGTGCTGTATCTGATAGTAACTTTAAAAAAAATCGGATTTTTTTTGTGGGAAGCAGGCGGCAGACGAGCTGACAGTCTACGTGGCGGTGAAACTGTAGCTCATGGACATCTGCAATACATGCCAATATGAGTCCAGAATGACAAACGGTGGCACAGCCCCGGTGTGATTGGAGATGTAGGAATGGATTTGGAGAAAGGGTTGGGAAAGTGGGAAGGGAGGGAAGGATAGGATGGGTTGGAAATGGGCTGTGGCATATCTCACTCACTACCGAAACGGCACAATTTAGGGAATAGGATAAAGTGAGAAATGCAATACATTTAAAGGTAGTCTTCTGTGAGAGTTAATATATTTTAATGTGGTTTAAAGGCTAATAATAGTATAAGGAAATCCGATTCTTCAATTATACGTGTCACTGAATCAACGCAAAATCTGAAACGCATTTAAACAAATTTAAAATATATAAAACCGTACTAACGAAAATTAAAAATATTTTAAGGAATAAATTAAAACATACAAGCATGTATGGTTTTATTGTCCTACCTAAAACGTTCCTAGCGCTCATTACTCAGAGCGAAAGCGCGCGCGCGCTCGCGCAGGTAACACGAGCGTTTACATCAAAAGAAGTTTAGTACTAGGAGGAAGAAAATGTTTAAATCAATACAGGGATCTCAGTGTACTAGTAACCCGAGCGCCGATCTCATCCACTTGGGTTTGCCAACCAAGAGTTCTGTCGACGTGTAAGCCAATATTTTTTACTGCACTACTGACCCGATTGTAAGTAATTGGTGCCACGGACGAGATATTTATTTTAGACAGCTGTTTATGAGTATTATTATGGCTTGCCATTTGTTTGGGTTAAAATATATTCCAGATTTCTGTGACCAATTCTATATCTATACATATAATAAAATTGTAACCGGCCGATGTCTGTACATTATAGATATTGAAAAAAAAACTAATATGGGGGGTCTTTATTAGAGCAACAGAAGCCAAAACAACAGTTTTTGAAATTTTGTCTGTTTGTCTCTCTGTATGTTTGTACACGCATCACGCAAAAACTACTACATGGAATTGAATGAAGTTTTCACCGATGTATTGCTAGAGGTTTAACTTAAAATATAGGCTCCATTTTACCGCAGGAAAATATCTTAATCCGATTGTTTTAAATTTAATAAACCGAAGCGAAGTGAGGGCGGGTCGCTAGTACTTAATAAATCCCGATTCAACCTCGAAACAGCAATATTCACATTTGTGACACTAGCTTGAGAATAAAGATGTAAATCATCGCCACTCAAATGATACGATCATAGAAGATTTTTTTGTGATTGAGTTAATAAAAATATTATAGAGAAAAGTAGTGGAGAAAGAATCCCGCCCTGTAAAGAGTGTAGGGTAGGAGTGCACGCTGCAGTCTCACACACGCTGGTTTCACTCGACTGGCCACGTGATCCTTCCCTCACAGAAGACTACCTTGAAATGTATTGCATTTCCTACTTTATAGTATTTCCCCAATGTACGTATGTGTTTCGGTAGTGAGTGAGATATGCCAGAGCACTTTCCCGTCCCAACCTATTCTATCCCATCACCATTTTCCCAACCCTTTCTCCCAATCGATCCCTTAATCTGCAAAGGTGGGCAGCGGATCCGAGGTCGTGTCATCGTTTGTCATTCTGGACTGATGTTCGCATGTATCGCGGATGTCTATGGACGTCAGTATCCACTTACTAGCAAGTGGTCTGTATGCTCGTCTGCCGAATTTTTCTATAAAAAAACACCAGCAGCAAGGTCAAACCAATCTGATGAGGACTGGTCAAGGCGGACGCACTGCTGACGACCACGAAGATATTGAGAAAAGTAGGCAAGAGTTGTGGATGACATTTTGAGATGACGTAATGAGGATGCCATGATCGACAGCATTAAAAGCATTGAAGAAATCTATCAACACCGACATCGTAACATTAGTGTCCTTCAAGCCTGCCCTTATGTGTCCTTCACGGAAACTGCTGTTGTACGAGTCAGTGGTACGGGCCGAAGTTCGAACCTACGACCCACATACAGATATTCAAGGATACATACGTCTTTGCTAACATCGTTCATTAATACATATATGTTTAATTATAATTATACTACAATGCTGTTACAAATTAGCAACTACATATATATATGCAATATAATATAGTATATAGAATGAATCCACCATAATTCCTGTGCTAGTAATGTGGTCGGATGGTGGAACAGAGCACTTGAGTGTTGTGGTTACATCGGTATAGTCATAGATAGAACATAACAGTAGTTTAACTCCAGTCTCGCGCGTCGTCAAGTCGCAAATGTATATATGTTTATTTATATTATGGTATTTAATTAATATGCATCACTGTTAACTATAGTTGTACTTAATCTTACATTGAAATGAAAAGGAAAAGGAAAGATTATTATTGTTAGAACACTGCGTACTACCTACCGTGCGTACATTACAAGAATACCGTGATTCATGTGTAGATGAACTACTGTTACGTTTTTACTATGATATTAAGTTCAGCGGTTCCCGAACACACGAGTATATTCGTACATACACACGTCATACATGATAGATGAGACAGATTGGTCCACATTGCATAACAGACTCCATATATCTATGTGGAGTTGAATTTAATTGTCTTACATACTATATTAGAAAATGAAGACTCAGCCACACTGAAAGTTTCCTGAATGAATGAGGAAAAATTACAATCAATTATTGTTTCTCAAAATGTTCTCCGTGAGCGTCAACACACTTATTCATATGAATAAACCAATTTCCATAACATCTATTCCACTCCTCCGTGGTGACCTCGGAAATATGTTTTTCATACTCTTCTGGCGATGAACATCGTTGACAGCGTAATTGGTACTTAATTTTTGGAAACAAGAAGAAGACACAGGTGCCAAGTCGGAACTGTGTGGAGGATGGCTCATGAGTTCTACGTTTTTCGCCTTCAAAAAGTCGTTTGTCTGTTTGGCCGTGTGAGAGCTGGCATTGTCATGGTGCAAGATTATGCGGCGTTTACGGTTGTTTTTATGGAGTTCGTCAATACCTTCCGGCAAGCAAATGGTCGTGTACCAATCAGCATTCACGGTACGACGATTCTCCAAAGCAACAGTAGCCACACGTCCAGTTTTTCTAAAAAAAGAAGCGATCATCTGCTTCGCGGCAATTTGCACACGCGCCACTTTGGTGGGGTTCGGCTCATCTTGAAAGACTCAAATGGTCGATTGCTCCTTTGTTTCGGAACCGTAGCTGTAAATCCATGTTTCGTCACTATGTTTCACACCAAGTTGAAGCCCCTTCGTTGAATCTCGTAATCATGGCATTGCACCAAGTGACGCGTTCCCTTTTTTGAGCCTCAGTCAAATTGTGTAGGATCCACCGCGAGCACGCGAGAGCGCGAAATGTTTATGTAAGATTGATTGTATCTGAATCATGCCCACGCCTAAGAATGCTTCTATCTTGCTAAGAATCTCATGATAGGTCACATACTGTCTGTTTCTATCTTATGGCGCACATCATCGATGTTTTTGTTGTTGATACCGGTGGACGGGCGACCTTCACGAAATTCGTCACTGAGATTAACACGACCGCGTTTGAATTCTGCAAACCAGCTGTAAATTGTCATCTTGCTTGGTGCTTCATCGCCAAAAGCAGTTTGAAGCTGATCGAGGCTCTATTGAGCTGTGAAATTAGACTTAAAATCGTAGAAAAACATACAGAGAAAATTTTCACGATTTAAATCCATCGGAATGCAGACACGCAATTTTTGAAATGACGCCACAATGAAAAACCAAATGACTGTTAGATGAAACAAACTTTATTCTACAACCAGAGAATAAATAATATAAATATTTTTATTTTTATTTTTATTTAAAATAAATATTTTCAAATAATATAATTACTTTTTAAATATTGTTTATGTAAGTGGCCAGTTCCGGAAATTTTCAGTGTGACCTGTTACCTATATAAATGAAATATAATGGAACGTTGTTCTCTCATAAATATTGATTAATAAATACTATTCAATTACCTAAAAACAATAAATTATTACGAGTAACAACAGAACTGTCCAATTTCTCTTTACTAATTCCAAATACCTAACTCAAATTTTGTATTTCCTAAAGTTTAATCTGTAATAAAAGAAATCTACTGGCTGTAATTTTATGTAGTAGATTCAATTTTTTAACTTAACCTATTTTGGTAATAAATAAAACCCAACAAATGGTGACTTGCCTTCAGTAGTATTTCTGGATTCGTTTTCAATTAAAATCTGAAACAATTAATTTTATATTTTGTTTATATACGAATACTCACGAGACTTAATAGAGTGTATGTAATAAACCTATTTTTATATACTTTTATTTACTTACAATATTTTAATTTTGGGAAAGGAGTGTGCACACACCAAAACAGCCGCTGGGCGCATTCGACACATTGAGTATTTCTTTTTAGAAAAAAGGCTGCAAACGAGCGTACAGCCCACTTGATGGTAAGTGGATACTGTCGTCCATAGACATCCGCGATACATGCCAACATCAGTCCAGAATGACAAATGTTGGCACCCCCTCGTATGCGCTGTCTACCTTTACAGATTAAGGAATTGATTAGGAGAAAGGAATGGGGAGGGATTGGATGGGATGTGAATGGGCTCTGATATATATCACTCACTGTGGAATCACGTACGTACATTGGGGAAATACGTTAAAGTTTCTCAAGTGACCAAGAAAAGGGTTATTAAAGGACTGGCTATACTCGACTGGACTCGTTACCCCTCTCTCAGTAGTCTTCTACTACCTTAAAATGTACTGCATTTTCCAAATTATCATATTCCCCAACGTACGTGTTTCGGTAGTAAGTGAGATATGCCATAGCCCGTTCCCAACTCATTCTATCCGTTCCAATTTTCTTATCCTTTCTTCAAATCTATTCAGACATCAACAAAGGTAGGCGTGACATTCGGTGGCGTGACAACATTCGTCATTCTGAACAGATGTTGATGCCAACATCTGTTCAGAATGACGAATGTTGGGGGTCCACGGGGGGTGACCACGAGCGACAGTATCCACTCACCATCAGGTGGCCCGTATGCTTGTTTGCCATATTCATTTTAAAAAAAATAACAATGCTTTTAACCACCATAAGCGCTGAGGAACTACATCACCTATAGAAGACCCGTTTAATACAAAAATATCAGTGCAAAACTCAGTTCTACAAATAATTTGTCGTCAGCTCGGTTCGACGCTCATTTGAAAGTAAAATGAAACCAAACTGCAGTTTTGGCTTTTCATTGGCAAGTGTTACATTATATTTTATAATAGATTACACACACGGGATCGTGTAATCAGGATTGTGTAGTACACACACGGGATCGTGTAATCAGGATTGTGTAGTACACACACGGGATCGTGTAATCAGGATTGTGTAGTACAGACGAATTGTTTCTTGGCATCGGAGATCTGAGTGCTTAAGCATGTAGTTCGCCAATCTACAAAGAAGTATTACTGAAGAAATCTACATATTACGGAGATCACCATTTTCAAATTTCGCAAAGTTTCACTACATAATTTCACTGACAGCGGTGATAGCCCAGTGGTACTCGTATCTCTATACTCGACTCACGTTCAAAATCCTCGGCCCGTACTTAAGTATGAACTGAGTTTAAGTTTATACTTAATTTATACTTTATAATTTATACTTAATTTATACTTAACTGAGTTTATACTTAAGTACAAATTTTTGAAAATTGTCACTCGCTCGTAGGTGAATATATAAAAATCTGGAGTATAGTCATTTACTAGGGGAGGCTGATACAAGAACAAGTATATTTTACTACATAATCGACTAAGGGTCCTAGCTGAATCCAAAACTACAATTATAACGCACCCGCGCCAACAAATGTGCTTCGTATCGAAACCCGGTCTGATGGTCCTCTGTAGGCACGACACCCCACACCTGCAGGATGAGTAGTTCCTAACCTCATAGGAGGGGAACCGATCGCGTGATGGGGCAGCAATGTCACACGGCTGTCTCATTACGGGCGATAGGGTTGTTAATTCCATACGTACTATTATATTGTTACGACCTGTGAAGCAGACCGCAACGCTGATATTCTGCAGCTACCAGCGACGTGTCACGGACGTAGGGACATGGAGTTATTACACAAGAAATAGCTCAAAAATATCGATGTACTATGTATCGGCTATCAAAACAGACTGCCTTAAATGAATAAATGAATATGTAAATAAGTACGTATCGACTCTCGTTTGAATAATACACGAATACTAGCTAAATTATTCATGAATGCACTGATCAAGTTTTAGATATGTGCACAGTGCTGCAGACTGCAGTACACTAGATACCGTCTAGAAATAAATGTACTCGTACAATGTCGGAAAATTTACAATGATTAGAATTAGAATCCTTTAGAATAAGATACTTCATTAGAAATTTATTGTGAACTTTCTGAATTATTCGTGATGTGAACTAAACGCATATTGATTTTTTTTCTTCCATATTCTTTAGGTAATTGGTTAGACATTATTTCAGATTAATCTTTTATTTCAGACTTTTCACTTGAGGGGGAGAGTGCACGCTGCAATCCAACAGCCGCTGGGCGCGCTCGACTGGCCACGTTACCCCTCTCTCACAGAAGACTACCTTGAAATGTACTGCATTCCCACTTTTATCTTATTTCCCTAATGTACGTACGTGTTTCGGTAGTGAGTGAGATGTGCCAGAGCCCATTCCCATCCTATCTCTCCCCATTTTCCCAACCCTTTCTCCAAATCCATTCCTATATCTCCAAAGGTAGGCAGCGCATCCGGGGGCGTGCCAACGTTTGTCATTTTAGACTCATGTTGGCATATATCGCGAATTTCTATGAGCGATAGTATCCACTTACCATCAGGTGGACTGTATGCTCGTCTGCCGCCTTCGTACATAAAAAATAAAAGACTAGCTGTGCCCGGCATGCCCGTCAATTTTTTTGCACATAATATATAGCCTATGTCCATCTGGTATAATGTACCTTTCAAATGGTGAAAGAATTTTTGAAATCGGATTAGTAGTTTCGGAGATTACCTCCTACATCCAAACTTACAAACTTTACCTCTTTATAATATTAGTATAGATTTGTATAAATAAGAATAATTTTAAATTAATATAGTCGCGTAGTGAGGCACTGAATTAGCATGCATGTAATACAACCCAGTGCCTCAATATACTCGTACGACTATCCGCTAAGGTGCTCAGAATGCCGTCGGTGCTGGCCTTCAAATTATGAACTTGAGCCATTCCCAGTATAAAAGAGTGAGAGAGTATTCTTCTCATATATACCTAGTTTTTATAAAAATATAATGTTTATCTCTTTTTATTTTCTATTTTTTACAGAAAAACACGGACTAAACCTCCACCTGGTATGTGGATACTGTCGCCCTTCGACATCAACGATATTTGCCAAAATCAGTAGAAAAGGACAAACGTTTGCCGCTGGTTCATTTGTTCCTGCTGCCTACCATTGGAGATTAAGGAATCAATTTGGAGGAAGGGTTTAATGGGAACAGATATGATAGGACTGGATTGGTATGGGCTTTGGCGTATGTCACTCACTACCGAAGCGCATGTGTACGTCGGGGAAATTGAATAAAATGAGAAATGCAGTACGTATATTTTTTTCTAAATATGCCTAAATATCACACGTAAATTCAAATACAACTGGCAAAATCGCTAGAACAACTCTAAAACGTTGATAGGTATAACTAAAGTAATATAAAAATCCCATAAAATTACTTATCCCGTTTTATCTTAGAGCAATATTCCACAGTAAGAACCACCAAGGAAGAAATTTATCGTAAAATTAATTTGATAACGTGCAAAATTTTAAAACGATCTTTTTTGAAATTTTTAATTTTTTTATGGACGATGGCGGCAGACGACCATACAGTGCACCCGATGGTAAGTGGTAAGTGGCCCATAGACATCCGCGATACATGCTAACATTAGTCCAGAATAAATGTTGTTGGCAACAAATGTTGGCACAACCCCAGATGCGCTGCCTACCTTTGAAGATATAGGAATGGATTTGGAAAAAGGCTTGGAAAATGGGGAGGGATAGGATGGGGATAGGCTCTGGCACATCTCACTCACTACCGAAACACGTACGTACATTAGGAAAATATGGTAAAGTGGGAAATGCAGTACATTTCAAGGTAGTCTTCTGTGAGAGAGGGGTAACGTGGCCAGCCGAGTGCGTGCAGCGACTGTTGGATTGCAGTGTGCACTCTCCCTCTCCCGATCTATGTTTTTAAAGCATAAGGCGTTTCTACGTTTTTTTTATGTCTCTACGTGATGCTCAAACGAACAGACATAGAGACAAAATTTTAAGAACTACTGTAGCTTCTAAAGAGAGCTTACAATATAGCTTCTAAAAAAATGAAATTGGGGCTAATTTATTTATTTTATTAATTGAGTCAATGTACGGACTCGACCCTTTCACTGTTTTATTATACGTATAGATAACTGAGATAAGATAACGCGAGCGCAGTAAGATAATGCGTTGCAGATACACAGGACTTACGTGAGTGGGTGTCCTCGTGTGACAGGTGACAATGTGACCCCGCGGCCCCTGCAGCTGGAACCACTAAAGGCGTTGCTTTCAGGTCGTGGCGGGTACGGGTGATCGACAGCTTGTTTTTTCTCCAATATGTATTATTATATTGATATCCTATGCTGACAATTTGCACCATTAAACCACGGTGGTGAAAATTTACAGTTTTTCAATTTTTCATACGACCCAAACGGAAACATGTTCAGACCACATGTGTCCGTCACGGCACTCAACGTGTTAATTATACCTCAAAAAATCAATGAGCAGAGGATACGTCTCCTAGCCGTATGCCGGTAAGGGTGTTCAATGTTTATGATATAGCAGCCCTTATAGACCGGGACCAGTGCAAGGGCTTACTATTTGAAATAGACATAATTGTTGAAACATAATAAGACAAAGACATGAAAACATTGTTGTTGTATGTATTTATTATAAGTATTTATTTTCTCTATCGGTTGGTCGCATGTCTTAGCGAGCAGTAGTGCGACTGCACGACATGCCGCGTCTCTAACTAGTAGCCACAACCAGTAATCCGAGCTGCCAAGAACATTCCCACATCAAACGAATTCCAAATTTTAAGAAAATATTCCATCTGAAAACGAATAATCTATTATATTAGCATAGCATCGTCTAGAAAAGTGGAATATTTTCGAATGTAGATAATAAACAGCTAGTACGAGCCGATTCCTGTTATCCTCGTAATAAATTTTAAAATTTGAACATTTGTGGCGTATTTCGCGGAGAAATAAAATCTGAAGATTTTATTTCTAGACTAGTGTTGTAAAAACGCGCGAGCGCTGAGTGAGCGCTAATGAACTTTTAAGACTCTGACGTTTAAGGTTAGGGAGCGTTATAGTCCATTTTTTATGTTTCGTGGTCTTAAACCCTTGTGGTTAAAGCTCGAGTCTAAAACAGTTAAGGTTCAAGCACTAACAAGGAGAATCATCGAAGCGCAGTGAGGGTCACCCTCCGGCAAGGTGGACCGACGATTTGGAGAAGTTCGCCGGTGGTGGTTGGATGAGGAGAAGAGCTGAAGATCGTGAGTGGTCGCGAATCTTGAGAGAGGCCTATATCCAGCAGTAGAGTAGTACACAGGCTGATGGTATAGTATGGTGGCATGGTATGGTAACCTGGTATAGTAGTTTGGGAGGGGAAGAGTGCACGCTGCAATCCAATAGCCGCTGGGCGCGCTCGACTGGCCACGTTACCCCTCTCTCACAGAAGACTACCTTGAAATGTACTGCATTTCCCACACTATCATATTTCCCTAATATATGTACGTGCTTCGATAGTGAGTGAGATGTGCCAGAGCCCATTCCCATCTTATCCCTTCCCATTTTCCCAACCCTTTCTCCAAATCCATTCCTATATCTCCAAAGGTAGGCAGCGCATCCGGGGTTGTGCCAACGTTTTTATTCTGGACTAATGTTGGCATGTATCGCGGATGTCTATGGACGACAGTATCCAGTTACCACCAGGTGGACTGTTTGATCGTTTGCTTCCTCCGTCCATAAAAAAAAATGAACATATCGCGCCAGCGCTCAAGCGCTAAACGTGCTACGCTCGCCTTAACAACACTACGTGAAGCGGGATAAATCTAAGGATTACGAAGCAAATTGGGCTTTTAAAATATCGTCAATGAGCAATTTGTTGGATTGGGAATGTTTCCCAATGGCCGCATCTTCCTCAATTGGGACATATTTAACTGAAACCGGTAAGGTCGGTCATTATCTATCATTCTATTTCGGTGATTTTCCTGGTTATATGATGAAAATTTTAAAACCGATTTTTACGGCAGATAAAGGAGGGTTATGATTTTAGTAGTCTATGTATTTTGTAATATGTATGTGTTTTATTTATTTCGTACGTCATATTCTAGCTTTAAACTAAATATAAATTTGTTTAAAGCCGAAAAAATATAAGTTATAAGTCGAAAAAAAGAAACCGTGCAATTCATATGACACCACTTTGAATGAAATATGGCGGATGCGAAAATACGCGTAATAAAAAAATGCAGACAAATAATTTATTTTTATTTAATTGTAGACAATTATTTAATCATCATTTAATAATAATAATAAATATTCATAAGGACAAATGTATCGTGTACCTATAGTAGTACCAAATGAAAGATTTTAATGTGTACATTCCAAAACTATATAACTTATGCCTGGTCTGACCATAAATATTGTTATAAAAAAACTTTGATAATTATATATTTACACTAGCTGTACCTGGCCACGCATTGCTGTGGCTGCCCAACAGATGGCGCTTACCCTGTTTTTGGGCAAAAAGCATGTTTTTACCCTGTGATAGGTATATAAAAACATGCGCGTATTCGAATGCAACGTTGTGTCAAAACTTCAAAGCAATCGGTGAAGAACTTTTGGAGATTTAAGACTTTGAACAAATGAACGTTTACATTTTTATTTATACTGATTAATTATCATTTTATTAGAAGAATTTGTGTTGTTTTAGAAATAAATAGTTAAAAATTCGCGTTATTATCGAATATGAGTTCCGTAGCGGCAGCAACGCAGCACGATGTATACGGATCAAACACCGCAAACGAACGCACGGTGCGTTTTTGGCTTGATTCGATCTCAAGAACAAGCCCCGTGGACGACCGGAGATTAAAGTAGATAATGACGATTCATCTCAAACCTCAAACGCAGTTAGATAATTTATCCAAAGAACGCGTTAATTACAAGAGCACTGTTTTTAATTAAATTGTTTAATTAGTTAGCGAGTCGACATTTAATATCTTTGTTTCTCGTGTAGGTGCGTTCGTGTTAATAATCAATGTGTTAACGAGGAGGATTAATGAACGTCTGATTCAATTATCAGGAACACGCGGAATGTAATACACATGTAAGCGACTTGAACGTGTGTATCTAAAAATATCCTCAAATGACTGACGGCAGCGCCAGTCGGAAGTGGGGGGGGGGGGGGGGGATTGCGGTATTTTGCACAGGTTTTAGAAACAAAGTTTAGTTTAGTCAAGTTGTAAAACACTACAACTCATTGAAAGTTGTAATTCTGTGTCGGTATTATACATTTTGACATTCGTACATACATTCGGTACACCGGATTTTTTTATGCAACGTATAAACGATGCATGTTTTTTATTACTGAATTGTTCTAGCTGCTATAAGAAACAACTAATAAAAACGTAGGAACATGCTCTTAGCAGATGTCTGTAGCATATTAAAAAATAATTGCCCTATTCACAGAATTCTGGGAGAAAACATGAGAATACGTTTGTACGGACAAGCGTCATCCCACTTCCGCTCATTCTATCCGCTTAACCGCGCAGTTGAAATCAACCGCGAGGACCCTGTGCGAGTTTATTCTCCGCGTTTATGTCGGGGCGACCGCGCTAGTCCACACTCGCCGTCTTAGGGCGACCGCGTGAGTCTATTCTCGCCTTCTCGAGGCGATCCAACGAGTCTATTCTACCAATCTCGGGGTGACGGCGCAAGTCCATTCTTGTCGTCACGAGGCGACCTGGCGGGTCTGGGGGCGACCGCACGAGTCTATTCCACCCGGCACGGGGCGACCGCGCGAGTTTATTCTCCCCGTTTCGGGGCGATCGCTCCGTTCACCATGTAATGTGAATTAGCTGTAAGAAGTAGACTCAAAAGTACTGAACTGACTAAGAACATTGTTTCACTTTTAGGATCTTAAGTAAAGTAAATGGACATAAGTTATATTGGATTCCCTTGGAAATCGTTATAACACTTGAGAGAACCAGCTCGAGTCGCTAATGAATTACGAGTATGAAATTTGGGTTGCATTGGTAACTAACGAAGGTAGTTTGTGAACTTTTGAAAGGAGATGCTTTACAAAGTAGAAACAAGGCCATTTCCCGGATGTTTCAACATTAACTCAGCTTCTTGGAATTAATATTTAATTGAATACAATACATTCCAGTACCTGCTCTGAGAATGATTAATAGGATTTCCACTTCAAAACATTACTCTTACTCACTGAATGCAAAACAAAATTTTACTGACGGCTCTCATCTTCGATCAACAATACAACTAGATATCAGACCAGCACGCAAAGTGCGGCCCGGTGAATTACCCCTCACATATGACATAGGCTGTTATTTAGAAAGATTAATTCTGTTGTCACAAAGCCAACGTCAACGTGTTACGCGATGCCTCAGTGTGCATTTTGTAAAAATAAATGTTGCGAAAATAATTACCGAAAAGCAATGTATCTATAGGAGTTATTGTCTATATTTTCTACTTGTTATATTTTCGGTAAGTGCTTTTAAAAAAGTTTATTGTTATGTATGAAACTATTAAATAATATTATGATTTTAAGTAATACCATAATTAAGTAATATAATAAATTAAACGATACTAAATTCACAACCAATGTTTAGCATTTTTAAGATTTGTTGGATTCGCTCATTTTTTATGGAGGGCATGGATCAATCCAAATTTGATTGGTTTGATCTAAGATGGAGCGTACCATATCTAGAATCGATTGCGATTTTTATATTATGTCGCGGCCATACGTGTCTTTTGACTAATTTTATTGTTTGAGATGTTGATAATTGTATCAAAACTGAAAAGAATGGCTATGCTAATCATATTAATAAATAATTAATTGTAAAACTAATTCATTTTCCCTTCAATCTATTGTCTATTTCTCACTGAGACAGTGAGAGACAGATAGAAATAAGAAAAATAAAAGAAGAGAAATAAGAGTTTTAGCTTTCCTAGCAATACATTTCGCTGTGCAGAATCGGTCTCTATTGTCGCCCGAGACAGAGCTGAGGAATTTTATTGTATAAGCCAGGTTAATGCACAAAACGTTAAAAGAAACAGTTGAGCGTCTAGTCTAGTGAACAACGTCATGCAAACTTATCTATTTTCCCGCTTGTACGTTATTGGTTTCTTGTAAGAGTGGAGAGTGGAGCGGTTTAGATGGTTCTTCATTGAAAGTTTCAGCATAAAGGACAAATTAGTCCGTGTTATACTTATAACACGGACTAATTTGGCCTTTGTGAAATAGACCACTTGGTCTATTTCACAAAACCACAAATTTCCATTAGACCATCTAAGTAATTCATGAACCGGTATAACGGTTAATGAAAGGTAACTTCCAACCGAGCCAATTTAAGCAAATCTTAAAGGACTGAAGTTTATTTATTTCTGTATTTATTTAAAGAGAGTTTATTTTCTTTAAAGAGAGTTTATTATTTAAAGCAGAAGATACATTCTGAACAAAACCATTTACACTACTCTGTGTTCTGTTGTTACTGGTTCCTAATTAGTACCTGTACTGCATATCCCACTTTTTTTTTAATTATTTTTATGGACGTAGGCGGCAGACTAGCATACACTCCATCTTATGGTAAGTGGATACTATCGCCCATAGACATCCGGGATACATGTCAACATTAGTCCAAAATGACAAACGTTGACACGTCCCCGGATGCGCTGCCTACCATTGCAGATTAAAGAATGGATTTGGAGAGAGGCTTGGGAAAATGGGGGAGGGATAGGATGGGAATGGGCTTTGGCACATCTCACTCACTACCGATACACGTACGTACATTAGGGAAATAAGATAAATCTTATTCCTCAATATACGTGCGTGTTTCGGTAGTGAGTGAGATATGCCAGACCCCACTCCCATCCCATCCTAACCTATGCCTCCCCATTTTCCCAACCCTTCCTCTAAATCCAATCCTACATCTTCAAAGGCAGGCAGGGCATCCGGGCGCGTGCCAACGTTTGTCATTGTGGACTGAAGTGGGCATGTACTATGGATGTCCATGGGCGACAGTATCCACTTACCACCAGGTGGACTGTATGCTAGTCCGCCGCCTACTTCCTACAAAAAAAATACAAGTTTATATTAGATATAAAATTTTCAAAATTGACATCTATTATAAACAAGTTCTTGGTAATTTGAGCAATAATAAAATTGTTTCAGTGTTTCAAGTTACCTAACCAGTATTTTTTGTAAGTAGTTCAATACGTAATGATCGAAATTTCAGTGAGAATAATTGTTTTACTGGCACACAATCATCTATTTCCACCTGTTACTAGCACCCGTTCCGTCCCCACTGGTGACAATTGGGGAAAAACACCCAATTATTATTCTCAGGGGTAGCGAATGACACAAAATTATTTCCTTTTGTTACTTTTACACATCTCATGTAAGTAGGTCTCAATATTTGAGATCGAATTTTTCAAACATTTTGATCTATTTAAACGGGTCTTAACGCTTATGTTTATGTTATTCCTTTTACTTGACGTTTCGGATGGGTTGCACGGGTTGCACCAACTATGGTCACGAGCTGACTGAAGAGGTGGGTAGTCCACGTCGGGAGTTGCGAGCAGTTTCATCAACTACCCGCATATGGTCTTAATAGTCCGGAAAGTTGTGGCACACAACACTCACAATATCTGAAGTAGCGTCAGACGAAAAATCGCGAGGTTTAATTTTAATAAATTTATTAACCACTAGATTCCATGTCGAGAATAATTTATATACATCTTCTGGACTAAAATTGTTGTTTTTATGTTTTTAAAATTTTTATGTTATGTTTTAATTGCTTCACGTTCAATCCTGGAGAAATAGTGGCGATCGATGGACCTCTTCAGTCAGCTCGTGACCACGGTTGCTGCAACTCAACCGAAACGTAAAGTAAATAAAATAAATGAGGTAAACATACGCGTTGAGATCCGTTTACATATTCTCTATGTAAACGGAATCTCAACGCGTATGTTTACCTCATTTAATAAGTTTTGAAGTAAAAGATGTAATGTCAAAATCAAACACTCAATACGTATTATAAAACGACTCCTCAGCCATTTGCATAAAATATCAAAAATAGTTGTGATTTTTGCTACAATATGACAACAATTTTTGCTTTTCTCCATACAACCCACGTTACACGTGTCTCACAAGACTTGCATATTCCCGGGCACATTCGAGAACGGATCGCAATAAATCAAGCGTAACTCGGGACGTATCTACTTGCACAGTCTAGATTAAATCGGAACCGTGTTATGTTTAGTTGACCAGAACTGTACTCCTGGATGTCTGCCAATGACATCTAGCCACAATATAAACTAAAATCTACAGAATCTACATATAACGCAAGAATAGTAACTCGAAATGAATAAAAACAAAATGAAGCTAATTGGGTTCTAATTCGGTCTTAGTGAAACCTCAATGTATGTTTTGTGCGTAATAATCAAATAAAGCAGCGTAGGCCTGCGTTTTTCGTGTGCTTCCAAAGACTCCTCATCTGTCCTCAGTAAACGTACTATCAGTTTACTGAGCGACTTTTGACTTACTGCGAGGCAACCGGACATTGACAGGATACGTTTTAAACTTTGAAATTGTATTACGAAGAAAACATGACACTGGCTGAATATGATAATTGCACCATTGCCACATATGAAAAAATACATAAGTATATAAATCTGTGTTGTTTATCCCTGGATAATTGTTCTTAATTATTCAACTCCACTGTTTGTTTGTAAATGTTGTAGTTGTGTTATACTGTTTTAGTGAAATATTTTGTGTATTTAACATTTCGTATATAAACAAACCACAGTCCACACTTCCCTACTTACCCGTTGTTTCATAAATACGAAATTACTGACCTCATTCTACTTTATTTTCACGAAGTTTATACGTTAATTAAAAGACTCGAAAACAAAACGTACACAGACCGAACCGGAAATGTCGTCTACAAATTTTATTTTTTTTTATGTACGAAGGCGGCAGACGAGCATACAGTCCACCTGATGGTAAGTGGATACTGTCGCCCATAGACATCTGTGATACATGCCAACATTAGTCCAAAATGACAAATGTTGGCACGCCCCCGGATGCGCTGCCTACCTTTGGAGATATAGGAATGGATTTGGAGAAAGGGTTGGGAAAATGGGAAGGGATAAGATGGGAATGGGCTCTGGCACATCTCACTCACTACCGAAGCACGTACGTACATTAGGGAAATATGATAGTGTGGGAAATGCAGTACATTTCAAGGTAGTCTTCTGTGAGAGAGGGGTAACGTGGCCAGTCGAGCGCGCCCAGCGGCTGTTGGATTGCAGCGTGCACTCTCCTCCTCCTAAGTAATTATAAATATTTAAAGTAATTTTATTTAAAAGTCTATATATATTATTTATATATTTTTTTTTTTTTTTTTTATAGATTAGTGGGCGGACGAGCAGGCGGTCCCACGTGATGGTAAGTGTTACCGCCGCCCATGGACACCTGCAACAGCAGGGGGTATGCGGGCGCGCCGCCGACCTTGCAAAATCCTATTCACAGCTCTCTTGAAGAACCCCATATCGTAGCTTAATGGAAAGACCTCTTGAGGCAGTTCGTTCCACAGCCTACGGGTTCGCGGTATAAAGTAATTTTTGGACCGAACAGTGCGCGACACCTCCGTATCGAGGAAATGCGGATGGACCGCACTTCTGTGACGGGAGGTGCGGTTATAGAAACCCGAGGTGGGAATTATATTGAACAATTCTTCAGAGCATTCCCCATTGTACAGGCGGTAGAACACACAGAGAGACGCAACGTCTCTCCGACTGCTGAGGGATTCTAAACCGCCCGTGAGAGTGGGATCGTCGATAATACGAACAGCACGTCGTTGGATGGAGTCAAATGGGTCCAGTTGGTATTTCGGTGCGCCGGCCCAGAGATGGGAGCAATACTCCATATGGGGCCTCACTTGAGCTTTGTAAAGCATAAGGAGATGCCCAGGGGTGAAGTACCGCTTCGCTCTGTTCAGCACACCGAGCTTTTTGGAAGCCATTTTGGCCTTATTTTCCAGATGACCCCTAAATTCGACTTTGCTGGAAATGTCGACACCAAGGATCCCGATACTCTCCGAGATCTTAAGAGGCATGCTCTGAAAGCGAGGTGCTACGACAAAGGGGGTTTTTTTAGCGGTGAATGCACAGACTTGCGTCTTACTGGGGTTGAAATCCACTAGGTTCAGAGAACCCCAAATCGAGACTAGATCTAAAGAGTCTTCGATTTCAGACACAAGCCTGGCGCGACTCTCTTCCACTTCGACCCGAGGGATGTTGGCGCGGCCTCTGTACAAGGCGTCACCAGTACTGTCATCTGCATAGCAACGTATGTCACCAATTTGCAACAGGTCGTTGATATGCAGAAGGAACAGAGTTGGGGACAGCACGGAGCCTTGCAGGACGCCAGCGTTAATAGACATGGTGTCGGAGCAGCTACCATCGATAACGACTCTGATGCTCCGTCCAGTCAGGAAACTGGCAACCCATTCGCATAATCCCTCGGGTATCCCGAAAGATGGTAACTTGGAAAGCAGATATTTGTGCCATACCCGGTCAAAAGCTTTTGCAATGTCTAGGCCTACAGCCAGAGCCTCGCCTCTACTCTCAATGGCGTGAGCCCAGCGGTGTGTTAAATACGCTAAAAGATCACCAGCCGAGCGATTATGGCGAAATCCATATTGACGGTCGCTAATCAGTTGGTGATCCTCTAGGTACCCAAGGAGCTGTGTGTTTATGACACGCTCCATCACCTTGGAGAGGAGGGAGGTGATCGCTATTGGCCTGTAGTTGGCCGGGTCTGTGCGGTCACCCTTTTTGGGTAAAGGGTGAACATGAGCTACCTTTCATGTTGCCGGGAAGTTTTTTGTGGAGTATGAGAGTCTAAAGAGTCGCGTAAGCACCGGGGACAACTCGGGAGCGCATAATTTGAGCACCACTGCAGGAATACCATCTGGCCCACTCGACTTTCGGATATCAAGAGTTGCTAGAATATATATATATTTAAATATATAAATATATAAATATTTAAAGTAATTTTATTTGTCTATATATATTATTTATATATATATATTTAAATATATAAATATATATATAAATATTTAAAGTAATTTTATTTAAGTCTATATATATTATTTATATATATATATTTAAATATATAAATATATAAATATTTAAAGTAATTTTATTTAAGTCTATATATATTATTTATATATATATATTTAAATATATAAATATATATATAAATATTTAAAAGTAATTTTATTTTTACTTAATATTGTTATTGACGCTGAATGAATGTACTTTTTAATCAGAACTATTCAATTTTTTGTTATTACATCTGGATTTCTTGGCTGCTTGCAATTTCTACCAAATGTGTAACCAGTACCTTCACCACTGCTGGACATGGGTCTTCTCAAGAACATGGTCCCGAGCATGAAGGATGTATGGCCTTAAAATGAAACGCTTGGCATAGCGGGTTGGCGAGTCAACACATTCAAGCGGGTTGGCGAGTCAATACTTTCAAGCGGGATGGCGAGTCAACTCTTTCAAGCGGGTTGGCGAGTCAACACTTTCAAGCGGGTTGGCGAGTCAACACTTTCATGCGGGTTGGCGAATCCACACTTTCAGGAGTGGTGTAGTTCCTCAGGGCTTGTGGTAGCCGCTTTGTTATTTCTTAGTCGCCTCTTATTCTAAAATCGGCCGACATCGCACGACCAATGTATCTATAAAAAGTTTTAGTCACAATGTCACCATAATGTCTGGTTAGCTACTTAAAATACAAAATAAAAGATTTGAATTTTACAAACAAAATTTGGTATTCTCAGTGGGGACACGTGTTCAAATATTCGAATTTAAAATCAGCGTCAGGGTTGTGTCGTCTGGGACGGAGCAGCCTTCGTGCAATATTCCCTTATTCTTGTATCAAATGCAAGTCGATCCGGGCGCTCATACACACAGCTGTTTCCGATAGGATCCTTGATAAAATCAGTGAACAGTACATAGAGGAATCAGTAGCGTACTCAATACATATAATAAAACTATAGAACCGGCGTGTCTGTACATTGAATATATTTACCAAAAACTGAATGGGGGCGATGAAGGAAGAGTATCAGAATACAAAAAGACGATTGTGAAATTTTTTGTCTGTCTGTCTGTATATCTGTTCGAACACGCTAATCTCCAAAACTACTGAACGGATTTTCATGGGGTTACGTTAATTACGCTTAACTTGGCGCTTTGATTAGGCTTTGTTTCATCTAAATCGGCTAACGGGAAGAATAGATACCCCAATTAGAGTTTTAAAACTAAAATTCCACGCGTACGAAGTCATGGACCAGGCCAGGCCAGGTGATTTACCAGGCCCGTACCCTGCAGTGAGACGTTATAGGCTGATAGAAATATTTTCGTTTATACATAATTATTGATTAACACAATGTAACATTTTAATATATGTTAAAAATGTAGCCATTTGCATTTACCTACTACCTATTAAATATAATCATATCCTTTTATATGACACTAGGTGGATGAGAAGAGCAAAAGATATTGTGTAGTCGCGGTCCCTGGGAGAGGCCTACATCCACCAGTGTATGGTATATGCCACTTTATTTCAAAACGTAAGAAACTTGGCATTTTCAAAAGATACTGTAGCCACAACAAATCATTTTATTTTAGTTTTAATTGCAGCAATATAAATTCTACCATCCCTTCACACATAAATACTCGTAGTTAATACGCTGCAGTATACACAAACAGAAACACAGCTTTGTGAAAGCAAACAACGTTCAATATTTGAAACATTTATTAAGGTTACCTTATTAAGTTTAATTTACAACACTTAAGAGAACTCCGTTAGAATTATAGTATGCATGCACTAAACAAGTATTAATATGCTTGTAAGCAACGATTAACTTGACTATCCGACTTGATTTAGTCGCTCTCTTCCACTAGGATTTGCCGCTCTCCTTGACGTCCGAACAACGACCCCCTTTCCTCCGCTACCATCACCCCGCCCGCGCCGTGCGAATCATAAAAACAAATGGCGACGCGAAAAAGGTGGGAGGGCGTCAAGTCGCACCGATAGATGTCGCTAGTCACCAAGTACTTTTAAGTGTTACCACGATTAATAATTCAGACATTCGTTGCAATTATTATGCATAAATATCCGTAAATTTATACAATAACCTAACATGTGTGTGTGAAGTTCAATTTAAATTAAATGCGAATATCAGATACTGTTTTTCTATTCACTGTGATCTGTGTAAGTGAAATCGAGTGCTCCAGAGATCTTTGCATATCGAGCGAACGTAATAAGTGGAAAAAACAAAGACATTTGCGACACTCGCTGGAAGGCGATATCTGAAGTCAGAACAAATAATGCCTTAATGTGACTGACAAGAAGATCGCAAAGCCGTCTATTTCATTTCTTTAACACATTTCAAAGGGAAGGAATTTCTTTGAGTTACCCTTTTTCATTAATGTGTTTTTGGTATAATAATAATTCGTACAGATTTTCATTTATTGTCTGTACTTACTTGTATTTGTATCAACCATTAATGTTCTATTGCAGGCCACAGGCCTCCCCTAGTAAATCAGTGGGGGGTTTCGGGCCGTAATCTACCACGCGGGCCCAGTGCGGATTGGTGAATACACATACTCCAGATTTTTTTTTTAATTTATATTCTGGCATGCGGGTTTCCTCAAGATGTTTTCTCTCACCGGCAAGTAAGTGTCAATTTAAAAAAAACGACTCAAATTCGTGTGATCGTGAGTTCAAATTCTCGACCCGTATCCATGAGTTTCTACTTAAGTAAGGATTCAAAAATAGTCTATACTTACTATAATGACATTGTAACAAAGCACTGTAAAGTGTAAAGTATTATAGAGAGCTCAAAACGACATATTTTGATATTTTTGTCTATTTGTGTAAACGCAAAAACCACTGGACGAATATTAATGAAACACGGCATAGTTATAACTTATATTCTGGCTTGACATTTAGTGTATTTTTTATTCCAATACATATTAGGTTCCCACGGGAATCATTTTCAAGGCCGCATCTACTATAATCAGAACTCACAAAAAGACCGCTGCTGCAAAGAATGGATTCTAATGAAATTTAGTACAATGATATTTGATGTACTGGATATTTTATGTTCAGAATACTTTTTATCCGGAACCGCTGCACGCGCTGTAAGATCCCCCTGGGAATTATTGTAACGTAACCACACGTACTCTAGAGACCACGTGAACGAAGTCGCGGGCATTGCTAGTATCTTATAAGAAATCCCGCGAGCGCTGGAGAAGAATTACGAGAGAGTAAAAATCACGGATATTTGAAATGCTTTAGATATTCGATGACTTATTTTGTCTCGGAACGATAATGTCTTGGACGTATTGAAAGGACCAAATTAATTAAGTTCTCGTAAATTAATTAGATATCTTCAAGGTCCAATACCTTGAAGGTTGATACCATGAAGGTTTCAAACGTCAAACTGGAACTCATGGAATTTGCTACATTATTACGAGGAATTGCCTAGTTGAACTAATACGGTATTATGTTGGGTGAATACACTTTAGATACGAAATGAAGAGTTTGTGGGGCACAGTGTTGACACAGTGCACGCAGAACGCGCATGGTGTTTTACGTTGTCAACAGAAGGGTAGAGCGTCACCGTCCACACTGTACTCGCCAGTGGTCTCCCGTACGCTGAACTGAATTGTATACCTTGTACACCATATGTTCAAACAATATAATATTACGGAGAACAATAAAAGTTAATTTACGCAACTTTCTGAAGCAGCCCATGGAACTCCTAAAATCAGTAGTTACCCCCCCCCCGCCCCTCCCACAAGTTCATCCAAACAACGAGATTTACTGAGATGGTTCATAGAACCAGAATACTGAATCAGCATTAGCACCGGACCGAAAAGCAAATGGGAGAACAAGACCTTGAATGAATATAATGTAATGTGGGCCCTCCGGTCACCTGATCCCACGTCGATAGTAGCTGGATCAGATGGATAGCTGGATTGTATGCGGTAGCGAGGCTTGGGAGAGGCCCTATATCAAGCAGTGGAAGCAACAAGGGCTGATGGCAAGCTATGATAATACGCTTTTAAAGTTCATATTTGTTGCTGTTATTGAAAGAAAAGGTTGGTTCTACAAGTTTGTATTTGCGTTCTACATCACGAAGCCGCCTATTGTATAAATTGTTCTAACACCCCAATGACCAATAAGATAAATCTATGGATTTCACGTTGTTTTTCTTTTGTTTGTGGTGAGGCTTCTTTGCAGCTCATCCATTATCATGATGAAGCTGCGAAGTGTCGTTTAAGCCACGTCTTGAAGCCATTAAGCTTGGCAGACGTTGACAAATGCCCCCTTTTTTCAGTCTCTAAATCTTGACGGTAGAACTTGAAGTTTGTTACTGTGAGGTATCTACAAATCAACCCTCTAATAGGTACAGTTTAATAGTATGACAATAAAATTATTAAATAAATAGTTCGAGATGATATCGGAGAAGATCTATCTATGCAGCTTTAGAGTAGCACCAACTCATCTCTCTCGTACTTGTCGAAAAAGGCGACTAAGAGATGATAAAGCCACTACCAGAAGCCGTGAGGAACTACATCACCACTAAAAGAGTGGACTCGTCAACCCGCTTGGTCAGCGTGGCGTTTTATAAACATACAATTGTCATGTGCATGAGAAGGAATGTCCATGTCCAGCAGTGTACGATAAAAAGGTTGGTTAATACAAACAACTCGCAGCTAGGAGTCCCTTCACTAACTAAACACATTAAAATGCTTGCACCGTGAAATGTAGGACACGTATGAATAACAGCAGACTCTATACACATTCAAATGTATGCATGTGACAGGGAGGGCGTTGTGCCGGACCGCTGCAAGCAATGTCGTGGGTTCCGACTGTCCTTTGGGAGGCGGGGTGTGTATTTAGACCAATCTAAAACGAACGGACTGGCATTATACAACTGAAATGTGACAATAACTAACATTCCATTCTGTCAGACAAATATTAAGAATCCCATTATTTTTCCCTCTTGGTTTTTGAATATTTGCACCTCATCTCTTCCGGGGGGGTGTCTTAAAAGGCAACTAAAATATAAAGAAGTCGCTACGACAAGCTCGCTCGACCGTCATGGCGTTTCAAGGCCATACATCCTTCGCGCACGCGGAGGCCTGTGTCCAGCAATGTATAAAAAAGGGCTGGTTACGAATTGAAAATAATTTAATAAAATGGCGTATTTTTCATTACACAACCGTTCCCATCGAATGCCAACGGCTGACTGCGAACTGACGAGTGTTTCCAGAGCCACATACCCTACACAGTCTGAACCAAATCTTTTGCATCAATGAGCGTTAGGGCAACGTCATATAATGTAACCAAAGTATGGTTCTAAGCAGCATGTTCTTCATATAAAATATTCATATAAACAGAGATGTGTTCTCTTCGCCTTCACGTAATGTACGTAGCATCAAGTCAGACTAAAATATTTCCAGCTTAAGGGACCTGTCCATTCGTTTAGTGTGATCAAAAGTTTTCGTTAATAAATCACCGATGTAATATGTTGCAAAACATCAGAGCGAAGAGCCCGTGCCGTGTGAACGAGCCAGCGACACGCGACAGGGCGACGACCTGTCGCCGACGCGGTCACGGACATATCTAATTAATAACCATTGATGATTTTCGAACTTCGCGCTTTGATAATTGAATGTTTTGGAGTTTGTCAAATGAAACGTGGGATATGAAAAAGCGGCAAAATACTCTTAGGCTATTAACACTGGTTTTAAAGAGAGGAAAACGTACCTGATACTTTCTATTTTCTAGTGTGAAACCGAATATTGCCTATTTCTACCCAGTTATAATATTGACATTATCTGAAACGGTTACCGCTATAATGAATGCCAAGTCATACAAATTTAGTATTAATTTACATATTAATTGATTTTCAAACTTGATTATGATTAATTTTAGCGATAGAAATTACTCTGTATCGTTCCAGGAAATTATTTTACTACTAGCAGTGTTTCCGAAATCATGTGCACGTAGACATTAGAGTACGTGTGGTTAGCTTGAATCGTGTGGGCCGCTGTCGTACTGCGAAACTGCGACAACGCACGTTACAGACGCGGCGGGCTGCAGCTCAACGCAATACTTTAAGTCAATTAGCTGTTGACTTTCAACTCTCACGTCCAACTTGACCCGATCAACGCACATTGAGGCGGGCCGCGTCGCAGCGCATAAGATCGACGCATACAGACGGCTGGCGAGCGATACGGCCCGCCTGAAGTGTGCGATGGTTTATACAAAATGTATGAAAATGATTCAGGAGGATTTTTGCAATATTATGCCTTTAATGTTAAACTGACACATAAGTCATAACTATGCAAAACTTTATTACAATCCGCCCAATGTTTTTGCGTGATGCACGTTTCGACAGACAGATAGAAGGACAGACAGAAAAACATTCTAAAAATGCTGCTTTAGACTCCGTATTGTTCATAATTTACATACAACGATTCTTTTCAAATAGCATTAAATATACAGACACGCGTTTATTTAGATTTACTTTTATAGAAAGAAGATAGCAGACGAACGGACAGTCTACCTGATGGTAAGTGGATGCTGTCGTCCATGGACATCCTCGATACATACCAACAACCGTTATATTTATTACACGTAATTATATGACTGGCGAGCCTTTATATTATATAAAATATATAACAATACAATTGTTATAATACTTTTTTTTAATAATACAAAAAAATGTAAATTTCAATTTCTATAATGCAATAATTAATCTGTGGAATAAATTAATTTTGGTAAATCTTTCAATTCCAATACTTTCCTTGTTTGATTTAATAAAGAAAATAATTTTCAGGGACACTGAAAGGTATTTGAATTTAACAGGGTATTTCCAAGAAATATTTATTTCCTTAACCAATCTTGAAACACGAAAAAATACTTTTCCTTAGATGATGAAAATATCCTTCTGTAATCAATTTCATCTTTCAAAATATTCGTTATTAAAATCAATTTACATTTTTATTGTATTCGATATCGACGTCCCGAGTTCTTGGGCATTTTTTGTGAGGGTTTTTATTGCTTAATGCCATCAAGCTCGCAATGCAGCAACCTTGCGAGGTCGATCATTAATATGTGGGGTACCGTTCCATATTGGCAATGGTTCAAAAGTTACAAGAAAGATACCGTCGTCAGTTCAGTCGGGACTCAGGACATTGGTGTTTATAATAATAATAATAATATCGTAATTGTTAACAGATTTTTGTTGACATAACGTGATATGGAACCCCTAACTCCTGAAGTATCCTGTAACACAGGATGCTGGTGTCCTCCCCAGTAAATGATGATATCAATTTGTGATTATCGATTTATTACAGCTTATTTTATAAAATTAGTTACAAATAAAATAAACTTATAAACAAAGAATAATTATAAAAAAGAAAAAGCATAATAATTTGTAGTGCATGCGTATGTATATAAGAATTTGACTGTAGGTATGAATGTCCGTTTATGTGTGTGTATAGATTTTATTTAATTTTTTATTTCACGAACTTTACAAAATTTGATTTAATTTGTAAGACGTCATAAGCATATATTTTATGTCATATTATGTCGTATGTAATATGTAACATCATATCATACGTCATCATCTCAACCACCAAAGGTTAGCTGGAAGAAAATGCTATATAGCATTAAGTTCGCCTTTGTACACACATTTTGGTGCAATAAAGAATTTATCTATCATATGTGAACTAATAGAAATGTGATCGTTTCAGCACTGATTTACAGCACTGTCTCCTTGTTCGAGACGTGCCAATAGATTGAACCAATAAATGACAATTTAAATGGGCAACTCCAATCATTTATCACACCACGAACGCAAACAATTGAACAAATGCATCAAAGGGTTGTTATAATCACCTGTCGCACCTGTACTCAGTCTAGTTATCAATGACTAACTTTCCTTTGTCTTGCTGCTATTAATATATTAGGTGCTACTTGCAAATTGCTATAACTATCCCTAAAAGCGACCCTTTAAGTAATTATAAGGGTGAAGTACACAATGTACAAGTTTACAGATAATTATTATTAATTTTATAAAGGTTGAGGTGTTAGTTCATTTTGTTCTTATCTAATAACTCTTACAAAATATTGTCATTATGCGGTGTCATTATTGTCATTACATAGCATGCGGTGACAATCTATAACTGTAAAACTATTTTTGAGTGCACGCTAAATCCAACAGCCGCGGGGCGCACTCGACTGGCCACGTTACCCCTCTCTCACAGAAGACTACCTTGAAATGTACTGCATTTCCCACTTTATCTTATTTCCCTAATGTACGTACGTGTTTCGGTAGTGAGTGAGATGTACCAGAGCGCATTCCCATCCTATCCCTCCCCATTTTCCCAACCATTCCTATAGCTCCAAAGGTAGGCAGCGCATCCGGGGGCGTGCTAACGTTTGTCATTTTGGACTAATGTCGGCATGTATTGCGGATGTCTATGGGCGACAGTATCCACTTGCCATCGGGTGGACTGTATGCCTGTCGGCCGCCTTCGTCCATAAAAAAAGAAAATCTATGTAAGTAATTTAAAATGTTAACTTTTATATATTTTTTAAATAGCATATGTGATAGCTTAGGGGTAGGGGAAATAATTTTTGTGGACTGACTTTAGTTTCTGCAAGCGAAGATGGAAATAGGTACCGGTTGTATGAGAGTAGAGTTTAGTAATTATTATACACATGTACTGATAATTGTAAAAGTACTCAGAATAAACCAGTCTTGAAATACACGTCACCGTTTAATATTACATCTTGACTTTGATGCCTCTGAACTACCATAGTACCTAAACGTTTCCACATAAGCGTGATCTATTGATCCAACCCCATGGTAGGTATGGTATACGTATTTTAAAAATAAATGGTAAACAACCGCCATTGTTATATGTCCGGTAAACGTTGAAAGGCCACTAGGGCCACAAGAATTTAATCACACACGTTGATGACCGATTAGCCCAATTGGTAATGCTTGTTCTGCAAAAGGTACCGGATTCAACTCCCGCTCGGATACACAAATGTTTATAGTCTTCTATGTGTGTCTCTGGACCCACAGTATAGTGTGGGCCATTGATTGTAGCATTATTTATTTATTTGCAGCAGTGACAGCGACTTGTTTAGCGTGAACTTTAGAGTGGGGACTCTACATAAATATAATTGATATGTATAAACAGTACCCTAATTGTTGACCGGCAACTTAACTATGCCAAGTTTCATAAAAATGCGACCAAACGGACAAAAAAATCCGAAAATAGTTTTGCTTTTGAGCTCTATATCATTCCTACTCTATATTACAATCAATTGCTTAAAAAAATATTTAAAGATTTATTTATAGATTTATAAGTCTTGATATTTATACTAGATTTATAAGTAAGAATTCAGCGATTCTTAAAATATCGTTCTATTTGTCGCGTTATCTTACCAGTAGCATGATCACAGTATTAATCTTAATTTAAAATAACAATAAAAACAAATAACAGGCCTTCACTAAAAGGGTTGCTTTTGACGGAACCTAAAAAAATAACTCAAGTTGTACCTACATCAAATTTCTTCCGACATTTTAATGAAAATTAATGTTTCCTGAAAAGCGTTAAAAGGTAAACATTAATTAGCTATTGTAATGGGATAATTCATTTAGTCACGCCTTGCTTTTAAAACCGCCTAGGGCCGGCGCAGATCTGGGAAAGCGAAGCACAGCGCACACTGGCGCAGGCTCCCAGTCGCCGCGCACGCCAGGCGAATATGGCTGCGCTACTTTTTACGCGAGAATGCGCGTACATTCTTGCGTGTCTTGCAAAATATCCGTATGCGTATATTTTACGAATGCCTTTAACAATTGCTAACAAGTGAAGTGTTGGTATGTCGTTGTTGGCGGTGACCGCCGCGCGCCGGCGAACGAAAGCGGACGGCTCGCGAAGTAGCGCGCGCGCTCGTACATTAGCGCTGCGCCTACATTCGAAGACTAGTAGGTGCGTTGGCGAATTATTCATATTATTCCAATGTCGCCAAAGCTGATTGTTATTTGTTAATGTCTGCGTAGGCCCTTAACCCATTTCAGAGTTCATAAACAAATAACTCATAAAGATAGGACAAAATAAAAGGCTAATGAAAAAAGTTGAGATATTCCAAATAAAAAGATCCAAAGTACAGTTTAGAACGTGACTTTATTAAGTTTTCAAATTATGTTTATATTTCGAATTTTCTGTGAACGCAAAATTTATACTGAAAGTTATTATCTAGTAATCCCAGGATTCCTGGAAATGAACTTTTTCTGGAATTTTGATTAAACCTGTCTGATTTTTAATACTCATTACTCAATACATCACATGTGAGCCCCTTAAGGTATCATAAAGTATCTCAATAACTTTATTAATAATTATTCATAATATTATTCATCATTCTATTATATTTTCACGCTGAATCCCGGTAATAAAAAAAAATCTATGTTTTTTTTCTTATGTCAATTCTTATCTTATCTTATTTATATTATCTATTCTTATCTGGATAGTCTTTCTTATGTCATGTTTTACATTATGTCAATGGCGCAATTAGCACATTCTGCCAGAGTCAAGTTTTCTTCGTAATAAACAATTACAACAGTGTTTTTTTATAGAAAAAAGGCGGCAGACGAGCATACAGTCCACCTGATGGTAAGTGGATATTATCTTCCATAGACATCCGCGATACATGCCAACATCAGTCCAGAATGATAAACGTCGGCACGCCCCCGGACGCGCTGCCTACCTTTGCAGATTAAGGAATGGATTGGGAGAAAGAGTTGGGTAAATGGGGAGGGATAGGATAGGATGGGATGGAAATGGGCTCTGGTATATCTCACTCACTACCGAAACAAGTACTTACATTGGGAAAATACGATAAAGTAGCAAATGCAGTACATTTCAAGGTAGTCTTCTGAAATGCCAAACACTTAATACAATTATTACAATAATTAAACGAAAACCTAACCATTATTTTATTTATTTTTTATTATTCATTTCTTGACCATTATTTTATTTCTTGAGTTCCCACCAAAAAGTACAAATTCCAAAATGTTTTAATCCATCCCTACTTAACGTGTCCTATAGTAAAAATATGAATTTCATTCGGAGCGCATGTTTAGCGATTATTAAAGTCTATAAAAAGTAAACATGAGAAAGCCCTTGCGATTAAAGCCTTTTGTGGATTTAGTAACATTCCACTTAAAAGGTTTACAAAATTAATATAGGTGCCCACTCCTCAGGGGTGCTCGAAAAATACGTAATTACCGGCTAAACGTATTATTTTTTAATTTATGACAGATTCATTAACGCTACGGAGCCATATTTAGCTGTGCTTAAAAGTTACAAACGATATATTTTCAAGTAATATTTTTTTTATCTTATATGCCAGTAGCGCAATTGGCCCATCGTGCCAGTGTCAAGTTTTCTTCTTAATTAACAACTCGTCAATGTCTTCGTCGAAGTAAGTTACGAGAGATCAACGGCCTCCTTAGAAGCACACAAAAACCGAAGTACTTATGTTTTTATTTGATTACATAAACCAGTAGGCCAAAGTGCCTGATGTTTATTTAATGTATACTATAATATAAAAAAGAGGTAAAATTGTGTGTTTGTATGTTGGGGGTAATCTCTGGAACAACTGAACCGATTTCAAAAATTCTTTCACAAATAGGAAGCTACATTATCCGTGTCTAATATAGGCTATATTTGAAACTGAAATTGATATTGAAATATTGAAACAAAAAATTGAAAAAAAAAACTTATAAACCGAAGCGAAGCGAGGGCGGATCGCTAGTCAATTAATAACTAAATCAAGTTTAATAAACTATTAAACAACGAAACCCGTATTACACAATTTTTAATAAAAATGAAATAAAAATTCGAGTTCGCGCTAAAAAGTCCTAGGTAATGAAATTATAATCTTTTGTAATGCCGCCATTAGCATCGTGTGGCGTTAATCCCATTTATGCCTCTTTAATTATTGATATTGCACTTTGATTGTAATTGCTGTGTGTGTCACGGCGATAACTCGGTTTATTACTGACACGTATGTTTATGGAGGGATTAAAATTTATACCCCCACATTATATATGTAGATAACGTAGGTATTTGCTATAATTTAGCACTATGAGGGGGAGAGTGCACGCTGCAATCCAACATCCGTTGGGCACGCTCGACTGGCCACGTAACCCCTCTCTCACAGAAGACTACCTTGAAATGTACTGCATTAACCACTTTATCTTATTTCCCTAATGTACGTACGTGTTTCGGTAGTAAGTGAGATGTGCCAGAGCCCATTCCCATCCTATCCCTCCCCATTTTCCCAACCCTTTCTCTAAATCCATTCCTATATCTCCAAAGGTAGGCAGCGCATCCGGGGGCGTGCCAACGTTTGTCATTTTGGACTACAACATCTATCGCGGATGTTTATAGGCCACTATCCACTTACCATCAAGTGGACTGTATGCTCGTCTGCCGCCTTCGTCCATAAAAAAAACTTTATGAAGAGTCTAGACACTATATGAAGAGAAGCTAGATAGCGTAACAGTATGCTAAGAATCAGTTATCACACCACATACCATTAGAATATAGGCTCATTTACTAATATACAAGGCTAATATAGGCTAATATACAAGGAGTTTCTCGAACGCGTGCAGTACCTAGAGTAAACCGGTCATATGCTCGACTAGTTTAAATAACTGTTATCGGCATGTGATCACTGTTATACATCATGTGAACAGTTGTAGTCTAGAATCATATGAAGTGTGGTCGCATACGAGAATGGCATACAATATTCTTATTTGTACCGTTCGAAAATCTTTTTGTGCCAGTGAACGTCATGCCACTTTACTGTCGGATATAGAAATTTCCCAACGCTCTGTCATCACAGATTACAGAAGATCATCCTTCTGTAATCTCGGTCTTCTGTGAATTCTTAAAAATAAAATTTCCGTTAAAATTTCACGTTACTTTATTCAGTATTATTGGTCGCGGTATTGTCGCCTGAATTTAGAATAGCATCGATCGTAAAAGACGACTAAGGGATAAGAAAGCGGCTACCACAAGCCCTAAGGAACTACATCAGCTCCAAAAGAGACCACCTCGCCAACCCGCTTGGCCAGCGTGGTTTCTTAAGACCTTATATCCCTCATGCACGAGACAATGAAATGACAATGAATGGCACATGGGCATGTACAGCAGTGGTTACTGAAAGGGCTGGTTGTATTGCATGAGTTCCTAATAAGCCGCTATGTCGTAAAAGATCATTAATTGGTGGATAGGGCGTTACAACGCAATGCAATACAATGCAATGCAACCAGCCCTTTCAGTATACACTGCTGCACATGGGCCTCCTCACGCACATTATCTATTGCACGAGGGATGTAAGGCCTGGAAACGCCAAGTTGGCCAAGCGGGTTGGCGAGTCCACTCTTTTAGAGGTGGTGAAGTTCCTCGGAGTTTATGTTAGCCGCTTTGTTATCCCTTATAATCGTCTTTTACGACATCCACGGAAAGAGATAGGGTCATGATATTGTATAGTATATCCAACTGACACCAGACGGTGTTACACCGTGGGCAAATTTAAAAACAACCAAAAAAAAGTCTTTTACCCGATAATGGAATTAACGGTGTAACACTGCAGAAGCATTGAAGAATTATTCCACCGCTGGCCCGAATTCATAACCCAGTAGCAACTTGGCCCGCTATCGTATTGTATACTACAAACTGGCGGCAGGCGGTGACACAGCAAAAAAAGGTCACCGACGTCTCAACGTGGCTTAAAATGGAAAATAATATGGTATTTTCCATCGTAAAGATCTTTTTGATACCGCCGACGCTCGCTCCGCTCCATTTTTAGTTTATTTAGAGATTCAGAGTTTTTCTCTAGTTTCTGTTCACCAGTTTTTCTACGGTAATTAAGAACTCTCCACCTATCATAGTCGTACCACTACCAACCTTACGCTTATCCGGGTCTAATCGTAGGAGAAGCGCGCTGTACTTGCGAGGGCTATTTCAAGCGCGCTTTTTTTTTTGACTTCCTACAAATTGTTATAGTATCCGTTCGCTCCTATAACAATTGTTATAGTATTGTTATAGTACTCCTCTCCTGAGGCTAAACGTCACATTATCTTCACTGAAATCTGCTTCAATCTTGCTAGCGGTTTGCGAACTCTCTTAGCTGTCTGGAGCTCACCGCCTTATTGACGAGGTCTTGAGAGCCCTTCCTGCGCTATATCCTCTTTAGCACCTTTTCTCGTCATAGTGAGGATGTCACTATGTCACTATGTCACGATGCGCAAGAGAAAATACTAAAGAGTTTCCCCAAAGTATAAATGCGTGATAATTAAGAGCTCTGAAGAAGCCGATGTCCAGCAATGAAGAGACACAAGCTAAAGGTATGGGGTGAAGTGGCAGCGGTCTTCCGTAGCGCCAGTCATTCGCGTTTCTCTCCTAGTCTTAATATTAGGCACATAATCCGTATGAAAACTGTTGGTTTTAAGGATTTATTGTTCCATTAATATGTACTGATACTTCAACAAAGTCCCAGAAAAATTTCTTGCAACGTTCGTTAAGTTACTCAAGAAACTACTGCATTTTGAGTTTTTACAGCAACCTGAATGCATAAAAAGTAGAAAATACGAAATACAAAATACGGTAAACCGGATGATATATTTACATTGGAAATGTTTTTGTTTTTTATAGAAATTATATTTTATATTTATATATAGGTAGCAAACGAGCATACAGTCCACATGGTGGTAAGTGGATACTGTCGCTCATGGACACCCGCGGTACATGCCAACTCCAGTCCAGAACGACAAAACTTTGGCACGTCCCCGGATGCCCTGCCTATGTTAATGTAAGAATGGATTTAGAGAAAGGGTTGGGGAAATGGTAACGGAGAGGATAAAATGGGATGGGAAGGGAATGGGCTCTGTCATATCTCACTCGCTACCCAAACACGTACGTACGAGGGCATTGGGAAATTGTTAAAGTGGGAAATGCAGTACATTTGAAGGTAGTCTCTGTGAGAGGGAGGTAACGAGGCCAGTCGTGTGCACCCAACAGCTATTGGTTTGCAACATGCATTCCCCACGTCCAATATTTTGTTAGAAATAACAAAGTGTACATACATGCCACCGCAGCCGCAATTAGCCCGTTCAGCTGGATGCGGCTCTTCTCATTGATCAATTCATCATGATAACGCCAGACCACACACATCTTTGGCCACTCAGCAAAAATTGAGAGGGCTTAGTTGGGAAGTGTTGATGCACCCACCATATAGCCTTTACCTTGCGTCCTCAGATTTCCACTTATTTCGGTCTCTTCAGAATTCTTTAGGTAGTGTAAGGTTAACATCAAGAGAGGACTGTCAAAACTACTTGTCGCAGTTTTTTGACCAAAAATCCTAAAATTTCTACAGCAACAAGATCATTTCACTACTTACAAGATGGCAACAAGTTATAGAATAAAACAGCACAAATATATTATAATCAAATATAATTAAACTTTTTAAAAAATTGTCTTGAATTTGTATATAAAATACGAAGAAACTTTTTCCCCGGCCTAATATATTGATTTTTGTAACTGTTTAGTTTACGTACAATTCCAAAAATAAACTTCCAGCCATAAATATTTTTTCATATCTCACAAATAATTTAAATGTAAAGCTTTTACCGAGTCAAAAATCTAATTTATAAGTAAACAAGGTGCCTTCAGTGAAATTCCTTAAATTTCTAATTGAATCCCATTCTGCTGCTCAAACAACTTTTATTTTAAGCTTTCAAAATTTATCAGAAATGATGTTTTAAATATTAAAGGCTACTCTCATCCTATCAAGCTATGTACCTATATTAAAACCAAGTCTCAAAAACTCATCCAAACGCGAAATATGTGGTGAATTTTTGTCTCCACAGTTGAAGGATCAAACGCATATATGATTAAAACACATGCGTAAAATGTTGGTTTTTCCAATTTATTATACCTATGTAAATTTGCAAAGAACACGTTAACACATTGAATGTCGAAAGAAAAAAAAGAGACGATTTGTGTTCCCATACAAATAAATTGAATAATTCAATATTCCGAAACATTAAAAATATATCACACATAATTTTCACATATAATTCAGAAGAGACTTTTTTGGCGAGAAATTGAGATTTAATTTGCTTATTGTAAAAATTGGGGAATTAGGCGTTTTGTGGTTTAATAGTGATAGTTTATTAAACTTCAAAGTATTTTGTGTGATAATTTTCTGTTTGTGATAATCAAATAGAAGCGTGTTTTTCGTGTGCTTCCAAGGAGTCCTCATCTGTCCTCAGTAAACCTACTATGGTTTTACTGAGCGACTCCTGACTAACTCAGACGGGACTGGACATTGACAGGATACGTTTTAGAATTTGAATTGTTTATTACGAAAAATACTTGACAGTGGTAGAATGTGCTCATTGCACCATTGCCATATATGAAGAAAAAAAATACTTCAGAGACTCGTATAGGTGGTCGGTTGTATTTATCATCAGTATGTCGAACCACCTTTTTACTAGTTATGCCACAAAAAGACTTTAAAGTTATTTCAGGGCGTCATGAAGTGGCACGTATAACAATATTGACTACACCTACTGAGTAAAACACAGAATATTTCTGGAACAGTATATAAACTACATATAAATTCCGAAAATGTTGTCCGCATCCAACTGAAACCAAAAATATGACATGCAAACAAGCAAACATATATGAAGTTGTAAACCCTCGTACATACGTCAAACTGACATACACACAAAAAGGCGAGGGATTTCAGATTCTCCCTGTGTGAGTGTACAGTGTACACTCACACAGGGAGATCTGAAATCCCTCGCTAGCACAAGCTGAGACCTGCCACTAATTTTATGTTATAAAAATTGCATTTTATAATTTAGATATTATTTTTTTGTATTTTTTATGTTTTTTTATAGCAAGACGGCGGCAGACAAACACACAGTCCACCCGATGGTAAGTGGATACTGTCGCCTATATCCGCGGTGCATGCCAACTTCAGTTCAGAATGACAAACTTGACACTGATATAACATAAAGGCTGGAAAAAAATTCAAACCCTTCGCCAAATCCATTCTTAAATCTCCAAAGGTAGACAGCGCATCCGGGGACATGCCAATGTTTGTCATTCTACATTGATGTTGGCGTCACGGATGTCTATTGACGATCCACTTACCAAAAATTCTTTACGAACAATTTTGACAATTAGCAGAAGTGTCGCTACTGTTCTTTGTGTTAATTGTGTCAAATTCCCTTCCGCCCCTGCCGTCCCCTCAAGCACCGTGTTTTTATAGCTCCCCGACCGCGGTGATTAAGCCTCGTAAGCACACACACTGCTAATGGTTGTTTACTTTCTGACGCACTAGTGGGATAGTGCGGATTTACCTATAGATAGAAACTATTCACTCAAATATATATTGGTAAATGATGACTGATATTATGCCGTGTGGGGTCGGCCGGCTTTAGAATACCATCACCCTATCTCTTCCCCGTGGGTGTCGTGAAGGGTAATTAAGAGATAACAAAGGTACTATCACAGTCCATCTGATGGTAAGTAGATACTGTCGCCCATAGACGGATGTCTAAAGCATATGACCGGTTTACTCTACTGCACGCCTATATTCTATATAGCCTATATTCTGATGGTATGTGGTGTGATAACTGATTCTTAGCATACTGTTACGCTATCTAGCTTCTCCTCATACAGTGTCTAGACTCTTCATAAAGTTTTTTTTTTATGGACGAAGGCGGCAGACGAGCATACAGTCCACTTGATTGTAAGTGGATAGTCGCCCATAAACATCCGCGTTACATGTCGACATTAGTCCAAAATGTCAAACGTTGGCACGCCCCCGGATGCGCTGCCTACCTTCGGAGATATAGGAATGGATTTGGAGAACGGCTTGGAAAAATGGGGACGAATAGGATGGGAATGGCACATCTCACTCACTACCGAAACACGCACATATATTAGGGAAATAAGATAAAGTGGGAAATGCAGTACATTTCAAGGTAGTCTTCTGTGAGTGAGGGATAACGTGGCTAGTCGTGCGCGCGCAGCGGCTGTTGGATTTAGTTGTCGAATTTTGAGAAAACCCTTCTTATTAATCTTCTCTCTCTCCCTCTTAAAAAGTATTTATGACAATTAATGCAGAATTATGAGTAGAATTCATGTATTGTATTTTAAACTGATTCATGTAAAATTGATCGAGTCTTCGGGAATTTATTGGTTACAGCCTTTATAAAGATGTAAATTCAAATTCAAATCAGATTCAATTAATAGGACATTCAAAACCTTAAACAGAAGGAAAATTCAAATACAAGTGTATTACATCGCGAAACGCGTGACGGATATACTCG
This sequence comes from Sesia bembeciformis, assembly GCA_943735995.1. Taxonomy (NCBI): domain Eukaryota; kingdom Metazoa; phylum Arthropoda; class Insecta; order Lepidoptera; family Sesiidae; genus Sesia; species Sesia bembeciformis. The sequence continues at coordinate 242,483 of OX031028.1, read as the reverse complement.
TATTTGAATACATTAAAATATTGTCGGCAACGGAGGCTGCTTCAATGAAAAGATTATTTCATCAGCGCACAACCTTCGGGGCACGTGGAAGCAAAGTTAATATTAGAAGAGTACATGTTATTAATATAACGTTTCTTTATTAAAATAACTTGAGTTTAATATTGGATCAATTGAATACGTTTCATTTTTAATGATGCTTTTTCGCTCTGCTTTTCAAGCGCATAACAACTTGAACATTTAATTAAAAAACATGCTCTGATATTTGATAACAGAAATCTATTAATTGTACAATATGTATGTCTATATCGATCGATGAGGGAAATCCCAATGGACGTAAGGGACAAAATACAATTTTTCAGGACGAGCTAAATATTTTATTTATCACTTAAACCCACATGAGTTATACAATTTTAAACGTACTCGGGTGTTATAAAGACAAAATTTCTGAAAATACTCTGCTCTATTACGTAAAAATATAAATATTTCAAGAAATAACTTGAATAGTGAATAGGATTTTTCAAGGTCGGCGGCGCGCCCGCGTACCCACTGGTGTTGCAGGTGTCCATTGGCGGCGGTAACACTTACCATCACGTGGGACCGCTTGCTCGTCCGCCCAATTGTGTATAAAAAAAAAGTCACTGTCCCCCACGCTCATGAAATAATAGTCTAATAATACCTTACAACAGTAAGCAAAAAAATTGAGTCGTATAGTACTGTTTTTTTCTGACTTTGTGGTATATAATACTAGCGAACCGCCCTCGCTTCGTTTCGGTTTCGTTAAAACAATATTAAACTATACGTATGAACCGTCCTCTTGAATCACTCTATCTATTGATGAAAACCGCATTAAAATCCGTTGCGTAGTTTAAAAGATCTAAGCGTACATACAGAGGGACAGACGGCGGGAAGCGACTTTGTTTTATACTATGTAAAGATTTAGACGTACAGCGCAAAACACACGTACGTCTTGCCATTCATTCTCATTTTCATACAAAATATATTGAAGCGACGCGATTTAAAACATACTGAAATGGCGTGGCGCGGGCGGTCACATGGCACGTCTGCTATGTCTGCACCACGCCCGAGCCACGCCAGCGCCAGACGCCATTTCTATGTGTTTTGCGCCTAAAAGTTGTAAGATATGCAACGTGTCACAGAAATAACTCAAACGCTGACAATAGGTTGCTCAATAACGAGATAAGAATAGACTCTCCCAGTTTTGTAAAAATAAGGTTATTTTTTCATGATATATAATAATATAACACAATTCTAGTATATCTATTTTACGCGCGTCGCTCGAGCCGCGTGCCGCGCTGTGCTAATGTGATTTTATTTTACGCGCCTGAGTAATGAAAGCTAGGAACTTGCTAGACAGGACAACAATATAGAAGAAGACATTCTTTCTATATTCTGATAATGCCTATAGTCTCACCATTTCTAGTATAAAACCACTTAGTATTTTGGCAACGGATTGCGCTGTGTTTAACAAATAAGTATGTCCCAGATGTAATGGCGTCTTGACATGACGCGAAGCCTTCGAACGCTGTAATCTGGTGTCCCAAATAAGCCACAATTAAAGGCCGAGACGGCGCCAACCAAACCACATATGAATTATACCTCTTTATATAATACTAGCAAACCATCCTAGCTTCGTTCAGGTAATCCAAATTTAGCCTACGTATATATTCTGCACAAGTTTAGCATTCTAAATGTGATAGATTTTCCACAATTGGTTCAGTAGTTTTTGAGTTTACCTCTTACATATAAAGAAAATAGTCATAGTTACTCTTTATAATATCGGTATAAAGGAGAATGAGTAAAAATGTCCCCATAAAAATCAACTTGAGATATACCTCAAATAAAAGCTTTTCTTCATAGGTCTTTTAATGTCATCGATTTAGCACTCTAGGATACGTTTGTCTAATGATGTTCTATGTTCTCTCTCGATTTCTTTAATTCATATGTGATTTGAAAATAGAACGAAGTACTTAAGATGCAAATTTGAAATTTTTAATGAACACCTCCTCATTTGCTTCATACCCCTCCCCCTGATATATGATGATGTATAGATATATACCATATATACCAGGTTTCTTTGATAAGAATATATGATGTATCATCAAGTCTATTCTCATATCGACGGTCCAGATGAACCGACGTCATGTAGAAGTTCGGCGGTGGTGGCTGCATGGGAAGAGCCGAAGACCATATGCGGAGGCCAGTATCCAGCGACCCTTAGTACGGAAGTTGTTCAAGGCTCATTTTAATATGATCCATATCTCTAAAAACCCCATCCCTTCCCGTGGGTGTAGTAAAAGACGACTAAGGGACAACAAAGCGGCTACCACAAACCCTGAGGAACTACACCACCTCTAAAAGAGTGGACTCGCCAACCCGCTTGGCAGCGTGGCGCTTTAAGGCCTTACATCCCTCATGCAGGAGACAATGTCCCTAAGGGTCTTGTTTCTTAAAAAAACCCCATAACCTACCCGGTTGGGTAGGAAATAGGAGACATCCTTTGTTACAATGAAAATCCTGCAATGAAGTGACAGCAAAATCCTTTATAGGAATACAAATCTAGATTATTTTTTTATAGAATAGTAAACTATTTTGTTATTTTTATTTTCAAACCAAATGTTTAAAAGTTGTGTATGTTGCTTTATAACAAATAAACCATTCGTTCGTTCATTCTTTTATATATGTTTATTCGTAAATGTTATTTCTTAGAAAATATATAAGAACGAATTGAGTTATTACTAAATTATTATAGACTTTGTATATGAAGTAGGGTCTCATTTCTTTACATCAAAAAAATTACCTATTACTTATTTTCCACGTTCCGAGTCAAAGAAATGTAGTTATTTTGTGAAAATTGGCATGATCGGTTCTTTCTGGGCCTTGAAAATAATTAGGGTATATCGCACAATGTAAGTTCGTTTTTATCATCCACCAATTGATACAACCGGGCCCTGGTTTATTCGCATAGAAACAGATTCTCAAAAAGACATATTCTCAAAAGGACGGAGTACAGTAGTAAACAAAACAAAATCGCTTAAAAGCGACAACGACGGAAAATGTTCAAAGTTTAACTGTTTACTTAGATCGACATTTTGTGGTAGCTTAGAGATACTTATTTTTTAATAATATTCGTAAAGCCGCAACCATATTATTATACTGCGGTCCGAATCACAGAGTATCTACTGAAGTTCGATTTTAATACCTTAGTACCGGTCGAGCTAGTAAGTGAAAGAATAAGTCAGTGATTAACTTAAAAACAAACCCGACGAATGTGTCCAAAATAATAACAATTATAAAAAAGAAAAAAATCTAACATTATTGGTAAAACATCACGCTATTAGAAAATTATCGATTATTCAAATGAAAACTTCATAGAACGCCTCAATCACGAACCAGATATTTTTTCATTTTAAACACAATTTCCTTATATTATCGTATTACACTAATTATAAGCATAATAAACTACTTTCTTTAGAAATATATTTAAATGTATATTAACACGTTCACGGACATTCTTTACACCAAAATTGCCACTATAGCTTTCCATACAAATTCACAACACTGCCATAGACGTAGTGATATAATAAGATATAGAAATGCTCTATCATATGACAGTACGAACAAGACGTTGCGCCGTAATATGACACTTTATTCTTTAGTTTTTGTATGCAGTCTTAACGTTCCTGGCCGTACAGCCCTAAAATTGCTGTTTAAAGTTCTACGTTGACGTGCTGTCATTTTAATGAATTAAATTTTACGGCCATTGACGGTAGGGTCCATGAACGTGTTAAGTTGCAATGCCCATATAGGGTTTCTGGTACCTACTTGACATATATCTGGATTGAGATTGTACATGAAGGCAAACCACATTGAGAGTCTGACGCGAAACCTCTTCTTAGTTATAAAACGTTATCACATTCATTGATTATTCTTATCGTATATCATAAATATCATTTACTTTATCCCATATATTTTATTTAAAAAAAATACTTTAAAACATGTCTCATATTATCGATCGGTTTCAATTTTTAAGAAGCTACCGGCTGATATATTAGTCGTTATATAATGACAATGAATTAAAGAAGTTTCTTTTGGCTGGTTGCCTTTACTCTCATGAACACCTAAATTGATTAACTAAAAATTTCACATGTTTTTTACCAATAAATTGTCAGATTTTCTATTTTTAAACTAGTGACATTTTTAACAGATATTCTAATACAATTTCGTAATTGTTACAATGAATAAATAAACAAACAAAATAAATAATTTTTGTATCAAAATTAAATTTTATAAAACTCTAAATTGAATAAAAATCTAATAACGTATAAACAGTAGTTAAAATATGCTTTTAACGGATACAGAGCTAACTTTATTACGATTTAGATAACGCATTATCTGCACTTAAAACGCGATAACTTAACAATTTTCCTGATGTTGTTCCAGTCAACGTGATCAGAAAATAATTGAACGACACATCCACTAATAAGCATATCGTAATATTTGAAAACAATCTTAAACATATACTTACTTTTTAGTCTTCCGAAAATCCTTCCACTAATCTTCTGTTGAATAAAACTCAAAGATTAAAATTAAAATGATTTTTCAACTTAAAGTTGACAAACTTTTAGTCACAAAAAGCCTGCGATAACTTTACAATTTCAAAATCACACACGCGAAGTATCGCGTTCGAACAAAGTTTCAGTTTCAGACGAGTTCAGCGTAACAACCTTTACTAACCAGCGCGCCGCGCGAACTGAACTAGCGGCTATGAAATGAATGAGCTTCGTAGCGTAGCATTAGCTACGATGTGTAGCCAGACGTAGCGCGTAGCTGCGTAGATCGCCTACGAGCCCAATATGGTATTTTGTTCAATTTTATTTTTTAAATTGTTTATTCCATAGTAATAATAACGAGGGTCATAGAAAGAGCTATGCTCAGACTATTTGCTGGACAAAATGTGTAACGAAGTAAATTCGGCGAAGAACTAAAATTGCCGACGTAGCTCAGAAAGTCAGCAGGCTGAAGTGGCAGATCATTTATGATCTTTAACTTTCAAATTCGACGCAGGAGCAATTAAATCTATGGTAGAGACGAGTACTCGAAATGAGGCCACGTATCGGGAAACGTAGCGTGGGACGTAGCGTGAGACGCGCTCCGGTCACGTAGGCTGACTTGAAGAAAGTCGCGGATAGTAGCTGGACGAGAAAAACAGAAGACCCTGTGTGATGACGTCCTTAGGAGAGGCCTATATCCAGCAGTAAACAGATACAGTCTGATGGTATGAAATAGTAACAATGTAATATTTTTATTTCTATTTAATAAAATTGATAGGTCATCTAAAACGACTTTTTTATAATATTTAAGTGTCGTGTGGTGTCGAGCGACTAGAGAACAACACCACCCCAAATATTCTCACGGATATCGTAAGAGGCGACTACCCGTATATATCCGTAGATACCCGTACGCGACTACATATTTTCAGGCCATATATCCTTTGTGTACAAGAAAATGTGTCCATGAGGAGGGCCATGTGCGGCAGTGGATTCTGAAAGGGCTTCCAAAAGTAGCAAACGCCAAATCTAAACAGAGACGTTTCGTCTATAAAAAACGATTACTATATCGATGACGTCACACCGGACAACAACACGGCGACTGGTGTTTTATGTCAGGTGACAAATCATTAAAAAAGTATACTTTCAAAGCTGAAATGTAAAAAATACTTTTACATGTGTATTTCACTCATAAATGAAAATCAATTTGAGTTTATTTTTGCAGAAGCATATTTTCATTATTATTTTTTCATTATTTGTGACTTGTTTTATTTGAAGAATGTCCTGTTTATTTATATAACTAATACGTACACAAATAAACGGATTTGATTTGATTTTATTTGGAAAATAAAAGCAGCACCAACAACACTAGTGATCGCCCGTGACTTCGCGCACGTTAGCGTTGGTTTAGCTTTGGTTTAGTTATGTATTAGTTAAATAGAAAGCTTTGCATATTTGCTTATATGAGATGCTCGCTCCTGGGTGTGGCACATATCACTCACCACCTAAACGCATTTGCATATTTCACAGTAGTATAAGATTACTCATCTCGTACCTACAGAGGTAAGAGACGGATATCTCCATCAGTAGGACACTGTATGTATCCCATATAAAACTAAACCTTATGGAAGTAGAGTTTTGTAGGGGTAGATTTGTACTATACTCTTTCAGTTATTCTGGGAGTCTATTATTGTTGATGTTACAGAATGTGAGTAATAACTGAAGCATTCCTGATTGATTGTTAACGAATCGTAGGCGATTTGCATTTGCAATCGAAATGTTGTCCAACGAAGTTATCTTTGTCGATTGTTTCGTTTGCTTATCGAGGAAGTTCAAACAAAAGAATTGATTATTTTGAGAATGTAATTAATAATACAAATTACCATTTTTTTTGTCACTTTCTTAACGACCAGACAAAAGCATTTTGGTGCACCAGAACTACTATTGTAGCATGATATCATAACATAGATATCATATCATCTTTATACCGCGAACCCGTAGGCTGTGGAATGAACTGTCTCAAGAGGTCTTTCCATTAAGCTACGATTGGGGTTCTTCAAGAGAGCTGTGAATAGGGTTTTGCAAGGTCGGCGGCGCGCCCGCATGCCCCCTGGTGTTGCAGGTGTTCATGGGCGGCGGTAACACTTACCATCACGTGGGACCGCTTGCTCGTCCGCCCACTAGTGTATATAAAAAAAAACATAACACTGAAATAAACTAACATAACTAAATAAATAACACTAACATAACATTAAAAAATCATAACACACAAGGTAATGTGTATGTCGTCCACATATATTGTGTGTTACAGTGGTAAATGGAAACTGTCGCCAATCCGCGATTCATGCCAACGTCAGTCCAGAATGACAAACGTTGGCACGCCAGAGATTCGCTGAAAGCCTTTGGCGATTTTGGAATAAATTTGGAGAAAGGGTTGGGAAATTAGGGAGGGATAGTTTAAGATAGGATGGGATGGAAATGGGCCATAGCATATCTTAGTCACCACCGAAACAAATACATACGTTAGGGAAATAGAATAAAGTGGGAAATGTAATACATGTTACGGTAGTCTTCTGTAATAGTGGAGTAACTTGACCAGTCGAGTGCGCCCAGCGGCTGTGGGAATGCAACATGCACTGTACTGAGTATAGTAAAATATAACTTTATTCAACACCCGAATCTTCAACAGTGGCCATAGATATAGGTTCAGGTCTTTCTTTTCATTTGTATTCTTTTCATTTTTTTTTGTATTACTATATAATCGCCTACGAAAACCCTCAAGGTTTATAATTATTGTAGGTGGCGAGTCGTTCTTGTTACATATGTTAATAAAGCAAAATGTAAGACTACTGTGATTATTTTTATTATTATCTTCACTGGTGTATAAGTTCTGGAGTTCAATTGGCAGTTCGTTGAGTGTTCAAACTAGGGTGTATTTTTATGATCTCGTTCCATATGCGTTATTGTCCTTAGATGTCTCGTGTGTTTGCAAAAATCTGAGATCTCTTAAATGTCCAGGATTAGTATTCTTTTTTAAGAGATGCTTATTTTCAATTTATTTAATTAGTATTTATTATTTGATTTCATAGTGCTTGCATAAATTAGAGTAACATATAATAAAGATCTTTTATAGTTCTTGTATAGATGTAAAGAAAATCTATTTCTTCGAATTTAATTTGCCGCTCATTCCGGGCGCCATCGATATACAAGGTTATCGATCTTGTATATCGATGTAGGGTAATCTATGGTTTATAATCTATGATGGTGTGTAATGTATGGGTAGATGACGATGGCGTTGTTGATTTGGATAGTTTAATATTGTGAATTTGACTGAAAGGAAAGGGAATTGACATTTGAACAATAGACTTTAATGTCGTTTAATATAGTAGCAAAGAGGCTACCGATAGTCTCCATTTTGTATTCGCAATATTCAAACAATCAAAACAATGATTAAAATTACTCGTAATCGTAATCGCCCACCACTACTCGTACTTTAAACAAATACCTGTGAGTGACATTTGTTTGTTGATAATCGTTAATGGCGTTCGGCCACAATACCGTAATGTTAATATGTTTATGAGTTGCACGTGAAACTGTTGCTGATTTCAACATCACTACGTTCTTTGATGATTAATACATTTTTGTTATTGCAAGCTTTTTATTTATGGGCGAAGGCGGCAGACGAGCATACAGTCCACCTGATGGTAAGTGGATACTGTCGCCCATAGACATCCGCGATACATGCCAACCAAAAATGACCAACCAAAGTAGTCCAAAAATGACAAACGTTGACACGCCACCGGTTGCACTGCCTACCTTTGGAGATATAGGAATGGATTTGGAGAAAGGGTTGGGAAAATGGGGAGGGATGGGATAGGAATGGGCTCTGGCACATCTCGCTCACTACCGAAACACGTACGTACATTAGGGATATAAGATAAAGTGAAAAATGCAGTTCATTTCAAGATAGTCTTCTATGAGAGAAGGGTAACGTGGCCAGTCGAGCGCGCCCGGCAGCTGTTGGATTGCAGCGTGCACTCTCCCCCTCAAAGCTTTTGCCCGCCTTGCCGTTGTATGAATCCCTACCCTTATTATGCAGTGCACCGACTATCGCCGTATTAATAAAATACACATAAGTGCAGCGTACCAATTATCGGCAAATAAATAATAGGGGTGTTATTAGTCTGTGACTCTCCACTGCTGAATATAGGTCTCTCCCAATATTCGTCGCCACACACAAGCGTCAGCTCTTCTCATCTAGCCGCTACCGGCAAACTTCTTCAAAACTTCAAATACACCTGTGTGTACGGCGTCCCACAATGCACTTCCCGTTACGTCCCTTCAATAATTTCTTTAAAGTCGCTTCCTTTTGTGCATGTTAAATACTTGTGCAATGAAGTTTAATTAAATAAAAAGAAATCTAGGTATATCTAGTTGAACAGTCTGTTTACCCGTCTGTCGGCGCCGTAACTCGGCACCTCGCACACCGTGGGACGCGCACATTTGCTTTGAATCAGTCGGAATTGCGTCTGTCGAACGCCTGTCACGATTATGTTGATGTATATACAAGTTCCAGCCGTTAGATTTAGGTGAGTTTGCAAACAATATTCGATGTTTGTAAAGTATTTGTTCTTGGAGGTGCTGGAGAAATATCACGGCTTGCTGACGAATTAATTGAAATTTTATTTTTATGGCTACTTGAGATAGCTGAGGTGATAAGGGCCGTAAAGGTTCAAAGGAACACACACTCCACTTTCTTCTTCACAAATTTATGTCGCGGCGCACACTCTCTTCGACGCGAATATTGATCGTACCACTTTAATTATTTTTTTTTTTAAACTGCCGGTCTCACTTTTTTATGGTGTGGAAACCGACTCATTTAAGGAGCCGAGCCCAAAACCCAATAAATGTTTATTATACGTATATATAAAGAAATATAAGATGTATAAAAGACACGCTTATCTCCTGCTGAGATTTCTTCCAGCAGACCTGGGAAATTGAAATATAGGTCAAGATAGAAAGACGTATACGGAAAATTTGTATGTATTATAGTACAATAATACTAATAAAATACATAAATATATACCTATTTAAATACACATATAAATACATATATCTAAATAATAAATATTTATTTATTTTTATTAGGCTACCAAGTTACAATTATAGATAGAAATAAATTTGTAATAACACCAAACAATTAAACATTAAAATTTAATTAAACTCAACAATCTATTAATTATTATAGTTATTAATTATAGAATATGGTGTGATGTTGTAATGTGCGTGCGTGTGTATGTGTGGGTGTGCGATATTGGTGTTGTATGCAGTTATGAGTGTCTGTTAATCTTTCCTTCTCCCTTCCTACCCATACACGTATAAAATATATTCATATATAAGTATAGTTAATATATATTATCATTAATATACTATGTCTTAAAGAATGTTGTTAAAACATTTTTTTGAAGACAAAAGAATTCACCAGGCACGTGCCTACTCTCTAACGTTCCCGGCTCCGCGGAGCCACTTTTATTACAGCCAGTATTAAATCAAGTAATTTGAAAAGTTTTCTTGCCTCCCATTCCTTTTGTTTTCGTTCCCGGCGACTTCTTCCCGAAAATAATGTATTTGGTATAATTAACATACCGCGCGCCAGTGATTTAGTGGAGCCACAGGATATAAACAAACAGTATGTAATGTCAGCGTTAATTTATAATTATTTTATCGAATTACATCGCTTAGCAAATTCAGTTTCCTAATTACTTTATGATTGTCAAGAATAGAATCCATTTAAAAATAAATCCGACTTTGTGTACACAGCAAAATAGATAAGTTTGCAGGCAACTGATCTTGTTCACTACGTACAATAACACAAGCACACAGATAGATATGACAACGTTAACTGATTCACTAAATGTGTAACAAAATTTTATTGACGGCTCTCATAGCTTCCGTAGTTCAGTTAGTTGAACGTATAGTCTGTGAACAAAATCTATTGCATGCAAGCTTATCTATTTTGCCGTATGTACCAATTTTGTATCATTTTACCTAACTGTTTTTGTTTTTCTGTTGTATACTGACATCAAACATATAAGAATATACGATTTAATAAAAGTAAAAAGTCTGGGCATACTTAAAGATCGAACCCAGTTTTGGGGGCTTCAAATCGATGAAGTGAGCAGGAGAATGTTTGCTACAACATGCTCCTTGAAACGTTTACGGAAATTCCTAAACTAAAATTGACAGACACTAAAATTGCTCTAGTTCAGTCTCTACTTTTCCCTTTACTTAACTAAGCTGATACCTATTATCTTGACCTAACGGTAGACCAGCTCAACAAACTTGGGGACCCTCAAAAATTTTTGCATCCGGCTCATGTTTGGACTTACACAGTCCAAATATGAGCCGGATGCAAAGATTTTGGACCATGACCATGATTCCGAGTTTTGTAATAAACTCAAGTGGCTTCCAATCCTTCACAGTATTCACATTCTTTACTTCACAGTTCAAGTACTTACGTTCTTCTAGAAATTTACTACTTATATTTTCCTACCCATTCTTCAAATTTCTTTACTAACTCCTTACTGTGCAGACTGTTAGGCTTTGGAATTCATTACCACTTGTCATTAGACATGCTCAGTCGCTGCCTAGTTTTTAACTAGTGCTCTAGGGCCTAGAGAACTATTCCAAGAATCTGCCATCGTTATTCTGCCTATTTTGCAACCTTCCCAATATTTTTTTATGATCGGTCGTACGAACTCCGTGTTAGTGTGCGTGAGATGCATTTTGATCGTTTTTCTCCAGATCGCATACTGTTTTATTCTAATCTGTATATCTTTGAGCCTTGACCGCGTCGCATAAACAGTTGTATTTAGATCACAATACATTATGTATCAGTGTACTTAGTTATTGTTTGCATTTGCTATTCGGTCTCGTATATTTTACAAATTATATAAATAATTTAAGGTATAGTGGATAAATGTTTGCCTTAAATACACCTGATCTGCATGAGAGTCACGGTTAGATATATACGTATACAATTTGAAAATAGGTACTACAGTATCGATAGTAGTCGATTTTTACAAATAGTTTTTGTTTTTTTCTTAACTTCATTTTCATCTTTCAGTCTATGCGCAGTTACGCAAAACAAATACACTTATTGCAACTACCGGACGCGGCGCCCGGTCTCTATTCTGTACTGAGTAATGAGCGCTACGAACGTTATAGATAGAACAATAAATCTTTACATGTTTGTTACTTTCGATTTATTCCTTAAATTTTGTTGAATGGTGTTGTATATTTTCAATTAGTTAACCCGCTTCATGTTTTGCGTTATTTCCGTGACACATTGTATATGTATAATTTAGAGTGGTCTAAATATTTAACAGAGCAGTAATAATTTAGGGATATCTATTATTAAGTCATACTGAAGTCATAAGTTCGAAGCCACTAAGTTCGTATTTTTTTTTTCATGAAACAACATAAGGAAACTGGCGTGTATATAAATTGAGAGAAAAACTGGAACACGTGTAATAACTATCCACCAGTGCGGATTGGTGATAATACGAATACTAAATTTTTGTCCCTTTTTGCTTTTTTTCTTTTTTTACTTCCATTTCCCATTTCCCCAAGCCTTTTAGCAAATTCACTCCAAAGGTAGGGAATACATCTGGTGGGGCACCAAAGTTTGTCGTTCTGAACTCAAATTGTACTATTGTTATTGTACTAAAAATGATAAAAATAGTTACAAATGAATACAAATACACACAAAAGGCGTGCTTACCCATTTATTTGTAGATCATCTTACTGCTGGCCGACACATGTCTATATATAGGGTAAGCATGTAGGTAATATAGATTAAAAATGCTCTCATGATTATTTTTATACATAGAATTGTTATGATTATTTTTTTTCTATTGTAAGGATGATATCATAATCCATCTGTACTCGTATATCTATAACATGCATGTAGGTAGTTATACGTTTATATTAATCACTAGAGTTAAAAATAATAAAAGTCAGTTGACATCTGAGCAGTGTTTGATTTGTATCGCCTCTAACCTTTACAGATTTGCTGGTCATTTCATTATATCTTGTTTTTTTTATAGTGAAGTGGGCGGACGAGCAAACGGTCCCACGTGATGGTAAGCGTTATTTGACGACTCATCTCAAACCGTTTACTGTACAATTCGTGCTCGCTTCGCTGCCGGCTAGTTGTGGAGCTGTCTGCGTCAGTTGCATTGAATAGGGATATTAATGGAAAGGTTCGCTCAACCGACGCCCGTAGTGTTACTGACAACGACCTCGCTAACTTTACAAATAAGGTATTTTATCGACAATTTTCCTGTCTTCAAAGAAACATTTACTTGTAAAAAAACATTCTACAATAGTTCTCTCGTTTATGGCATAGCATGGAATACATCGTGCCGCATGGTGTCCGCCGACTATAGAATAAGATCACCACCTCTGTTCCTGTGGGGAATTATAAATCTCGCCAACCCGCTTGGCCAGCGTGGCGTTTCAATGCCATAATCCCTCGTGTACAAGACAAGGTCTATGAGGAGACCCATGTCCAGCAGTGGACAACAGTAGGGCTGGTATCGGTGATGGAAAGTCACAAGGTAATAGCCATCCAAATTCATACTGCCAATAAGGAAGTGCCCTTATTGGCTTATTGTACAATAGGAATCATTATGTAATTGTATGAAGTTCACCAAATAACTAACTCACTAAAACACAGAAATATTTTATTATTATTTTCACAGAAAACACGTTTTGTTTAATTATGTATGTAATTATGTATGTAATTGTGTATGTAATTATGTATGGAATTATGTAATTAATTATGTATGTAATTATGTATGTAATTATGTATGTATTTATGTATGTAATTATGTATTTAATTATATATGTAATTATGTATGTAATTATGTATGTAATTATGTATGTAATTATGTATGTAATTATGTATGTAATTACGTATATAATTATGTATGTTATTATGTATGTAATTATGTATGTAATTATGTATGTACTTATGTATGATGTCTGTTTTGTTTTTGAAAAGCATGAAATTTAATAATTAGCTGCCTCAAAGAAGTTTTTGTAAACAGACTCAATGTTACTAAAGCAAAATTGGATACAGTTTGTCAACGTCTGCTTCGTATTCTCAATGATATTGTTTAATTAATTTTGAGGGCCTTAATTGAAAATAACGGAGCCTTGTTATTGAATAGGCCTGGACATAAAAAACTTAGACGTACGATTTAGACTTTGAAATTGTTTATTACGAAGAAAACTTGACACTGGCAAAATGTGATAATTGTTCCATTTTCGGAATTGCTAAAATTAGTATACCTTTTAAGAGCCATAGGACGTGTAATATCTCCATTTTCAGTAATCACTGTTTTTCAATCTAGGTCAGCAGTACAGTATTAAAACGTGTTAATTTATTTCCTGCTTCGTCTTATTTTTCCGTTTTTTTAAATTCCTTCTCTTGACTGCAAAATGTTTTGCAGTTTATTAAAATATTATTATTTAGTATATTATTAGTTTTATAATTACGCCGTCAAAAGATTAACAATTTGACAGTTAGTACGCGCTCTCAAAACAAAGGCGAAAATGTCAGAGTTAGACAATTTTACACTAAACGCAAATGTTTGGAGCCCTAAATATTCTTTAATAATTAAGAAAACTAATCAATCCACGACACGCTGTTACAATGTTACGTCTCGTGTCACTTTTTGTTTTTTAAAGATAGTGATGTAGTACATGATATTGAATACCGATACCGTATATTTATATCGTAGTGTGAGTAAAATGTTAGAAGTGTATGATTTTAACTCGATTATTTTATGTGATTTTATTAAATCTAATATAAAGTTGTGACAGAACCAGTAGGGTCATTTACGATTAAAATCCTTAATTAAGTATTTTAAAAATTGTATAATCATTGCATTTTTTTAAATATGCTATCACTGGCCTAACTATCGTCACCTTAACCTGCAATAGTGCTGCCATTTTGTGTCTGCAAAACAGTCAGTCAATCAGTCGTCCATCGTTTGTACTCGTGTGCACCGACTACGTTACCCCCGTATTTGCTATTGTATAGTGTTATTTATAACCCGGCTATCTTCTGTTTGTTGTTCCTGCTTATTACGTTGACCTTGGCGCGAAATTGGATTCTGATTCTGCTTTGTACTTTGGACGTGTTTTTTTAGTGCATAGAAATACCGAAACGTGGACAAACTTTAAATAGCAAATGCCGCGAGCTTATAATTAAACTACAGGACTATTTCAAGTGTGAGTCGCAAAATGGCGGACCTTTGGTGCCTGTCACCAAAGTACACACAAGAGCGCGTTTCTCAGGCGCTTGGAATCTTATAAAAACACTTTTCAACATCAATAAAGAAAAATTCGGCCCATCTGAAAGTGAGGAAAATGTGTTACGGACACCAAAGAAAAAGAGAAGAACAAAGCCCGTGATGGATGTTGACAATTTTGACGCAGACGCTATCAGAAATCATATTTATTATACAATTACCTATTATTCAAGAAATGAATTTCCGAATAGAAGAATACTTTTGATGTCGTCAAAAGAGGTTGGCTTATTTAGTGGACGTTAACGGACGGCTTTGGTGACGGAATCGTCACAAATATTAAAAAAAGATTGGCTCTGAATACAAGAAAACTGACAAGAGAAAAAATGTTATGGTAAGATTTAACAAAACACTCAAAAGAAACTAATTTTTAAGGGAAGCAAAAAAAATTACATATTGGGTAAATGTGGTGTTTATCGACGAGCCGTGGTTAAATGTGGACCACAATGTTTCACGCTCGTGGACGTACGGCACAAAAGCTTCCACATCTAAAGTGCCAATGAGCAAAGGAATTCGACTGATTATCTGTCACGCTCGTTCTGCAGGATTCGGCTTCGTGGAGAACGCGTTGCTAGCTTTCGATTCAAAGAGCACCTCTGACTACCATGAGAAGATGAATGCTGACACATTTAGACAGCGATTTGAACATCAATTATTACCTAGCCTGCCAGAGCTTTCGGTTATTTTACTGGAAAATGCTTTATACATCAAATATATACATATTTATGCATCAAAAAAGCCCAAAATTACTAAGTACATACTACTTACAGTTCACATTCTAATTAATATTAAAATTCTGACCACATAAAGCTATTTCAAATAAACATGGATTACGCTTGGCTTTACGCTTAGTTCTGGATAATCACCTTTAACGCACAACGCTTGTCATTTCAACTCCAACGACAGTAGCACTAAATTATCATTACGTAATTTACAATCGGCAACGTTATTAATTCATCGATTTAGTTTAATTACAAAGCTGCTCGTTGAAGCGATATATTCGCGGTTGCACGCGGTTCAGAGTAAGGGTGCTCGATCCAATAAGATACTTTCCAATATCGATACAACATACGATACAAGCTTGAATACGTACAACATACGATACTTATTTGTATATATTATTAATAATTTAATTTTGTTTATATTTAAACGAAATTTGCACCCGTGTCCCTATTACTGTTTGATCTGGTGATTAACTGGTAGAAAATGTTATATATCCGTTTAGTCCGCCATGACATGCAATCAAATTTAAATAAATAAATACATGTACAGGTATCGGATGGAATGGATAGCATAAATGATCCAATCGCATGGTCGAACAAGATAAATTATCAAAATTGCTTATTCTAAACTAGCAACCAGCCCTCGCTTCGCTTCGATTTATAGTTTTTTTTTTTCAATTTTTTTTTTTCAAAATAAAATATAGCCTATATTAGACACGGATAGAATATATTAGTGACCAGCCCTCGCTTCGCTTCGGTTTATAAGTTTTTTATTTCAAAATTTCAAAATAAAATATAGCCTATATAAGACACGGATAATGTAGCTTCCTATTTGTGAAAGAATTTTTGAAATCGGTTGAGTAGTTCCAGAGATCACCCCCAACATACAAACACACAATTTTACCTCTTTATTATATTAGTATAGATAAAGCATCGTTGTGTTTAAAATTGGTTAACTTTGCTGTGTTTAAATTTTAAATAATCTACCTACATGTGGCAACTTCAAACAAGAGAGGACGGGTAATTATTTTTTAATTAGGCTTAGATATTGGATGTCTTCAAATAATAATAATACTCTGTTGATCTTATTAATTCGTTGTTTTGGTATTGACTGCGATAGCAGCGCAATGTTTCTAATATTAATTTAAAAGTCTTTGATTTGATACGATATTTGGAGGATCGGATCGCAACTATTGGACACAATCCTAGTATCGTATCACATTGTTACGATTCGGATCGATCTAAAATATCGATACAAACAGTAATGCTGTGCATCCCTAGTTCAGATTGACTTACATACGTACGGTTGTGCGTTTGATTGTGTGCGTAATCCATCCATCTGCAAAACAGGCAGTACTTTACATTATACAGTGCCTACCCATTTGACGAATTGCGTTTGTTTAGTGTGTTAGCGAACACATATGTGTTCCGCTTGGTAATTAATAAATTATTCAAATTTGCTTTTGCGTTAAAGCTCTACCTAGTAAGTGAAGTTAAACGATGTTCTTATTTGCAATAACTGTGCTATATTACTTAGGTATTAATGTCTAAACTTGTAATAATTACCATAAATGTAGCGACACTATCAGGTAAACACACGAGGCACTAGAAAAGTAGCTTCTGGTTCCCTGCGTCAAGTTGAAAGAAGTTACACAGAAAAGAAAAAGAATCTTAAATGGCTGCCTATCCGAAAAACGCAGATATGTAAGAATGCTTTGCACACTTTTTTCTATCTTAATCGCTCCACGTTCCCCGTAATATCTGAAATGTAAGTTTCAGTTTCACAGGGACTCCGTCCGTCTTCATCTTCGTTCCGCCGAAAACACCACACTCTATGGTTTTCTCATCGCTCTAGTTTCATGACTAATTCCTTCGCCGCTCAGACAATAAGAATCTGGAACTCGCTCCCTACTGACCAAAATTAAGCCTCTAATAAAACCTGCCTCAAGAGGAAGCTTTGGGAAGATTACCTCTGAAATCCTATAGAGTTAATGGTATTTTTCTCCTATTGTCTCAATATTTTTTTTAGTATGTAGGTATAGTTATATATTTTCTTGTTTAAATAGATTATTATTGTATTATTATCATTATTGTGGAAACTTTGGTCCCATTCGTTGTCAAAGCATCAACAATTTGTCACAAGAACACACAATCTCACATGCACGCACGCACGAACACATACATACGAGCATGTACGCAAGCGTGCACACTCGCTCACGCTCCCACTTACACACTCGGACGAACCGTCAGATTCTTCTGCGAACTTTGGCGTACTCACCAGTCTGCCGCATAATCATGCCTAGTGGCGGATTCAAGGGCCTCACAGACTTTCTGGTCTAGCAATTACTTGATGCAATTGTTTTTTTGGTTATTTTAGGACATAAACAATTGTATATACAATAAATACCTAAAAATATTATATTTGTTTCAGTTTAACGTACGAATGGTACAGAAGCCAACAATTTTTAGAATTTTTGTATGTCTGTCTGAACGTGCATCACGCAAAAGTCACTGGACGGATTCTAATGAAGCTCGCCATAGTTATAGCTTAACATTGAGGGTACTTTTTATCCAGATTCCAGATAAAGTTCCCACCGCAATCAAGTTAACTACAGATAATCTAAAGGCTACGCGCACGAAGTCACACAGCTAGTAACTTATATAAACGTTTCACTTATTGAACAATTTATAGAAAAATGTTTACAAATTGTTCAAAAAAAATAAATGAAAAAACAATCAAGTAAATTGTTTGTTACATATAGCCTTACAGTTCGTGTATACGAATAACAAAAGTAAAAAGAAGCTTTATCAATTATAAAATAATCTCTCTACTTTTTTGTTAAAATTAATAATTAAAAATTCTTTTGTAAATATGTACTTAAATGTTGTATCAATAATTACATATTTCTTTCTTTGCTTTGATTTATTGATTATATTGTGATTTATATTGTGTTTACTGAGGGTGTGATAATACTGCCACGAAACAGAAAAGTAATGAGAAAAATTGGAAACGAAATCGAACTAAATTAATTGATATTGATTCACTCTCCAATTTTCTTCAACAGTATTTTCGATAAATTATTACATTTTATTTACTTCTGAACAACTCGAGAAGTTGGCGCTGAACTTCTCTAAAGAAATACATTACTTGAATCATACTAATATTATAAAGAGGAAGGATTTGTATTTTTGTATGTTTGTAACGAATAAACTCAAAAACTACTGGACCGATTTCAAAGATTCTTTCACCATTAGAATGCTATATTATCCCTGAGTAACATAGGCTATATTTTATTTTGAAATTTTCAAAAAAAATTGGGGAAAGAAAAAAATACTTATAAACCGAAGCGAAGCGAGGGCGGGTCGCTAGTATTCTATAAAAATATAGTAAAATCGAAACAAAGCTGTGTCTGTATATTAAACATATTTTTTGAAATAAATCATTGCAGTGTACACTATAAATAGAAACAGCCCAAAATAATATTTTTTGAAATTGTTACATATCTAGATAGATAACACTCATAACGCAAAAACTATTCTACGAATTGTAATAAAACTTGGCGTAGTGACAGCACGTGTACCAGGTTAATATTACAGTACTTTTCATCCAGATCCATTATAGAGTTCCCACGGGAATCCTTATCACGATCAAAAGTACAATAACAGATTTCTAAAATCCCTATATGTATTTTTTTAAAAGTAATACAATGATAATTTATGACCTGGGTCAACATGCAATGCAATGAAACTAGCCCTTTCAGTATTCATTCCTGGACATGGGCCTGTCCTGTTCATGAGGCATGTGTGGCTTTAAAACACCACGCTGATCAATCGGGTTGACGAGGCCATTTTTAGAGGTGGTGTAACTCCTCGGAGCTTGCGGTAGCCCTTATTAGCCTTTTAAGAAATCCCACCTATAGCTTTCGGGCTTTTTACTGGCTTTCTATAGGCTCCGACACCACACGACAACTGGACTGATATGTTGACAACTGGGTCAACATACGGGATATTTTTTATACATACGGGATATAAGGTCCCGTGGAAATAATTTTAAAGTTACCACGAGTACTCGAAAAATCACACAAGCGATGTCGCGGGCACTGCTAGTAGAATAAAGTTGAAGATAGGAGATCATGTAGCGTGCGCTGTCATTCCACTTCAGCGGCTCCTGTAATGTGAAAACAAAGGAGAAAAGTTATCAAACCAGTTAAAATTGGATAATGTTACAGTATAAAGAACAAAATTAACCGTTTAAATTCGTTCTCGTGTCTTAAATTCGTGGAAATTTGCAAAACTTAAACCGCTTCCGAAACATCTATTGTAAATATTGATTTGTCTGTCTGTGTGAAAATCGTTTTAAGAACATTAAGTGATTACATTATTTAACTAAATGAGAATACCTAAAGGTTGACTCCCAGAGAATGCCATAACATATTAAGTCCGCCTTTAGAAACAGTTTTTGTGTGCAATAAAGTATAAATAAATTTATATAATACCGTAACCATCACCAGCCCTTTTTTATCTTTTACTGGAGATGGGCTTCCTACACAAGACAATGTACATGAGGGATGTAGGGCCATAAAACGGCACGTTGCCTGGTCAAGCGGATTGGCAAGTCCATTTCTTTAGATGTGGGTGTAGTCCTCAGGGCTTGTAGTAGCTGCTTTGTTACCCTTTACACCGTTGTTACACGGTTGTTGTTGTTATTCGTCCACGAGTCTTAGTTCCATCTGTGCTGAGGCGGATGACCTTTAGATTGTGGCTCTGCGCAGTTTTATCGACTTGTTTAATTTTTGTCTGCCGTCGCTTTTGTATGTTTAAGATGTTTTACAATATGAAATTGTTATGTATGCGATCATTTGTGTGTATGAAATAAAATTTCTATCTAAAGTCGTATTTTTTAATCGAGTTATGGATATAACATGTAGAACTGTCAAACCGAGGGAAATTTGTAAGGAGATGACACTTTATTGACAGTTCTACATGCAATATCACTGACTCGAACAAAAACCCGACTGTATCTACTTTTAGTCGCTTTTTACGACACCCATAGGAAGAGATGTGGTCGTCGTGGGTGTCGTAAAAGGCGAGTAAGGGATAGCAAACTGACTACCATAAGCCCTAAGGAACTACACCATCTCTGAAAGAGTGGACTCGACAACCCGCTTGACCAGCGTTGCGTTTGAAGGTCCGCGCCCCTCATTCGCAAAGACATGAATTACGGTAAGAACTGGTAGTTTATGTAATGAGTTATAGTGTCATTTTGCTTCAGAGCTGAAGACTATGTTTCTTTACTACTGGTGATGTGGTACGGTTGGCTTCAGTCAACTACGCGGCATTCATTAGTATTTATAGAAAATTCCACACAAACGAAGCTATGGTCAAAAGCTAGTATAACAAATATACTCGTTTATAGAGATATTTGCTTTGATAATACTTTTCTTTGATCACGGTGCGATAATACAGAGCAACGGGCGAAATGTATCCACAAATAGATTTTTCACCTTTCTTTACACGCGTACGCTCTTACTGAGGATAATTCTAGAGCACTTAGCTCATAAGTGAGATTGAGAGATCCGAATCGGCTGAGTAGACACGTTAAGTGGAGCCAGACGAAGGGCATCTTGCACTAATTTTTACATGCCAGTTCGTCCACACCAGTATTGACTGTAAACGGGTAGTATTTGTTGAACGAATTTGGAGTTTTACATTTCCAACATTGTGCTGTGATGAAACAAGCTACATGATATATTAAGTATATGGATACCATGATTATTTTGTATCTGATATAATGTTTGAGAGTAATGATAAGGGATATCATTACTAATCATATCATCATGATAAGGGATAAAGGATCGCGTACAAGGACGCGAACAAATTAACTTTCCATCTCAGCGCGCAGTTACTGGCACTTGAAGCAATGACTCTAGTTCCATACAAAAAATGATTTTACTAAAGAGGAAAAACTCCTTATATCGGCTCCAGCAGATCCCCTTATGAGGCGCCACGATTGATTATTGACGATGATCTACTAGACCTCATTATTCGAGAGACTAATGCCAACGCAATCAGAATCCTTTCTGGGCCTGGAATGTAAAAAATATGTTTAATTATTCATTTATTATCTCTGAACATTAATTCCATTAATTTAATACAGAAAAAGTCCCTTTCCTAGCCGACCACTCGGTTCCGAGTACTGCCCTTTTTTATTATTAATAATAATAAATACTAATATTTATTAATATTCTTAAAATATATATAAACAATGAGCAAAACAGTAAAAAATAATAGTCTGGCTCCTAGCATAGATTTTGTATGAGACCGTAGGCATTGAACGTGTTTCGTATTTTTATTTAACTTCACCTGTAGTTCGTTTGGGACAAATCTTGCCAAATTTGAACCACTTCCTCTAAACTTACGACTTTGAAATTTTGCATGCTTGTTCAGTTCTGATGACAATATACTAAAATGATAGAAATAACCTGATGCTGCAGCCAGGATTGTCTCCTCACGAGGGCACTCCTCAATGTTAGTAGCACGGACACGAAACTTTGCATATACGTTTAATTTTGATAGCTAAACATGGTCTTTACCATGAATTGATGCTGCAGCCAGGATTGTCTCCTCCTCAACGACATTCCTCCTCCTCCTCCAGCCAGGACACTCCTCAACGATTAGTAGCAGAGATACGTAACTTTGCATGTAGGTTTAATTTTGATAGCTAAACATGATTTACACCATGAACTGATGCTGCAGCCAGGATTGTCTCCTCATGAGGACACTCCTCAACGGTTAATAGCATGCACATGAAACTTTGCAAAACAAAACATGACTTTCTACCGTAATGATGCGTTACTTGAAATGGATAGATTGTGTAATATTTCTAACTAAAAAGGTGTAAATAAAATAATATAAAAGAAACGTTTTTTTAAAAACTAGCTTTTATGCAAGCTATGTACTAAAACGAATAAAATAAGTTTATATTGAATTATTTGTTCTCAACAAGCTTGTCGCGCGAATTGTAAATGGTACCTACTTTTAGGAATATTTTTTAAAAAGGTTGTTTTTAAAAAACGTTTTTTTTATATTATTTTATTTTAACGCTTCAATCTCTTATTTTTGTTGTGTATTATTGTGTAGGAATAAAATTGTGTATAAACATAACATTGTACCCAAAATTGGTCCTAAAAATAAAACGGACAAACAGACAATGCTCTGACAATAATAACCGGCCAAAGTATCAAATTTTGATGAGAACCTAATGCTACGATATTCAAAATCAATTACAGTCGGGTTAATTTCATGAATATGATCGGCCGCTCTACCACTTGTCTCATATTTTGGCTGTCTACCAGTTGCCGAGGAAGGAAATCGAATATTTATCTTATTGTTCTCACATTTTGTTTTATGTTCCAACACAGTGTCAACGTTCCCTTGAGATTATTTATTTTTTACCTACTGCTTCATCGATCAATGGAGTTATTGTCACATCATTTCACACTGGGGAGTAATTCGTAATATGTAATATCTCTTAGATAAAACAGTATTGTTGAAGAACGGTAATAGCCTAAGTATTATAGAAAGAAAGAAAATATATTTATTCGTTATCACTACATCACAATAATAATACGTATATATCAACACGTATAATTATTATAAATATATATAACATGTATATTATCAGAGATTACCTAATTGACAAAAAAAGAAGAAAAGAGAAGAGAAGCGCGCTGGTGCAAACGACAGTTGCTTGCGAGAGGGCGCTGGAGTGCGGTGACATATACATATGTATGTAAGTATGTATATGTATTAATTTGTTTTGGTCCACCTGGTGGTAAGCGGATACTATCACCCTTGAACATCCGTAATACATACCAACTTCAGTCCAAAATGGCAAGCGCTGACACGCATACTGATGGGTTGCCTGCCTACCTTTAAAGATTTAGGAATGGATTTGGAGAGAGAATTGGAAAAATAGGAAGGGATAGGGTAGGATGGAATAGGAATAGGGTCTGGCATTATCTCACTCACTACCGAAACACTTATATTGGCATGTTCATAGTCGACAATAATCGATTATCATGAGGTAAACTGTTCGATGTTTCTTTGTATAAAAATAAACGTGCACCTATTAAAAAGTTATAAAATAGTCCCTAATTGATTAAACTGTTAAAGATAAATATGAATTAGATAGAACTCCACAGGGAGAAGCGCTAGTTACCATCATTGAAGTAGATAGGAACATTCCACAACTTGAGTGGATTAAATGTTTGGTGTGATACAGAAGATTTCACGTTTTATTAGTGGAATCAATTTTTCAAAATTACTTTTCTACATATTAAAGGTAACAGACGGGAATCCGTGAAAATAATTAGACATTCTTTAATACACGTGGTGCCGTAGATCCGTGCGGTTTTTATATCATCGCGACTTTCGACTGTTAACTAAGCTCTTGACTGGCGATGCCGCTTCGCCATCTTTGCACCGTACAGGACACAACCGGACTGCTGTTTAAAATCCGCTTCAGCATTCGCTTTCTCGCTACCACAAACCACAGTGACGTAGAGCGCTGTTCGATATCCGCCTTAGCGCTCGAACGTTCAAGGCTCGCGAGCGCTGAACACTCAAAAGCTAAAGGCTCAAAGCGTTGTAGTCTCGAGTCTTATCGCTAGCGTTTAAAATTCGCTATAACATATGTCACGTAACATATGTGAACATGTTCATCGTTGTTTGACCGTTGTGTGGACATCAGTCAGTATCCAGTGTGACGTATCCACTTACTACCAGATGGACTGTCTGCACATCTGTCACCAATTATCTTTTAAAAGAGATTATTTTGTTGTGAGATGTGAGAATATTGGAGAAAGATTTCTCAGAAATACCTAAATGTGGCAGAAAAATACACGAAGTGTTACTTAACAAATATTTTTTTAATCTTCTAACAGTTTCGGGCCGGCTGCTTCTCATCGGAACCACAAATAGAAACTATTGTGCAATCGTCGAGGATTCCAATAGACTAGGGGACCGATTCTAGAATACTACTAACACGTAAAGGTCACGTTTTAGTACGGATTACGTTTTAGTACACACCTTTTATAGAATAGATGGCAGATAGATTTTATAGAATATAGAATAGGGCGGGCCACATCATGGTTAGTGGTCACCGCCGCCCGTGGACACCTGCAACACCGGGGGGCTTGCGGGTGCGCTGCTGACCTTGCAAAATCCCGTTCACAGCTTTCTTCATATCGTAGCGTAATGGAAAAACCTCGGCTGACAGTTCATATAACGATTTACAAAAATGAGTTGATAAATAAAATATACGTAGCCTGTATGGTGCCTACTTTTAAACATACGATATAAAAAATAAGCATCACTAAATTTTTTGGCATATTTATTTTTTCGGTAGTCAGGTATTGAGCAAAGGCCTCCCTTTCCTTTTTATTTTTCCTTATATCGTCTGTCTTCTTTATAACGTTCATCAATCTCTTACTGGGTCTGTCTCCTTGTTAGGATGATATTTAGTACAGTTTTTGTTACGATCCATCTTACGTTTGTCAATTTTATATTAACAGAATAGGGTCCTAGATAATACAATGGTCGCACAAGCCGCGCGACCGAATGGAACGTGTCATGCTGTATTGTTACCAGCAGATCGAATTCCTTATCAAATACTTTCGTATAGTGGACGATAGTAAGTATATAGTATATTCTTTGTTGTGCTCCGAGAGACTCAATACAGAATGGCAGTCATGTAATAGGTTACAAAGAGTGGCCTCATCACTAAAACCATCTCTTTCCAGATAACCACTATTGGATGATATTGAGAAGTACAAAACCGAAAGCAGATAGTGTACACTTACACATAAAAGTCACTTTATATTATACTTTCTAAATATACAGGATTAAATAAATAAAAAACACCACAAGCTCTGAGGAACTACACCACCTCTGAAAGACTTTACTCGCCAACCCCCTGATTGCATTGCATTGCAAATAAAAACATACCTACATCCTTTTCACACATAATTACTTATGGTGAGAACTAAAAGTTTTGTTCTACGCCTATTTAAAAGGCTTTTATTTGACAGTTATTCAAACTGCATTATTCAGTATTCAGTTATTCAGTTTCAGTTTGAATAACTTTAGTTATTCAAAAACGCGGTTGTTCTGTTGATCACGAGATGTTGATCATTTAATATTTTTGTATTCTGTCAAAACATTTTTTTTGAATAACTAAAGTTATTGAGTTATTCAAAATAACTAAATAGCATAAACTATTATAGAAATATATAAATCATAGCATAAATCGAGTTTGCGATGGAACGAAGAGTAATCGATGTTTATCGCATTTGTTTATTTTTAATTTCCGAATATACCATAGGTTACTTTCTTACATACCTGTCAACGCTGTCGGAAAAATGACACTTGTTCCGTATCGTCCGTATCGTAACATACTGTCCCATGTTACAACGTATATTTGTTTGTACAGAAATATAGTCACTCTGGACAAACCTCCGTGGTTTTTTTGAGTGTCTATTATTGTATTGTGTATTTTTGATAACTAATTCCATAAATAAAAATTTAAGAATAACAAATTATTTCAAATTACTAAAAATATCATCACCAAATTGACCAGTCCCGCCTCGTTGTCACCTATGTTTTCGTTGTCACCAGAGACTAAACCTAATCCACTTTTAATTTACTGCCATCGATTTCCTGCTCATTCAGTATCTTTTGTTGCTCATTTAGTATCTTTTGTTGCTCATTCAGTATCTTTCGTTGCTCATTCAGTATCTTTTGTTGCTCATTCTCAATCTTTTGCTGCTAATTTAAAAATTTGCTTTTTTGGGCTAAAATATTAAGTTCAGATAAAGGTCATAGAAAAAGAGTTGTTAATGATAAAAATCGCGTGTTAAGAGGCTGCGGATATTTTTCATTAAATCCCAACATCTCCAACAAGTCAATGCTTAACCAGTACGACAGCGGCGGCGGTGGGATTTCTGTACCCCGCAAATAATTAACAAACAGTAAAAGGTCAGAGGTCATTGCTTGACTGCTTAATGAAATGTGTTTTTATTTATTAACTAGCGACCCGCCCTCACTTCGCTTCGGTTTATTAAATTTAAAACAATCGGAATAAGATATTTTCCTGCGGTAAAATGGAGCCTATATTTTAAGTTAGACATCTAGCAATGCATCGGTGAAAACTGCATTCCATGCAGTAGTTTTTGCGTGATGCGTCTACAAACATACAGACAGACAGACAGGCAGACAAAACTTCTAAAAACTGTTGTTTTTACTTCTGTTGCTCTAATAAAGACCCCCCATATTAGTTTTTTTTTCAATATCTATAATGTACAGACATCGGCCTGTTACAATTTTATTATATGTAATAGATAATAATATTTTCCTTAATTCGAACCATATCCTTAGATTTGTTAGCAAGTGAAACTTAAACTAATGTTATTACTTGAAATTATAATAACTTATACTTAAAACTAGCTTCATCCACTGCGTCTAGAAGGGACAGTCGGCCTCAGCCACAATCATCCTCAGAATGCTATTGCAGCATCTTGAAATAAATTAAAAACAGAATCTTGAAACAAAAAAAAATTAGTTTATTTATTTCTTTACAAGATACACCAACAGCATTTACACGACAAAATACAAATGTTAAAAACATAAATTCAACATACTTTAACAGGTGCATACAAGTTCAACACATGATAAAATACGAGTATAAACAAAATTAAATTTGAATGAACAAAAATCCAATTAAATACGGTTAAATTACAATTTACTAGTTAAATAATCTTAATATAAGTTCGTCTTAACAATGTTAACAATAAATCCTGTCGCACAAATAATGTCATAATATATTATATGTCATAAATTATACACCGTTCCAATCCAATTTGTACAAAATATAAACAAACATGGCGATTTGAGGTAACTGACGCGGACTTAAATTTAGTAGTGAAGGATAAGTGTTTTAATTATTCATAATTTGATTCACCCAGAGTACAAGTTTGCCCTAGATTTAAAGCTAAATGTGGATATATGTTAATGATTTGGTTTTGTTTTCGAAAAATTGGATTGGAACGGGCTTGGAATAGGGTCATTTTTAGTCAAAACACAGTTTGTCCTCACAATGTGTCGTCCTTAAAATGACCCCAAAATACATTACTCAAAGTACCTACTCGAATTCCTAAAGTTGTAACGCCCTCATTTGATTGAAATTCTTGACCGTGACAAGTTTATAGCGGGGACATTGAAACTGATCCTGTTCAAACAACGGACCCTCATGTCCACAATAAGCTCTGCGTCCACTGACGGCACGGTACAGCAAATTATCTTTCGTTAACAAATCATTATGTACCTAAATCAAATGTATTTAGAATTCAAATATCAAAGACACTTGTAATGACCAGTGTCATTTACTAACAAAGAGACCACTTGGGCACGCATCTGCAGCGCACAGTATGCCGTGGCATCCCGTGGCATGACGAGACATTCCTCGAGATGCCACAGTCACTAGTTGGTGAGCAGGGCTACTTCATCTTCAACTGGCAGGCTTCCGCACTTAGTCGTGCTTGACGATCATTGTGCGTTGGGCAGGGCTGGCTACATTTGATTGTCAAAATACGATTGTTGACAAGAAGTGAATAAGATATCGACGGAGGTTACGACATGCCGACAGAGACTTCGGCATACCGAGTGCAGACTGATTGCTTTGACGACCCTAGTGACCAAAATAGGGAAAATATTTTCAGTATGCTCTCAAGAGCTGTGATAGTCTAGCTCATATTCTATATTAGTATCTATATTCAAATCATATTCGTGTGATCGTGACTTAAAAAGCCTGGGCCCGTATGGATTTTTTAAAATTGTCACTAACTCGGCGGTGTAGGAAAACATCGTGAGGATACCCACATGCTACAGAAATTAAAAAAATCTAGCGTATATGATCCACCAACCCGGATTGTGACCTGGTGGTTTATGGCCCGAACCCTAAGTGATTCACTCGGGGAAACCTGAGCCCTGCAGTGGAACAAGTACAAGTAATGCTCTCCAGACCAGGTGCCGAAGCATACATTGGCGTGCCGTGTGGTCAGTGGGCGTCGGGCTTTACTGAGAAACTATGCAAATACAGTAACCCACTAGGCATTGTCGATTTAATTAATTCACAGATGAGATTAATTGAATTTCGATCCGACCCTCGTATTATTAATAAACAGGATCTTTATTACGTTACGCATTAAATTCTGGGGGTGTATCATGACCTCTTTGGGAAAACGTGAGTGAAATGCCAATACTCCATTACTTAATAGGCAATCTGCAACACGTGGCGGAAATATACGAGAACTGGCCAGAGACATGTACCTACATCATTTTTTGTATGATTACTTTTTGAACTGTTATGAAAAGGTGTAAAGTACAATTTGGTATCTGCTAAAATTATAGTCTCCTCGATCTATACATATAATAAAAGGCTTGTAATTAAATGAAAATGTGTTTCACGAAAAGCAAATCATGATCAACAAAACAGTCTATTATTGAACAACTAAAGTAATTTCCTATTTCTCTTATTCCTTATTTCTTTATTCACTCCTATTTTTGTCATCAACGAGCCGAAACCTAACCCACCTTTTAATTTGCTACTATCACAAATAAATTCACAATGAAATAAAATAAAGAATAAAAAAATACTTACATGTATTATCAACAATTTTCAATATAATTTATCTTTCTACTATTCACATTCTATTATTATTTCTATTCTCTTAATCACATTTACTATTTCTGCCACAAGTTCAACGATTTCAACTTAGAATTCCAATCTGTAAAGATGAGACATCCTTGAGACAAAATTGAATCCATTTGAATCAAAGTACGAGTAGATTTTATCACTCAGAACTGATTCAATTACAAGAAACATTTATAGAAATTTATTTTATTATTTTAGTTTTAATATATACATTTTCATTCTTGAATATTAAACTTGCTATTGTCCTTAAACATTATTTAAACCTTTAGTTCTACCTACCTTTATAAATGTATAATATACTAGTGGCAAACTTGCTATTGACCTTAAACTTTATTTAAACCTTTAGTTCTACCTACCTTTAGAAATGTATAATATACTAGTGGTAAACTTGCTATTGTCCTTAAACGTTATTTAAAGCTTTAGTTCTACCTACCTTTAGAAATGTGTAATATACTAGTGGTGCCCACGACTTCGTTCGTGTGAACTTTACAGTGATTCTCGTGGAAACTGTAATGTATCGGGATAAAAAGTACACTAAATATTACCCGGAATATGAGCTATACATATATTTATTGTTAATCAGATTAAGCCAAGTCGTAAGCAAAGAATCTGCTTTGCATGTGTGTGTATGCATACGAGTATGTATAGTTTGGTATGAGCTTAATTTATTTAGTGTACTATATTAATGATGTTTTCCGTGTCATTGTCATTTTAATGAATACATGAACTGTTTTTTTACATGCATTATTATGTAAAAGATTATAAAAGTTCATTTTTTTGTTCAATTTAGTGTAACATGTTGGGGACTATGGGACTAAAAATTATTGTTGTAAGCCGCTCCTTACAATAGATACTCTCCGTTGTACGTATCTTTTTACTTTGGAAGAATTGAATGTAGCTCGTAAAGCTCTTTTTTTCTAAAACATACGGAAAAATCGGAATCAGTCATTAAACATGAATACTTCAGTATATTTGAATTATACACTCACTAATTATCTAGTCAAGGCATACATTTATTATTATAAACGCCTACGAGTTCTAAGTAACATGTCTCAAATATGATGTAATTCAAGGCGAGCGTAGTCAGTCGACTAGCTCGCCTCCTTATACAAAACAATAATTTAATATAAACCGCCACGTGTTCCGTAGATATACATTATTAAAATTCACAGTCGGATAGGATATTTCACTTTTTCCGTACGTTTCGTAAAAATAATGTCAACACAAAAATTTAAGAGCTTTACGAGCTCTTTGGAAGTTCTGTGTTTAGGGTGTTTGGTGTATGATGTATCAGAAGGTTGGGTAAATAAACTGTAATCGTCCTCCAAATTATTATATTAAATGATCACAAGATTTAACTAAAAGTACACATCTTGTTGTCGTGCGGAAGACGACTGGAAAGGACAGTGTGAACTATGACGCTGTGCCGCAATTACTGACAACGTAACACCGTGCAGTGTTCAGCGTGCACAGTGTCAACACTGTGTCCCTACACATCGTTTGTACTCGTATCAGCCTATAACATCCTACTGGAAGCTACAAAGCCTCCTCTTATATAAAAACCTCTGTTTCGTAATTGTATTATGAAAGAGTTACCTGTTTTTCCCCGACAGTTAATTTAAACTTATATACACAATATACCCAAAAACCAATAACTTCAAATGAATTTATTATAACATTTAAAATAGTTACACCTAAAAATAAAATAGTTACTGTGTGAAGCGAAAACAAACGAAACGTCGTCAAACTGTTGACAAACAAAAATTGCAAGCAGCTGGTCTACTAGACAGGGACTTAGAATACACAGTAAAAGTCAAAGATTTTATTTTAAAAAAATCAGAATTTGTCATCAAGTTCAGAACAAAAGTTGTTAGTTTTGATAGAGATTCAGTTTTAATTTTTATTACGTTTTATTAATTTTTTTATTTTTTTTTATTATGTATGCCTTGTCAATAGAATAAAAAAGTACTTACATGTATTATCAACAATTTTCAATATAATTTGTCTTTCTACTATTCACATTCTATTATTATTTCTATTCTCTTAATCACATTTACTATTTCTGCCACAAGTTCAACGATTTCAACTTCGAATTCCAATCTGTTCCAAAATTTATTTCAACATTTAATTTTTCCCCAATATGTTTGTGGCATATTTTTAAACTATCGATATGGAAATTTACTAGATGACACAATACGATACACATATCAAAGAAACCCGGTTTCTTTGATACGAAAATCGAGAGCTACTGAGCATATCTATTAGACCCAAACGCGCCTGCCCTATAGTCTACGAGTACTGTGTACTGTGTGTACTGTCTATGATTTAAACGGACAGCAAATTTATGGGAATTTGGTCAGCATTTGGAATTAGGTCAGCTATTGGCAGCAAAAATTATCGGTTGGCAGCAAATCGTTATCAACTTACAAAGCATTTATTGTCAGCAGAATTTTTCCTATCTTACACTGCAGTTTATTAGGGATGATAGCTAAAAATTAAAATCATGTATAGATTTATAACACGCCATCGGATTAAGAGTACCCATTTAATGAAAGTAACTATTTGTTTAATGAAAAAAAACAATTCGCTTAATGAAAGAAACGAAACAGATTTTATTACTTAAACAAAGCTGGTTTACTTTTCGCAAGACGATTGCGTGTTCTTTTTCAACCAAAATGGATAAGTATATTTTTTTTAATTGCATAATACTGTCTTTATCACAAAATCGGGTGTCATTACTTGACTATTACTTGAAAAATTGAAACTATATAATTTGCCGCTTCCAGTAGTATGTTTAAATGCTGCCAGAAATATACTTCTGTACTGAAGGCAAATAGAAAACATCATAGAAATAATGCAGCCGAAAATACATATTTTTGCTGACAAGTCACATTTTTTAAAGCCTATATATAAATTATGGTGATACGTATTCAATATTAGGTATACATTTTTGTTTTTCTTTTCGAATTGTTCTGTTGCTAACATGTTGCCCATGAAGTTGCATGTTGTTGCTGACCAGTCATTTTAATTGAGTGCAGTTGCTCGATCATTTATCCACTGCCATAAAAAATATATCCTTATTTTTATTCACCCCTACTAAATTGACTATAGCAATTGTTTTGAACTATAATTATTTAATACATTACAAATCCTTTTAGAAATGCTCCCTGCTTATTGGTGTTCTGCTTTCAGCTGGTTATCAGTAGTCCAGATAAGGTGACATTTTTCAAAATTTTAAAGTCTTGATTACTTCAATAGAATTCCTCTCTCTGGTTCTGTCCATATGGTTCTCTTCAGCTCTCCCAAAGATTTCTAAAACATGTTTAACCCACTGCCTCCTCTTACTGCCGCCTCAACAATCTTAAATGAGTTTCGAACAAAAACGAGCAAGGCCGAAGCCAAATAAATGTTACCCAATTACACAGATGTAAACTCTAACCCATTATCGAAGGAAAATAAGGGACATTCAAGGCTGTTGTTCAGTTACAAATAGTCAGCTGATGATTACACATAGTTACAAAGATTTTTTTCCAGACGGTTAATTAGCTTTTATGAAGACATATGGCATCCTGACTCTGAAAATAAAAATCGTTTTCATCTATCAGCTTTAGTTTTTGAGATATGGCGTATGTGTAATTTTGTAGAAAAATACAAAAAATTAATACCATAAAAAATATTTAATTTTCGGAAGCAGCCAAAAATGATATGTTTAATGATTTTCTTGCATGAGATGCTTGTGGTAGGTCTCGTTTCAAACTCCAGCAATAATCTGCCATCATATGCACATCCCATCTACTCTTATATCGTTCCTCCATGGTGCGAATTTCTTGATGGAATCTTTCTCCTTGTTCATCACTAAAGTGGCCAAGATTTTCAGGAAAGTGGTCCAGATGAGAGTGTAAATAATGAAGTTTTACGCTCATGTTGCAACCAAGATCTTTCAGACATAATAACATATGTTGGACCAAGTCTTGGTAGTTTGGTGCTTTAGTATTACCAAGAAAGTTTTTCATTACTGACACAAATGATTTCCATGCTTTGGACTCTTTTTCATTCATTGTTTTAACAAAATTTTCATCATTAACTAGCAGACGTATTTGTGGTCCATCAAATATTCCAGCTTTTAATTTTTCTGTGGTTCGGCCAGGGAATTTCTGTGTAATATACTCAAAACCGTCACCATTTGTATCAAGCGCCTTGACAAACTGCTTCATTAGGTTTTAGGTTTTAGGTGCAGTGGTGGCAAAATAATGCGATCTTTGTTAATGAGAGGAGAATGTATTATATTCTGCTTTCCAGGCACTAATTTTTCTCTTGGAGGCCACTCTTTCCGAGTCCAATGATGTTCTCTATCTCTGCTGTCCCAAAGACAAATAAAACACGGATACTTTGTAAGCCCACTTTGCTGTCCTAGAAGAAAATTTACCATTTTAAAATCCACGCATATTTGCTAGTTATGTTCATGGTATTTGATTTTCTCTATAACAGAAGAAATATTTTCATAAGCTTCTTTTAATGTCCTGGAATATGCAATAGGGATAGAACCGAATTTATTGCCGTTGTGTACATTTCAAACTTCTTTGGCTGCTGTCTATAAAAAGACGCCAATCATGTGGATTATACTGTTGTAAACCCATGTTATTCATTAAAGCTTTGACATCTTGACAAAATACTAAGTCATTTTCTTGCGAAAAATATTTTAACAAATCCTTTTCGCGCGTACGATATATCGTGACTTTAGTATTGGGTGCAAGTACTTTTTTTTCTTTCAGTCTAGAGGCGAGTAACTCGGACTGTTCTTTTGTCAAATTAAGATCTCTTATTAGGTCATTCAACTCGTTTTGGTTAAAAAGTTCTTTGGTCGGGACTTTGGGGATAAAATCAGGATCATTTGACTTATCATCGTCTATTATGTCGTCTGTTTCCATTTGGCAAGAAGCTGCTGCAGATGTCGAAGGTAAAATTGGTGGTATAGGCTCTTGAGCTAGAATAGGTAACAAAGTTGGTCGTTTAGCAGATGGTAAATCAGGATAAATCCATTTACTGCGGTTATTTGAATTAATGCCGTTTACATTAACGACAAAAAAATAACAATCATCATGGTGGTTTTTCGGTTCTCGCCAGATCATGGGGGTTTTGAACTTCAGGGAACTTCTTTTTCCACTTGACCATTGTCGCAAACTAACAACACAATTTTGGCAAACAGTTTTAGGCACCCACAGCTTGTCCAAATTACACACTTATACTTTAAAATAGTCGGTATACGCGGTTTTTACGAAATCTGTCACCGATTTTCTATAATTTTTAAAAACATATTCACCACAAATAAAGCAAAAACATTCCCGATCGTTTAAACAACGTCTCCTTGATGTAGACATCGCTATAATTTTATCTTAAGTCACTTTTTCGTTTTTCTGACTATAACTTATGACTGACTAATTCACTTTTTCTGACATTAACCTCTATAACACTAAGTTGGTTTGAAATCCCAAGATATTAATCTAGTTTTAAATAATAATCTCAATGCTGTCCGAGTCGAAGACAACAGATAATATTTTTATAATGTGTTATTTATAAAAGTTGTTACTATTGTCTATGTCTTTATAAGTGGTACATATTTTATTAACTTCTCACCATTAGGAAAATTGTGTACTTTGAATTATGTATGTATAAGACTTTGACTCTAGGTAATCTACAGTACATCGCGATATTATGGCATATTGTGAACTGAAATGACCTATATTTGCAACTAGCGACTCGCCCTCGCTTTGCTTCGGTTTATAAGTTTTTTTTTTTCAAAATTTCAAAATAAAATATCTTAGACATGGTTAATGTAGCTTCCTATTTGTGAGAGAATTTTTGAAATCGGTTCAGTAGTTCCAGAGATTACCCCCAACATACCTACAAACACACAATTTTACCTCTTTATTATAGATTAGTACGGTATCATATATTTCTAACATTGTCTAAAGCTTGAATTGTCTAAAGCTTGCGTCATCTTGAACGCTGCGACAACAATGCACATTGACACCTCGCCAGCTCGAAGTCGAACTGTTACACATGCGAATGTTCTCCGATCGGTACCTTGAGCTAGCGCACCATTGTAATGTGATGGTCGAAATTGAATTCCAAAATGTTACATTCCGTGAAAATGCTCCCGGACCTTATCCAAGGTGCGTATCCAGAGTATCCACCTTGACGAAACGCCCGCGTGATTACAACCGTTTTTGCGTTCGTAAACGGATTATCAGTTACGAGTATACAGTCACTTTAAATTTCATTGCTCTGACGCAGAGAATAAATTTGTTCTACAATGTCGTATTATGTAAAGAAATTTGTATTTCTTCGAAAACTAGATTGGCCGAAACTTTCGATAGTTCTCACATAATAGAGTATGTACATACTTAGACTAGAGGGCATGCAACCAAATATGTATTGTATGTATATATTATTATTATTGTATAAAATTGCGCCATGTACCTATTTTTGATATTATTATCTGTTTTCTCCTTACAACGCAAAGGTATGGACTGAACATGATGGCTTTGGCGATAACGGCGCCTGTTGTACTTTTCAGGTTACTCACTTAAATTGTCTCTTTTCAACACAATAAATAATTTGTCTATCTGTCTATGTATCTTTATGTTTGAAAGGGAAAAATAATAGAAATTTTATTTTCGACGTACCGTACATATCGCGGGGGTACTGTACCTATTTTTGTTGATATACTCGTAATTAATCATCATCTAGTTTACTCGCGTTTCAAACCTCTCACGGTACAAACGTACACGTATTTATCAGAAAATGTCCCAAAACATCGATCCAGGCTTAATTAACATCTTTCGACCGTTCCGCATTCTCTATCCATTCTCTGTAACCGCTACTGCTACAGCCGCCGACGAAAATCTCTGCAAAAGTCGCCAATACCGTTCTTACACTATTCTAACTTTAGCCGCTACCACCTTCACCTCCTGGTGGAACATCATCACATTAATTTACTTTAATAATACATTCCTTGTTGGAATACATTTGACCGTCGCGTACTGGACTCACCATATTCTTCTGGTACCTTATCTTCTTGTGACTTCAAGCAAATGTAAAGTAAGGAAGCTGTTCTACGAAATTCAAGATCTGGATAGCAGTTTGGACATGACAGGCAAGGAGACCATCGCCAGAAACATAGAGAAAAAGTACATTTTTTATATAATAGGCCTCATAATGTTCCATGGAATAGTTTGCGCTATAGATATTTATTTTTACGGAGGCGGTCTTGAAACCCATTTCGGCAAACTCAGAGTTGTTTGGGCGTGGAACTTCATACGGCTCATCGCTGACTGCGAAACCTTGTGCCTATCTTGCTTCCTCGCTATTCTCCACTCCAGGATCCATTATTTTATCAAGATCCTCAACAGCCTCGCTAATAATGACTACAAGCACATTGAAATAAGTATATATACTTGTTACAGAAAAATACTGCGCATCATAAAAAGAATTAACAAAGTTTTCCAATTACAGGTAATTCATTTTTTATTTAATTAAAATTAAATGCTACTGATAAACATACAAGTGATAACATATAGCTACTGATAACTGTTTTGCGGGAACTTCGGTTTTGCGATTGAGCGGTGTTGCGGGGCGGGGCGGGGGGGGGGGGTGATAATTCTGTTTAAATATTTCTGTTTAAAGTTCATAAGATGACACCCACACTGCTGGAGCTTTGCAATATAGGCGCGACTGATAGTATTAAATATTTGCATATGTACTTACAACATTTCCGGAACTCTTTTCTACAATAAAGTGTATCTTATATATGTATATTGTATACAATTTCTTTTTTCAGACATTGCTGGTATTGTGTTTCGAGTACTACTTCACCGTGGGCAATATTCTAGCGGTATCTCGGTACATGTATGAAACAACTGTACGTATTTATACTTTTTTTTTATAGAAAGAAGGTGGCAAACGAACATACAGTCCATCTGGTGGTAAGTGGATACTGTCGCCCATAGACATCCGCGATACATGCCAACATTAGTCCAAAATAACAAACTTTGGCACGCCCCCGGATGCGCTGCCTACCTTTAATATTTATTACAATTTGGTAATGATAAGTGTATGTCAGTGTTTCCCAAGGATACATCTAGATACATCAAACGGGGTGGTAACATTGTCAAACATGCGAATCAATAAGAACAAAGAATAAGCGCCCAGTGAAAATTTAGGGATTATTCCCAGCGGCCACCACCACTGGTGGCAGTTAGGACGAAATCATAATTTAATTATGTTAGTATATGTAAATTGAAATAATGAATAAACGAAGTGAGAGTACCTACTGTGTTTTTATATTATATGTTATTAATTCAGGCCTGCTACATTTTAAAATACATATATTATTGAGCGGGAGAGTGCACGCTGTAATCCAACAATCGCTGGGCCCGCTCAACTGGCCACGTTACCCCTCTCTCACAGAAGACTACCTTGAAATGCACTGCGTTTCCCACTTTATCTGATTTCCGTAATGTATGTACGTGTTTCGGTAGTGAGTCAGAGTCCATTCCCATCCTATCCCTCCCCATTTTCCCAACGCTTTCTCCAAATCCATTCCTATATCTCCAAAGGTAGGTAGCGCATCCGGGGGCGTGTCAACGTTTGTCATTTTGGACTAATTTTGGCATGTATCGCGGATGTCTATAGGCGACAGTATCCACTTACCACCAGGTGGACTGTATGCGCGCCTGCCGCCTTCGCCCATAATAAAAAAAAATTGTAAAACATCTCATTATAAACAATAAAAACGTTATTTATAAAGAGGTGCTTCAGCATTGTTAATACAACGCGGACAAAATCGAAAGCAAAGTCTAATATTGTACAATCTAGCAATATAGTATAGCATTTACATAATAAACACACTTTTAATTACAGCTTATAAATAGTATACACACGGCGATCAGAGCCCTGCTTGTGGCACGCCATTTAGCCGTGTTCGTACAATATGGAGTACTAGGGGGCCAGATCACTTCGCAGATCGACCACATCTTCGTCCTCGCTGCTACAATCAAGGATTCAGATCATACAGGTAACATTAAAAGCTAGTTCCCACGAACAGAGTATGTGCGAAGGCTTTTTTTATTAAAGGAAAATGACAGACAAGCAATTAAATGAACAAAATTGTAATGTTAATCAGAATACGTCATATAATGTTCGCCTTTAATAGAGGCGTACGAAAATTTACATAATAATTGTCACTTTCGTCATTACTCATTACATTAATCATCATTACTAATTATTACATTCATCATTACTAATTATTACATTCATCATTACTAATTATTACATTCATCATTACTAATTATTACATTTATCATTACTAATTATTACATTCATCATTACATTATCATTGGGTGCAGTATGAGGCGTGGGTGATACAACATAAACCCTGCCTGCGCCCTCTAAAAATTGTTTTACAAAATAGATGGCGGACGAATAAACGAACC
Organism: Sesia bembeciformis; assembly: GCA_943735995.1. Lineage (NCBI taxonomy): Eukaryota > Metazoa > Arthropoda > Insecta > Lepidoptera > Sesiidae > Sesia > Sesia bembeciformis. Next base: position 203,549 of record OX031028.1, on the reverse strand, counting down.
ACATGGTGAGTGGACACCGCTGCCCATGGAGACCTGCTATTTGCATTGGATTTTCTATTAAACGCCTGATATTTACAGAAGAAGTACGCGTCGGCGGCGAGGACATAGTGTCTATAGCGAAGGTGCACACGGCCCGGCTGAAGGTGCTAGATACGCTGGAGATCAACGGAGAGCTTCCACTGATGATGTTCACCGCCATCGCCTCCACTGTCATTGTCTGCTTACAATTGAGGGTTATGTGAAGCATTAACAAATCAACCAAGCATAAACACGATATTTCATTTTCTAGTCTAAAAAGTTGCACTTTTTATCAGTTGAAAATGAGTTATATTGAGTGACATGTTTCTAATTGGAGTTGCGATGTCGTTTATGGTGTTTTAGTGACGCACATTAGGACAAACTACACATTTAGTAACCATTAAACAAACTTTCGAAAAAATATTCTGCTATTTTATTCCTTCCAATCCTCTACTGAAATAGCTATATTATTATAGCTATATTTATTGTTGCCGAAATTTCAAATACGCCACAAATACAAACGTCCGCGCACAGCTCTATTGGGACCGGCTCGTCATCACAGACAGGAATAAGCGAATAAGCCCGACACCTGAAACCGAGAAGGGAAGGAAGTATCTTGAGCTGGCGCACGAGATAAAAGATATGTGTGACGTGACGGCCACTGAAATCATCCCAGTCGTTTTATCTGTAAACGGGTTAAATCCGACCAGCCTTGAGACCAACATGAGGCGGTTGGGTTTCCGTAGCGACTTGCTTCCGATACAGCGCGAATCGTCCGCCGATTTCTCTTCCTAGGGTCTTGAACCCCGGCCAACTCTCCCTAATTTTGACTTATCGAAAAGGAGGCAAAAAGGTGTAAGGCCATTTTTTTAATAATAATTTTATTTATTTGCGTCTCATGTAACAACAAAGAAATTGGAGTCCGTCTACTTGGGGATGACATTGTCAGTAATTTAAAATTATTTATTTTAGTTATTAGAGTAATTTAGTACTTTCATACTCCTGGCGTTCAACTACGAGCTAAATGCACTAAAGTGCAGAATTAAAAATTCGCATTATGGTTGTGTAGAATCCAAGTAACATCGTATTATCGTATTGTGTGGAGGAAAGTTAATATATGTTAAATGAAGTCGCTCATATTGAGTTTTAATGCGACACCGATTTATTTTTGATATGAGAGCATTAAAAATACTGGATATTCCGCACGACGACAAACTTAGGCTTAATACATATTCACACTTAGCCTAGAAATCTTCTTTAACTTAAGAACTGTCTGCTCGTACACCTGAATACAATTGATCAAAACGTGTGTCGACCGCAGCGATGTTAACCATTTTCCAATATACTGGCTGCAGTTACACAATACATGTGTACTAGAAACGCCACTAGAATGTCGCGCTGTTCACGGTACGGACGTGCTCCCGTTTTGCAATACGCGTAAACACGTGTTATATTATTGTGATATTTCGCAGTAGCAGTGGAAACTATTTCTATATTATTTTTTTTATTTTATTCTTTTAGATAAACAAACAACAATTAGTGTTACAGTAAAGATTATTTCAGATTTCACAAAAAGACAATAAAATCTAGTAGGTAGATTTTATGATCTATTAGGTTAACAGCTCAAATGGCTTCCAGATCGTCGTCGCCGAGATGCACATACACTTTCCGTCTCCTACAGCATACCTTTCAATCCGTTGACACCTGAATACTTGATCCAACTTTTTCACAATTTCTCTTGTAAATAAACTGACGTATAAAATCGTAAAATACAGAAATCGTAAATAATGATTCAATGGAATAATAAAACAATCATAAATAATCAAACATGACCTTTACTTATATCTTTTAACGAATTTTGGTATCTTCTCTACTTTATCTAAATAGAAATAAAGGAAGAAAAAGGCGCAGGTAATTTATTGTTGATGATTAAACTGTCCTTACAAGCACATACATACTTTATTAACCACTCACAATTAGGAAAATTAAACGTTACTTTGAATTATGTACAAACATCTGACGGTAAGTAATCTCCAGTATCTCCCGATACTACGGCAAAGTGTGATTTGAATGGCCTTTATTTGCACTTATTACCGTGTGGTGTCAGACGGCTTTAGGATAGCACCACTGCGTGGGTTCTATTCCAAAGTAGCTCTTCGCGTGGGTGTCGTAAAAGGCTATTAAGGGATAACAAAGCGACTACCACAAACCCTGAGAAACTACACCAACTCTAAAAGAGTAGACTCTTGGCCAGTGTGGCATTTTAAGTTTAAACATCCCTCATACGCAAGACTATGAGGAGAGTCCATCTTCAACAATGGATACTTAAAGGGCTGGTTACGGTAAGGTATTTAGATACATGTAACATTGTCTAACAGAGCAATTCGCGTGATTACAAACGTTTTGAGTTCATAAACGGATGATCGTTTTTTCGTTGAAAAAAAAACACGATGGATAAAAAAACATGATGGATCAAAAAAAAGGATGAAAAAGTGAATACAACATTTTTATTTTTTCGTTTTCACTAAATGGCTTTCGAAATTCGAATTGCAAATAAATGATGTTTTGAAAACGGTACAGCTCGAATGAGTTCTCTTTCTGAAATTTATGTAACTCAAAATTTACCTAGTCACCCTATGTATGAGAGTGGGATTTCGTCGATAATTCGGATAGCGTGTCGTCGACGGAGTCAAAAGGGTCCAACTGGGTCTTTAAAATTCAGATTCGTTATTCCGCCACAGGGAACAGATTTGTTCTACAATCTGATTTTGCGGTCGGCGCGAACTAGCCACCTATACAGTATGTTGGTTATGAGTTGTAAACATGTTTGTATTTGTTCGAATACTCAAATTATTAAAGCTTTCGATAGTTCTTACATTGTATAGGTATAGCTACATACTTAGTACTCTAATTACTTGTACTTTGTATTTCACTGTATATTTTTAGTGAACATTAAAGTACATTCAGTCAAAAAAGTATCGGGAATGGATGATTTGTTTATGGTTCCAAATTCAATTTTTTGTTTTTTTTGTTGTTGTTAGATTGGCACAACTGTTTTCCATTTTGTCGCGGAGTTTGAGTTGCATCTGTTATTTAGATTAAATACAGTGCTGTTTTTAGTTATATCATATCTAGTGTGTATTGAGAATTTCATAATGGACAAAAACATCGAACAAAGAGTTTGTCTTAAATTTTGCATCGCCAATAGAATTTCGTGTTCGGAGTCACTGAAAATGTTACAGAAGGCTTACGGTGAATCGACTTTATCAAAAACAAGTGCTTATGAGTGGTACAAAGCGTTCAAAAGCGGTCGAGATGTGATGGAAGATTTGCTTCGCTCTGGTAGGCCATCAACGTCTGCAACTGAAGTTAACATCGCAAAAGTGAAAGAAATAGTGACTGAAAATCCTCATTCAAGTTTGAGAGAGATAGCCGCCGAACTTTCTGTGTCTCACGAGTTGATCCGTACCATTTTAAATAATCACTTAGGTATGAAACATGTTGCCGCTCGGCTAGTCCCAAAAGACCTGAATTTTCTCCAAAAACTCAATCGCATCAGAGTCGCTGAGGACATGCTAGAACGAGTCAATTCCGACCCAACATTCATGAAACGCATTGTTACTGGTGACGAGACGGGGGTTTACGAGTTTGACATGCAAACAAGTCAACAAGCTTCGGAGTGGCGCTTTCCAACTGCACCGAAACCGAAAAAAAGACCACAAAGTCGATCAAAAGTCAAAGTCATGTTGACTGTTTTCTTTGACTATCGCGGTGTTGTGCACTCGGAATTCTTGCCAGAAGGTCAAACGGTAAATAAAGAATATTATTTGAGCGTTATGCGGCGTTTAAGAGAGCAAATTCGACGAAAAAGGCCAGATTTGTGGAAAGAAAATTCTTGGATTTTGCACCACGATAATGCGCCTTCGCACAGGGCCATCATTGTGAACGAATTTTTGACCAAAAACTCAACAAATACCATCAAGCAACCACCTTATTCACCTGATATGGCTCCAGCCGACTTCTTTCTTTTTCCTAAACTCAAATTACCACTTCGTGGCACCCGTTTTCATTCGGTAAAAGACATAAAGGAGAGTTCGCGGCGAGAACTGAACACAATTCCGGAAAAAGCGTTTAAAAAATGTTTTGATGGTTGTATTATTCGTTGGCGCAAGTGTATCGATTCTGAAGGAGCATACTTTGAAGGTGATAAAATAAATTTGGATGAATAACTAACATTTTGTGTATTATTGGTCTTTTCCCGGCACTTTCTCGACAGAGTAGTATATCTATCTACTTACTTATCGCATTACTTAGTCTGGAAACCATATCAACTTTATGTACCCGAGTAATTAGCTGCTTATTTCAAAATGATGATCGATTGATCAATTACGACGTGGCGTACATATCGCTGTGTACTGTACCTACATTTGTTGATATAACTAATGACCATCTAGTTTATTCAAGTGTTAGCCATCTCACAGTGCAGACATAGATTATACCTATGCATCAGAAAATGTCTCAAAACATCGATTCAGGCTTAATTAACATCTTTCGACCGTTCTGCATTCTCTATCCGTTCTCTGTAACTGCTACTACAACATCCGCTGATGAAAATCGGCAATACCGTTTTTACATTATTCTTACTTTAGCCGCTACCACTTTTACCTCCTGGTGGAACATTATCACATTAATTTACTTTAAGAATCCATTCCCGATCGGAATACATTTGATCATCGCCTACTGGACTCACCATATTCTTCTGGTACCTTATCTTCTTGTCACTTCAAGTAAATGTAATGTAAGGAAACTGTTCTACGAAATTCAAGATCTGGACAGCAGTTTAGCCATGACAGGCAAGGAAACCATCGATAAAATCATAAAGAAAAAGTATACCTTTTATATAATAAGTTTAGTGACGTTCCACGTTTCCGTTTGCGCTATGGATATTTATTGTTACGAGGCCGCTCTCGAATCCCATTTCGGTAAACTCAGAGTAGTATGTGTATGGAACTTCATACGGCTCGCCGCGGTCTGTGAGACCTTGTGTCTGTCCTGCTTCCTCGCTATTCTCCACTCCAGGATCATTTACTTTATCAAGATCCTCAACAAACTCGTCAATAACGAACACAGCGATATTGAAATGGAAATATATGATTGCTACAGGAAAATTCTGCGCGTAATAAAAAGAATTAATAAAGTTTTTCAAATACGGGTAATTTTTTTATGTATGACTTGCCAAAATTTAAGATATTTGGGGCCTTTCTCGCCACCTCCTGATACTTCATCAGAACGTATCATCAAGTTAGTATGAGCTAGATTTAAATGACAGATAATTGGCAGATAAATTATCTATCAGATTGTTAACAGTAACTTTATATAAGGAGGTGGTGAGAAAGGCCGTTAATTCCATTCCATTTCATCCCTTTCGAAAACCGAATACCACCACATTCACCTTTAACCTCATATGAATCCTGACGGAACTTACGTGTGTAATGGTTCGGGATAAAAGTCCCAAATCAAGGTAACTGAAAAACTACCGAACGGGTTTCAATTAAACATACAATTAGTATAATTTTAGTTTAGTATATAATTGTACTAAATTCAATTGAAATCCGTCCAATCAGTTGTAAGTAATGATTGACAGTACACATGCGGATATAAAGATGATTCTCATTGGAACTTTATACTGGATCTGGATTAAAAATATTGATGTTTATATTCTGATGGAAGGAGACAGGACAAGGCACTTATTTGGAAATAGAAGAAGAAAATGTTAACTCAGGACAAGTTATAACTGTGCCAAGTTTCATTAGAATACATGTAGTAGTTTTTGCGTTATGAGCGTGCAGACAGACAAAAATTCCCAAAATATGTATATAATTGTATATTTTGAGCTCTGTGTCATTCATAGTGTAAAGTACACTGCAACTTTTTCGATACATAATTGATATCCAGAAACGGCTCTGTTGCCCAGACACTGTGCTGCGATCTAATTGTATGTACTTGTTTGTGTGTATAGATCTGTAAAGTATCTAATAGAACACGAGATACATTGCACATCTTCATTAAATTGTTTTGCAGACGTTGCTGGTATTGTGTTTCGAGTATTATTTCACAGTGGGCAACATTCTAGCGACATCTCTGATCACGTATAAACAATATGTGAGTTTTTACTACTTTCTACTTATTAATACGTTCGTAAGGAAAACATTAAAAGACCACCGGTCTGAAGCCTCGTGGTGTTGGCCGGCTTTGGAATAGCATCACCCCGTCTCTTCCCGAGGGTACCGTCTAACGTCTAAGGGAAGTTTCTGCCACAAACTCTGAAGAACTACACCACTTCTAGAATAGTGGACTTGCCAACCCGCTTGGCCAGCGTGACGTTTTAAGCGTGGCGTTATCTTTAAAGAATGCTCGGCTTTCAGAAGGATAGCTTGCAATACGCCCCCAGAGAATCGACAGGTCCCCGTCTTCAAAATGGCTGAGGCGGCGGCAACAGATAAAAGTCGGCAAAGTCGAGTGGGCCTGATGGTATTCCTGCAGTGGTGCTCAAATTTTGCGCTCCCGAGTTATCCCCGGTGCTTACGCAATTCTTTAGGCTCTTATACTCCACAAAAAACTTCTCGTCAGCATGGAAGGTAGCTCATGTTCACCCTTTACCTAAAAAGGGTGACCGCACAGACCCGGCCAACTACAGGCCAATAGGGATCACCTCCCTCCTCTCCAAGGTGATGGAGTGTATCATAAACACACAGCTCCTTGGGTACCTAGAGGATCACTAACTGATTAGCGACCGTCAATATGGATTTCGCCATAATCGCTCAGCTGGTGATCTTTTAGCGTATTTAACACACCGCTGGGCTCACGCCATTGAGAGTAGAGGCGAGGCTCTGGCTGTAGGCCTAGACATTGCGAAAGCTTTTGACCGGGTATGGCACAAATCGCTGCTTTCCAAATTACCATCTGATAGATATTTAAGTATTTATAAATAATAAAATTGGAGCCAAAGAAAAACACTCGTTGTTAGTTAACATTTAATGCGGAACTGAGCTACCCTCATTAAACATAATAATTTAATATTATCACATTTCGTAGTACCTGCGCTAATTGGTACTTACATATATATCACCTCCACCCTTATTTACTATTTACGATATGAACTAATACAAAAATAACAATTTTAAATATACTTAACTTACTATCTTAACATTTATAATTTTATAATTTATCTATCTTATCTTATTTATTACATATTTATTACCGTTAAAATATTATTAAAGATTTAAACGAACTATCGGCTTAACTAATCTACCGGAACGAGTACGATACCCTGGCGGGGGTGGCGTGCCGGCCTGTCGTCGGCTCTGAGCCGCGGATTCCCGGCTCTGCTCTTGCTGGACCAAGTCATTCTCCCTCCGACTAGGATACGGCAAGCCCGATATACCAGTATAATTTTTTATTTGATCTAAATGCCTTTTCATACGTACACCATTTTCCCCCTCCACTATTACTGTCCGTGATCCATCGAGACTAGTGATTGTTCCTTTTACCCATCGCTCCCCTGTACCGAAGTTCCTTGCCCATACCTTCTGTCCTACCGTGAACGCTCTCTCCGTGCTGGCGGCGCGCTCCACGAGCCTCCGCTGCTGGTGGCGCGCGCGCTCCCCCGCGCGGTGGGCGCCGCCCTCCCGCAGCAAGTCGAGGCGCGATCGTAGGTTACGCCGCTGCAGTAACATTGCCGGTAATTCTCCCGTAGTACAATGTGCTGTGTTCCGATATGCCATCAAATATGCTTGCAGAGCGATCTCCACGTCGCAGCCATCTCTTTCTGCTTTCTTTATAGCACGCTTGCACAACTTCACGGCCCCTTCCGCCGCGCCATTCGAAGCAGGATGGTAAGCCGGTGTAAAAGTATGTGTTATACCGTTCTTCAACAAAAAGTTCCTCATTTCCGCGCTTGTAAATACCGTTCCGTTATCTGATATAATTTCTCTAGGTAACCCAAATCGCGCAAAAATTTCTCTCAACACTCTTATTGTTGCTGTTGTTGTTGTATCTTTCATTTTAAAAGCTTCTATCCATTTTGTTGAAGCATCAATCAACACAAAATAATTATTGCCTTTAACGGGACCTAGGTAATCCATGTGTAATCTACACCATGGTTCTATTGGGTACTGCCACGGTTGCGGTGGTGCCCGCGGAGGTGCTGGTGCTTCCATTGTACACGTGTGACACTCCTTACACTCTCTTTCGATGTCGGCATCAATCCCCGGCCACCACATATAACTTCTGGCTATTGATTTCATTTTTACAATACCCATGTGTCCCGTGTGTATCTCTTCTAGCATTCTTTTCCGGAATACTGTAGGTATCACCACCCTATATCCCCACATAATGCAGCCAGCATCCGTATAAAGCTCATTTCTTCGCGAGTAGAAAGGCTGTAAATTTTTATCAGCGCAATGACCTGGCCAACCCGACTTGATGTATGTTACAATCCGTCGCAAATGCACATATTCTTTTGTTTTCTGCTCGATATCCTCGTGCGTTAGTGGTAAGTTATCACAAACAAAATTTAAATAAGTATACTCTTTTCCATTCCTGATTGGTGACTCGTAAGGTAATCGTGACAATGCATCCGCCGCATTATTTTCTGACTTGATATACACAATGTCGTAATCGTAGCCCGACAATATCACAGCCCACCGTTGCATTCTGGACGCTGCCATGGTCGGTATTCCCGTTTTTGGACCAAATATTGAAACCAACGGCTTATGGTCCGTCTTCAATAAAAAATTTCGCCCATACAAATATTGATGAAATTTTTTTACTCCGTATATTATCGCCAACGCCTCTTTATCAATTTGCGAGTATGCTTTTTTTGCCACGTTCAATACTCGTGATGCGTAGGCGATAGGCCTCTCGGAGCCGTCCTGCATTTGGTGCGCGATGACGGCTCCCACCCCCACACTACTGGCATCCGTGGTCAGCACCAGCGGCAGCGCCGGATCATAGTGAGCTAGCACCTCGCTTGACAACAGCATTTCCTTCACTCTGCAAAACGATTTATTACACTCATCTGTCCATTCAAACTTCGCTCCTTTTTTCAATAGTGCGTACAAAGGACACAAAATCGTACTTGTATTTTTTAGAAATTTACCATAGTACATAACCATACCCAAAAATGCTTTTACTTCTGTCCCTGTCTTAGGTATAGGTACCTTTGCAATTGCTTTAACTTTATCTGGATTTGTATGAATTCCGTCCTTGTCTATCTTATAGCCCAGATAAATAACGGAGTCCGCCATAAAAGTGCATTTTTCTTTTTTTATTTTTAACCCGTAATCTTGTAATCTTTGTAAAACTCTATGAAGGATTTCTAGATGTTCCTTATCATCCCGTCCAGTCAAAATAACGTCATCCAGGAACACACCCACTTTAGGTATATCCGAAAATATTTGTTCTACTGTTCTTTGGAAAATACCTGGGCTGGAGGATAATCCATATATTAGTCTATTGTATTTAAAAAGACCACGATGCGTGTTAATTACCGTATACTTCCTAGACTCATCAGACAAACATAGCTGCGCATAGGCCTGTGACAAATCAATTTTTGTAAATTTTTTACCCCCTTGAATTTTCGTTAATAAGTCCTCTATACGTGGTAAGGGAAAACGGTCTACCTCAAGGCATTTATTTACTGTTAACTTATAGTCACCGCATATCCTAATCGATCCGTCTGATTTGATTACCGGTACAATAGGTGTAGCCCAGTCTGAGGTATCGACTGGCGCAATGACGTCATCCCGCCGCAGCTGATCTAAGGCGCGCTCAACCGGCTCGCGCAGCGCGTAGGCCAGCGGTCGCGCGCGCAGGAACACGGGCCGCGCGTCGGCGCGCAGGCGTAAGCTCACCTCCCCGCCAGTGTATCGGCCAAGTCCGTCCGAAAATACTTTACAATATCTGGAACTGAGAGATTGTACATTCAGCTTTGACTCTGAAACACTATTATTAAAACAATTTTTTATTTGTACTTCAATGTTTAACTTAACTAACCACTGTCTTCCTAACAACGGCTTTTTACCCCGGTCTACCACGTATAATGGTAAATTCTTACATATTACTTTATATCTTACTAACGGCGATATCTTACCTACCGGAGCGACTTTTTCGCCCGTATAATAGCGCATTATTAAATTACATTTTTCCATTGGCAAATGTGAAAATAATATTTTATAACATTCGGTACTTATACAAGATATTGCACTACCTGTATCTATTTCCATGCTTAAATTCGTGTTATCTACTTGTAGCGTTATCATGAACGGTTCGTAACTATTAACACTTTTTACCATAAACACATTAAAATTTACCTCCTCAGAATCCTGATCTTCGTCCGAATTAATCACCTGTACTTCACCGTTAAACGTGTTTTGCGTGTTATTGTTGCGTAATCGTGGACACATCTTCTTTAAATGTCCCCCCGTAAAACACACTTTGCATACGTAATTACGGTATCTGCACGTTTTTGTATCGTGCCGAGAACCACACACCTTACACTGCGTAGCCGTTGTCAGCGGCGGTCTCCGCGGAGCAGCTCCGGTCGGCCCAGCCCGCACATAGGAGGACGTGCGGCCGCCGCCGCCGCGTGACGTCACTCGGTACTCGCCTCTGGCCGCCACCGCGTTACACGGAGCCTCCTCCGCTGTCTTCCCCCTGCTATTACTTGCTACTCTGTCCTTTTCCACGTATGCTGCATTTGTCTCCGCCGCTTCCATCGAAATTGCCAAATTGTACAATTTTTCTAGCTTCGTGTTATCCTCCTCGGCAAACAGTCGCTGCATAATTGTCTCACTGCTCAGACCACAGACGAATTGGTCCCTTATACTCGTACTCATACAGCACGAGGTGAACATGCAAGTCTTAGACAATTTCTTGAGTTCCGCCATGTACTCCGCTATAGATTCCCCTTGTCTTTGCATTCTTTGCTTAAACTTGTACCTTTCTGCCAATGTACTCGGTTTGGGTTGTAAGTGACTTTGTATAATTGTGACTAACTCCGTAAAAGTTTTATTAGCCGGTTTTTCTGGTGTACAAAGATTAACTAATAATTCATACGTTTCACTTCCCATTACGGTAATTAAAGTAGCCACTTTTAGTTCGGATTTCACATTATTCACCACGAAATATTGTTCTAACCTCTCGACGTACAAAGTCCAATTATCCACTGACATTTTAAAAGGCTCAATTTTTCCGATCGACATTCTTTAATTATATCGATAGAACACCCGTAAGTCCTACTCGTCGCCACTGATAGATATTTAAGTATTTATAAATAATAAAATTGGAGCCAAAGAAAAACACTCGTTGTTAGTTAACATTTAATGCGGAACTGTGCTACCCTCATTAAACATAATAATTTAATATTATCACATTTCGTAGTACCTGCGCTAATTGGTACTTACATATATATCACCATCTTTCGGTATACCCGAGGGATTATGCGAATGGGTTGCCAGTTTCCTGACTGGACGGAGCATCAGAGTCGTTATCGATGGTAGCTGCTCCGACACCATGTCTATTAACGCTGGCGTCCCTCAAGGCTCCGTGCTGTCCCCAACTCTGTTCCTTCTGCATATCAACGACCTGTTGTAAATTAGTGACATACGTTGCTATGCAGATGACAGTACTGGAGACGCCTTGTACAGGGGCCGCGCCAACATCCCTCGGGTCGAAGTGGAAGAGAGTCGCGCCAGACTTGTGTCTGAAATCGAAGACTCTTTAGATCTAGTCTCTATTTGGGGTTCTCTGAACCTAGTGGATTTCAACCCCAGTAAGACGGAAGACTGTGCATTTACCGCTAAAAAAAAACCCTTTGTCGTAGCACCTCGCTTTCAGAGCATGCCTCTTAAGATCTCGGAGAGTATGGGGATCCTTGGTGTCGACATCTCCAGCAAAGGGGTCATCTGGAAAATAAGGCCAAAATGGCTTCCAAAAAGCTCGGTGTGCTGAACAGAGCGAAGCAGTACTTCACCCTTGGGCAACTCCTTATGCTTTACAAAGCTCAAATGAGGCCCCATATGGAGTATTGCTCCCATCTCTAGGCCGGCGCACCGAAATACCAACTGGACCCATTTGACTCCATCCAACGACGTGCTGTTCGTATTGTCGACGATCCCACTATCACGGGCGGCTTAGAACCCCTCAGCATTCGGAGAGACGTTGCGTCTCTCTGTGTGTTCTACCGCCTGTACAATGGGGAATGCTCTGAAGAACTGTTTAATATAATTCCCACCTCGGAGTTCTACAACCGCACCTCCCGTCACAGAAATGCGGTCCATCCGCATTTCCTCGATACGGATGTGTCGCGCACTGTTCGGTCCAAAAATTATTTTATACCGCGAACCCGTAGGCTGTGGAACGAACTGCCTCAAGAGGTCTTTCTATTTAGCTACGATATGGGATTCTTCAAGAGAGCTGTGAATAGGATTTTGCAAGGCCGGCGGCGCGCCCGCATGCCTCCTGGTGTTGCAGGTGTCCATGGGCGGCGGTAACACTTACCATCACGTGGGACCGCTTGCTCGTCCGCCCACTAGTCTATATAAAAAAAAACAGATATCCTCCCTGACGTTCATGCATACCCCAGCACGTCGCACAAAACAGTGCTCCAACAAAAACAGTGCTTTTACAAAGTAAGCGACACCGCCACCCAGCGGCTCTACTAACAACTAAGGGAGTGGTAGAACCCTTAAACATCGAATCCGGATAGAAACTTGTACCCCTCAATAAGAATTAAATCCAATAAATATCCATTGAAAGTTTACATAATTAATGCTCTTTCAATTGCAGCTCATGTGTGAGCACACATTGATCGCGGTAATCAGAGTCCTGCTTATGATACGGCACCTTGTCGTATTCGTACAATTTGGTGTACTAGGAGGCCAGATTGCGTCACAGATCGACCGCGTCTTCGTCCTCGCTGCCACTATTAAGGATTCAGATCATAAAGGTAATATTAAAGATTAATCAATCCCTATCAACGCTATAGTTTCGAAGTAATCAATTTGTAATCAGTTTAATACAATAACAAAAGATCTTTGGCTTGGTACGAGTTTATGGAAAACACATATGCTTGATCGTTATGGAGTACAAAATGGCAAAACCTCTAGAAATACCATACCATGGATGGTTTTCTCGTACCCTGAATCTTCCCTTGGATGATTAATTATCTGTAACATTGTAACATCTTGTGTAACATCCACATTTACCTCACAAATATTGTAAATCCGAAAGTGTGTTTGTTTGTTATGTCTTCACGACCAAACTGTTGGCTACGATATATATATTATATATAAGGCGGTGCTAGCGATCGATGTTATACCGCAGGCCAATGTTGCAGGCCGCACGTTGCCTTCCAACGGGGGGGTGTAGGGGTGAAATACGGAAATAAAACGCTGCTCTAATTCACATTGAACCACAGGAGCGCAGGGAGGAAGCGGCAGCCGGCAGCGAACTCGCTTGTATGAACTTGTTAGGTATCTTCACTATGAGGAGTCTGTTATATCAAGTCGCTACTTAGAGTGTTAAGTATAAAACTAGCAGTTCAAGTTACTACTTGAAGTGCTGAGGACGAACTGGCAAAGAGAGGTCGGAACCTATGCCTTTTATAGCAAGTTCGCTGCCCGTGCGATCCCCCTGCTCCCTGGGGAAGTTTATTGTGCTATTCGCTCTCCAACGTCATACATAACTTCTGAGCTACAAGTCACTTATCCTAGGGTTTGTCCTCCTCTTATGCGGAGGACAAGGCTATTTTCGATGACGAAGTATGAAGATCTACATTTTTCTGGGCAATTTAGCCCTTTTTTCCCTCCCGCCTTCCTTGAGTAGCAAGGGGAATGGGAGGACTGAAGGTAAGGGGAAGACAGTGGCGCCGATACCGGATTTTCGTCATCTAGCCCGCAACTTTATATGTTTAATTCAATGCTTAATAAAACACACTGCGGGCGGTAGCCTTTATTTTTCCTATACCCTGACCTGTAACCCAGTTTCCTAATACATTTATGGAGAGCGAATACAAAACACATACAATTTATAAACAAGGACAATAATAAAAAAACATAATATAAATGTACGTACTAACATCCCATAGTCTCGTAGGAAAGGTGTATGGATTTGTCTCGTACGCTTCCATTAGTGTAATGTGAGAATTCATTCGTCCTCACCTCGCTAGTTGCGTAACCCTTGTGAGACAACCCCCTTTCTTCCCCGAGCCGTGCGATGCCAGTACGTACATATCACGTACACTTGATTCTATTTACATATTAATACACTGCACTTGTGCTACGCTTTCATTCTGTCGTGCACATTCTCCCGCCGTCGCAACACTGCGAACCGACTGGTAGCACGACGATCTTCTTCGTAGGTCTGCGTAGCACGGTGCCGTTGCCCATGGTGATGTCGACGACTCGTATCTCGTTGTCTTTACCCGGGTAGACGTTGGTGACACGGCCTCGTGGCCAGGTGTTCCGGGGTAAGTTGGAGTCGCACACGATGACGATGTCGTCGATCTTCGGTGGTTCACCGGTGCTGTGGGGCTCCCGCCGGTACTGGAGTAAGGGCATGTACTCCCGTACCCAGCGGTGCCAGAATACGTCTGCGAGCCTCTGGGCGCGCCGCCAGTGATGGCGCGCGTTCAGGTCGCCTTCGGTGAAGTCTCCGGGAACCGGCATGTGACAGTTCGGGCCGAGTAGTATAAGGTTCGGCGTTAGTGCTGCCGGTTCGTCGGGTGTCACCGCCACATGAGTGAGGGGGCGGGAATTTATGGTCATCTCCGCCTCAGTCAGCAGTGTGCTGAGCGTCTCGTCACTTGGATGTTGTTCGTGCAGGGTGACTCGCAGGGCTTCTTTAACGGAGCGCACCATGCGCTCCCATGCACCGCCCATAAACGGCGCTGCTGGTGGGATGAACCGCCACTTGATCATGCGGTTTGTGGCCTCGTGCTGGGTGGCTTCAGCTATGGACTGGGCGAGCTCTTTATCAGCCGCCTTGAAGCAAGTTGCGTTGTCACTCCATAGCTCTGTTGGACAGCCTCTTCTGGCTATAAACCTTCTCAGCGCTGAAATGGCTGAGTCAGCACTTAGGGAGGTCACGACTTCTAGGTGTATGGCGCGTGACGTCATACATGTGAAGAGCGCTACGTATCTTTTCTCGCGGTGGCGCGCGACGGTGACTTCTATTGGACCAAAGTAGTCCAATCCGGTGAACGTGAAAGGTCGTGCGTGATGGGCCAGGCGAGCTGGAGGTAAGTCGCCTGTGGCCGGACTTGTTGGTTTAGTCTTTTTTATTCTGCACGTCATACAGCTTTTGATCACGTTTCGTACGGCCGGTCGGATTTTCATTATCCATAGCCGTTGGCGTAGCTCATTTACGACTGTTTCTACGCCTCCGTGATGAAGTTTCTCGTGGACGTGTTGTATATACAATTTTGTGTATATATGTTTTCCATTCAGTATGGCTGGGCTCACAGATTCTGCGTGTATTCCCTCGGCCGCATTTATACGACCCTTTATTCTTATTATGTCGTCACTGTCGATGATAAGACTAAGTGACGACAATAAATCTCCGGTAGGTGGCGCCCTGTTTTCTTTTATGCGCAGCTTTTCCACGTAATAGCTGTCTTGTTGCGCCGCTCGGATCCACAATTTTTGAGCCTTTTCAATATGACGCACTTCTAGGTCAATGTCGCGGCGGGTCGATGAACTCGTGGGAACCACCGTATCGGTTGATTGGGGTCGAGTTTGTTTATCTTTTTTCTTCCAGTCGGGGTCACGTGATTTGTTTGTCCGCGTTCTTTTGTAACGCGTAGCGGTGATTTGGAATTTATTTCCCCGACATAATTCGACAAATTGCAGCACTCTAGCTGTCGCTCTTATCAGTCTGATCCATTTCGAGAATCGTTGGACATCTGGCAGATGGTCATGAGTTGGCTTGTCAGTTATTGCGAGACATTTTTCTCTCTCTTCCCCAGAGTTGTTGACCTTGACCTCGACTTCTCTAGGCCACTCATTCTTAGATAGTAGTAGATAGGAGGGGCCATTGAACCATCGATGTTTTAGGTTGAAGTCGTGAGGTGTCGCTCTTGTCGCGTCGTCTGCTACGTTATCTGCTGTAGGCACCCATCGCCACTCATTTTTCTTAGTGAGTGTCTCTAATTCTGCGAGTCGGTGTGCTACGAAGGTTTTGTAGGTGCGTGGTTCGGATCTTATCCACGCCAGGGCTGTACGCGAGTCGCTCCAATATGTTTTATGCGCGACTTCAAACTCGTGCTCTCGTAGCACTGTATCGGCTAGGCGGGCCCCTAGTAGGGCGGCCTGTAGTTCTAACCTGGGGATTGAGACGGGCTTCAGTGGTGTCACGCGACTCTTTGCGGCTGCCAGCGTGATGTGTACACTTCCGTCGTTACGCACGATTCGCCAGTAAACGCTTGCGGCGTAGGCCTCCTCGCTGGCATCGACAAACGTATGTAGTTCGTAATTGGTTGCCGATTCATAGTCGTAACATCGAGGGATGCGTAGGTCTTCTACCTTTCTTAGCAATGACAGCCATGCGTCCCATCTTTGCCTTAACTGTTCTGGAATGGGCTCGTCCCATTTGGTACCGTAGCGCCAGGTGTCCTGCATGATTCTTTTCGCGGGCGTTGTCATCGGCGATAGTAAGCCCAATGGATCGAACAAGGACATTATGACACTTAAGGCCTCCCTCTTGGTTGGTGGGCGCGTGTTTTCAAGCATTTCAGGTGCTATTCTCGTTTTGTTCAAGCGGAAACTTATGCAATCATCTCTTGTGCTCCATAGGAGACCGAGCGTTCTTTCTGTCTCGCTCGCACCTATTGGTATTGCGTTTGTTTCCGTTCTTTCCTTGAAATCTTTTATAACACTCATGTTGTTAGATGTCCACGCCGTCAACTCGAACCCTGCTTGTCGGTGTATAAAGTCGACTTCTTTGATCATTCTGATCGCTTTCTCAGGTGTGGGGAAGCTTTGTAAGTAGTCGTCCATGTAGTGGTTTCTTTCTATTGCGCACACCGCCTCTGGATAGATGTCGACGAACTCGTTCGCGTTTTTGTTCTTTATGTGTATGGCGGTGCATGGTGATGAGCACGCACCGAATATCACCGAGGTCATTCTATATTCTTCTGGCGGACCCTCCCGCCGGTGATCTCTCCATAAAAAACGCAGGGCATCTCTGTCCTCTTCTCTTATGCTGATTTGCATAAACATTTCTTTTATATCTGCGGATACGGCGTATGGGTGTTGTCGAAATCGCATAATAACGCCTGGGAGGGACTGTAATAGGTCAGGTCCTGCCAACAACATGTCGTTGAGGCACAGTCCATGCGATTGAGCCGCCGCATCGTGTACCATTCTTATCTTTGGCTTTGCGGGATTGATGACCGCGAAGTGTGGGAGGTACCATATTCTGCCGCTAGTTGGCGCTGCGGGGGCTCGCTCGGCGTATCCGCGTTTGAAGAGGTTGTCGACCCGTTCTTGGTATTGAACTTTCAGCTGTTCGTCGCGATCTAGTTTCCTTTCTAAGTTGTAGAGGCGCTTTAGTGTGTTTTGGTAGTTGTTGGGTATTTTTAGTTCGTCTTTTCGCCACAATAACCCGGTTTCGAATCTGCCATTGGGAAGTCGTCGAGTCGTGTTTTCGAGTATTTCCAACGCCCGTTGTTCGGGATCGTTCTTGGGTTTTCTGGGTTCGATTCCCAATGACTCCAGTTCGAAATATTTCCTCATTGTTTCTTCCATTGTGTCACCCTGTGTTGTGGATAGGTGACCACAAAAGGTTACGGGCTTACTTTTCGACGTGTGGCATCCGTGGAGTACCCACCCCAGTTTCGTTAGTGATGCCACTGGTTGGTCGCGCCGACCCTCTAGAAGGTCACGTGACACTATTAGGTCCCAGTTGTCCTGACCGATCAGTATCTTTGGGGACGCGTAGTCGTACGTGAGCTCTTTTCTTATGTTTTGTAGATGAGTGCAGCCCTTCATGTTTTCTTCTGTTATGGATTGCGACGTGAAATTCAGCCTTTCTACTGTTCTGGCATTTTGAATTTGGAATTCTTTGCCGCTGAATCTCCCTTTAATGCCCAGGTTGACACTCCGACTTTGTTCGTGTTTTATCTCTGTCCCACTCACCCCTTGCACCCACATTGGTTGTTTGGGCCCATCTATCCCTAATATATCGGCCAGAGATGCGTCGATAATGGTTACTGTACTCCCCTCGTCCAACAACGCGTACGTCTCTATTTTATTCTGGGGACCGGATAGCACGACAGGTGCTATTTTTAGGTACGCCCGACGTCGCGTATTCGAGTTGGTAGCTACTGTTGAAGTCAGTACCTCTTCTGTTCTTTCTGGGATGTCTGATGGTTGATCGGTTTTCTGGTGGTGGAGTAGGACATGGTGTCTCATGGTACATCCGTCGCGGCCGCATGGTTTGACGCGACACGTGTTTCTTTGGTGCGTACCTTTTAAGCACCGGAAACAAGTATGGCTCTTTTTTGCCATCTCCCAACGCTCGTGTATGTTAGCGTTGAGAAACTGTGGGCAATGCACTAACTGATGTGATTGTTTGCACTGCCAACATTTTTCTTGCCACTTTTCTTGTGGCTTGCGCTTTTCTTTTATTGTGTAAGCGCGTTCGACCTTTTTTCGCATAGGTCGCTCCCTCCCTGTTGACTCGTCGGCGATGTATTCTGGAAGGGCGTAAGCGCCAAACTTATCCGCTTCTTCGTTCAAGTATATTGACATCTTTTTGAAGTCGGATACTTCTGAAAGCTCTCTCGCCGCGTAGTCTACCCATTTACTTCTCAGGGTTGGAGTGAGCTTCTCCACCACGTTGTACAACATCTCAGGGTGGTGGAGGTAGTGTGGTTTCTTTAATGCTTCTATAGCAGCCACGATGTTCGCTAATTTACTTGCGAATATGCAAAGGTCACGTGGGTTTTCACTGACCTTGGGTAAACGCTTCACTTTTTCCAATTCTAAGCGGATGAGTGCCTCTGGCCGCCCGAATCTTCTCTCCAGCGTTTGTAATATTACTGGCGGGTCAGGCTCACTTATTAGTAGGCAACTCACGGCTTCCATGGCGGGTCCCTTTAGACATTTTCGTAGTCGGGCCACATTTTCAGTTTTAGTGAAGCGTTCCTTTGTCTCGTTGTACGCTGCTCGGAAGGCGAGCCAGCTATGGGCGTGTCCACTGTACACGGGTAACTCTTGTACGTACCGAGGTGAGTCCCTATTCTGGCGCATAGCTTGTGAGAAGGCCGTGGCTAATGTAGTCACGTCAATCGCTGGTGGAGATTGGTCTGAAGACGGGACCTCTTTCGTGGGGGTTCCCGCAACACCCGGGTCTCTTTCATTCCCGGCCGATTGTCTAATACTGCCTTTTTCCGACACAGCTGCTTCCTTGGGTTTGGGACTTTTCTCTCTCTCGGCGTCTTTGATGGCTAATATCTGTTTTTGATTGTGTAGCCATCGGTGGACACGCTGAGGATCTGAATCCTGTTCGTCCAGTTCGTCCTCCTCACTCGACGACGAGTCTAGTTTCAGTCGTTCGAGTTTCGCCTTTTCAAGTTCAGCTGCGGCCTGGATTTCTTTCGTTTTCCACTCGGCCTCTCTTAGGTACAGCTCGGCGAGCCGCTCTTTCGCCTCTAACTCCGCGAGGAGTCTCTTGCGTGAGGGTACGGAGCGACGTGACCGAGCGTGGCTCGAGTGTGGGCGCATCGTGTGGTCGGAGCACTCAGGTACAGGCGATGGTGGCCTGGAGCAGACGGCGACAGCGACACTGTCCTTGGCTTGTTTTTTATTGTTTGAGGACTTACTTGTGGTAGTGTCGGTCGCGGTTGCGGTCTGGGCAGTCGTTGCGTACGAGTCTGTGCTCGTTGTTGCGCCCGTGGTGGCCGTAGCTTCGGTTTGCGAGCTCGAGGATGCTTCTGTTGTCTCCTTGTCGCTTTTGCTTCTTGTGGTCGGCATTTTCTAATTTTCTCCGTATCTCGATAGGCGATCTTCTGGATGACGATGGTTCAGGAGATCCGGCTCGAAGGACCAGATGTTGGTCACGATATGCGATCTTCTGGATGCCGATGGTTCAGGAGATCCGGCTCGAAGGACCAGATGTTGGTCACGATATGCGATCTTCTGGATGCCGATGGTTCAGGAGATCCGGCTCGAAGGACCAGATGTTGGCTACGATATATATATTATATATAAGGCGGTGCTAGCGATCGATGTTATACCGCAGGCCAATGTTGCAGGCCGCACGTTGCCTTCCAACGGGGGGGTGTAGGGGTGAAATACGGAAATAAAACGCTGCTCTAATTCACATTGAACCACAGGAGCGCAGGGAGGAAGCGGCAGCCGGCAGCGAACTCGCTTGTATGAACTTGTTAGGTATCTTCACTATGAGGAGTCTGTTATATCAAGTCGCTACTTAGAGTGTTAAGTATAAAACTAGCAGTTCAAGTTACTACTTGAAGTGCTGAGGACGAACTGGCAAAGAGAGGTCGGAACCTATGCCTTTTATAGCAAGTTCGCTGCCCGTGCGATCCCCCTGCTCCCTGGGGAAGTTTATTGTGCTATTCGCTCTCCAACGTCATACATAACTTCTGAGCTACAAGTCACTTATCCTAGGGTTTGTCCTCCTCTTATGCGGAGGACAAGGCTATTTTCGATGACGAAGTATGAAGATCTACATTTTTCTGGGCAATTTAGCCCTTTTTTCCCTCCCGCCTTCCTTGAGTAGCAAGGGGAATGGGAGGACTGAAGGTAAGGGGAAGACAGTGGCGCCGATACCGGATTTTCGTCATCTAGTCCGCAACTTTATATGTTTAATTCAATGCTTAATAAAACACACTGCGGGCGGTAGCCTTTATTTTTCCTATACCCTGACCTGTAACCCAGTTTCCTAATACATTTATGGAGAGCGAATACAAAACACATACAATTTATAAACAAGGACAATAATAAAAAAACATAATATAAATGTACGTACTAACATCCCATAGTCTCGTAGGAAAGGTGTATGGATTTGTCTCGTACGCTTCCATTAGTGTAATGTGAGAATTCATTCGTCCTCACCTCGCTAGTTGCGTAACCCTTGTGAGACAACCCCCTTTCTTCCCCGAGCCGTGCGATGCCAGTACGTACATAT
The DNA here is from genome assembly GCA_943735995.1 of Sesia bembeciformis. NCBI lineage: Eukaryota > Metazoa > Arthropoda > Insecta > Lepidoptera > Sesiidae > Sesia > Sesia bembeciformis. The sequence goes on along the minus strand of OX031028.1, from coordinate 182,318 downwards.
CACGTACACTTGATTCTATTTACATATTAATACACTGCACTTGTGCTACGCTTTCATTCTGTCGTGCACACAAACTACTGAACTGGTTTAACTGAAATGCAGCCACAGGTAGCCTATCTGGAGAAGGAGACATTTTTATGTCCTGATATTTCCAGAGGAAGTACGCATCCGTGGCGGGGATATAGTATTGATTGCGAAGGTGCACACAGCCCGACTCAAGGTACTGGACACGTTGGAGATCAACGGACAGCTTCCCCTGGTAATGTTCACCGCTGTCGCCTCTACGGGCATCGTATGCTTACAACTGAAGGTTATGTGAAGCATTGACCCACCAAACGAGCATTCACATGATCACACTTTTTAGCAGTTGTAAATGAGTTGTTAAACTGAGTGACACGTTTCAACAAATCAGAAAGTTCCGAGTGTTTTAGTCACGTTCTAACAAAAAATCTACCTACACATGAATAGTATATTTTTCTGTCACGTCAAATTTGACACTTCGCAGCTAAGTCTCTAATAAATAATAAATACAATATTTAAAATTGATTTATTTCTTACAAGTTTTTCCAGATTCAGTACATATGTACTGAATCTGGAAAAACTAGGATTCTCTGTATCGTAGGTAGATGGTCACTTAGTATATTGGGTCATGTGTAATGTGACACAAATTCTATCACGTAGGTAGTATATCTCAGATTACTATAAATAGTAATACCTATGATTAATATTGACTGTAACTGAAACAAAAGCTCGCCACTTTGACCCTTTGTATTTTGAATAAGAAAATTCTATGAATATTGCCATTGTAATATGTATAAGTGTACAATTGAATATAGTTTTGTATTAAAATTGACAAAAGCATTAGTAAAGCTTTTGTCACAGCAAAAGCAACAGCACAGCAAAAGCAAACAAAAGCACAGCTCTCTTGAAAGAACCCCATATCGTAGCTTAATGGAAAGACCTCTTGAGGCAGTTCGTTCCAAGCCTACGGGTTCGCGTAATTTATTTTATTCTTTTGGAAAAACTTACACTTTTATTACTTTTTAGGTAAAAAGTTGCGTTATAATTAAAGTTATTTCAGTTTTCACAGAAAATAAGATTTTACAATAAGGTAGGTTAAAAGGGGGGCTAGTATATGTGTCGTATTTTGCTATTCGTCTAGTCATTGTTTGCATAATATGTCTTCCTGTCTACAAGTGGGTACATATGCAGAAGGCCGGAAAGTCACATATAAGACCATGAGGTATGTTGAATAAGGAAATTGTGAATAATGACTCGATGCTGCATCAACATAATTTAAACTTTAGTCTTCTCACCAACTTTGTCTTGAGTAGAAGTAATAATTACTTTATCGTGATAAGAAAGATTTGGGATAAGGGTTGGAAAGAGCCGAAGACAACACGTGGCAGTTATTAAATATAGTTATAATAAACGAGTCATTATTGTCGATGATTAGACTGCCCATAATGTCAAATACATATTTTACTTACTTCTCACCATTACGAAAATAAAACGTTACTTTGAATAATTAACAAGCTGTCAAATGACTAAGTAATCTACAGTATATAGCTATATTATGGCATATTGTGTATTTTATTATTATTATAACCTATATAGTCGTATTTTTAATTAGACGAAGCCAACTGACAGTAGCTAATGTCACTTTGTAAAATAATGTTGCCATATTTAAAGTAATAGTGATGCGTTCAGTTCTCGTTCAATCAGATGAATGAACAATGAGTGTGAATAGTTAATCATTTCAAACTATAAAAGAATATTATTTCTATTTTACAATAAAATTGTATAAAAGTGCTCTGATATAAGTTACTAGTAGTATGTAACTACAATCAGTTTTTTGACGGCTTATTACAAAGCGCGGCGCGGCGACTAGTGCCAACACCGATCAACGCCGCGCGCGTCGGTCGCCATTTTGTTTGTAATTCGGCTTCTAACCTCTGGTCTGATAGCACGAATGTTTTTTCTGCGCTCACGCTGTTTAGTTATTGTTTTTGTTAAGTTTTTCGTTACGTTGTGTTTGTGGTAATTGTTGTGTTTATTTGTTGCTATATTGTTTCGTACAAACGATATGGATCCTCAACCAAGCACGTCAAGCCAAAGCTTGTCTCCAAGAAAGAAGAGACCACGGATTGCTTTAAGCGTTACCGAAAAACTTATGATACAAAACGTCTACAAACACGTATTTGAGGAGAAAGCTGCTTCACTATTACCTATTGAGGCTCACGAAAAAAAAGAATGTGTTTCGAAAACAGCTGACATTTTGGGAATTGGTGTGACCTCAGTTTACAGTGTATTAAAAGAATACAAAGAAAATGAACAATTTAAGTCTCCCGAGAAACGTGGACCGAAACACAGTTTCAAAGATAAATTAGACGATTTTACTTTTGCCGCTATAAGGCGAAAAGTACATCATTTTTTTATGCAAATGAGCCACCCACCATTATAAAGGTAACTTAAACTTTATTCCTTCTACTGCATTATATTCTGTGTCCACCATAATGTTCTTTGTAAAACCAAAGTATTAGATTGCGTAGACTTCCTTACTCAAAAACTTTTTTTTATTACTTTACAGATTCTTAAGGTTGTCAATGAAGACCCAGACTTACCCAATTTTTCTTGGAGTACATTAAGAAATGTTATGAAACATTTAAATTTCAAATATGTCACAAAATCAAGACAAAGCATTTTAATTGACAGACAGGACATTATTTTATGGCGCCAGCGATACCTTCGAAAAATTAAAGAGTATCGAAGGGAAGGAAGGTATATTTATTACCAAGATGAAACCTGGATCAACGAAGGTAATTACAATTTTCTGTTTTCTTTACATTAAATTGTACTTTCAATAATTAATTGATATTTTTCACTATCTTGAAGGTCATGCACCGAAGAAGGCATGGATTGACCAGACAGTGTTATCTTTTTTTTTTTTTAGATGGCTTGACCACTGGCTTAAAACAGCCTTCAGGAAAGGGCAAACGATTAATTATCGGCCATATAGGCGGGGAAGAAGGATTCGTAGAATACAGCTTATTAATATTTGAAGCCAAAAAAAATAAAGAAGATTATCATCAAGAGATGAATGCCGATTCCTTTGAGAAGTGGTTTAGGGGGGTCTTGCCAAAACTAAAACCAAATTCCGTAGTAGTGATGGATAATGCCCCCTACCACTCCAGGAAACTAGAATCGCTGCCTACAATGTCTTGGACTAAACCTAGAATACAAGAGTGGCTAACGAGCAAAAATATTTCATTCGAAGCAACAATGGTTAAAGCTACTCTTATAGACATTGTACGGCAGCACAAACAAGAACATTGCGATAAGTATGTTGTGGACAAGATGGCAGCGCAGCATGGGATAATTGTTTTACGTCTGCCCCCATACCACTGTGAGCTCAATCCCATTGAGTTGGTATGGGCGCAGGCTAAAGGATATGTTGCAAGAAATAACAAAACCTTCAAAATGACAGAAGTAAAAAAACTTTTTGAAGAAGGACTTCAACATATCACACCTGAAAAATGGAGTAGCTGCGTGTCTCATATAATTAAAGAAGAAGACAAAATGTATGGTCTCGACCACATGATCGACAATGTTTCACACAGATTTATAATTAATGTCACCGAAAGCAATAGTGATGATTTTTTATCTGATGATGAATAAAAACAAATTATGTAATAAGCGATGTTTTTTATTTTCATTACCTACCTATAATTGTTATATTTTATACATCTATAGTTTCAACTACATGATGTATTGAAAATAGGACAGTCTTACAAGTTTCCTCGCAATGTTTTCCTTAATGTTTAAAACACTCGGTATTCAGTATAGGTAGATAGTATAGGAACATAGTCGTCGAAAACTCGTTGGTATGTACAAAGCACGACTAAAATTCGAACCCCGTACCCGATATCGGCAGTTCGGCACACTAACTATTCACTAGACAATCGAGGCAATTTCATTCATTCAGGAGTTTTTTCAATCATTCACTTTGTCACAACACTATTTTTATTTCATCAAAAACTGACAACACAGTAAACGTCAGTTGACTTCGTCTAATTAAAAATACGACTTTAGTGAATACGTATGTTGATTATGAGATGCAAAGAACTTTATATTTGTCCGAACACGCAATTGATGAAAACTTTCGATAGTTCATACATTATAGAGTACTAAGTTAAGTTTGATTGTTGCTACATAGTCTGCAGGATATGCCAACTTTATGTATCCAAATATTTGTATACTTATGAGAAAGAGGTGATCGATTCCTCATTTGCGACGTGGCATACATATCGCCGTGTACTGTACCTACATTTGTTGATATAACTAATTACCATCTAGTTTATTCAAGTGTTAAACATCTCACAGTGCGGACATAGATTATATGCATCAGAAAATGTCTCAAAACATCGATCCAGGCTTAATTAACATCTTTCGACCGTTCCGCATTCTCTATCCGTTTTCTGTAACTGCTACAACAACATCCGCTCATGGAAATCTTTGCAAAAGTCGCCAATACCGTTTTTACACTATTCTAACTTTAGCCGCTACCACCTTCACCTCCTGGTGGAATATTATCACATTAATTTACTTTAAGAATACAGTCCTTATCGGAATACATTTGATCATCGCCTACTGGACTCATCACATTATTCTGGTACCTTATCTACTTGTGACTTCAAGCAAATGTAAAGTAGGCAAATTATTCTACGAAATTCAAGATCTGGATGACAGTTTGGGCCTGACAGACAAGGAGACCATTGCTAGAAACATAGAGAAAAAGTACACTTTCTATATAATAAGTTTAATAATGTTCCACGTTATAGTTTTTGCAATGGACACTTTCTCTTACGACAGCGGTCTTGAACACTTTTTCGGCAAACTCAAAATAGTTGGGGCCTGGAACTTCATTCGACTCGTCGCGGACTGTGAGACCATGTGTCTGTCCTGCTTTCTCACCATTCTTCACTCCAGGATCACTTATTTCATCAAGGTTCTCAATAATCTCGTCGATAACGTAAACAGTGACACTGAAATAGATCTATATAATTGCTACAGAAAAATCCTGCGCATCATAAAGAGAATTAACAAGATTTTTCAAATACAGGTAATTTATTTATTTCCTTCTTTTTATTTTGAAAATAAAGACACAATGATATAAACAGTTCAACTGTTTTACGGGTAATATATTGTATGTTCAGACCAGGATGAACAATATTTATCTCTCCCATCCAGTGGATACAATATCACTTAGTAACCACCGGTGATGAATCCCGATGAACTGCAGGACATGGGCCTAATAATGCACATTGTCTCGTGTATGTATTGCCTCCCCGCCTGACGAATCAAAATATATGCTGACTGAGGTGTAAGTCTACCACCGGTGCCACTGGGCCTTTCTATTAATTTGTCATCAGTGTAGCGCAATCGTAGGGTTGCCCTGTGTAAAATCATCGAACCCGGTTCGCCAGATGAGTAGAGCAAAGACCGTGTGTAGTGGTGGGTCTTGAGATTGACTTAAGATATCCAGCACTGCGAATGCCTGAGAATGCCTTTTCAATTAACGTCAATTGTCTTCTTAACAACTGATTTTTAGTGGATATAATTAATCTTAGTATATACATATTAATATGACGCATAATCCTATTGCCACTAAATTAGATATACTGTAGAAGTTTACACTTTGAAAATAAAAGAGGTTTTTATACTTTTATTATCTCCGTCAATTTGATTTCTTTTTTCAGACATTGCTGGTGTTGTGTTTCGAGTACTACTTCACCGTGGGCAATATTCTATCGGTATCTCGGTACATCAATAGACAATACATCAATACATCAATAGTAGGTATTTTTACTTGCTGCAATGTTTTTTTTTTTATGGACGAAGGCAGCAGATGAGCATACAGTCCTGATTATAAGTGGATACTCTCACCCTTGGACATTCGCGATATATGCCAACATTAGTCCAAAATGACAAACGTTGGCACAAAGTCTAAATGCTAAGTTCACAGTTCACCTGAACACAGGCAGGGCAGTCACAGAACACACGGACAGCAGACTACGCTTCTGTAACATCTCTTTTTCTTTTCATTTCATATATTTATGTGTGTGTTTGTGTTTTCCTTTTTAACTGTAGTGTCCTATAACTGTTTTTTGAATAAATGTCTTATCTATCTATCTAAATTCCAAGTCTTATAATCTATCTTTATTTCTTCTTTCTTTAATTATAGCATTCGAGTAAGCCGCACGGGACGATCAAAGCTCTGCTTGTGGCACGTCATCTAGTCGTATTCTTTCAATTTGGTATACTTGGAAACCAGATCGCTTCGCAGATCGACCGTATCTTCGTCCTCGCAGCCACTATCAAGGATTCGGATCATAGAGGTCAGTCCCCATCTAATTAAATTAATAAGATAATTAAATATCTTATTAATTTAATAATAATTAAAGATAATTAAACTGCTTAGTTTAATTATCTGGTTTTCCATAAAACTCCTGATATTTTTAGAGGAAGTACGCGTAGGTGGCGGGGATATAGTATCGATTGCGAAGGTGCACACAGCCCGGCTCAAGGTGCTCGACACGTTGGAGATCAACGGACAGCTTCCCCTGGTGATGTTCACCGCCATCGCCTCCACTGTCATCGTGTGCTTACAACTCACGGTTATGTAGAGCATTCACATGATTACACTTTTTAGCAGTCGTAAACGAGTTGTTATATTGAGTGACTTACGTTTCTAATAAAAATGTTGTCGTGTTTTAGTGTCGCACCATACACACTTAAGTATTTAGTGTCCCACAATTTGACACACCATACACACTTAAGTATTTAGTGTCCCACAGTTTGACACACCATACACACTTAAGTATTTAGTGTCCCACAATTTGACACACCATACACACCTAAGTATTTAGTGTCCCACAATTTGACACACCATACACACTTAAGTATTTAGCGTCCCACAATTTGACACACCATACACACTTAAGTATTTAGTGTCCCACAATTTGACACACCATACACACTTAAGTATTTAGTGTCCCACAATTTGACACAGATTTTAGTCTTTATTGAACTAACTTTTCTTATGAACTTCTATGAATATTGCCTTTATATTATGTATAGATGTACAATTACAATGTATGGATTTATTTATTAACATTTGTTTTATTTTGTCCATATATGTAAGTAGTACTGTACTATATATCGTATTGTAAGGACACTTTATTGCACACCGTATACGTATACAAAGTATACAGTTAAAGTGATAGAAAAGTTTAAATAACTAGATATACGAGTACAAAACATAGACCTTATTGCATAAGTGATCTCTTCCAGGCTACCTTTGCGTCGGAGGAGATATTTTTTTTATAGAAAAAATTTGGCAAACGAGCATTTAGACCACCTGGTAGTAAGTGTATACGATCGCCCGTGGACACCCGCGATATATGCCAACATTGGTTCAAAATGAGAAACTTTGACACGCCCCCGGATGCGGTGCCTACCTTTGTTTATGTAATAATGAATTTTAAGAAGGGGTTTAAGAAATAGAAAGGAATAAAATAAGATGGGATGGAATGGAAATGGGTTCTGGTATATCTCACTCACTACCGAAACACTTACGTACATTGGGGAAATACAATAAACTGGAAAATGCAGTACCTACATTTCAAGGTAGTTTTCTGTGAGAGACGGTTAACGTGGCCAGTCGAATGCGCAAAGCGGCTGTTTGGTTGCAAGAATAATAGGTAGATGGTGGACATATTATAATTACTAAGAAACAAATACCTATGTATTTGTACCTACAAATACCTATTGGACTGGCATCGCGAGTGCCGCCGATCTGTTTCGCCTCGCCAGAGACAGGGCCAAATATGCGGAGCTGATTGCCAACCTCCACTAGTTAGAGAGGCACCACACGAAGAAGAAATACCTATGTGATAAATATAATTCATACATACCACATACAAATAAACAATGAAATAAACTCCAAATAATTACACTAATACTATTATATTAGGTAAATCAAGGAGATACAATAAACACAACACAAATTAAACGCAAGGATATTAAGGGTATTGTTGATATTTCAATAGGTATCCTTCACTTCCGTCCGTGCGTCACGCGGGCTCTAGCTAAAATTTAACGCTGATGCTTGTTGTAGGCGTTACACATCATGCTAAGCTGCAGACCCTTTTAACAAGGTACTCTACACACAGGAATAACAGTTACATGTATTTTTTATTTTTTAGTTTCCTTTGTGTGCTTTTGAATAAACATTTATTTCTTCTTTTCTTTGTAATAGCGTTACTTCAAGGATTGTCAAAGCCTGTCTAAGAGCAGGTTTGTCTTACAAAGCGCCGCGGTAAGCTACGCACATTGTGTCTGTACTTTCGATTTTTCATAGATTTGACGTGTTACTTTATGAATGAATTTTACGAATAGTTTTACTCATTTTACTCGCTCTCATTGGCAATTTATTTTCACAATAAGGTGTGTTCTTATAGTTTTTGGCGCGGTATAACGTGTTTGATTAATTAAAACGCAAGCTACATAGTACACCTTTTCGACCCAATCGATTATTTATTAATACATCTCATACAACATTGTGACGTTTTATGATTCTTTTCACGATGAAAAACCTCGCTAGTTTTTACGACGTTATAAAATAAACACCCGTAATAAATTCGCGTGCGGTCCAATACAATTTCATAAACTGTAACGATCAATCACACTCTTGTGTTCAACGCGGCTTTTATGTAAGTACCTATCATATTAGATGTAACATAAATTTGCCACCTGAGCTCTAAAGCGCAATAAATCTAAAATGTAACAGGAAGTAGTCGCAATATTACAACACTCAGGGAACTAATAAAGAACCGCAGTCATCATCATAGTTCACAGAATAATCGGACTGAAGACATCTGCCGTAGGACCATTCGATTCTCCCTGAAGACAATTATCAACATGCACACATTTTTTATTAAGTCCACCGCAGAGTATAAGCCTCCTCTCTTTCACGGCATTTGCGTGTGTGTTTGGCTAGTCTTGTTCGCGACTCTGTTTATGTCATCAACTCACCTCGGCCTCCACTTCTTTTTCTAGCTCTGGACCAATACTCAGTTGGGGTATTGCTCCATCTGTCATCTCCACATCTGGCTTGTCATACTCACCGTCATTTCAGTCGCACTATTTTTTTATAATGTTAACTACTTAATTTACTTTTGTTCTTATAGTAATTTTGATGTTCGAGACTTTATTTCGAAGTGTGATGCTCACTATGCTCAACTCTCATTTCGTGTACAGCTTTCTCCCTAAGCGTCCATATTTTGGCACTCTCTGACCGGATGACCATAATTTGATCTTGAAGAGAAAGTCGCACGCACGGTTTTCGAGATACTTGCCATTGGATATTGGCCATCGTTGCAGAAGAGCCCTGTGTGTCAATTCTTCATTCTAACCGTCATGATCGCTACGTCTCAGATGTCCATACAACGTCGATATAAACAAAAATCTCACCGATTTAGTGTTACGACTAAATATATTATATACCAGTTGTGCCCGGCCACGCGTTGCTGTGGCTGCCCAACAGATGGCGCTTACTCTGTTTTGGGTAAAAAGCATGTTTTTACCCTGTGATATGTATATAAAAACACGCGTTTATTCAACATATAACTTATGCAACGTTGTGTCAAAATTTTAAAGCAATCGGTGAAGAACTTTCGGAGATTTAAGATTTTGAACAAACAAACGTTTATATAAGATTATTATTACCCTAGTATACGTGTTGTTATTTAAACAAATATAGTTTTCTTACACAGACCGACATGTAAGACTTGTATGTAAGTGTTTTGTATTTGTTTTTAGAGTCTGAAAAGTTATCTGTCGTTAAAATTATTTTCTCAGTTCAGTGGAGCGAGCGAGCGAGCGAGCGAGCGAGCAAAGTTTATGTCTTGAGCGTTGATTTAATAGTACATTGTGTGTACTCTCTGCACCGTCTCTGCTTCATAAGAGCTAATGTCGTATTTTTCTCTCGAGTTTAATAGCGTGATTCTTTTTATTAACTACATATATTCCTTATCTAATATTGTGTTTTCACAATGATTGTAAAATGCTCTCTTAACGGATGCGATTCTTTTTTCTCTGTACGAAGGCAGCAGACGAGTATACAGTACACCTGATGGTAAGTGGATACTGTCGCCCATAGACATCCGCGATACATGCCAACATTAGTCCAAAATGACAAACGTTGGCACGCCCCCGCATGCGCTACCTACCTTCGGAAATATAGGAATAGATCTTTAGAAAGGGTTGGTAAATTGGGCATGGATACTAAAGTACTAAAGGAAAGCTAGTAATTAAATGAGTAAAAAACATCCTCTAAGCTGATGGTAGATAGATAGATAGATAAATTCTTTATTGCACCAAAATGTGTGTACAAAGGCGAACTTAATGCTATATAGCATTTTCTTCCAGCTAACCTTTGGTAGTTGAGAGCAGACTAAAGATAGTGCCGCTAAATATAAGTACATAAATACAACATAAATAAATATGAATTGATGGTATGATATAATAAGGGTCTGGTCGATGGTTTTCCCATAGACTTTGACGCGAATTTATGTGATATGAAGCAGATAATAACCGAAATTTATTTTGAGAGCAACGAGCAAGCGATTATTAAACGTTCCCGTGCGGGTCGTAAACAATAACAGTTGGAAGCTGATTGATTTAAAGAAAATTTTAGTATCGCATATAATATTTTAAACAAATGTGTCTAATTTTAGTCTTCAGCCGGTTATAAATCAACGACACGGCAACCTTGGCGATCTTTAAATATACTCGTATATACTTATCTAGATAATTTGAAAAACAATTGCTGTAGGCAGGACGTTAGCAAATTCCTGTACCTGTGTTAATAAGTTATTCTTTGCGGGATAAGATCCAAAATGAAGAGATTTGCAAAAGAACTAGTCACGGAGTTGATTAAGGCTACTCAAAATTTTAGCACGATAGATGAATTTGGCAGAAGTTTATAAGATATTTTTGTGAATAAGTCAGTCATATCGTATAGGAATCAGTTCTCAACTGCTTTGGTTGCCCGGAGAGTACACCTTTAGCGATAGCCCACCTACTTAATAAAAACTTTAATAAATTTAATAATAATAATAACTTTAATAAAAACGGAAATGTAGTAACGAATTTTCATTCATTTCTTCCTTAGAACTTCCAATGGGATCTAAGAAAGAGGTCCAATGAACACCTTTACTGAGAAATTCGATTTTCTGACTTCCAGTAGGTCAGAAGTCAGCATTTCAGTAGTATTTTTAGCTTGCGTCCTAAGAAAAAACGCCAAAGTAATTATTATCTATAGAAAATAAATACCAGTCTCTAATATGGAAAATATTTTGCAGGCCTCTGGTTTTAATCTAAATGTTATTTCAAGTGGAAAATTTGTATATTGGATATACAGAAACGCAGAAAACGCCGCAAGACGTGACATTAAAATTTACGTGAAGCTGTAATTCCGGTGGCGGATATCAAAGGAAGTATTAAACTGGAATCCCGGCCACTGTAATTACGCGGGTATGACCGCTACCTAAATGAGTAGCTTCAAAATGTTACCGAAAATGCCTTTCCAGTAAATAGACTGTGATGACAATGGAGTCCCAAAAGGACGCAATTATTATTAAACAATTTATTATTATTAGAATTCATTTATGTATTACTTTTTTTTAAAGTTATAAAGTGTGATATAATTGTGTATAATAATAACGTCGAATGTGAAGTCTTAGAAAAACAGGTTACCGAGGGGGAGAGGACAGGTTACCGAGGGGAGGAGAGGGGGGAGAGAGGGGGAGAGGGGGAGAGCTGAAATCCAACAGCCGCTGGGCGCACTCGACTAGCCTCGTTGTCCCTCTCTTACCTTGAAATGTACTGCATTGCCCACTTTATCGTATCCCTAATGTACGTACGTGTTTCGGTAGCGAGGGAGATATGCCAGAGCCCATTCCCATTCTATCCCTTCCCATGTCCCCAACCCTTTCTCTAAACCCATTCTTTCATCAACATCAATTTGGGAATTGCCAAAATTTGTAAATGTGGACTAATGTTGACATGTATAGCGGATGTCCATGAGCGACGGTATCCACTTACCACCAGGTGATCTATATGCTCGTCTGCCACCTTCTTTCTATACAAGAAAAAAGGTTACTTACATCGATCAACCAAAATACGAGTACAGAGATGGATAATTCCTTGTGACAAAGGTGAATAATGGAAAATGGAAGTGACATGTATAAAATATATTATCATTACTAAAAACGAGTTGAAAATAATTACGATTTTATTCTCTGTATTTATTTACTTAAAATTATTTTCGTAAACATATTTACCGCGAAATATTACACCATTGATATCATTTTCGTTTATTTCATATAGCTAAAAAGTATTGTTTTTCAATTATTTCTATATTTATCATATTTTTTTACGTTGACAACACCGTTATATTGCAGCTGTTGTTAAGAAGGTTATCAATAATACGTTCTGGTAGACTTTTACCACCGAATGACCGTTTGAATCGCAAGTCGGTCAAAATGGCCGCCCTGCAAATGTCACATTAATAGGGCCGTATCGCCTACATCTCTGTATTTTGGTTACTTAATAACAAGGAGACAATTGACGATTTTCGTGTTTCGACATATGGGCTGTTATATGAGGTCCTACCTTACACTTATGACGCTCAACAAATTATGCTTAAAGATTTTTTTAAAACGTACGCAAAATATCGAAATCTACATTACCAACTGGCGTGAGTCATACAATTTTATTTTCTTTATTCAAAGCTGTCAGCTGGCTCGTAACCTTCTGCCTATAAAAAAAGAAAGAGGCGTGTATTTAAACGAGCAGCAAAAATTTGAATTACTAAACAATCACCTTCCTCACGTTTCTTCTTTCTTTAAAAACTGTCAAACTCAATGTCACCTTCCTTCTTTAAGAAACAAATAAAACTTTCATATTTTCACGAGTTGTAAAAGAGTTACTAGTATAGATGTCATCGGGAAATATAGCTTAAGTACATTTCACTAATTATTCTAGTTTATTAGTGCAAGAGACATAGACTGTGTTTGTTACGGTACGTAGGCAGTTATGGCTTATATTTAGGCTTATAATTATAATTATGGCTAATAATTATATTTAGACTACAATTATTGGCAATTAAAGAAACATCTGACATATTGAAGAGTAATTCTGAACGGTGAAAGGCAGGTGACGCCGTGTGCGATACGAGTGTTCCGATAAATAAATCTATACTCGTATATATAAAAATGGATGTTGGTATTAATAGACTTTGACACCGTTTGACCGATCACCATGAAAGTTGTCACATATATGTATGTTTTCACGGAAAAGGTTTCTATGCTATCCATTTTGTTATAACTTGCCACTAGATGGCGCTGCAGCAAATCAATTTCTATACCGTTGAATCGATCGCCGTGAAAATTAGTATACATAGGTATTTGAGCACGGTGAATATTTTCGAGCTATCGACTTTGTTGTAACTCGCCACTAGATGGTGCTGCAGCACATCAACTTCTATACCGTTCAAACGATCGCAAAAATCATATTGACGACAAAACAGAATAATTTGTAAATATACACAGCCAAGACAACGTCTGGCCGGGTGCAGCTAGTATGTTATGAATGTAAAAAAACCTATTTTTTAATAACTAAAGTATATAATTTTAAAATTAAGAATTAAAAATTAAGAATTAAGAATTTAATTTAAAATTATTAAGAATACCAGCGCAGTGTGGGACGCCCTCCGACCTGGTGGATAGACGACTTGACGAAGTTCACCGGTGATGGGTGGATGGGAAGAGCGGAGAGTCGTGTGCGATGGTGAGCCTTAGGAGAGGCTTATATCCAACGGTGCATTACCATCTTTAAATTTTCTATCGTTAATTTGCTGCCCAATTTAAAAAATTCTGTTGCTAACAGAATTATTTTTCAAAGAAAAACATCACTCGAAGCTGCACGTGTCATTTATGACGAATGTACGCATACAACACACAACTAATATCCCAAGTAATTCCCAAAACTGGAGTGTATTAAAAAGCATCTTGACAACACCAAACGTATTGAGTGTCATTTGATGTATGAGTCTCGCCCATATTCCCGTTGGCACACAAGCCCTTGACGCACAAGGATGTTATTGTTACACAGTAACAGTGGTTGCGGACGCTCTCGTGTTTTTGGGACCCTGTCACAACAAATATTACAGAAAAATACCCCCTGAACAAACATTTGCGACGGATTTAGGAAATATTGTTTGTTTATTGTGTCGTGAGTTTCCTCTAGCGGACAAATATGTCGCCAACACCGATTGTCTTCATTCTGTTTATGTTTACTACTTACTTACTACCATTCTATACCATTCATTCTTCAGAACCAATACGAAGATTCCAAAAAACTATTTGTACTATAAATGGATATATAATAGAATCAAGAAAATGTGTAGTCAGTAACACGCTAACGTACCTGTAGCGGGGACTCAATAATAAGAGAAAAACATTTAAAAAAAATATAACATTTGAGATTTTCGCATTCTTCCCACATTCTATATTCAAACATTCGCGTTAAGACCCGTTTACCGTTCAAATAGATAAATATTAATAACAAAAAAGGTGTGCGGTCAGGGGAGCCTCCCCCCCCCCGTCTTCTTTCTTCAGGGATTTTGCTGTGACGAAACGAACGTCCGACTTTGTTATCTTTATTGCACAAACGAACATTGTACAAAAGACGGACTTAATGCCAAGTGGCATTCTCTGCCAGCCAACCTTTAGTTAAACAGAAATATGAAGGGCGGTGCATCGTGCAATCATTAAAAATGACCACTAACAGTACATATAATAGCTAGGTACAATAATACATTATATATATATTGGTAAAAAAATATATTTAGGTATATACATATACACCCATATAAATACATACAACAATAAGTTATACTATACATTGAATACTCAAAATAGAATAAATTAGTGACCAGCCCTCGCATCGCTTCGGTTTATAAGTATTTTTTTTTTCAAAATTTCAAAATAAAATATAGCCTATATTCGACACGGATAATATAGCTTCCTATTTGTGAAAGAATTTTTGAAATCGGTTCAGTAGTTCCAGAGATTACCACCAACATACCTACAAACACACAATTTTACATATTATTATTTTATATTATTTACATATTATATTCTTTATTATATTAGTATAGATTATTAATATCTTATAATTTAATGAATTAATAATTAACTAATTTGTCATAATTTCTAATATAATTGTACGTAATTATGTACTACAACTTGGAAATTAAATAAATGATTTTCAACTAGTTGTTTCAGGACTCGGCAGAGGCCCGCCGTTCCTACATAATGTATGTACTACATCTTTGTAGTACATACATGTAGGCTAATGATGTTTTGGACTTAGTTTCAAAACATGTATTCCTTTCTTTGATTAAGTATTCTTTACATACTTTTCTTTACTTTTTTATTGCCATTTCGCATAATAAAATAATAAACAGGTATGTCTAAGATACAACTATTAACCCCTGAGACGCCGTTAGCTATTTTTAACATTAAGGTCTAATTTTTCTCAATGTATCTGAAGTGTATGTATGTATGTACACATACCTTTATTACCGATTTAGAATATAAAATATATATGTGTGTATCTGTGGCCCGCTCGCTCGTCTGCCATCTATTCTATAAAAAAAATAAAAATAAAGTTTTTCCCTTTTGTCTGATATGAATCCCAATTTGTCCCATTCTCCCAATGTATGTGTTTCAGTAGTGAGTGAGATAGAGACCACCAGGTGGTATGTCAACACGTCGCTGCCTTATTCCTAGAAAAAAGGAAAATAAACACATGGTACAAATTTTACGTCGCGTTCTATTAGGAAAAGCTTTACGTATAAACAAACCTTAAAGGTTTAAGAGCATTACCTTCGAGTGCAATAATAAATGTTGTTTACTTCATAAACTAGAGCCATGAATTAGATTAATGAAAATTAATGAAAGAGCCGCTGAAAGTGAGTGGTGATTCGTCTTGGTCACGACGCTAAGAAACTACCGTGATATTTTATAGGTAACGCAAGTTTGAACGCCTTACTTATAATTTCCTAAACCAAATCTGTCCCTGTCTCGGTATTAAGCCCTTGATTAAATGAGTCTAAACTACGATCAACATAAATTAAAGATTAATCTGAACACTATATTATAAAAGGGCAGTTCAAGATACGCTTATCTTATGTAGAGTGAGCCGATGAAAGAAATTGCTTTTCTAATGGATATTTTAAGCAATCTGCCATCTCTACTATATAAAAATTGTTACAGAATTAGTGAGATATAAGCTTCAGAATATTTTAGAAAGGGAGCGATCTCTTTTACCAGCATACAGTCCACCTGATAGTAAGTATATACTGTCGCACATGGACATCCGCGATACAGCAATAGAAAGACATCGCATCCGGGGGCGAGGGAGAATTTCTATGGGCGACATTATTCACTTACTACGAGGTGGTCTGTCCGCTTGTCTGTTGGTCCGCCCTCTATTTATAAAATAATATAATTTGCAATGGATATATAAACTGTATAAGTATGTGGGAACCTTTATTATTGTTATTGGACTAAGTATATAGTAAATTGTAAAATTTAGAATGTGCTGTCCGGTTTTTCTATTATGAATAAATAAATTATAAATCGCACTTCTAATTACTTGTATTTTGTATTTCTCTGTATGTTTTTGGGGTACAATAAAATTTTAAAAAGAACTTAACGCCCGAGTATTCAGCGTTCATTTTTATGACACAAATTAAATGCTTAAAAATAATTAGTAGATTTAGTTAAACGCCCATTAAATCACAATTACTATTTAGGCATTTCTATAACTTTTGGAACACGTACCTAACTCAGCACATGAGGGCAGCTCTGACACATGTCCGTTACGGTTAGCGAATTGGATCAAATTAGTCCCTAAGTGTAGAAGTTGGCTAGATTTACTCGGTATTAAATTGTAAGGTGGTGGAGTCGCTCCTTATAGATCAGGCCCACCGCCAGAGGGGCCGTACTTCATAACTGGCACGTTTCTGCACCGTACTTCATAACTGGCACGTTTCTGCACCGTACTTCATAACTGGCAGGATGCACTGATTGAAAACTGTCATCTTCATGCATTGTGGTATAGACGATGCGACAGCTGCCCAGCTAAGTAGAATGCGTCTATCGACCTCATTGCTGAAATTGAACCTGCCTAGTTGGATAGTCTGCCCAAGATAGAATAGTCAACAACCTCGAGTTTTTCAACGCTTACCGGTCCCGGAATTACAAGTATATGTTCACTGAACATGATTTTCGTCTTATCTGTGTTCATGCCGAGACCGAAGCATCGCGATGTTGCGTTAAGAGCGTTCAGCACCCAATTCAACCGCTACCCTATTAACCGATGGGGTCGACGAGTCCTCGAGTGGAGGTCACGAACCGGGAAGCGGACTGTGAGACGACCTCCGGCCATGTGGACCAACGACTTGAAGAAGTTCGACGGAGGTGGTTGGATGAGAAGAGCCGAGGATCGTGTGTGGTGGCCAGCCTTGGGAGAAGCCTATATTCAGCAATGGAGAGATATAGGCTGATTGTAGTGACCCAATTTGAGACTCGGCGTGTGATATGTTTAAAACAACACTTTGTTTACCAATTATTTACCAATTGTTTACCAATTGTTTACAAATTGTTTACAAATTCTGATTACTTTTTTTTTACCATAACACTTTTAAAAGGTGCATGATGCCGCCGATTCATAAAAACTTATATAGGAAACTTTTTATTAGATCAATTATAAAGTTCCCACGGGAATCAAGTTCACCACACATACTTTAACATCTACGCACACGAAGTTGCAATCCAATGCAACCAACCATTTCAGTATCATGTCCGGTCTCGTCCATGAGGGATGTAAGGCCTTAAAGCGCCATGTTGTCCAAGCGGGTCCACTCGCCAGAGTCCACTCCTTAAGAGGTGGTGTAGTTCCCCAGGGCTTACGATAGCGGTTTATTATCCCTTAGTTGCCTTTTACGACACCCACGGGAGGAGATGGGGTGGTGGTATTTTATAACCGGCCGACACCACATGACACGCAGTTGTGACACAGTTTAGTTTCTTTTCACTGTGGTCGCGGGCACTGGTATTTAATATAAAAAAAAAACTTGATTTATTCATTTCAGAGCGGTTAATTAATCTGGCGCCATTTAAACATCAATGTTACACAAGTCTTGTTTATCTCAGATGACCCTAATCCGCTGTAAACGGTAAACAATGATTAACAAGCTGCCCGCGTATTCACTCGCCGCCTCCTGAACGTCGGCAATCACCCTCGTCACGTCAATCAACGACCTATCACCCTTTCCATCTCCTTCGAGGGAGGTGGAATCGTAAACTTAGGATGACGAGATTGACAAAATAAGATTCAGTGCGACGCATAATTCTCTTTTAAGGACTGGTTTTGAAACGTGCGAAAATCGAAAAAAAAATTGTAGACAAACTGCAGAGCTCGTTTCTTAACTGCGTGTAATGACATTTGGCAGAAAAATAGTCTTGGTGTATATCTCGGTTAATTTGGAATATAAGCCAAATCTGTTTATTAGTTTCAAAATTATGACGCTGCATTTTCCCAAAACACCAGTTAAAACATTACCACAGCTAGACATTAACTGGAGAAAAAATGTATAAACACTTTCATTTGTAAAACCTACAGAGACTAGTGAAATCTGTTAGCAGACTGGCGCTGCCAACGGTGTTTTGTGAACACATTACATGTTCGTATTCTCACTTGCACGATTGTCTATCTCTACGGCGAGCAAAAAAAATCTAAATCTATAGAGATGGTGTATTACTACTCAGCTGATTGCCTACGTGCTAGGAAATAAGTATAATGTAACTGAGGAACCTAAGAAAAAGGTTCGAGTTATGTTGATCTCGGCGTTGTTTCTTTTCATATTCATTTGCATTTTTCCCTTTTTTCTCCAGTAAATGTATGAAGATGCTAAAACGTAGTAACTAGAATATAATATAGACACGATATCATTAAATATTTGCATATAAAGCATTAATTAACTAAACGAGCCCGTGCAGGATTGCAAATTACTTGTAAAACATAACATTGTAAAACTTTATATCGTTGTACTTGTAAAACTGGAGGGGGGAGTGCACGCTGCAATCCAACAGCCGCTGAGCGCACTCGACTAGCCTCGTTACCCCTCTCTCACAGAATGCCACCTTGAAATGTACTGCATTTCCCACTTTATCATATTCCCCAATGTATGCAATGGACTAATGTTGGCATGTATCGCGGATGTCTATGGGCGACAGTATCCACTTACCACCAGGTGGACTGTATGCTCGTTTGCCACCTTTCTATAAAAAAAAATATATAGTGGTTTCCTTAGCAATTAATTCTATTATGGATCTGGATAAAAAAATAACCGGGTAAAGTCAACCTTACACAAGATATATAACAGAACTATGGCAAATTTAATCCGTCTAATAGTACTTGCATAACTCCGAATTTTTTTTTTTTGGGCTCTGTATTAAAATATATTAAATGTAATAAAACACGGCTTTGTTACTGTTTTTTATAATTTTTTTTTCTATATTATATATATATAGATAACGTTTAAACCAGATTTAATTATTTTCAGGTTAACATCTAGAAGTAATAAATTCATTCTCTTTCTTCAAACGAGTATTCACAACTCGGGTGAAACCTTTACACCGAGGGTCGACCCTAGCGCGGAGTAACCTCGTTACACATTCATAAATTTTAAATTTTTTCTCGTCTTTTCACTTGCATTTTATTACTCGCCAAATTGAATTCATTATGGATGCAAACGATGTAAATTGAAAAGAAATATCGTATTTGAGTTGAAAGGAAACAACCTAAGTTTATCTGCTGTTAGTAAAATGACTTATCTACACCTCTGTCAAGGAAAGATTTCATATTTAAATTTCCTGTTATTATATTACATACTGTAATTTACAGAGACGAGTCATGGAACGTAACAACATAAAGATGCGTTACCCATGACTAGACATTTGCATATGCAAAATGCATATTTTTCAGTTTTCACACTGTTGCATATTTCTATGATTTTTCGGTTTTCCCACTCTGTTGCATATTTCCAAGATTTTTCGGTTTTCACACTATTGCATATTTCTATGATTTTTCGGTTTTCACTGTTGCATATTTCTATGTTTTTGGTTTTCACACTATTGCATATTTCTATGATTTTTCGGTTTTCACTGTTGCATATTTCTATGTTTTTGGTTTTCACACTATTGCATATTTCTATATTTTTTTAGTTTTCACACTTGCATATTTCTATGATTTTTCGGTTTTCACTGTTGCATATTTCTATGATTTTTTGGTTTTCACACTATTGCATATTTCCATTTTTTCGGTTTTCACTGTTGGATATTTCTATGATTTTTTGGTTTTCACACTATTGCATATTTCTATGATTTTTCGGTTTTCACACCGTTGCATAGTACTATGAATTCGACATAAAAACGCGTCAACTTAAAATAGAACGCCAGAATTATTTGCCGGATGTGGGGACAGGACGTGGCCATTGGCGGAGTAGGCATATATGCTGCACCATAGTATATGCATAAAGCGGGTAAAGCTTTTTAAGTATTTTACCGAAAATTACTGCACAACCTGCTTGACTCATGGTCTCCATCGATTTGCCTAGGAAATCAGATATTTCGAAAAGGTATCACACACTAAGTTGTTTCTTTTCTGATAGTGCATATATAATGCATATTTAGACCTTTTTTCATGCATATTTGCATATTTTTTCATTTTGATAGTGCACATAATCCTATGTGTAGACATTATGGCGTACTATCTGTTTAAATCAGATTTCCCGAACACTTTCTCCAGTGCCAACGTTTGTCTTTCTGAACTGATATTGGTATGTATCGCGGATGTCTATAGACAACAGTATCCACTTACCACCACCAGGTGCCACCGACTTTGTATAAAAAAATTTCAATCTATTTTTTCCCATATACGCTCAAATGCATTTTAAGTACTTCCATGTCATATCATATCATCAACGTGGAATTACAGGTTGATCAAAGTAGAGACTTTTCGATATAGGTCTCTCCCAAGAACCAAGACTGCTTTTCTCATCTAACCACTACCAGAACTAAGATTATACTAAAGCCTTTATAGAAGGGTTACTTTATATAAGTCGACAGTTTATCTGGCCGAAGGGTGTCCTAAACTCGAACTCCTGGTACGTCGTCGCCATTCGAGAACTCAATTGACTATCCCATAGATCAGTATTTCCCAAAGTATGGGTCGCGAGCGAATATTGAGTGGGCCCCAAAAATATAAATTTAATCTAATTTTAAGTATAGTGTTCTGATTTATCTTATTTCTGCCTATTAAAAATTTCGATTGTCACTGGATACTGTTTTTTTTTATTTTCTTCGTTGTAAAACCCTTCACATAACGTAAACAAGAATATGCTGCAGCAGTGACACAACGCTATTTTCATGTAAGGCGTAAGTAGATTGGGTCCCTGACTTTGTCATTTTTTTTAAGGTGAGTCGCGGTTCATATAACTTTGGGAATCACTTCCATAGATCAATAGTTTCTGAGACAGCGTATTCGCAATTGCAATTTGCAATTTTTTTGAGCTGAACCGCGGTATCTTCGGACTGGATTTTTTCCAGCCCGCAAAAAAGCGTCGCTTACTTTGAACTAGTTAAACGAAAGAACACACATACTGTACATTTTCCCAAAAAGGTCCCGAGGAGTCAGCAAGGTATTTATGGAAGAAAACACCGAGCTCAGGACAAAAGCAAAATGCTTATAATCGTTCACCGAGGGTCATTGGTTTGGCGGCGAATTTTGACACCGCGATTTAGACGAAGTGCCCTGTATCTAAGCCCTCTATCGAGTTGGAAGTGAATTAAACTTAATATTACGGTTATGGACTTAACACATACAAATCCGCTATTTGTCGGAAATGGCGCTAGCAGTATAAGATGTAGGTAAGTGGTGGTGGATTGTTTAACTATTTTAATATATACGAGATTAAACTTGTCGAAAGTCAACGAGCATTCACGTGGAAGGTGGGACGTGAGAGATGACCGCATGAACGCAACTATGCGCCCACAGCTAACTTGTTAAAACTTGCTCAAAGTTATCGCCCGTAGCCCAAACAAATTCTTGGAACACTTTAAAGGAGAACCAGTATTTATGTCGTGTCATTTACGCGCGGCCGGTAAAAGCTTTAATATTTACAATAGCCGCTTGCGTTACTGACAAATAGGTATGTGATAAATGGTGTCGCAAAGTGTGTTTCGTTTCTGTGCCAGTTACTAATAGAAAAGCTCAAGGCTGTGAACATGAAGAACATAAAGATAATCATATGAGCAGCAGTTCCAGTCTCGATATGAGACTCGATCACATACGTAAATGCATTACAATTTTGTTTTTTTTCTTTGTTCGGAACAAAGGTGGCTGCCGAGCAGACACACGACCTGGTGGATATTGATGTCCATAGGCGTCCACAATATGTATTGCCATTTTTACTAATATTGGCGTTGTCAATATTAATAAAAATGGCAAACTTCGGCACGTCACCGGATGAGCCGTATAGGTAGGTATCTTTTGAGATTTAGGAGTGGATTAAGAAATAGGATGAGAGGAGTTGGGGGGGAAATGTAATCAGATTAGGAGTTTCCTCATTCCATTATTCCCGTTCTTCCTTATGAGGAACAAAAAGTAACATAGGAAATAGGCTCTGACAAATTTCACTCACTGCTGAAACGCTACACGACAGTGTACCATAAAAGCTTTTTTTCACTTTCCACTACCCATGGTTCTGCCATGAAGGAACTGAATCGTGGGAGGTGCACGTTGCACTTGCGTGATCTCTTTACGGCGCGCATTTTCTTGACTCCTTACAAATTTATTTCCTCTCTTCGTTGATCACTTCTCTTTCTGGTGTGTATACGACACTGAACATAGGTTCGTCGCTCTGCAGTTCTGACAGCAGAGTCCGAATCCTAGGAGCCGTGCGAAGTTCTCCTCCGATGCTACCAGCTACAAGTCCATACCATATGAAAGCTGCGGAATTTTGAATGGAATATGTATGTGAGTACAGCATACCCCCCAAAGTAATAGGTACTAACAGCTCATGTTAATTAGCGTCGGAAAATCGAAGGCAAAACCTGCGTTCTTTATGTTTTCACCCAAATACCACCAGCGCATTTTCCGGTGCGGGCTCTAAATGTTGACTCGCCTTTATTTATTATGAACGATATAGGTTAACCTTTGACCTGCAGTTATTCTGTTTTATATTATTATTCCTATTGGGTTTAGCAGCGTTTGACTGGGCGATGAGGCATAAAACAAACATTTTTATTGACGTTTTATACACAAATTTCAGTTATGCACACCACAACAATTTACCTGATGAAATAAAATTATTGCCAGCAAGTAAATATAAACATTCTTTAAAGATGTGGCTAATGTATATTTTATAACTTCAAAAAATTCAAAATGTCATTTTTATTGAAAGCTAGGACAATAGACTATAGTGACATTAATTAAATGAAAATATCTTCAAATTTCATTTGTTTTTACGAAATTAATATTATGTAAATATTGTACGAGTGATATGGGTATCGACTGTATACTTAACTGTTTCAGTTTACAATAAATATATTTACATTCTGATTTATAACGCTGATCGGTACCGACTGTCTAAAAGCAGGTAACTTGTTTTCTTCATGTTTTCCACCCGAATGTAGGGGTGAGAAGGTCGTCATACATATACCTTCTAACTTATCCCTTCGGTTTTCGAAATTCCTACCCGTATAATCCGCATATATTACCTGAACTATGTCGTAAATATTCAATATATTATATTACAGGTAGTCAGCATAACATAAATCCAGGATTTATGTTATGCTGACACAAATGTATCAGCTACATATAATACGTGTTACGGTCAGGTAATTAGCAAGATATTCCGCGGGCCTGTAGCCCTGTGCCCGGTGCTGCAACAGGTCTGTACTTCCTATTGCAGTATCCAATCAGTCCTTTCAATATTCACTGCTGGACAAGACAATGTGCATGAGGGATGTATGCCCTTAAACTGCGTGTATGCCCAAGCGGGTTGACGAGTCCATTCTTTTTTTGAGGTGCTGTAACCCCTCACCGCGGGAAGAATGGGGTGGTGCTATCTATAGCCGACCGACACTACGCGACCGAATATAATATCGAATATACCTACCCTCCATTTAATAAGATGGCTTAAAACGACCAGCAATACTTAATCACCCCCGAAATGCGTCAGCTCATTTCACGACAGTGTTCGTAATTTTAATTTCTTGCAGTAATTAATACCAGCCAATTAATTATTGCATGATACATACGGTGTAAATGACGTAGCGTTGTGGTCCGCAAGTGAGTTATTTCCCCGGAGGCCGACGGCGGCGCCCGGGGCTAATACCTCTCATTCATTAACTGATATTACATTGTCGACTGGACGGGCTACCGCTCAAATAAGCATTTATCACATGAGATATAACAGTGGGGAGAACTGGATAGAACTCCATCCTTCAAGTCCAAAAATCCTCTTCACTTATCGCCATTTTTACTCCAGGATAGTGCGTGAAGCGATTGGAAATAAGAAACATAAATTTCAATCCAGAAGATGGATACAAATTGTACTCGACAGCCCGACCGAAATATCGAGTAAAATAAAAAAGGTAAACGTACACATTATAAGCCGTTTAATAAATAAATAATTGGGGGAACTTCTTATACACGCTGTAATTCAATGCAGTACCAACTGAAGATGACTTTGCTCTATCAGTGACGTAATAATACATGACACACACTCATGCTCACATATTTTTCGTTTACCTTTACAAATAGTAATGGCCCGAGTTCAAACTTACGAGCTTACTAATAAGAGTCAAGTCTAGACACACCTAGTTCAGTGCCTCTTTTTAATTAATTACAGTTTGCGGTCCATCCCCATTTCCTCGCGTACTGTTCGGTCCAAATATCATTTTATACCGCGAACCCGTAGGCTGTGGAACGAACTGCCCTAAGAGGTCTTTCCATTGCGCTACAATATGGGGTTCTTCAAGAAAACTGTGAATAGGATTTTGCAAGGTCGGCGGCGCGCCCACATACCCCCTCGTGCTGCAGATGTCCATGGGCGGCTTTAACACTTATCATCATGTGGGACCACTTGCTCGTCCGCCTACTTCGCTATATATAAAATTGAATATGAATCTGGAGAATGGATACGCAATATATACCTATATCGGTCATGAATAACAAACATTGATAAACATCAGTTTGTAAAACAAAAGAAAAAAATACATTTACGCTGGTACATTATATGACGGCGTGACGTACAGTGACGTAATGTACCTATTTTGTAGCGTCATGTAAACTCAGTGTGCATCCGGCTTAATTGCTACTTTTAAAAAATGTCGCCAGTTAGTTACATTAAATTGACATATTATTTGTTACTTATTTGATGGAGACAGGAGACAGCCTTTCAAATGTGGCTTTTACTCATTTTCCATAAATTTTACGAAAATACTATTTGTAATATCCGTTCTTCTTTGAATAGCCGTCACGTCTGACGTCTCTTACATTCAATTTCCAACATCGATATTGTTGATAAGCCACTTTATAAGAACATCATATGAGTTATTAGAATTCAATATAATTTCAAGATTTCTTGATTATTATAAATACTTCTTTTGTTCTTGAGACATTGTTTTATACGCTACTTGCAAAACGGTAGAGGACAGAAGCCGTGTGGAGCCGTGTGGTGTCCGCTGACTATATAGTCACCACTCACCACCCCATCTCTTCCCGTGGGTATCGTAAAAGTCGACTAAGGGATAACATACCCCTCCCGAACACCTGAATCCGACCCTCCCTGCATTTTCAGTTTTGATGGCCTGAAGCTTAAAGAATAATGTTTGACCGTTCAAAAAGTTTTATGCAG
The DNA here is from genome assembly GCA_943735995.1 of Sesia bembeciformis. Lineage (NCBI taxonomy): Eukaryota > Metazoa > Arthropoda > Insecta > Lepidoptera > Sesiidae > Sesia > Sesia bembeciformis. Next base: position 156,196 of record OX031028.1, on the reverse strand, counting down.
TTTTGAAGTTGGCAGACTAACCATAGTTTCAGTATGCCATTGTTCCAAATTTGATTTCAGAGTACTGAAAAAATTACTTTAAATTTAACAAGTCGTGTGTCCGCCTTTCTCCTTTCGCCTTTCTGAGATGCAGCGTGCACTCCCCCCTACAAAACTACAAACTTAAATGAGTTTACCGTTTCTGTTCAAGGTTACACCGAGGATATCATCAAGTTTCATGTAATCCCATTTGCTCCCATCCCATGTTCGTCGAAACGTAGCTGAGACGATCCACGCCGTTCTTGAAGATGTTCCAATCCAGCCACTATTGTAGTTAGTGAAATTGGACTTCAACCTTGTTGAACATTTACGTAATCAATTAAAACGACAGGTCAAAGAGACGGACAAGAACCAGCATCACAACTAAAAGCAGCAATTGATTGATGAGTTGAACAGAGCCTGGGAACAAATTCCTAAACAAATATAGGCTGAGGAAAAATGTAGCAAAGAGAGGTGAGCATTCTCGTTATTAAACGATTTAAATCATAGTTTTCTTACTGAAATATCGATATATAATTAATTTTATAACTGCTACTTTTTTTTGCATAAAACTGAAAGACCGTGGCCCTGCCAACTCTACGGTTATAAGGACTAAATCGTGGGAGATGCGAGCCGTACTTGCGTGGGCTCTTTCCGACACGCACTTTCTTGACTCCCTACAAATTTCTTTCATCTCTCTCCATTTAACACCTCCCCCCTTTCTGGAGCACGTACTACACACAACACAGCATAAAACTCAAAGGTTGGAAGGTTTTTATTAAACAATGTTTTTTTTATCGCTATATAACATCAAAGGACGATGTGAAAAATGTATTAATGTCGTCCCAACCCACCAACATACATAAAATTAGTGACAAAATATACAAATATATTTATTATGATGTACCATAATCGTTATTAACAATTATAACTGCTAAAGCGATGAGGTGTCTAAAATGAAATATGAAAAATATTTTCAAAAATAGAGATTAGAGCAGTTTATATCATTGTTTACCTACGGTTTTGACTGGTTTAAATCTGTGAAATAAAAGCTTTCATCTATACCTTTTATTGTGAAAGAAAGCGGCAGACGAACTGTATGCTCTATTTGATGGTAAGTGGATACTGTATCCCATGAAACATCTCTCCAAAATGCGGATGCGCTGCCAACGTTTGGAGATAAGTGTAATTGGTACATGATGATTTTTTAAATTTTAATTTAACATAGTAATTGTTATGTTATTTAAGTACTGACGATTTATTATTTATTTAAGCCGATATTTGGGTCCAGTTACATGAACCGCGGTCGCGGCGACACTGCGCAGGCGGCTGAAGGTGTTGTTGCTATCGACAGACAAATCAGTCTACCCTCCGTCGTGTTCGTTTATGATTCACCCCCCCCCCCACACTGAACTTGTTTTTGTTGATTAAGTTCCTTGCTCACTATACTAATAATAAATAAAAAATCATGGGCTCACTCATTACTCACTCATTACTCACTCTTTACTCACTCTTTACTAACTCTTTACTCACTCTTTACTCACTCATTACTCACTCTTTACTCGCTCATTACTCGCTCATTACTCGCTCATTACTCGCTATTTACTCGCTCATTACTCGCTCATTACTCGCTCATTACTCGCTCATTACTCGCTCATTACTCGCTCATTACTCGCTCATTACTCGCTCATTACTCGCTCATTACTCGCTCATTACTCGCTCATTACTCGCTCATTACTCGCTCATTACTCGCTCATTACACGCTCATTACTCGCTCATTACTCGCTCATTACTCGCTCATTACTCGCTCATTACTCGCTCATTACTCGCTCATTACTCGCTCATTACTCGCTCATTACTCGCTCATTACTCGCTCATTACTCGCTCATTACTCGCTCATTACTCGCTCATTACTCGCTCATTACTCGCTCATTACTCGCTCATTACTCACTCATTACTATTACTTATTACTCATTAAAGATCACTCATTACAATTATTACGTTTAACTACGATAACAAAAAATTAAATCTTATTTAATTGAACAGTTCACGAAATGAATTAATTTCTTGAAATGATAAAGGTATTGAGCGGCCCTTATTTGGCTTTGAACGGTAAGTATATATATGAATTGATTGAAACATGTTCTCTAATAAATCTTTTCCCAATTACATTATTGGAATTCATATTTATGATTGTATTTGTTCCAAATTTTAGGAACGGAAATCAGAGTAACTGGAATTGCAAAATTAGAAAGAGATTATTTTGCAATAAATATTTGTAAAATGTTTCACGTTTTCGAGTAACCATTCAACAGAGGATCATTTTTGAAGCTATGTAGGAAGTGGGGTTGATTTCCCCCCCTTTGTAAGCGGCTTACGGACGCTCGAGCGACTCTACGCTTTATGATTTGGTAAAGAAAATATTTCATTTTAACCGTTCCGTGGCACGTTTTAAATTGAGGCTGCAAACAAAACACAATGTAGGTACGTCGAAACCTTTGCAGACGAAATATTTACCGGAATTGACTTCATTCTTAATACTTTAATATGCTTAGCAATGCCTATACCTTGTAGCCCTATTAATGGAAGTTCATTGACATTTACTGTACCTTATTATTACGCTGAAATTTCCTTTATTAGGCGATCTTATAAGTTCTAGAACTAATTCAGTAAATGTTGTATACATTGCTTGTCTAAAATTTAGACAATAAAATTTTTAATATATTTCTGTTCGAGCTTTTTAGACAATATTTTTTATACCGCGAACCCGAGGTTTGTGGTACGAACTAACACCCGAAGTTTTTCTGCTGCGTTACGATATGAGGTTCTTCAAGAGAGCTGTAAATAGATATTTGCAAGGCATGCAGCTTGAGAGTAATCCTCCTGCTATTGCGGGCTTTTTTTTCGGAATGGCTAAATTCTTGTGGCCCTAGTGGGCTTTCAAGAGTCACCGTAGCACGTCCATAGACGATGGTAACCACTTAACACCAGGTACGCCGTCTGCCTGTCTGCACATTTAATATTAAAAAAAGCTTGTAAAAAGTGAATTAATTTAAGACTTACGCCTTTGTTAAACTGAGGATGCGATGTACCTATTGTTATACACTTGCCGAATTAGCAACTACTCGATAGCAACTAGGTGTGCCAAAGTGCAAGTGTGGTTACATGTGCCTAAATCCATACACAGGAGAAAACAAAGCAAACTTATTTTTCACTAGCGACCCGCCCTCGCTACGCTTCGGTTTATAAGTTCTTTTTTTCCAAATTTTTTTTCTTCAAAATAATATATAGCCTATATTAGACACGGATAATGTAGCTTCCTATTTGTGAAAGAATTATTGAAATCGATTCAGTAGTTTCAGAGATTACCCCCAACATACCTACAAACACACAATTTTACCTCTTTATTATATATATATATTTATAATTATATAATATGTTATATATAACATGTAATTATAATTATATTTTATATATTTATATTTTTTATTTATATTTTATATATTATATATATACATATATTTTATATATATATTACTATAAAAAAAAACCTATGTTTAAAGACAAGTGTTTGTTCGGGTCTGGATATGTGTTTGTCTTTGCGTGTGTTTCTGGACCCACGGCACGGGGAATCCCAGTGGTGGTACCTTGATTGTAGCGCTATTTATTTCCAAAAAAAGTAAGAAACAATTGTAATCCATTGTTAAGAGAACTACCTCTAAGCTTCTAAGCTTCTAATCTGCTATTTAAATTACTTTTCCAACGGATTCCAAAAGAATACCAGCCGCTGAGCCCTCTCGTATTTCAGTTAAATTTACTTAGCGGTGAGTTCTTAAACGAATTATTTCGTTTAGTATTCTGTTTATCACTGGACTTGTTGAAGTCATTACTCCGCAGATTGAACTTGCAGAACTATGTCTTATTGCAATAATCTATATTTAACTATACTAATCTATATCTATACTTTTTGAGGGGGAGAGTGCACGCTGCAATCTAACAGCCGCTGGGCGCGCTCGACTGGCCACGTTACCCCTCTCTCACAGAAGACTACCTTGAAATGTACTGCATTTCCCATTTTATCGTATTTCCCCAATGTACGTACGTGTTTCGGTAATGAGTGAGATGTGCCAGAGCCCATTCCTATCCCTCCCCATTTTCTCAACCCTTTCTCCAAATCCATTCTTATATCTCCAAAGGTAGGCACCGCATCCGGGAGCGTGCCAACGTTTCTCATTTTGGACTAATGTTGCCATGTATCGCAGATGTCTATGGGCGACAGTATCCACTTACCATCAGGTAGACTGTATGCTCGTCTGCCTTTATTACAATTTTTAGGCACGCGGAGTATTTACAATGTTTGACTTCACCGCTCATACAAAAATCTTTGCGATTCTATGCAAAATTCCATTAATTGCCTGGAAAATTTTCAGCTCTATTCGTTCATCAGTTGATGCGTGAAAGTATTTCAAATAAACAAACAAACATCGTTTCTATTTCATATATAATGTAGTTAAGATTCTTTATTGAACTGAATTATTTATAAAATTACAAAATATGTAAAATAATACAGGTTATCTATTAAAAATAATCAGTTGTAACCCTCAAGTTGGGTAAAAAAAAATATATATTCACGAGGAACCCTTAACGCTATCTCGATTATTACCATACCATACCATCAGCCTGTATCTCTCCACCGCTGGATATAGGCCTCTCCTAAGAACCGCCACCACACACGGTCTTCTGCTCTTCTCATCCAGCCACTACCGACGACTTTCTTTAAGTCCCACGCTACGTTTCTTGCTACGAAGACTCGTCTCCCCCATATTGTTATCGGTCCTACAATAGACGTGATCTGTCCACTGTCACTTCAGCTTGCTGATCCTTTGAGCTATGTCAGGAACTTTATTTCTTCGTTAGTGTCTGCCCAGCAAAGAAACTCCCAGCTCTAGCTATATCAAAAGGTTTTCGCTAAATACCTCAGCTAACTTTACCAAAGTCTACTCAATAAATTCTATCTTGTTCCGTCCAATTTTATTAATGACACCTCCTTTTTCACGAACACGTCAAACTCGACTTTATCAAGAATGACGTACACATTAACTTGTCAAAGTAACTCGAGCGGCATGACGTGAATATCAGTCGGTATGAATCATTTCACAACGTTCGACAAATTCATTTATTTTTCCTTCATTTTTTTGAAAACTTTACCTCAATAATTAATTTTAATTATATCCTCTGATGCCTGTTTTATTTCTTCAATCTTTTCATCGCTTGTACTACTACATTTCTTCAAATTTTAATTGCAGAAGACTACCTTGAACTGTACTGAATTTCCCATTTTATCGTATTTCCCCAATGTACGTACGTGTTTGGGTAGTGAGTGAGATGTGCCAGAGTCCATTCCAATCCCATCCTATCCCTCCCCATTTTCTCAACCCTTTCTCCAAATCCATTCCTATATCTCCAAAGGTAGGCAGCGCATCCGGGGGCGTGCCAACGTTTCTCATTTTGGACTAATGTTGGCATGTATCGCGAATGTCTATGGACGACAGTATCCACTTACCATCAGGTAGGTCGTCTGCCGCCTTCGTATATAAAAAAAATAAAATATATATTATATATAGTGTGTATGTTGATATGTAGTAGTATTATATGTATTTATTTATACTGTACACCAGCTACCTGTGACCAGATAAAATATTTTTTCCTCTACCCAAACGCCTTTTGTGCTTTTCATGTGTTTCAATGTCTGTTACAGTCTTGTTTTGTTGTGGTGTGCAATAAAAAGTTTTATCAATCTATATATTTATCTAATGATTCTATGATACTGAATTACAAAGAATAGTGTAATTGCAGAGAGATATCTCTAAGACCATATGTATATATCTCTATATATACTATATGTAAGACCATATCTCTAATACATTTACTGAATGAGATGAGCAGAGATAGTGTAGGGATCCTTGGCAGAGGCTGATAGTATGGTATGTTATAGTATTTTTCGAACTAGATATTTATTATTCCGATATATTATTTTATCACACTACGGCTCATTCGTCCTTGTTTAACCTATAAAGCTGAATAATATTTTATTAGTTTCGACTATTTTTATTAGTGGCCTGTTAGCGTAACATTTTTCATCACAGCAACTAGATTTTTTATCTGGTAATTTGAAAATTTCCGTCGTAGATATTATATTAGAATAAGAGTCTGGGTTTCGACCCCAAAGTCCGAAGTATTCGAGCTATAAATTCCGGTTTTATGATTTTACAAATGGCAGCCATAATCACGCTTGATGTACGTCTATTATGCCGCGGCCCCACATTGGTTATATTTGCGTCAAGATATAGTCTTGGAGCCACTACACCCATGTATGTATCTGTCTTGGACAGACCATGGACATAAACGTGACCTAGCGTCCAGTAGACAACGGTAGCCAACGCCAACTCGCGTCGTGTCGGTTTTTGTGACACGATCAAATTCTAGGGGAATGAAGGGGTGTGCGCGCGGGCAACTTGGCTCCAAGGTCGCTTCCCGCTTACACATTGGGTGCGTTCTTGGTGGTTTTACTGCACGATGAACATTTAATAAATAATAAGCATATGCGCTCATTGCATAGGCGTAAGTCGCGAGTACGACTAGGTGGTCTTCATCCATGTTGGGTCCGCTCGCGACTCCGTCCAAAATGCTTGGCCTAGTTTGATGATGTTGAGTATTGGAGCCAATGTGTGGTGCTACTTTGTTACAATAATTGGCTGTTCAAATTTGTAGCAAAGCTTGGACCCAAAGCATAAGCCAATGTGTGGCCGCTGTATTAGATGAAGCAATGAACTTTGTGTTTTTCATCTACATACCCAAATAAACAAAGATGACACGATAAAACTTGGAAAACTTGATCTCAATACAGCACAGCGTCGACAAAGATAAACTCTAGTAATATATCACTGACATCAATTGATGTTCAACTTAGAAAAAGCCTTGCTCCAGACTTGATTCGGAGGGGAAAACGCCAGACGTAAATGGGAAATTGATATAACCAGCTTATTGTTCTCTTTGCTATTACTTTTTTGTGCTAATTTAGAAACAAAAAGACCGAGAATAATATCTAAGATAAATCTAATGGTCTTAACTCTAATTAGAAATAATTAGGATTTTTAATGAATGTACTTTTATAGATGGGGTAACTTTTGAGTAAATTTAAAGATACCTATTCAAATTTCAGATAGAGAACTCATTTGAGCTGTACCGTTTTTAAAACATCATTTATTTGGAATTCGAATTTCGAAAGCCATTTAGTGAAAACGAAAAACATAAAAATATGTTGTATTCACTATTTTATTGCATTTCGCGCTTTTCTTTGCAAACAATGGAATTCGAGCGAGAACAATTTCGTGCAATCATGTTATACGATTTTAAAGTTGGTTTAAATGAAAGTGAGTGTAAAGATAGATTAGTATCCGGTTTTGGAGATCTCGCTCCGTTCCGTTGTGTAAAATGGTTTGTATGAAATAAAGTGCTGAAGTTTAAGACGTCGTAGAACAAATGTTATTAGCTTTTGCAAAAGGAGGAATCCAGTGCTAAGGAGGTGGATTAAAGGGAGCGTGTAGTTTTCAAATCTGGGCCCGCGTGGTGGATTATGTCCTTAAACCTCCTAGAGATTTACTAGGGGAGGCCTGTGCGTTGCAGTGGGACGTTGAAAGCTGTTGCTGATTATCGAAGTTTATTAAGTTCATAAATAGTTTATTTATTCATTCATTCAGTGCAGAACACAGACCTCCCCTTGTAATTACAAAAGATTTACGGGTAGATTGGAGAAAATTACACATACAGAAGATTCTTTGTTAACATTGTTAAGATTTGAGGGGGGAGAGTGCACGCTGAAATCCAACAGCCACTGGGCGCGCTCGACTGGCCACGTTACCCCTCTCTCACAGGAGACTACCTTGAAATGTACTGCATTTCCCACTATCGTATTTCCCCAATGTACGTACGTGTTTCCGTAGTGAGTGAGTAGTGCCAGAGCCCATTCCCATCCCGTCCTATCCCTCCCCATTTTCCCAACCCTTTCTCCAAATCCATTCCTATATCTCCAAAGGTAGGCAGCGCATCCGGGGGCGTGCCAACATTTGTCATTTTGGACTAATGTTGGCATGTATCCCGGATGTCTATGGGCGACAGTATCCACTTACCATCAGGTGGACTGTATGCTCGTCTGCCGCCTTCGTACATAAAAAAAAACATAATTAATTATATTGTGCAAGTTAAGCGCATGATTTCATGAAAAGATATTATTTCGCAATATAAACTCGTAAACTCGTGAGGAAGAGATCTTTGTTAGTAGACCCGCTTCAGCATCGGGCGCCACATCACTCGATCGTTTCCGAACATAAATAACAAAGTTTTAAAAAACACTTCTCATCTTAACAATATCTATTACCTATTATCGTAAAACACAGGATATTAGTGATGTTCCGAATATTCGTATACGTTTTGGCGATTAGATACTCGCCAATTTTCTATATTCGTATTCGTATTCGCCATTTTCTAAACGAATACGCGAATAGTAAAACCCCAAAGAGAGTAGTAGGTAAAAGAGGTTTCCTACAAAAGAAATAATTTAAAGGTTGAATTTTCATTTGAAATTCGATAGGGGGAAAGTGCATGCTGCATTCCCACAGCCGCTGGGCGCACTCGACTGGCCACGTTATCCGTCTGTCACAGAAGACTGTCTTTAAATGTAGGTACTACACATCCTACTTTATCGTATTTCCCCAATGTACGTACGAGTTTCGATAGGGAGTGATATGTGCTAGAGCCCATTCCCATCCCATCCTCTCCCTCCCCATTTTCCCAATCCATTCTTTAATCTGCTAAGGTAGGCAGCGCATCCAGGGGCGTGCCAACGTTTGTCATTCTGGACTGATGTTGGCACGTATTGCGGATGTCTATAGACTACAGTATCCACTTTACATCAGGTGGACTGTATGCTCGTTTACTGCCTTCTTTCTATAAAAAAAAACCAGTTACGTAGCTGATTTTTTTAGTTTAATGTAGTTAAATAACTTTAGATTAAACCAAAAACGTAGTTCCTGATTGAACTAACAAAAATACTCATTGTACTAACTTTAAATTTCACGAAAAATTACCTACTACTTGTACAAGTACTGCAGACGCAGTCGGCTATTTACTATTCGTAATCGTATTCGTATCGTATAGTGAGATAAATTATACGTATTTGTATTTTTTACATATTTGAAACAGGATCTGTAAAAGTCCTCAACTTAATATAAGTAAGTAGCAATAAATTTTACTTACCACAAGTCTGTCGGCGGTTTATCTTCCTTTTTTCGGCCCATTGAACGGCAAGCCTCCACTTTACATTAGATCTATAACCGAAAAGGGTTTCTTCACAAACAAGGGACGTTTTACGCCTTATCCTACCATTTTTCCCCTGTACTCTCTGTAAAACGGATCTAGTTGATGGATCTATTTAAATGTAATGCATGTAAAATTTATTTTCTATAAAATGACACACACAATTATTAAACACAATTATTGGTTTGTGGTAGAGGGAATTTTAACAGTAAAATAATACACCGAAGCGTTAAAATTTCCACGTGTCTACTTTCGAAGTTTAATTAACAAATCTGTGGTACTCATAGTATGCGAAAAGGAGATGACTCACGGAAATTAAGGAATGAGTTATTTGAATTAGTTACTAACAATAGTTACTTAGTGTATTCGAAATTAGTCATAAAAATTGCTTTTAGTCAAAAAAGACAAAAAAGTTTTTTACTTAGTAGTAAAAAAAGTACATTTTTTTTCGCATCTTTTCGTATTTTAATTTTGTTAAATTTTCGGATATTTACCTAATTTTGTTAATCTTCGTGTCCATACTCCTTTTCCATACTACCATAGAACTTAAGTAAACAATTATATTGAAGCAAGCAACGGAGTGAATATACGAGTATCTCATCTCAAACAGAAAACAGCAATCCGCTCTGCGTTGTGAATTATAGCCTGGATTTAAAACCTCCAAGTATTTTAATAGGGCATAGGCCTATGCCCTGCAGTTAAAAAGTCTGAAAAACTAGGTCTAAATATATCGCTGACAGAAATATACATATAAAGGATTGATAAATAAAGAATGTAATTGTAAATATCTCTATATTCTCGTTAATATAAATATATGAAATTATTCGACAAAATTTAACAAAACAAAACGAATCTGCTACATACCAACAGGCTATCGATTTGAGTATACATACTAGATATGTTATAGCACTCTAGCGCAGACACGTTACAGTCTGATAGTGTTCTATGTTCAGTAGCTCTCGAATTGTTTAATTCATATGTATTTTGAAAATGGAACATTCTTATTACGTAGGCCTTAAATTTCAAATTTGACTTTTTAACGAACCAGGTTTCTTTGATAAAAACGTATGATGTGTCATCTAGTCTATTTCCATATCGATGCTACAGACAATAAGAAATAATGTACGAGAATATAATTTACGTCGTTTGAGTTCGATTTGAGTTCGCCTGTTGTACTTTTCGTGTAAGTACCTACTTAATTTGTGTTTTTTTATTCATTTTTTTTTTTTTTCTTTATTTTATTTAGGGGCTTTTACACTATTGTGTATGTCAGCCATCATGTAACGGTGTACAATATAGAGTTTATCTATCTATCCAATTTAAATCCTCGGCTTTATTGCATTCTTACATCTCTTCTTTCACTTTCTGCAATGACTTTTTCTTCTTCTTATTCTTCATTCAGAACGATAACTGAAAGAAGTAGTAACATTATTCACGGTTTGCAATAGTAGATCTACTCCTTGGAAACACACGAAAATAGAAATCTTATTATGCTTTTAATCGATTGTCAGAAACATTATGCACATACTTGGCACTTTGAAGTTCAATAAACTATTAAACCACAAATCCCAGAATACACAATTTTTAGAATCTATACGTATAATATAATCAAATAAAAACAACTTTCAGTTCCCGGGTTCCCTCCAAGTCTTGCAATTTTATCTTATGAAAATTAAGAAATATATTTGTTTGCCATCTATACTGAAATGAATAAATTACGTAGAAATCTCCTATGGTAACAAGTACACACTTTTATCGACAGATGTCGCACGCGTTCAGTACATCTACGAACTAACGTCTTGTAGGTGCTTATCTATTTAGTACATAATCCCAGCAATAGATGGCAGCAAATTAGACAAAAATGTCATTAATGACCCAGCAGTTTTATTTTCACATAGCAGTGAGCACCCATTTATTATCTTTAGTGCAGTCAATGAAGCTTAAAAATCGTCAAAACTTCATAATCCTCAAGAACATACTGTTTTGATGCTTTTTTTAAAAAATGTAAGTTAGTATTCTTTATTGCAAAAAAACATTACGTAGGGACAGAAAATATTTTGAAAACATTTTTCATGTTACCTAAATCTAATTTTCGACGAGAAAATATTACTCGGGGGTTTTGAGGGTCGCTGATAGATCTCAATAAAAAATTTTGAAAATTTTCCTTGAAATAAAAAATTGATTTTTTTTGGAATACCTGCATTGATTTTTTTAATTAAAAGAACTTTCATATACAGTATTATAAAAAGAGTAATGCAAAAAACAAATACCTAATTTGTACCGAAAACTGGAAATTGCGAGTAGGTATTTCTTTTCAAATAATAGTTCTGGGGAAGATATAAATTTTGATATATGATGTATTACGATTTACAATTGATGTATACTGTATATTGATACATAAGGAGGCTCGTGCCCAGCGGAGGATCATAACCTCTTATTCACCTGGATAATAACCTGGTGACGCTTACGACATTGACATTTGCTCTATAATTAGTATACATGCGTCATACACAAATGACTCTAATTTATAACTAGTTAATTTAGTAATTACTCAATTAGATTACCAAATCATTTTTCAAAAGATGACTATTCTATATCTAAAATAAATGTAATAAGAACATTCTACGGCATTTTAAGATGTAAAACAACCGATGTTTTTTATATTTTCTCGTATCAATATTTTTTTTTTATTTTTCGTTACAAAAGGATTGAGATTAAATTATTGGGGGTTATCGCTGTTGTTCAGAAATGTTTGATAAATAGATATTGCACAACTTAACTTCAAAGCAAGTCATATTAATAGCATCTAATTACAGCGATAGATAAGAATATCTGCAGTGAATTTTGTCCTCGTACATTGGAATTTGTTTCTTTTAACCTTTAATTTGAATCACTCCAGCAGATAATTTACTATATATTAAGTAACCTTGAGTGTATATTGGAAGGCTGGTCATATCCAACCACTACCGGCGAACTTCATCAAGTCGTCGGTCCACGTGGACGGAGCGCGCGTGGACACCATTTGAGCACATCTATCCCATCGGTTGTCGGCCCTGCGTCATGTAATGCTCCAGCATTCTATGAGATATGTCGTTAACTTTAGTTCTTTGGTGAATCGCTTTGTTTCGGATCTTGTCCCGCAAAGAAACTTTTGAACTAGAGAGTGGATGGAGTGGTGGTGAGTGGATGGAAAAGTGAAGAATATTTTTTTCTGAAGTTCTTGTAGCAATGGACAGACCAATTCTGCCGCGGCGTTGTCAACTGATAGGGTAGATCAGACCCTGAATTGAGACCACGAACCGGTATGCTCCGCAGTGAGGGATGACACTTGCGTTTGAAGAAGTTTTCTGGCAGTGCTTGAATGAGAAGAGTGTGTAGTGGCGAGCCTTGGTCCAGCGGTGGAGGGACATAAGCTCATGGTACGATACGGTAATGTCTAGAGCGGAGATAGCTCAAGGCTTTGCCCTCAAAATACAGGTTTTTTTAATTAGTTTAAGAGTCAGTGGGATGGTAAGGTGTGGAATAATAAAGAAAGACGTCACTTGCCTGAAAGAACTTATTTATTTAAGTATAAATGTACACCAAAAACATGTTCGCAATGGATTCTAAATAAAATGAATACATACGAGTACAGCTCAAGATCATATGAATACGTCAAAGATATTCAAATAAAAGGTATTGAAATGATTGTAAACTACTTATGAACAGAGATCAGACACTCCAAGATCCTTCGCGCTAATGCCATGATAGAATTGCCTCACAGAATTGTGGAAGATGCTCAAAGATTAAAAAGAATGCTCTTTAATACCTACCTGATCAACAAAGCAAAGAATAGACAGTTCATAAAAAAAATATACTTATAAATAGAGATATATTTGTTCATATAGTCAGACTGTCCAATAAACAGATTGTATGTCCACTATCTGTACTATGTGCAAACCTACTATAACGTAATGGTTTATGCATTTTAACGATTTAAAGAAGAATTCATTGAATCTTACGCTGACACATTTCTATACGCGATTTACAAGGAAAATGACTAAATAGTTTCTAACTGGTGAGTGGTACTGGAATCAATTATATTCTGTCTGTGTTATACGACGTCATAATTACTCAGTAATTTTAATTATCCTATGACGTAGTGTTTCTAATGTAGAACCGCATTTCCACCTCAATATTACTGCGCATGATTTTACTACAATACCACCATAGATCAGTACAAGTAAAACGTATACGGTCTTCTGTGAAAAAACGTAATTCACGCGAGTTATGTTCTTTAGGAGGGGGAGAGTTATTATCCTACAGCCGCTGGACGCGCCCGATTGGTCATTTACTCCTCTCTCACAGAAGACTACCGTAGAATGCGTTTCGATAATGAGTGAGATATGCCACAGCCCATTTCCATCCCAACCCATTCTCCGAATTCATTACTAACGTATCCAGGGGAGACCCAACATCAATCTGGAATGATGTTGGCATGTATCGCGCATATCGCAGGGCGACGTATCCACTTAACACCAGGTGGACTGTCGGCTCTTTCATTTAATATATTGGCAATTGTGCAATTAACACATTCAGCCAGTCAGGTTTTCAAGCGACTCAAAGAAACGTGGCAGTAGGTTTACTGCGGACAAAATAGGATTCATTGAAAGCACACGAGTATGCACGAAAATGCAGTCCTATGCTTTAATTTGATTATCATTATCTCAAGTATTGCGCACAAAGATCACTTTGAAGTTTAAAAAACTATCACTATTAAACCACAATCCACACAGTACAACATTTTTACAACTAATCAAACAAGAACTCGACTACACTTCTCGAGTTCCCGTCAAAAATTCCCTGCCATCTTCTTTTTGCAAAAAAGCTAGTATCAACAACATCTCTATTCAAAATGACGAATGATGACAAATTGCTGACTTTTAACCAGTCTTACTGTCTGCCAGTCTGCTAGGAATCGATAGACGCCTAGCTTTAGAATACCTAACACAAGAGTTAGCTTATCTTGAATACTGCCATGATTTATAGGGTCCAAAGTGCACGACACTGACAATGATCTGACGTGACTATGCAGTGTTTTGCTTGATAAGCTTTTTCAATGGGAGCGTCGTTGTGCGTAATATTCAGTGATGCCAACTTAGCGCTTTCGGCGCTAGATCTGACGCCTTTTCACTCTGTTAGCGTCCAACAAACTTACTTGACGCCTAACGCCCATTCTAGCGTTAGTAATGTTCTTCTTCATTGAAATGAGGTAGTTCTCTTATATTTGTACTTGTATCAGCCTTCTATGTCCCACTGCGGAGCACAGCCCACTCGCGTAGTAAATCACTAATGGGATTCGGGTCATAATCTACGTACGTTCTATCTACGTGTAACGAAATATCAGCACTGATAATTTATGATAAAATATTTATAATATGAAAACTTTCTCTCATTTTTAAATGTTTTTTTTTATCTAGCGCGTTTTTTCGAAACACGTGTCGATCTACAGCTTTTTAACATCAGCGTAGCGCGCTTTCGTTAGAGATAATTAGCAACACTGGTACTGTGTTCGGCAGTCGTCGCCTGCGCATCCAACAAGTAGTGCATTTGTAGTAAATTTATTTACTCAATCTATATTTACTTACTTTCATTACTCATTATTCATTTACTTTGGAGGACATTATTTGTCGTTTTATTAACCAACCATCTGTTACTATTTCATATGCAACACATAATACGCCCCGAATCTAGATTCTATATACATTCATAGGTTGACTAAATTCCTTTTCTATGAAATCACCAAACTAACAACTTGTATTTCTGTACCGTTGGATAGAAGCCTCTTCTGAGATACCCTATCTTACACATTTTTTTTTACAGAAATAAGATGGCGACGACCGGACAGTCCACCTGGTGGTAAGTGGATACTGTCGTCTATGGAGATCCGCGATATTTGTCAACATCAATCAACGATGACAAACATTGCCACATACCCGGGTTCGCCGCTTACCTTCAAAGAATAAGGAATGGATTAGGTAGAAAAAAATACCGTAATAAGGGACGCCCGCTGGCCAGGTGGACCGAAAGAAAGTCGCTGGGAGTGGCTGGATGAGAAGAGAGGAAGACCGTGTGTGGTGGCGGTTCTTAGGAGAGGCCGATGTCCAGAGGTGGACAGACACTGGATGATGATATGGAACCTATAGGTGGGAAAAGGGGATTGCAAAGATGGGGAGCATAGAGTATAACGGAACGGAAGAGTTTTCCTTATCCCGTTACATAGTCTTCTGATCTCCTAGTTCTTTGTTATCTATTTTCAAAAAATCAATAGGAGATGATATAACTAACACCAAAAATAAAGTAAGTTTCTTGATGAGAATTCTTTGTCTTTTCCGTGTTGCATGATCCTCCCAATTAAATGTTGTGTTCTAATGTGATTGGTTGCAAGAGTAGTAGAACAGAAGCAAGTTTGACCGGTTACGGAGTCCGGCCCTGACCCGCCTGCCATCCTCAGAAATATTCTAATTTAACAAACCATAGACTGGCCGCGGCCAGTCAAACGATTAAATTAGAAAGCCGCGACACTTTATATTTTATAGTGGTACAACGGCGGCTAATAAATTTCGTGATAATAAATATGGATTAATATTAAAACCTCTTTAGAGTCTAGTTTAAGTAATACATAGCATCGTAAAATCAAGCCCTATTATTGAAACATTCTTTTAAATTAAACTTTTTTTAAATATTTGACACAATTCAAACTTTTTTCTTTATATACAACTAGCGACCCGCCCTCGCTTCGCTTCGGTTTATAAGATTTTTTATTTTCAATTTTTTTCTTCAAAATTTCAAAATAAAATACAGCCTATATTAGACGCGGATAATATAGCTTCCTATTTGTGAAATAATTTTTGAAACCGGTTCAGTAGTTCCAGAGATTACCTCCAACATACAAACACACAATTTCTCCTCTTTACGTTTTTTTTTTTTAGTTTACTCTATGTTTTCACCGGATTACACCAACCGGGGTCGGTCAGCTCATGACCACGGTTGAAGTAACCCAGTAGAATCGTGGAGTGAAATAAAAAACATTTTATTAAATAAAAGAAAATAAGTAAAAAAAAAGCGTTTAAGAGATAAAAAAAAATATGTTTCTTCTGCATTGTTTAAACAATACTTTTTTTTGTTAGCAACTAATTAAATGGATCTCGGTATAGTTCGGAATTCCTCTTGCAATGGTTTAATCGTCGAAAACCGTTTATTGTGATAACACACGAGCTAGAGGTTATCTATCACACTTTATGATTTGTCATCAATAAATTTCGTAACACAGCTGTTGGACCATCTATTTGGATGAGTGGCCTACTGCATACGAGGGTTCTGTCTAAACGTTTATATTGTTAAATGTTTATCTCTATTTTGTATTCTAAATCGGGTCTGAACGCGTATAATAAAGGTATCTGTTTACCATTTATTCGTTGTTTCGGCGCGGCGACGTTTGGGTGATGGGATCAGTGCCGAATCGTCGAGTACGAATATAAGGTAAACAATTACCTTTATTATACGCGTTCAGGCCCGATTTAGAATATAAAATGTGTACAAAGCGCGAAAATTTAAAAAGTTATAAATGTATTAGCTGTGCCCGCTGCTTCGCCGCGTGGAATTCGGTTATCGAGGTAAATACCCTAAGTCCGTCCCTGGAAAGTACCCTATGTCCGTCCATGGGTTTAGATCTATCTCCGTACCAAACTTCATTAAAATCGGTTCAGTGGTTTAGCCGTGAAAAGGTAACAGATAGAGTTACTTTTTGCATTTATAATATTAGTATACATATCTATTGCGGGGCGTGCCAATGTTTGTCATTTGGTCTGATGTTGGCATGTATCGCGGGTGTCGCAGGGCGACGGTATCCACTTACCACTCATCTGGATTGTCATGGTGGATCATGGTGGATTGTCCGCCAATCTACCACCTTCTTTCTATAAAATAAATAAATTTGAAATTAAAATATTAATTGAATACAATTTAATGTTTAATGAGTAAAATTGGAACCACATTCATATTAGACGCCATTGAAAATGTAGTGAGGATAATTAATTATTAGTACTTCACTTCCATCATGATGTTTTCTTTGTAAATCTAACGGTTTTTTTTTTATATAGAAAGAAGGTGGCAAACGAGCATACAGTCCACCTGGTGGTAAGTGGATACTGTCGCCCATAGACATCCGCGATACATGCCAACATTAATCCAAAATGACAAAATTTGACACGCCACAAGTACATACATTGGGGAATATGATAAAGTGGGAAAGAGTAGTACATTTCAAGAAATAAAGTACATTTCAAGGTAGTATTCTGTGAGAGAAGGGTAACGAGGCCAGTCGAGTGCGCCCAGCGGCTGTTGGATTGCAGCGCGCACTCTCCACCTCCAATCCACACGCTACGTTATCCACAAGCCAGTAATCTTTGGTTACTTTATAATTATTTACTTGCCTTCACGTGAAAAAAGTGGCACACAAGAACAGTAAAAAGTAAAAATGACATACATTGAAACAGATGCACTGCCTGCCTAGAGATTTAAGAATCAGTTTGAGGAGGGGGTTAGGAAGATGAGGAATAAGGCGAGGAAAGAAAAATGAGCGTTAGCTGATGCTCCTTCCTTCCGTAATACGCTTGTACATATCACGGTAGTTTTTGTAATACAACCTCGTACCGGATTTGTCTAAACTAAAATTCAGGAAGTTAAAGGAATTAAAATAAATGAACCCTAAAATATCAACCATCCAATCACAGTTTAACGATAGAATTTATCTAAGCCCCCATGAAACTATCAACGCCTTATCTACCACTTCTACCAGTTACCACTGCCCATATAAATGGAGCATCGAATATTTTTACGTAATCACTGATCGGAAAATAACGAAGTCTCCTCCAGATAAGAATGTGACCTCTCAATATGATCCGGCAACTTCCCAAACAAATCTAAACTCTAACAATGAGATCGAGAGTTCAAATTTGCTTGAAGACGAGATACTGATGATAAGCTCTGCCCCCTGAACTGTATGCTTCTCGAAACGTACGTTTATCTCAAGAACGTCCTAACGCCTATCTACAAGTATCGAGGTCGGTATGAAGTATGTCCACATCTAATTACACTCAAGACCGAGGAAGATAAATAACAAAAATAATTATCAAGAGCAGATATAGTGTTTAACGCATTATATTTCTTACTTGCAAGTTGTCCTGACGACTATATCAAATTATACTTATGTTTATACTTGTCTAGCGGTATAGGCAACAGAAAGAACCGATAATGAGTTATTCTCGGAGTTTCTCCACGGAGTAAAATCCGAAACGTAGAGATTCGCCAAAGAACCAAAGTCTCCAACATAATTCGTAGAATCGGCATGTTGAAGTGGCAATGGACAATGGCAATGGCAATTTGTCGCAGGAACGCTAACCGATGGGGTAGACGAGTCCTTGAATAGAGACTACGTACTGGGAAGCGCAGTGTGGGACGCCCTCTGGCTAGGTAGACCGACGATTTGAAGAAGTTCGTCGGTGGTAGCTGGATGAGCTGACGAGGATCGGCTCACCGCCTTGAGAGAGATCTATATCGAGCAGTGAAGAGACACAGGCTGATGGTATGGTATAGATACTATAAGTATCTAAATCTGATGGTATGTGGTCGCCTGCTTTAGAATAGCACCAGCCCACGTCACGCACTGCTTCTTGTCAGTGTCTTAAAAGGTCACTAAGGGACAACAAAATTGCCAATACAAGCCCTACACCACCTATATGAAATACACCTATATAAATAAACGAGTGCACTCACCAACCCGCTTGGGCAGCGCGGCGGTTTGAGCAGTGAATATTAAAATGGCTGATTATGGTTATCTAAACTCGACACACAGTACTTAAGTACTTGATAATGAGGCATTAACAGATATTATTAGATATTAATATATAATAGAAGTGAATATTAATAATTAGATCGACTTATGAGTTTTAGAATAAGATTATGAATTGCATTTATTGTTGAAATGTTCGATGTTAGTGCCAGGTCTTATTAGCTATGGTTAGAAGCGAAACAGTCCACCCTGATCAGGCATACAATATACATTAAAATAAACTTATATTTAACATTTTAATATCTTACGATAAATTATTAATTTAGAAATACTACCTTAGCATACCTCTTAATATATTTATAATATTAGCTTTTCAATTATTAAATTAATAAATGATTACATTCGAATTTTTATTGTTACAAAAAAACCTCATATAGATTATAATGAGCCTGTCCAATGAGCCACGGTTTTAAATGATGTTTAAATTTAATCACAGGAAGGCTTTAATATAATTATATTCGATTAGAGAAATATAGGTACTTTTTTATAATTTGCAGTTCTAATCAATGGTAAGTAAATATTAGTGGTAAATAGTACTTCTGATCTCTTTTAAAAAAATAATATGATATTTAAATAAATGTAAATCTTTAATAAACAAATCTCCATATATTCCAGTAAGTGTAAGAAAGTTTTCCCCCATAAACAGCGCTCTAATGGACTCATCACTATCCTTACCTAACATTACTCTCAAGCATCGCTTCTGTAAAATAAAAAAATAAAAGTGCTACTTACTTATTTTATACAACAACAGAGGGTATTTATTACTATAGTAAAAAGGTTTAGCAACGTCAACCGATGCTCCATCTACCACACGTGACAAAGCGAAGCAATGGCTTGATATCTTGTTATTAATATTATTTATATGTTTTTTTCAATTTAAATGGTGTATCCCAGGAATACACTGAAGAATACAACCTATTCTACCTCTTCAATTTTAGTATTATTTACGTATACATTTGTATTATTATGAAAACCTGATAGGAGTTAGATTATAGGTCTAATATTTATAAATACCCGGTACTTATAAAACGTATATACTTATACTTATATATACTTATAATACTCGAATCTCTCTATAGCTTCAAAAGTTAACTTATAAAACAATGTTTAGAGCTTCAACTGACGCATGTCGTACTCCCTCTTTGCTTTGTTATTTAGTTCTAGTTACTTATCTCTTTTAATATTTTTTTTGATTTACAGTATGATTTATATCTTTCTTCTATACTAATATAATGAAGAGGTAAAATTGTGTGTTTGTGTGTTGGGGGTAATCTCTGGAACTACTGAACCGATTTCAAAAATTCTTTCACAAATAGGAAGCTTCATTGTCCGTGTCTAATATAGGCTGTAATTTGAAATGAAATTTTGAAAAAAAACAACAACATGTAAACCGAAGCGAAGCGAGGGCGGGTCGCTAGTCATTTATAACATCATTACCACTTCTTCTTATTCTAGCTATCGCACTGCTTCTACTAAATATTTAACTACTTTATATATATTGTATATCTACCTGTGATTAAAATATTTATTTCCCCTTTACCCAGAGGTTGTCTGGCGGAGATCCCTTTTAGCGATTACACCCGCCTATGTGCATTTTTGTGTTCACAATGTCTGTTATTGTTTTTTTTTAGTTTGGTGTGAAATAAAAAAAGTTATCTATCTATCTTCTACATCTTCAACCACTCCAAAATACTCTGTAACAAGCCATGCATCAGTGTCAGCTGTAACATACTTTGTTCAATACATTAGTGTATCGGCAGGGGTTGGGGGGGGGGACGCGCGCACTTGACCAAACACCGATGTGTGTCACGATGGCAAACTCACACACCATTACTCCAGTTTGCTGTGCTAGTGCAAACAGAGTTCGCACGGGTCGAGGCAGTCGAAGGCGAGTTGATTTACCACCTGGAAACATGTTTGTACTTATTGGTATTGAATTGTACACATTATAAGCTGTTGATGAATATGTTGGTGCGTGGCTACCGCTGACAAGCGGTACATTAAATACCTTAATGTGATGGCTTGCTTAGTAAACCCTTACAATAGCACAACCTCATCCCTTCCCGCGGGTGTTATAAATGCGACTAGGATAACAAAGCGGCTACAGCAAGCCCCGATAAGTCTTACGCGATAGTTCACGAACTTTAAAGTTTAAGCCTTTAAAGTCCCCTTAGAAATATCAAAAAAGGCCTATTGGGTTATCATCGCACACAACATACAGTTACATAACAATTCGTGTACAATATTTATGTATTCGTGGTGGTGGTAAGTAGTACTTCGCTCACCGAATTCAAACCGCGTTGATTGAATTTCAAATTCCGTCGACACACCGACGATTCAAGTTCAATGCTGAAGTTTAATATAAATTTTCGTAACAAAAACTTGTTAAATATTTCTCCTATTATTCAACTAGATGTGTTGTTAGGGACAAATGTTATGGAAGTAGACGACATGAATAATTCATAGACTGGATGTAGGGTAGGTGGGAATTGTTAAACGGATATTAGCACAAAATTTGGGTGATGTCGTTCTGTTTTACAATTTTTTTGTGTCCTACTGTTTTGATTCTATAATTTCTATCCCACTTTTTTTTGATAGCCGTGGAACATTTTTGTAACTTTTGTCCTGTGAATAATCACCCTACAACCTAAAACCTAAAAGTTGGTACAGCAGCGCCCTCTGGTGACGTTTTGTAGAACAGTGCTCCGCGACCGGTGTGTCGCGGTATCTGGTGTACAGTGAGACGATGCTAGAAGTGCCGCAGTGTAACCTGCTATTTAGCATTAAGTTCGCCTTTTGTTAAACAAATCAAATAACCTGAATCACCCAGCAGAGAGGTGTAACCAAAGGCACGAGATTGACAAATTCCCGGTGGTCCTTCATACTTTTTCACTTATTTGGCGATTTTTTAGTTTGTTGGTGAACAATAATTTTACTTTGGCATTCGGTAAAGTCGGGTCTGAACACGTAAAATTAAAGGTTTATGTTGAGTAAAAATAAAAGATAAACGAAAACCTTTTTTACGCGTTCAGACCCGATTAACAATAATAGTCACAGTTTTAATTGACATGATAACCAACGAGTGTTCCATAGATAAAAAATCTGTCCCAAAACTTTATTTTTATGGAAGAAGGCGGCAGACGAGCATTCAGCTCACCTGGTTGTAAGTGGATACTGTCGCCCATAGACATCCGCGATACATGCTAACATTAGTCCAAAATGACAAACGTTAGCACGCCCCCGGATGCGCTGCCTACCTTTGGAGGTATAGGAATGGATTTGGAGAAAGGGTTTGGAAAATGGGGAGGGATAGGATGGGAATGGGCTCTGCCACATCTCACTCACTACCGAAACACGTACGTACATTAGGGAAATAAGATAAAGTGGGAAATGCAGTACATTTCAAGGTAGTGCCTATTCTGTGTCTTTCTGAGTAGCCGAGTGTGTTATTGAAATACTTACATATGGTAGTAGGACTTTAGTAGAATTTTAAATTGCATTTGGTACATTTTGGTAGATGTGGAGTCGCGGGGATAAAAGAAAAGAATTAACTAATTGAAAATTGATTTATCAATTAGTTCAATATTTGTCTCTGCCACGTTAAAAAATACAAGAAATCCTTAATTTTTAAATCATTCTAGTACCCATAACATGATATCAGCGAAGGAACTTATTATTAACATTGAGGAAAAGGATATCGGATACAACGGTCAGCGGTAGGTACATACAATGTTGAATCGTAACAGGCCGTCGTAGATTTTTTCCTTAACATTCTTTTCAACTACATAAGGATAATGGGCTCATCCACGCTGCAATCCAACAGCTGCTGGGCGCGCTCGACGGGCCACGTTACCCCTCTCTCACAGAAGACTACCTTGAAATGTACTGCATTTCCCACTTTATCTTATTTTCCTGATGTACGTACGTGTTTGGGTAGTGAGTGAGATATGCCTGAGCCCATTTCCATCCTATCCCTCCCCATTTCCGCAACCCTTTCTCCAAATTCACTCCTATATCTCCAAAGGTAGGCAGCGCATCCGGGGGCTTGCCAACGTTTGTCACTTTGCACTAATGTTGGCATATATCGCGGATGTCTATGGGCGACAGTGTCCACTTACTACCAGGTGGATTGTATGCTCGTCTGCCAACCTTCGTCCATAAAAAAAAAATACGTTTCTATGCCTATTAAGGCAGAACATATTGTACAATTTATTGCAGTAATAATACTCATAATATAGTGATAATTATAGACCAACACGGATTACCCTCTAAATATCCTGAGCACAGGTGCACCAGGGAAATATTTAGCGTTTATGTCGTAAGGAAGTTAAGAGTTTTCTATTTTTTTTTTAATATATTTTGCGTTCTATTAATTCATTCATCGTTAGATACAGGCGCGTTTAATATTTGCAAACAGGTTCCAACTATCGTTTATATTCAAATATTCGCTATAAAGATTTGGCAAGCTAGTGTTGGATATAAATTACTAATATAGTAAGGCAAATCGCCTAATTAGTTTATATTGGAGAGATAATATTGGTATTTTTAAGAGACATGAACAAAGTGAAAATAAACAAGTTTAAGTTTGAAGCAAATGGATAGTTGTAGAGGTTTATTGACGGGGAGAGTGCACGCTGCAATTCAACAGCCGCTGGGCGCGCTCGACTGGCCACGTTACCCCTCTCTCACAGAAGACTACCTTGAAATGTACTACATTTCCCATTTTATCGTATTTCCCCAATGTACGTATAGTCCCGGAACGAGTTGAATGCGCGCGGAAGGGATGTGACCATTTTTTGTCACTTGTTTTTAGTGTTGTACTACAATGATCATACTGAAAGATCGATATCGGTATTAGTCGATATTTTTAATTTAAGTGTCACGGTCAAAAGTAAAACACACAAATAATTATAAAAAACATGACTTATTTTTTACCATTATTATTTACTTTCATTATTTATTATTTATCACACATTAGATAATATAGTAAGTAGGTATAACATAATTTTTAGTTTTAAACAAATATTTAATGATTAGTTTTGAGAAATAAAGTTACTGAAAAAAAAGTTACTTGTACGTGTTTCGGTAGTAAGTGAGATGTGCCAGAGCCCATTCCAATCCCATCCTATCCCTCCCCATTTTCTCAACCC
Organism: Sesia bembeciformis; assembly: GCA_943735995.1. Lineage (NCBI taxonomy): Eukaryota > Metazoa > Arthropoda > Insecta > Lepidoptera > Sesiidae > Sesia > Sesia bembeciformis. Next base: position 131,761 of record OX031028.1, on the reverse strand, counting down.
GTTCTCCAAATCCATTCCTCTATCTCCAAAGGTAGGCAGCGCATCCGGAGGCATGCCAACGTTTCTCATTTTGAACTAATGTTGGCATGTATCGCGGATGTCTATGGGCGACAGTATCCACTTACCATCAGGTGGACTGTATGCTCGTCTGCCGCCTTCGCACAATAATATAAAAAAAGAGAACATTTTAAATACTTGCGTATCCTTACTCTTCCAGCTTTTTATATTTATAAGTCTTGTATTTTTGTAACACAAAAAATGAAGTACATATTTAAAAATTTGTGGTAACAAATATAACAGAATGAAAAAGAACAAATATGACGTTCTATCAATGTGACAGCTGCTACATTATACCATAAGTTACCAGACGACACGCGAGATTTGAAATTGTCACTATTTAAAAAGAAACTGTTTGAAATACTTGTAAGTTGCTACGTTTCTAGAATAGTAAACTGTGACTAAAATGAAATTGTTACGTTTCTAGAATGCAGTAGTTTTTTTTTTTGATGTTGCTAATTAATTCATCTTTATATAAGACTTTATAATATTGTACGCCTGCGCGGCAAATTATTGTGATATATGTACCTACGCTTTCTGAAATCTTCAAACCTATAACTATGTAATAAATAATTTGCCTTTGAAACTTAATACAGATAACGCGGAAAGCTAATGCTTCGCTACTGGATGACCAACAACTCTAACATCATATGAAGCTAACGTAACCTCGGAAGAAGAAATGAATATGGAAACAAAACATACGCCAGAACCATGCACCGCAAATATGGTGTCAAGGTGTTCTCGACATCAACGTGTTCCGTAGTCCGCCACCGACAGCGTTCAATGTTCTGTCATTATGAAACGTTATGAAATTTCATGTCATAAATGTAAAAGTGTGTAGTTGTGTATATTTGTGATATTGTCTAAGAAAAGAGACTTAGTTTCCCAAATATTGACTTTAATGAAGAAATCTTTAAAAATAACTAATTTTTTTATGGTTTTGTCTTAGAAAACAGATATTAGAGCATGTTTCCGTTGAAACGTGATCATAGAACATAAAAATTTAAGTTAGAAAATAGTCGAAGTCCATATCAGAACGACAATAAGGTCCCTTTTCTCAAAGCACGCCACATTTGAGTCATGACATTGAGACTTATTAAAAAAAATATTTAGAGTTCATTAGAGAGACATGCTCTGCTGCCTCAAAATTTACAAATGTATTCTTGAATAGGAAAGAAAATTACTCCACGAAATTAGAGCAAGATGGCATGATATTGTCACCTGCGTTTTGTTGTCGTTGAAACAACGAGTTTTGAGCACCCGCTTGTGAAGAGCTATCTCCTGTTCTTCTTTCCTCCAAATTAGTATCTGACTGTTGGAAGTCGATAAATAAATGCGTTTTACAGCCTGCTTCAAGGTGATCAGCTAAAGTACACGAGCTCTTGTGACGTGTATCTTAGATATGTACGTCCGTTCAAGAATACTGCATAATACAGTAAATCGTTTGAGTTCAAAATGTTAAACTTGCGCGAAACAAATCAACCAGAAAACAAGTTTTCTAACGCAAAAGATTTTAATTGATTTACATTTAGCTATAAATATGATTGAATTTACATAAGCTATGCATTTAAAATTGCTAGTTATTAGAAGATTTTGGATTGTAGAAACTTTGGCTTAGAAAGTTAATTTTATTATTGAAAGAAATTTAATATGAAGCGTGAATTTGTTAGTGTAATGTGCATAGAGTGCTGGTGAAGACACTTTTTCAAATAAAAATCTGAAATCACATTAATATAATATAATATTATTATTTACCGGTATTTATTTAATCCCATTGCTCATAATTAACATTTTTTATTAAACTTATTTCATGATTACTTTGCGAGATATATAAAAAATGGCTATTAACGGGTGTACTTTATTTCATAAACGGCTCTGCGAAAATTTAATCGGTTTGCATAATAAATATTGAGCTACTAAAGCCGATATTGCAACCAGGCGTCAATAATACCTAAGACCTGGAGCTTAAACTGGCTCTAATACAATGTAGCCAGTGTCTATACTAGATATTTACTCAACAGCATTTGCATAGCTCGCTGCGGTATATTGTATACGCTTGTCATCGCTTGCGTACCACTTGCCTTAACTTTCATATTATCTGTGTAATCGATGCATTTAAATTAGAATTATTAGTGAAACATACAGGCGATATCTCGGATTTGACGTTAACCAGCCAGGACTTGACTTGACTGGAACCATTCAGTAAGAGTACGTGTATACATATATATAATATGCCAATCGATAACCGACCAATCCCCGAAAACTAAAAACTCTTAATTCTGTGTTTTTGAAATTGATTTTTCTTTTGTAAATAACTGTTTTGAAGTAATAGCAAATCTTTGAACAATATTACAGAGATTTTGAATTGGTTTTCCTTTAGTCATTTTGTAAGAGGTAAACTGAAAAGCTACTTGACCGATTTTGATTTTTAATTCACTTTTAGTATAGACCAGTGTTTCTCGAAATGTGCGCCTCCGCACCCTGAGGAACCACGAAGTCCTCACTCCTGTGACGCTTCTGCGTCGTAAAATACGAGTATTACACTTTCATAATTTTATTTCCACCTTTAATTCAATGTAAATGTATATGTTATATGTACCACTTAGTTATATGTCAGTATATATATTATTTATTTTTACCTAACTCTTGCAAAAAAATACTCGCTGTGTAAGTGTTAGATATTGACATGGAGCGCCTTGGAAAATGTGGATTGAGCGAGGGCATCGAATATCGAAAACTTTTGGGAACCACTGGTCTAGGCAAAAGCGTTGTTAGAATCAAAGTACAGCTCGATAAATGTTTGGTAGTAAAATCCCATACCTCAAATCGTAATTTGCATAAAGGGCAGTGACCCAAGAAGTGTTCAATATCAATACAAACAGTTTATATCGAAGTTGTAGCGTTTGCAAATTGGAGCGCATTGTAGAGTAGGGCGTGCCACAGGTCGCCGCCGGAGCCACAGGTGGAGGGTGCGGTGACCCACTCAACCCCCTTTCTAACCACCCCTCCTCCCACCCCTCGGCCGCGCCTTCAGCGGTGAAATATTGGGCATCCACGTGCGGGACGGCGGCTACAAGCCAAGCCGCTAATACAGATAATTGAGCAACGGACGCGAATGAATTATCGTCCATTTGCATGTCCGAGACGATCGATAGATGCATTTACAAACCGATTGTAATCTTTGTTCCTAGTGGCTGTTGTTTTAGATATATCGTTAAGCATTTTGTTTTATATATTTTTTATTTTTTTTTATGGACGAAGGCGGCAGACTAGCATACAGTACCTGGTGGTAAGTGGATGGTAGCGGATGTCTATGGGCGACTGCCCATAGACATCCGCGATACATGCCAACATTAGTCCAAAATGACAAATGTTGGCACGCCCCCGGATGCGCTGTCTACCTTTGGAGATATAGGAATGGATTTGAAGAAAGGGTTAGGAAAATGGGGAGGGATAGGATGGGATGGGAATGGGCTCTGGCACATCTCACTCACTACCGAAACACGTACGTACATTGGGGAAATAAGATAAAGTGGGAAATGCAGTACATTTCAAGGTAGTCTTCTGTGACATATATGCATATATCTGGGGTAAGTTGTCATTGCCGTGGCTGTTTAGTGGTGTGTCGCTTTTTGTCCCGAATCGGTGTATAAGCGCGCGTACTCATCGCCTACTGGAGGAGGTTCCATCTCGTATAACCTCCAACGTAACGCACCAGTGTCACGTGCTATACGTTACATCTATCTATACTAATATAATAAAGAGGTATAATTGTGTGTTTGTATGTTGGGGGGTAATCTCTGGAACTACGGAACCGATTTCAAAAATTCTTTCACAAATAGGAAGATACATTATCCGTGTCTAATATAGGCTATATTTTATTTTGAAAACTTATAAACCGAAGCGAAGCGAGGGCGGGTCACTAGTTGTTAATAAAATGTTAGCAAGTCGTAATGACATACGAGTCGTAATTTAGGAATTTACGGCGTGCGCCCGGTGTCGCCTTTCCATGCAGGTAGCTTTCAAATTGACAGCTTGTCACGGGAGTGCGCAACGCCGTGTGAACACGTTCAAGCGACCCCATGCATTCATATGCATTTGGCAGTCTTTTCGAGCTATTGGCAGTTTGGTCACAGGTCGCCGCAACACCGTGATTGGAATGTAGGATTAATAAATTTAGAAAAAGGATAGAGAATTGCAAGTATTATAATTCATTTCTTTCGTTTCTCTTCTTCGATGATATATGTATTGTATATTTACCTAAGTGTAATAGTTCTTTGCTGTTTTATATCTGTGTGCTACTCAGTGTTCAATTCGGGGCGCGGTTTGTGCATACAGCTCATTCTCACAACGTAATAACAAATGGTCTACCGTTTATTATAGAGCCACTATTCGGTGCCCCTCTGCGCACATTTCTCATATTTAAACATGAATAATTGCGCAGGCGATGCACATGTCTCGTAAATTTATAATTCGTTCCTCGTACGTCCCACGGTCAGTTTCAAACCTTTTTGGTTGATTGTCTTCCAGCAGAGGGGAGCTATGCCTAATTTTAAATCACGAGGAACGATTTTTACGATGCTTATCCAAAGGGGTTTAAGTTAATCAGCATTACTAGGTAATCGTTACTAGGTAAACAAGACTAGCAGACAAGCAGATATTCTAAGTGATGGTTTGGTAATAGTATTGTGTAAATTAAGTTATGAAGCTCCATAACCGTCACTGAAACTATTGGATATCCGAATTTTAAAAAATATTCTAAAGCGAATCCGAAATAAAAGGTTCGGATATTATTACAAATAATTGTATTGATTGCCGTTAGCGACGGAATTTAAACGAGGCGAGTTGTGACAAGTTCTTGATGCTTGCATTCCATTTGATAGACTTTCCGTTAGTTCTTTATGTGAGTAAAGTTGCAATTATTCCTTATTTGTTTTATTTTCATTTGCTTTTAGTTAGGTAGTAATACATTTTATAGTTATTAATAATTATTTGCTTTTGAGGGGGAGAGTGCACGCTAAAATCCAACAGCCGCTGGGCGCGCTCGACTGGCCACGTTACCCCCTTTTTCACAGAAGACTACATTGAAATGTACTGCATTTCCCACTTTATCTTATTTCCCTAATGTATGTACCTACGTATTTCGGTAGTGAGTGAGATGTGCTAGAGCCCATTCCCATCCTATCCCTCCCCATTTTCCCAACCCTTTCTCCAAATCCATTCCTACATCTCCAAAGGTAGGCAGCGCATCCGGGGGCGTAAGTTTGTCATTTTGGACTAATGTTGGCATGTGTCGCGGATGTCTATCGGCGACAGTATCCACTTACCATCAGGTGGGCTATATGCTCGTCTGCCGCCTTTGTCCATGTCCTTTGGATGTCGTAAAAGGCGACTAAGGGGATAACAAATCCGATACCACAAGTCCTGTGTAACTACACCACCTATAAAAGATTGGAATTGCCAATCCACTTTGCCAGCGTGGCGTTTTAAGACCATACATCCCTCATGCACGAGACAATGTGCACAAGGAGGCCCGTGTCCAGCATCGTCCAGTGGACGATAAAAGGCTGGTTATGAAACGGTATACTTATCTGATCTTTGCGGATTGCAAAAAAGTTTTATATCTAGAGCATAAACGGTCTATCCACACGTAAGGCAACAGCAGTAGGACCTTGAATACGTACTGCTGTGTATCTAGATGTTCTTTCAGGTGTACAATGGCAAGAGACATCGAAAGGGCTAATTCATTCGCGTGCGCTTTAATTAAGTTTACAAACACGCAAGCGTCGCGACGCACGCGACACAGGACTAGCTCATCGTCGCCCACTCAACACCACTACTTATTAAACTCGCATCGTTATCACGAAGTTCAAGATCAAAACGGGAGACAAAATTATATTCGGGTCCGTCAGATATTACACCCTACACGTGTGCCCCCAGATATGGTGTTAAATGAGCAACAACACGAAGTCAAATAAACTGGATCGCAAAAATTCCGGGTCGCTAATAAAAACCGTGATATCTCCATATATTATATACCTAGATCGCTCGAATAAATAATATGTAGTAAGGAGGTTACTAATGCTTGTTCTAAATCTCTAAAGAGGTTTCATTTGTACAAGTTACAGATTTAAAAAAATATATTCTGCATTTTGAAAAATTTAAAATTAGGTAAAGAATATTTTTTCTGCTTTTGTTTCAAACGGAGCTGTCATTATAAATGGTTCCTTGGATTGATCAGAGTATTCAATGCAATATCATGTCGTTATCACCTGAAGAATATACACGGATTATTACCATGGTACAAGAAGGAAGAAGTCAGCGTAGCACTGCTAGAACAGTAGGAGTATCTTTATCAACGGTCCAAAGAGTACTCCAGCGATTTCAAGAGACTGGCATGAACATCAGGAGACCAGGAAAGGGCAGGTGCACAACTACACGAGAAGACCGATTCATCGTGAGCATTATGTTAAGAAATCGACATCTCAGGTTCAGGTCCGAAACAGTCTTCAAGAAATTCACCACAACAATGTAAGCTCTAATACGATTCTGCGACGTCTTCGTGAAGCTGATATAAAGCCTTACAGACCAGCAAACGGCCCCAAACTGCTCAGAGAACATCGAATTGCCAGGTTACTGTTTGCTCGAGAACACATCCGATGGACAGATGAAGATTGGTCCAAGGTTATGTTTTCCGATGAGTCCAGATTTTGTTTATTTACGCACGACGGGAGACGAAGAGTATTTAGACGGCCAGGAGAACGGTATCATCAAGCGTGTTTTGAAGAAAAGGTGCCATTCGGTGGAGGATCAATAATGGTATGGGCTGGGATATCTTCAGAGGATCGCACAGAGTTAGTGATCATAGAAAACGGTTCTCTGACTGCTGTCAGATACGTAGGAGAGATTTTAAATGAGCATGCTGGTCCATTCTTAGTGAATATGGGTGCAATTTCTATTCTTATGCACGATAATGCGCGACCACATACTGCTCATTTGGTCAATATGTATATTCAAGACGTCGGTATTACCTGCATGGAGTGGCCAGCTCGCAGCCCAGACTTAAATCCCATAGAACATGCATGGGACGAGCTCGGGAGATGCGTGAGACAACGCTCTCCTGCTCCCGTTACCTTACACTAGTTAAAGAATGCGCTAGTGGAAGAATGGGCAAACATAGACCAAAATCGTATTAAAAATTTGGTTTATAGCATGCCACATCGTCTTATTGAAGTGATACGGGCTCGTGGAGGAAATATGGAACAAAATATTAAATTGACAAAAAAACTTTTATTTTTTAAGATTTACTGCGAAGTATATTTTTGTTGTCATAAGTTAGAAGCTTATTTTTCTTATTTTTTAGTATTTAATTAAAGTTATATAGTGTACAGAACGTGGTACACATTTTTTTATATATATTAATCAGTCATCTACAATATACTATAGTTTCGCAAATTAGTCTTATGTATTTAAGAAACTATCACGCCATTTATTAGCGACCCGGAATTTTTGCGATCCAGTGTATCTATCGGCAAGGATCTGACATTCTGGATTCCTGGGGTGGCTCCAACAAGCTGTAAAGCCTAAATAAACCCTAAAGGACTGTACTCGCCAGCTTGCAATGGCCAGCGCGTCGTCATAATGCCTTAAAACCCCTCGAGACTATAGCGAGACGCTTGTGCCCCGTAGTGAAACTTTATAAGCTGATTTTTTTTTAAATAAAATGACGGCAGACGAGCATACAGTCCACCTGGTGATAAATGAATATTGTCGCCCATGGACCCATGATGCCAACATCAGTCCAGAATGACAAACGCTGGCACGCCCCCGGATGTGGTGCCTACCTTTTGCGATGTAGGAATTGATTTAGAGAAATGGTTGAGAAAATGGGGAGGGATGCGATGGCATAGAAATAGCCTCTGGCATATCTCACTCACTACCAAAACAAGTACCTATATTGGGGAATAGGATATAGCGGGAAATCCAGTGCATTTCGAGATAGTCTTGATTGTTAATTTATTTGATTCGAGAAGGAGGATAAAATAAATGCTACAGCAAAGAAAACCAACTACTAGACCGATAGAACAGACACAATGTGTACGGGATAATCTTGGCAAGATGAAACGGAAAACCAACAGAAATAGACAGGCACAGATTCGAACAAAATGGAAGAAGAAGATAGTGGAGAAGGTCAAGATCTACAAAAGCTTGTAACGCAGAACTAAGTTATCGCAAGGGTTATTCCCGTGTGGAAAATACACTACTGTATATATACATATTCAAAGATAAGGAAGGTAAATATAGGAGCAGTCAGTCTACCTGGTGTTCAGTAGACCATCACCCATAAACATCTTAGATACATTCCAATAACATTCAATAATGACAAATATTGGCATAGTACCTCCACAAACGCACAAAATCTTTCCGCAAATATTTAGATTTAGGATTCAGGATACGAATTACCCAATTGCTATAAATTTACAAAAAGAGGGGTCTTTAGACGAGGCAATATTCTTAAGGGATTTAAACACTTATACACTCTCCCAATGTAATACGAAGAATATGAAAGAGGAATGACCCAAACCATTTATCAATCAATTAATCGGTTGACCTCTACTCGTTTTGTGCTTTATTTAGGAACAAAACACATTTTAATTGGCCTCTGAATGACCGAGTATAGATCGATGGCTAGGCAAAATTCTATCACATGTAGCATGTATACCATACCATCAGCCTGTCTCTCCACTGCTGGATATGTTGCTCTTCTCAACCAGCCACTACCGACGACTATCTTCAAGTCGACAGTAGACCTGACCGGAGGACGTCTCTCACTACGTTATGTATATGTATGTATGTATGAAGTAAGAGATGTAGTATCCTATAAAGGTATGTCCTATATTTTTTGTTTCATTGAATCACTTTTATGACATTTGTTGTGACAACACAATGTCTGTCAACACCATTTCACTATTGTCAGGTAATATATTGGCTATAATGTTCACCGCAACATTTTCTTCCTATACTGACCTCATTAGAAAAAAGGCACAAGTGCATTTTGATGACTAAAATGAGATCAAATTATTTTGTTGAAATTTTCATTAATTTAAAATCAAGCTACAAGTTTCGAGTTTTTTTTTAAAAAAATACGTAAAAGATATTTTGGATATTTTTAATTTCCGAATATAATGTTAAAGATACATTACGAAAACATTGGCCATCGGCTAATCCGGAAACATCCGAACGCGTCATCCACGTCTATCCGATAAAGTAACTCGTAATAAAGTATTCAATAAGAGATGCGGTAATTCGTAACCGTGGATGACGCGTTTGGGTGTTTCTGGATTAGCCGATGGCCAATGTTTTCGTAATGTATCTGTACTTGTCGTTAAAAATGTTACTAATGCCTTTTCTCCTTGGGAGGGCAGTATAAAAAATACTATATTAGTACAATCGACTTCTCTGTGAGATCATCTAGTATAGGGCGCCGTTCGGTGTCATCGGCTCGCCCTAGAGATACGTTACTAATGAAAAATGTCTTCATACTCCGCGACAGTTTACATAATTTTACCATTAACCAAAATAATATTTAAAAGACACAACTATAGACTATGCTACACCCAAATGCATTATTATACTTAAGTATAACAGGTTGATTTAATGAAACTTCATTAAACTTACCAAGTACTTATATTTTTTAGGATTTTTAACACGACTTAAATTATATTCATGTTAATCCTTTTGTGTCTGTCTTTTTAACTCTTTAACGTGAAGTAAAATATTTTTTAATATGTTGATACTGAAAGTCCGTGTGCGGTCTCAAAACCTAATCGCTTTCCTTGGGTGTCGTTAATGCAACTATGCGACATTAACAGACTCGCTACCGCAAGCCCTGAGAGATTGCACCAGCTCTAAAAGAGTGGTCTCGCCGATCTGTTTGGCCAGCGTGCAGTTTACATCCCTCGTCACAAGACAGTGTGCATGTGGGAGACCCGTCTCCGGCAGCGAATCATAAATGGACTTGAGACATTGATATTACTGCCCTCCTAAAAAGAAAAGGCAGTGTAATATTATATTCGTAAATTAAAAATAAACAAAGAAAAATAACAAAGAATTAAACAATAAACAAAATTAAAAATAAACTTTTGTTTCTTCATATAAGGCAATGCAATAAGGTGCAATTAGCATATAAGGTGCAATAAGGTGCACCTTCATATAAGGTGCAATTAGCACATTCTGCCAGTGTCAGGTTTTACTTCACAATAAACAATTACAAAGTCTAAACCGAATCATGTCCAGTCCCGTCGGAGTAAGTCCGGAGTTGCTCAGTAAAGGATAGTAGGTTGACTGAGGACAGGAAAGGACTCCTTGGAAGCACACGAAAAACGCAGTCCCACGTTTTTATTTGATCATCCCCGCGCACGAAAAACACTTAAGAAATTTAATAAACTATCACTATTAAACCAATAAACGACTAATAAACAATTTGTACAATTATCAAACAAAAGGCCAACTTCACATCTCGAGTTCCCGACAAAAAGTCCTATTACATTACAGTCTTATTGTAACAACTCATTTTAAGTACAATAAACAGCAACAATAACAACAACAAAGAGAAGAAATATTGGTTACTCTTATTGTTATATCCAAAATTAAAGATGAAAAATTTCCAAAATTCTTTGCATTTTTCTCGTAGTCATCAAAATACACTTGTGCCTTTTTTTCTAAGGAGAGCATATTAATATGTACTTATAAATATTTATTTGTTCAAAACACAGCAATCAGTTTTCAGTGTCCGCGCCTCGGTCGTCCGCTAATTGAATTACAAACGACTGTGACCGTTACAAAATTGTTTCACTTCCTCGCGTTTTTAATAAATAAACCAAATAACTACAGTGTAAGGTCTGTGCAACGATATCTCTCTATCTCGTCTGCCATCTATTCTATAAAAACAAAAGTTCCTATAACGTAGACCTACATTACTTGAGTTTCATTGTTTTACCTTATAACTAAAACACTTGTAACCCATACATTGATATATTCTATATAACGTGACACTCATTCTGTCTCTCGAAAATTAAATACTCGGTCCCTCGAGTTTCGTAATGAAGAGTTTACATTCTACATCATTTATAGAAACTGGTTACATCTCAACTCATAAAATATACTTCATTGACATAGCAACAGATTTGATAGCGCGAGCTGACTATTGAGTTATGTTCAACCATATACTTATCTTAATTATTTATTAAACATTTGTATTAAATTGTCATAGCATTGCATCAGTTTCGAGGTTTCTTTTACAAATTCAAAGGCTTCTTCTACAATAGAACAGAGCGTCCACCTGATGGTAACTTGGATTACTACACAAAACAGAAATCAAACATAGAAATACATTCTCATTTAATACGATTATGTTCTAAGTACATAAAATATTCAAAATACATTGTTATCTACCATAAGGTTTCCCGCGTGGCGTCGCCCGGCCTTGGAATAGCATAACCCCTCCTCTTTCTCTTCCTCTGCGTGTCGTAAAAGGAGACTAAATGAATAAGAAAGTGGCTACCACAAGCCCTGAACCAACACTCCACCTTTGAAACAGTGTATACGACAACCCGCTTGGTCAACGTTGCGTTTTAAAGCCATACATACAATGAGAACACCCATGTACAGCAGTGGACGAAAAAGAGTTAATTTTAGTTTATTTTATATCATCTTACCTTATCATCAGCCTATGTCTCTCCACTCTTAGATATAATCTTTTCCCAAGATTCGCCACATAATGTTTCGCTCTTCTCTTCTAGCCACTAAAGGCAAACTTCTTCAAGTCATCGCGTTCTGTCCACCTGGTCGAAGGGCGATATATAACTATAATAGATAGATATATTCTAACATTCTATTTTCAATAGATACTTTGTCTTATGAAGACTAGACTGAACCAATATCCACCTCGTGAAGATGTCCTTTTCCGCGATGTAATTCATGTGATGAGCCAATCTATATGCTAGTTTCATGTCCTTACGACGCCAGTTACCATGTAAAGACAATTCGCTGCTTAATATGTGCTACTTTGTGTTGGGCTTTCACTCTCGGAATGTTGCCAACAGTCACCTTATCTATTTAAATTTTAAATAAATCTACATTGGCTTACCACATTTCAGTTTTGACCTAAAGAAATAACTTTTAAGACAATTGCTTCACTAATAGTGTATGTTAGGACGATGTACTTATTTCTTTCATTAAGTATATATTCTTGTTAGTTACGGATTATAATCTTCTAACCGTTAAAAATTATCAAAATAAAGTCGTTAACTGGCGCAACTAGCGCGAAGTTCATTCATAAATTACATTGTTTTCCTGTACCTAATATATTATTTATAGAGCTCGACGCGATAACCGTGAGTTCATAGTTTATAATGTTGGTCAAATATTTTCTATAACTTCTGCGTATACGGTGGAATTATCTAATATCGCCACGTGGTTGAACCGAAATAATCGGATGTTCCACCACATGTTGTGACATACTTCTACAGCAAATAGTCATTAATGTCAGCGTGTTTGTACATGTGCGGCTAGCACGAGGAGTCCCAGTCGATATCAGCAAGGAGCGAGTTAAAAATACAACGGTTACAAGGAGCGCGCCAGCTCGTTATACACGTACGATATGCACTTGACAACTGTGATATCGCTTCGCGGTCGCGTTCTGATTTAAACTGTACTCGTGGAGGTTAGAGTATCGAATCGATAGTAGCAACAGTTGTTTGGGAGTCGTCGCCGGCCTCACTGGCGGGTTATCGCGCGACCTCTTATCACCCGACGCACACACACACACAGTTCACCTATCTGCATAACAACACACACATGCCCGTCTACCAGTTGAACACATTCATGTATAACGTCCGAAATGGGTCGCGTATGTCGCCAGATGTAATTAGAGCAAGATACAGTTGATTATGAACTGACACTTGTGTTATCGAGCATTATATTTTACATTTCTCAATAATTATTGTACACCTTCATACCTTACGGGGCTTTTGCCGTCTTCTTAACTTTTAGTAACCTACAGGTGTCCCCCTGTTGGTACTAAATGAATAAGAACTTACTAGCTTACCAAACAATCGCCAGTCATAGGACTTAATTCCTAAAAATCCCTATCTCACGCGTGATTTCTATATGCTGTTCAAACGGTAGGCCTGTTTGGCATTTTAATTTATTAATTATACTTAAAAATGAGACGACACTAGCACCCGTCTCATACATTATACATAATGACACAGATATTGATATTACACTTATCATTTGATTCACTAATATTAAACTGAATATTTGGCCAAAACTCGACCTAAATAATATCTATACGTAAAAATAAAATTATGACAGTCTGTACAAGAAATATTACTGATTACAGTGCGCTGAGGCCAAAATTACAAATTTTGAAATTTTTGTCGTTTGTCGATCTGTCTGTCTGTCTGTTTGTGTTCCCTAGGCAATAGTTATGCCACCTGAGAGAAGCCTAAATTAGAATCGCTGTTTCTAAAGAACATAAAATGCCATGCCGTTCATATTGATCGCAGCGCTGTTTAACATCGCGCTGTAAACTGCGAATCAAGTGATTTCGGGTCACCGTATACTGGAACTTGATAAACATTCAATAAAGACCCTACAAGTGAAGCAATTTTACATGACAACACGGTAATTAAGAAGGATAGTATACAAAATTATGTAAAGTTGAAGGTACATAGGTATGCTTTTAGCTCTTTACACTCTTTTAGCTCTTTTCGTTAAGTTTTTTCTTATATAGAAAAAAGGCGTCAGACGAGTATACAGTCCACCTGGTGGGAAGTGGATACTGTCGCCCATAGACATGCGCGGTACATGCCAACATCAGTCCACAATGACAAACGGTAACACGACGCCGAATATGCTGTCCACCTTTAGAGATGTAGGAATGGATTTGGAGAAAGGGTTTAAGGTGGGATAAGAAAAAAATGGGTTCTGCCATATCTCAATCACTACCTAATTATGTATGGACAAAGTCGAAATGGAAATCGATATAGTGGAAAATGATGTAAAACTTGATGGTATTGTTCTATGAGTATGCAAGGTAACGTGGCCAGACGTGTGCGCCTAGCAGCTGTCGGATTGCGGCGTGCACATACACACACTCCCCAAATAGGATTTAAACTGATACAAATTTCTCGTATTGCAACCAAAGATTTTACCAAAAATAAATAATATAAACTGCTTTTTCCAACTTTGCGCCATCATTAAGTTACTTCTTAAATATCCAACGTTTCTCGCAAGTCTTGCAAAATCTTTTTATAACCAATATTGAACACGGTAATTTCTACACGACACTGTGTTTTTACAACAAGCTTCCCGCAAACCGGTAAGAAATTATACAATACTTGACTATTAAAGGCTCTAACGTGTGGTTCAGCGATAATTCGGCGGGCAAACATAAATAATATTCGGAGTTCAACGGCATTTTTCACTTCGCACCGTGTACTCACGCGAGTATGCGCTTCTATTAACACCAGGGGTGAAGGTTATGTAAAACAATAGAAACTTAACGTAGACAGTTTTGCTATAGACGATAAATTATGTACAGTACTTGTCTCCTCATGTATCCTTGACATAAAATTCCTCGCGTAATCAACTTATGCCATACCATACCATAAGCTTGTATCTCTCCTATGGGTATGTTCTGAATATTCGTTTTGAATACTCACCAGTTTTGAAGTTTCAAGTTTCAAGTCACTAGACGTGGATGACGACGAACGCGTATTTCCGGATTAGCCGATGGCCAATGTTTTCGTAATGTATCTGTACCTAACTTAGATTAAATCAAAAAGTACTAATAAGAGAGCTGTGAATAGGATTTTGCAAGGTCGGCGGCGCGCCCGCATACCCCCTGGTGTTGCAGGTGTCCATGGGCGACGGTAACACTTACCATCACATGGGACCGCTTGCCCTTCCGCCAACGGGTCTATAAAAAAAAACTTTCTGATTAAACTAAAAAAATACTTATAGCACTAAGTTTAAATTGGACTAAAAATTACCTACGTAGTAGTAATTTTAGAAGTGTAACTTGGAAGCGTGCGTAGTACTTAGGTACTATTCGTATTCGTATTTCACGAATAGTGATTCTCCACAACCGGATATAGGCTTCTCTCAAAGCCGGTTACCACACATGGTCTGCTGCTCTTCTCATCCAGCCACTACCGGCGACTTTCTTCAAGTCGTCGATTCACGTGACCGGAGCGCATGCCGCGTTACATTTCCCGGTACGTCGAGGACTCATCTACTACCACTACATCGGTCACCCATCGCTGGCCATATCTGCCAGAGTTGCCGACATAAGTCAGCTTTAAACCTCTCAAAATCAAAACATAACTGTAACGCTGATAAAATTACAAAAGATTTTTTTATAAAAATTAGTATTTATGTACTCGTTTTTGAAGTCTTAGTTCGTCTCTTACGTCAATTGAATATTGAATGCGCGAATTATTTTTTTAACAAATTGTTGCCGATCTTATCTTATTGGCTCTTATTTATTTACACATACAGAAATCTACAGATTTATCTGAAGTGTAAATTTGATTTAGGTAATAACAACAGTGTAATAGCCAATTACAGATTTCACAGTAATACCATAATATAGAAATTAATGTTGAAACTAAAGATAAGAAAGCTTGCTTCAGAAATAAAAACATAAATGTGGGGTAGGTATGTGTATCCACCAATCCGCACTGGGCCAGAGTGGTAAAGTACTGCCCGAAACCCCGCAATGATTTACTACCAGGGAGGCCTATGCCCTGCAGTGGGACATTTAAGTACAATTACAATACGCCCTCTGGTAGCTGTAACATAATATGCAATGTTTGCTTTTGTGTGTTTGTTTGCGTGAGGGAGTGTATGTGTGTTCTGTAAGCTCTGCAAGTCCCGCAGCTTCAAGAAGAGGTAGACCTCAGCATCGAATGTATTGGTACTGACCCTGACTGCTGTGCAAACGGTCCTGGGTAAGATTTCCGGTCGGACAAACATTTGTTTAAAGGCAGGTATTTATTCGGGTTTTTTTTTAGGCGTTATAAAGTTGTTATATTATATATATAATTAATGATATAAACAGACAGATTGAAAGATTTCAGATTGATGATTATATTGATTCAATTAATCGATCTCCTTAAAATAATTCTTTCGTCTGTTTAGGCAGTTCGCTCCATTATCCGCACTAGACACACAGTAATCGATCAGCAAAAAATTCTCTAAAAGATCAATAGTTTTGATAGTAAGCAGTTTTAGTAAGCGTAGGTGGTTTCCACGTTGTGAATTATCGTCGGATGTCTGCGGAGCGCGACGCAGGGCGCGGGGCGAGGCGGCCAGGTGGAATAATTGTCACAATAAACAGTCGGTAATGGAGTGGAGCCGCGCCCAACGAGTTAATTAGTGAAATGACACCCCCTCCCCAGCCCTCCCCCCGCGACCCCGTGCACGCCCGCCGGCCACTCCTGCACCGCCGCGCCGGTCAACTCACAACTGTGCTCATTACTACCAAAATGTCCATATTTTTTTTGACAACTTCTCTCTACTTATTTAGTGGACACGTCACGAAACAGACCGGTGACGTCATACATTACAAAGATAGAACTGTGTGCACAAATACACTAGATGTAAATAAAATCTCGCATTCATAATCTTTAGTTGGCGGCACTAACGTGTATTTTCAGAGAAAATGCCAATAATTAAGCTATATCCAACGTACACAAGATAATTATAATCACCTGCTTATCTTAATAATGCCCGAATTATAAGGCGAACTACACACTTTCGTCTTTTGCCTTGCTTTAACGACCAATTAGCCCAGTTGGTAGTGACCCCGCCTGCTGTGCAATGGGTTCGATTTCGTACAAAAGGCAATCTTAATGCTTTAAATCATTCTCTGCTAGCTAAACTTTGGGTTAAAGTTAAACAGAGAGATATCGGGAGGTGCGCTGATAGGTATATATAACTTATACGACAACAGTATATATAATTTCCTCAAATATACAATATACAAATGTACATAAACATACATCTACACATATACATTGGGTTCAATATTTTTTTTCAATAAAAGAACATTACTTAAACTTTGAGTACGTGTACTAACATAATATGACATATTATGGTATTGTGGCATAGTATGCCATTATGGCACAAGACAGTTGTCACTTCCTTATTGATCATCATCAAGAGTTCAAGAATACCCCGAAAAAGTCGGGATAAATTTAGTATGCTCCATGAATTTCCCTGTTATCCAATGACTCCCATGATCCAGGTATCCAAACAGATTTCTATCATACTACGGCCAAGCCAAAACCTGGATAATGTGTTACATGCGTATGTATGCACAAACGACCAAATAAGTTTGCATGCAATAAACTTTGTACACGGACTAGACGCTCAACCAACTGAGCCACAGACGTTATGAGAGTCGTCAGTAAAATTCAGCTACAGATTGAGTGAATCAATTAACGTGGTATCTATCTATGTGTGGATATGTTGTTGTACGTAGTAAGCGAGATCAGTTGCCTGCAAACTTATCTATTATATTTATTTTGTCATCTGTACGTAGATATGTGTCTGTATATGTTTCCATCTACAGCTTAAATTCTTTATTCAAGTGAGTAAGTGAGGTGTCGTTAAATTCATTATGGCCCTTAAAGTGTCATATGGTAAGGAACTCCTCAAACAAGATTATCAATCTTAATCATATGTCATCCGCAAGTTACACATTAGTAAATCGAATTTGTATTTTAATTTATATTTACAAAATACATATGTATATATGTTAACGATGTTTATTAACATACACATTTATATTTAAATTAAATACGTAATGTTTAGGACTTTACTTTTTCGTTCTGGATCTGAGTTCAGTCGATTGTAAAGGTCACATCCCTATTATTTAAAAACAACGTTGTGCGCGTAACTTTGTAGTGAGGTTCGAAACTCTTAAAATACAATTGATAATTTTGTTTAGCAACCAAATTGGCTGTTTAAACAGATTGCATTTAATGTATAAGGACAAGTTTTATTTGTTTTCCTTTAACGTGATAGTGCTGCAGGTAATTGTAATTGTATGGCAGCTTGTATTATCAAAAGTGGCCTAAGTTGTTTCAATACAAGAATTGTTTTGTACTAAGACAGTTTTCTACTCATAAGTATATGGGACGATAAAAACAAAAAACGTACGCAAATGTACTCGCCGTCATTGCTCTAATATTACAATACAACTATCACTATGTGTCACTCCACTGCTGGATATAGGTCTCTCCCAAGGCATGCCGCCACTCGGTCTTCTGCTCTCCTCATCCAGCCACTACTGCCAACTTTCTTTAAGTTATCCGTCCACCTGGCCGGAGGGCGTCCCATACTACAATTCCCGATACGCGCTCTCCACTCGAGGTCGACTAACCCATCGGTTGGCGACTCTGCGACACATGTGACCTGCCAATTGTCACTTCAGCTTACTGATCGTTTCAGCTATGTTGATCCCCATGATTCTTCAACGAATTTCTTACTTTTATTTTCGATCCCCCAAAGAAGCTCCGAGCATAGTTCTTTCCATCGCTCGCTGAGTAACTTCGAACTTGTACTACTGTAATAACTACTGTACTACTACTACTGTAGTACCACTGTACTACTACTGTAAGTAATAATACTGTATCTCAAGATTGTCTTGACTGTAACAGTAATGTGCGCAGGATCTTACTATACAGTCGTTAATGAGCTATTGGTCTTATCTCTTATCTAGATTTTATTTATCTTTGCTAATCAAATGTCAGTTATTTTACAGTAGTATGCAATAGTTTAGTGTTGTTATACCATATACCATACCGTACCACCTATGTTCGCTACCACACACCACCGACGAATTTCTTCAAGTCGTCGGTCCATTTACGTTGTTACATTGAAAATATAATTAAGAAAAAAACAATCTTGCTTATGCTGTCATTTCTTTAATTGGGTTTAAATTATATTTTAATCGATTTTAATAGTCTATTAAATGACGCTGGACGTAAATGATTAGGTTCAAATGACTGTAATGATTCAATATACTCTCACAAAAATTGACAAGTGAATTGCGTTCATATGTTGAGAAACACATGAACTTAGGCACATGCGATTAATCATCATCTGTACCATTTAGTTGAGGTTTGCACGTTTTTATGAACTTGTATATTTGTGTAAGATGCCTTCGTATACATTTTAGTACAAAATACAATTCAAAGAGACTTTATTAAATAAGTAGTCATGGGTTCTAATGGTTGCGTAAGAATCCACTGTAACCTGACCCATAGGTTTAAAGTAGCTCACGGAGATAGCTATGAATTAAAATGCGAAACGAAGAAATTCAACAAGTCTAGTTATTTTTGTTGCTCACACAAGCTCACACATTAGCAAGCTGAAAAATGAGAGCTACCAGAGCCCATTTTCATTCACTTCATCCTATCCTATCCCTCGCATTTTGTTCCTAAATCTTATTAATTTATTCTCTAAATCCGTTCCTATATCTCCAGAGGTAGGCATCGCATCGCATCCTGGGTGTGTCAACGTTTGTAATTCATTTTGTGAGACCGTCGTTCGCACTTACCCCCAGGCCCCAAGTGGATTGATTGTGTGCTCACGGCAGTTTTGTTTCTATAATAAAATCAAGGATTGGTACAGACTTTATGTTTGAATTAATCTAGTAAGGAATATATAGACAAAGTAAAATAAATTACTTTCAATTTCAGAATTCAATTGTGACAAATTACTTAATAATAATAAGTCCAGTGCACGTGGACGATCACGACAATCACGTGGTGCGATAAGCGGTCGATACTACTGATATTGTATTTCCTGATAATACTGTCCTACCTGGTTTTGTTAATGACAGTTTTAATTACACACCACATATTGGAAACTGTAACGAAACTTGGGCTGTTCTGGAATCTTTACATCCAGGCCGAGCTGCAGCGATGGGTGAGACAGGAGCATGTAATTTCTACAAAACTGTTCATAAACGCGTCTGAAATAGGGACACGGTATCAAATGAAATTTAAAAATACCCTCAACAAGCAAACATTTCACAGGGTATTCGTACATTCCTGAATACTTTTTGATAAAGTAGTTTTTGTAGTGTTGGACAACAGATCTGTTTGGATTTCTCATGCATCGTCTTTTCCGCGTAAAAATCAATGTGAGTATCTTTTAACAAACATACATGACTCTAAAATATATAAACACGGAAGAGATAATATCTTCAAATTTGCCTCACTGTAGCTTTTGGTCATAACATGACCATTATAAATATATTTTAAGAATTTATTAATATAATTATACAGTGACGAAACGTGGCCTCTGACGGTGGATCTGATCCATAAGTTAAAAGTCGCTCAACGAGCTTTGGAGAGAGCTGTAACTATTTTAATTTAAAAAAAAATACAAAAAAATTCTGGAAGTTAAAACATCATTTTTCAATACTTTCTCCTGTCTAATTAATATCAAAAGTTGTTAATTTTTCTGTGTGTGAGCGTGCAAGTTCAATTACGCGAGCGTACGGAGCCATAATAGAGTGTCATCGGCGATCGATTCCTCAGTGCGCGGGAGTCGAACCAGTAACCGGTGAGACCGGTGCCCTCGCCGGCCGACCCACCTGACCGCTGTCGGGGCTTACACACAAGGCGCAACTAACTGTACAACTATTTTTTTTTTTACTTTTAATGTAATTGTATTTTGTTAACACGAGCATTACGAAGTTGTTGTTCCAGCGTCTGATACACCATACTATCAGCCTATATCTCTTCACTACTGGATATAGGCCTCTCTCAAGGCTCGCCAGCATACATGATCTTCGTATCTTCTCGTCCAGCCACTATCAACAAACTTCTTCAAGTGGTCTGCCCACCTGGGTGAAGGGCGTTCCACAATGTGCTTCTCGGTGCGTGGTATCCATTATTAAAATGGTCGATATTTGTTTTTTAGCTCCAACAATTGGTACAATTAAATCTATAGTTGATAAGAGCACTTTTATGTAACGTACCAGAGAACAATACAGAAGAAAATGCTCGGATTGTCAATTTTATCTAGAGCGTTGGATACATAATATGCTTCATGTTCATTTCGATAACTTCGTTATCAACGCTCGAAAAATGTTACATATTCTGGCGATTCTCTATGGGCTACGAATAAAACTACAATTATAATATCTTTAACATGTCGTTGAAGTGTAGAACATTGCGTTCGTCGCCTTTATATAGTTACAAGACCCAAACTTACTCGAGCACGGTAGCCAACGGCCTAGACTCTCCGTGACATTACTCTCACGCGTTACAAACGATGCCATTTCATCGACATTAGAACCTCTCTTATTCCCGTTATTTGCCCCATTATACTCCCCACCAGATTGGATTGGGATTAGTATGAGTTCCTATTCTCCATCCCGTCTATAACATAATATAACTTGTTTCAGAGGAATGGTAATAGTATCCTCATATTTCATTATTTTTTAACATCTAATTAATAGTGTTGAGTCAACAGAAAAGAGTACCATTGAATGCTTGACATTTCTTGGGAGATCACTAATATATTAAGAATCAAAGTGGTCCTAGGATATTTCCTTGTGGCACTCCAAATACTATGATGCGTAGCATAGATTTGGCATTAATTTCATTTTAATTTCATTATTAATGTAAGTTATTTCGGTAAATGGTTTTCTGTCATTTAGGTATGAATGACTTCTTAAAATCACGAGCAAGTCTCCTTATCCCATAATTATATAATTTGTTTAATAGCCTTGCGTCGCAGACAAAGTCAAATGTCTTTGTCATGTCCATAAAAATAGACATGACAGATTGTCTATTATTTAGACACGCACAAATTGTATTTTATCGGGACAAAGGCGGTTAAGTACGGATTTTTTGAAACTATCGCAAGCTCAGCGATGAGGGAAACCATCGTCAGGAAAGGAAATGAACTCTCGTTCGAGAAATGAAAAAAATCTAGTGTGTAGAACTATCCGCATTCAGCTGACGTGGTGGACTGAAACCAGCTGAAACCCAATGGTTTACTAAGGGAGTCCTGAGCCCTGCAGTGGGACGTTATAGGCTGATACCAGTACAAATACAATACGGCCCCTGGTAGCTGTACGGTTCACGTTGCCAGCAGGTGTACAACGAGTAATCATACAACTTAAGCCGAATTCGGCCGCGCTGCCTGCACCAGCTTTTACCGAAGCCCGCCCCACTTGCGCGGCGCTGCACACTCTCAGAGCTATCCACCATCCAGCCACCGATTATGTATGTGTAACAGGCCTCGTCTGCGGTACAGTTACACGATCCAGTTTAGCAACAAGTGTCGGCCGCCATTACCGATACACATCTGATACTTCAAGCAGGAACCGATATCTGATGTCAAAATATAACGAACATTATCGGCTTATTTATTCCTGTCTCCTTATTAATTGCAAATTTATTTTCAGTTATATTAATAAATGTTAATATAGGAATGCAATGGAATGCAGGACATGGGCCTCCCCCTTGCACATTGTCCTTCGATATTAACCTACAATGCAGCTTAAAGCAGATACACTTGCGGTATGGAAAAGCACAGCGTGGGCTAATTCCAGGGTCCAAGGAAACCATCAAAAGGTGCTCTTAGTTAACGACAACTGGCGACGGGAAGCGTCTATCGCTAGACTGACTGGTATGCAAAAATGCAGCGAAAATAACACGAATCGGTAGAAGTGATTATATAAGACGTGGGTAATATAATATGTCACTACCCTACAAATTAAAAAGCACCAATATTATTGGTGCGAACAGATGATGTGAACAAATAAGGATGATAAACCTGCAGAATTTCATCATTAATTTAGAACATGAAATATATTTATTACATATTAGCGTATTAATTAAAATTATTAAAATTTAATTTTTTAATAAACTAGCGACCCGCCCTCGCAACGTTTCAGTTTATGTTTTTTTTTTTCAAATTTCTTTTTATAAACTTCATAATAAAATGTAGCCTATATTAGACACGGATTATGTAGCTTCCTATTTGTGAAAGATTTTTTGAAATCGGTTCAGTAGTTCCAGAGATTACGCCCAACATACAAACAAACACACAATTTTACCTTTATTATATTATAGTATAGACAAAAATGTACCAATAATTTTAAACAGTATAGCATCATGTAACATGTATGTCATTAATCGATGATGTTTTCATAGCGATGCGCTGCGCTTTTTTTCTAGAATCAATCATTAAGTGATTAATTTTAGATTTTTAAGAATTCTAGGAAAACCGGTCGCGTCGGGTTGCAAGCCGCTTATCATTATATTATGCAAGTTATTATTGGAGTGGCGGCCTTACATTTATTAGATACTACTTCGCATAGTCGTTAGAGTATGTGTTGTTAACTTGATTCCCGTGGGAACTTTATTATTGATCTGAATAAACAGTACTCTAAATGCTAACCCAGCACATAAACTATAACTATGCCAAACTACATTCAAATCTGTTAACTGCTTTCTGCGTGATGCACGCTCATCCAGACACAGACAAACTTTTTAAAAATAGTTGCTTCGCACTTCATTCGTACAGTACCGTGGTGACTTTTAAAAAAAATATATTTAATGTCCAGACGCGACATTGTTAGGATTTAATTATTGTATATATATATGAATAAATATATACCTAAATATAGATAAATATAGATATTTATTGTATTTATTTGTAAAACCAAACTGTTATAAGTTATATAACATATACTTATGTATATTCCGTTCGTTTATATTTTGGACAAACTGGATTGGAACGGAATATATATCTCTGAAGAAATGTGTGAGCCAAATATAAGTCAAATGTACGTGGTCTGTAAGTTATTACTGCCATTTCCCGCCAACGCCCAGGATTGGTTGACATCCTAGCTAAACGTCTAGTGTCTAGATTTTATTTATCTATATCTATACTAATATATAAAGAGGTAAAATTGTGTGTTTGTATGTTGGGGGTAATCTCTGGAGCTACTGAACCGATTTCAAAAATTCTTTCACAAATAGGAAGCTACATTATCCGTGTCTAATATAAGCTATATTTTATTTTGAAATTTTATTTGAAAATATAGGAATAAAAACACTCATAAACCGAAGCGAAGCGAGGGCGGGTCGCTAGTTTATTAAAAAATTACAAACTTAAACTCTCGTCAAAAATCAATGACCAGATGTGTTTATGATATTGCACCGGGGCCTGTGCGAGGGCTTACTACTTGAAGTAGATTAAGTACTCGTTTCCACTATATCAAACCTACTGCAATCATTACAGTCGATCTAGCTTTCCATTATAGCTCTACTAAGCGACTGATAAATGGCATACCGTCACTTATTGCAATGACACTTTTGATAATGACATGCTTATGGGCGACAATATCCACTTACCGCTAGGTGGACTGTACGCCTACCGCCGTCTTTCCTTCTTTCCATAAACCAAAAAAACTTTTGGCGAGAACTCAAGAAGTGAAGTTGAGTTTTATTTCGTTATTGAAAGAAATGTGTATTTTGTGGTTTAATAGTGACAGTTTATTAAACTACAAAGTATTTGTGATAATCAAATAAACGTGTGGGACAGTCCGAGGAGTCCTCTTCTACCTTCAGTAAACCTACTATCGCTTTACTGAGCGACTCCCAACTTACACCGACGGGACTGGACATGATAAATTTTAAGTTTAATATCTTATTTTTATTTCCATGTTTTATCCGTCACAGAAGTGCGGTCCATCCGCATTTCCTCGATACGGAGGTGTCGCGCACTGTTCGGTCCAAAAATTATTTTATACCGCGAACACGTAGTCTGTGGAACGAACTGCCTCAAGAGGTCTTTCCATTAAGCTACGACATGGGGTTCTTCAAGAGAGCTGTGAATAGGATTTTGCAAGGTCGGCGGCGCGCCCGCATACCCCCTGGTGTTGCAGGTGTCCATGGGCGGCGGTAACACTTACCATCACGTGGGACCGCTTGCTCGTCCGCCCACTTGTCTATAAAAAAAATATATATATCCATATATTTATTTTTACGTCTACTGTAGTATTTAAATATTTATAGCAAAAATATATTTGCGTTAAACCGCATTTACACATTCTCAGCATAACATTATATTGGTTGATTAAATTGTAATTAAATAAAATTTACAAAGATAGTGAAATTTGTAATGTATTAAAATTAAAATTTGTAAATATAATTAATCATCTTGTTATTATTTTTATTCCTTTGCCTTAGTGAAGAAATATAAACGACTGCGACACACTAAGGTGTACTTTGCCAACTAGGATCTCATAGTCACGTGGCTTGCATTCTAAAACTGTCGACTCTATATCTATAGTTATCAAACTACTAGTAAAAACATTGTACTTTACAAGTATGTGCCACATAATACAGCCTAGACATATGGTGACAGTTATCGGACTATTCAATTTCGGAAGAAGTTACAAACGGACCCTAGGACTACCTTCCCGTCAAAACTTTATATATTTACATATAGATAGAAGTATATTGGGATAGATATAGTATGCCAATATACGGATAGATAAAGAAGTATATTATGGAGACTAGACAAACTGCAGTGGTATTTGTTAATTGATCGTACTGAAAAATCCTTTGGGTCAATATCTGGGGCCAAATCGGTTTAATAGTTCTAAAATTACACTATTGTAAACTTTTCGAAGAATTTCAAACAAATAAATTCAGAGCCATTATATACGAGTACAATTTTAATCTGATGCCAACTTCGATATTTTGTCATCGCACTTCTCGTCGCCGAAGTGCGGTGCGTCTGCACCACCTTGACAAAGAATTACTGTGTACAGTGCGGTTATCGAGACACTTTATACCACAAACCCTAAAGTTGTAGGACGAACTGCCAGCTAAGGTATTTCCAGTCGGTTACGACATGAGGCTCTTCAAAAGGAATATCAATAGGATTCTGCAAAGTCGACAGCGCGAGCTCATCCGCGTCCCGTCCACTGTTGCAGGTGTCCGTGGGCGGCGACGTAAGAATAAATAATAACGTTTTGTTTATTCTTATGGCCACCGACCGTCCGCCACCTCTTCTAAAAAAAGACATAAAAACGGTATGTTGTTGAATAGGACTAAGAATGAATAACATTAATGAATAACTTGTTTGACCTTTATGAAAACGTTTAGGTTTTCTCACAAATATAAAAGTGATTCGACAAATGCGGTGTCCTATAATTTAAATCAATTTACATAAATTTGAATGCGTAATGCGTGCGAGGTCGAAGCGCAGTATGCACAGCCAATTGTTGTAATTGTGTTAAATACTCGATGTAGAAATACTTCATGTGCACTTTACACGGCATTTCAATGAATTCGTGAAGCGATAGAATCCATTTCTCCTATTTTTATAGAATAGATTGCAGACGAGCGGGCGGGCCACACGATGGTAAGTGGACACACACTTCTCCACGCAAACAGACACACAAAAGCAAATATATGTACTTACTTATATTTGTTTCTATATTTTCTATATTATGTAATTACTGTGAAATCTGTAATTGGTTATACCACTGTTGTTATTACCCAAATCAACTTTATACTTCAAATAAAGCTGTAGATTGCTGTATATTTAAATAAAAATAAATAAATACTGAATTAGGTTTTTAGCTACATTAAATATTAAAATATACAATTATAATTTGCCTAAAGGTCTATATCTCATTAAAGTTAATATTAATCATTAACCAAATCAGTTCAGAAATTTTTCAAAATATACAAAAAAAATTGCATTCTTTACATACAAATTATATGTAGCTGGGTAGGAGTCGTAAAGCTCAACAACTTATACCTAAACACGTATGGAAAGTAGCGATATCTCTCTTCCGACTGGCACTGACATCGGTTTTTATAAACTTCTTGGCCACTGTGTTCAAAAGTTGAGTTGCCTACTGTGTTTTATGTATTTAGGCACTTTTTTCGAACGAGGAATAAAACACACACATAAATATACCACACACTACTATAGTATGAGGTCGGAATAAATAGACGATTTCAACATAGAGGTTAGTTTCCAACGGTCTAAATGTAAGCAAAAGCACGTTAGTATACTAATAAGCGATACATTGTACTACTAATGAGTATCACTTTTCAAGTTAATCATCACTTTTACTGCGGATTCCCACCAGATCATTTACACGACTCATGGACACGGAAATCATATTTCTGTCGTCGCCAACCGATGCGTTTAGTACTATTTAATAAATAAAATTTTACTGTGATTTAATTTATGTAATATAGTTTAAGACTTATAACGTTGACATATAACGTTGAGTAATTTTTAAGTGGACGGTGGTCCACTGTTAGATATTAGCTGATGCCCACGGGTTCTTTCACATGGGTTTATTTATATTCCATAGAAAATTTGACGTCCTATATTTTAGGATTCTGCAAGGCCGGCAGTGCACCCGCATACACCCTGGTGTTGCACCTGCAACAACAGGGGTATGGACATCTGTTCATGGGTGCGGTAGCCACTAGCCATCATGTAGACCGTTTGCCCGTCCGCCTCTTCTATATAAATAAAAATTAAATGCTGTTCGTTGGTAAGCGCATCACTTGAGAACGGCGGGACGGATTTGGCTAATCTTTTTTTAAAATGTTCGTAATAGTAGGAATAAGGTTTATAGGGAAAGAAAAATTGGAAAAGTTGCCCGGAAAATTGGAAAATTCGAGAAAAACTGAAAGTGTTTTGTCTATGGGATTTTTGTAGGAACTTATTGAAATTATTGTATTATTGAAATTTGGACAGGACCAACGTCTGTCGGATCAGCTAGTTTAATATAAAAAAAGGCTTCTGACACAATTTTAAGAAACGGTAAAACACGGGTTTAATAGTTTGTAATGTACTCGTAGCTACAATATTTATCAATTGTACAATATTGCACAATTTGAAGTTTGAAGTTACCATCATCTATTGATGTGTTTTTTTCCCATACAAACTTTGTCATCCCGCTTCACCTCTTTTTTAATGTAATAAGGCGGCAGACAAGCATACAGTCCACCTGGTGGTAAGTGAATACTGTCGCCCATGAACATCCGCGCTACATAGCCAACTTCAGTTCAGAATGTCACATTTTCATTCTATAAGAGAAACGTGGACCTCCTCCGGATGCACTGCCTACTTTTGACGATGTAGGAATGGATTTAGACAAAGGGTTAGGAAAATGAGAATGAATAGGATAGGACGGGAATGGGCTCTAGCATCTCTCTTACTACTGAAACACGTACGTACATTGGAGAAAAGGATAAGTGGGACGGGACATGTAGTACCTACATTTCACGGTAGTCTTCTGTGTGAAAGAGGTAACGAGGACAGTTGAGTACGCCCAACGCCTGTTGGATTGCAGCGTGCACCCCCCCTCCCCCCTTTAGTTGTCCAATTTTGAGAAAACCCTTCTTAGTAATCTTTACGTCATAAAGGGAAGCCACTGTAACATTGATATACTTAATAAAAAAAAAAACTAGATCTGGTTGTAATTTTAGTAAATAACATACCTATCCGAGAACTTTTTACGCTCATTTGCAGAATATTCTTTATTATTATTATTCTGGTATTTTATAACAAGTTCAGTGGGGACAAATGAAATCCGCGTTTAGTACCAGAGAGTACCAGCCCCTAGAGGGAACGATAATAATTTTGTCTGCAATTCTCGTTCAGTGGTCAGATTGTCAGTGGGGACGTAGGTACCAAACCATATCGTGTTACAATATTGTCCGCACATCCGCGGCCGCTCGTGCATTGAGTCGCGATGCTCGCGGTATGGTAATGCGGTGGGCGCGCCGCGGTCGGCCATCACATAATTTCTCGTCGCGACACTCGCTCCAAGGTCCCTAGCCGCCACCGGTTTGCACCTGCGTCTCGCACACACTACTATATCCGCTAGATGTTCTGCTGTATCTACTAGTTACAAGTGACGTGGCTGGTGGCACTTTTATTCCCATCATTTGTAAGGAATTCAATACATTCCGAGCGATGTGAACGTTAATTTATGTGCTATCAACAAACCCATTCATATAGCAATAGACCAGGAGGTGGATTTACAACACTATTCTTGTATAAAATGTAGAAATATAGAAAATTAAAACACACATAGAACATTTTATAAATGATGCTGTTTCGTCACTATGGCGACCATGGCAAAGCAAAAATGAACGTTATATTATCATTAGTTTCTTTCATCTGTTTATCTGTAGGTTATATAATACGAACACCGATACATTTATTTAATTTATGTACATACTCGTAGTAACTGCAAATGTTGTTTGAAAAATTTTCAAAATATCTCAATTTGATGCCACATAATAATAAACTTTCTCATCTCATTTCGTGGACAAAAAAACAATTTTCCAATCAAAGTGGATGAGGTAGTTTATGAAATATATTTGGTAACAAAAATATCTCTTTAATACAGTGAAATCTTGTTTACAACTTAAAGGGCATTTTGAGTCGTAATCGGGTTTTAGTTTTATTTTATCATTTCTAAATTTACTAACAAAATCATAATTTTGACAGTAAGGATCTCAAGATACGGGTCTATCACTTATACGATTACAGAGGATTTTCTATTGTATAAGTTATCATTTCTTTTATAGCCTGGAAAGCAGTTAATTGGCATTACAACTATTCTAAACTATTATTAAACTTTTTTGGGCTTTCTCTATATGTATTCAAGTTCAATTTATTAATTCAGTTTCTTCTATTCTATATTTCTGTATTCTAAATTATTCAGTTCGGTATATATTATATTATATACGTTGTGTATTTTCAGCATAATTAAAGGGGAATGACGATATAAATGAAACTATTGTTCCGTAGAATAAGCTTTACTTATATGTAAAATTCTATATAGTACAGGTTATTCAAATAGGACTCGCATACAAAAATATTTAATTAACACTATATTAATAATAAATAGGACCTATCTACAATGATTACAATGAAACTTTATTTTTAACGTCTTTAACACAATCAAATCACACGTCACATTGTTTGTGAAATAAGTCACGTTTCACATAAATTATTATCAATGAATGCGCACTTACACATGCATATTAGCGTGCACACAGAGATTACGTCTACTCAAGCAGTGAATAACTATACTCGAGTGAGTATTATAGTATTATGTTCATATTATAGAGATGATTACAAGAGGCGGTCAATCCAATCGCGATAGTTGTCTGGCTACCGCGCTACGCTCGGTGCCGACGGCGACAGGCGAGGAATATGAGGGGTAAGGAGGGGCTGACGCCAGCGCAGGCGCAGGCTCTACTGATTTATGTTATAGGTTCATTAGCCACTATGATAAATAAATCATAAGCCACTTGCCTCGGAGCATATACCTCTGAATAATCGCTAATTATACACATCCAAAACATTACACACAATAAATCGTGACATTCACCTATGGACTGTGATTAATCAAACCGAGCTCACATAATAAACAACGCAAGGTAAACAAGGAACAATAAACGTGATACTATGGTCCGGTTATTATAGGAAGAGCTCTGACAGCTGACATAAATCTTAACATGTCGTAAAAATCATTTTATAGTACAACGGTATAGTCCACTGGGAATTAAGAACGGTTATGACTTTAGAAAGAAACGGTATTTACATAAAATGAATTAAATTCAGAACTGTCAGAGCTCTGCCTATGATAAGCGAACCATGGCCACAAAACTAAGCGTAGCGTAGACGCTACATAATTTTTGCGTGGTGCAATAGGTACCGTCTACGATATGTCAACACTAGAACGCGGTATAATGACCGCCACATACGATCAATTAAAAACTGACAGTTTTCACTGAACATTTTAAACTGTCTGTGTAGTATGAAAGTGTAGTATGATAGTTTTACATACTAGGAACATCAATTTTAACTATCAATTTAAACTGCTCATTTAAAATTGATAGTTTTAACTGATCGTGTGTGGCGGCCACAACGCTTACTCGATCTAATTAAAAAAGATACAATTACACTCAACAAATATGAGAACCGTACAACTTTGTAATACAGTTTTATACTCCGTCGGCTCAGCGACCCGAAGTGGATCTTGGCCTCCGACACCGAGAAATGCCATCTTTTTCGGTCCTGCGCAGCTTCGTGCCAACAGGCTGTGTAAAGGTCCCGCAGGTCCCTCTCGGCTTCGTATCTCCAGCGGCGCTTGGGACGTCCCACCGGTCCTCGACCACTTGGTTCTCTCGCATAGACTTGCTTAAAGTTTTATAAAGTAGAGTTTTATAAAGTAAATGCAATACACACGTATTAGTTATTGTATTTTTTTTATGTACGAAGACGGCAGACGAGCATACAGTCCACCTGATGGTAAGTGGATACTGTCGCCCATAGACACCCGCGATACATACCAACATTAGTCCAAAATGAAAAACGTTGGCACGCCCTCGGATGCGCTGCCTATCTTTGGAGATATAGAAATAGATTTGGAGAAGGGGTTGGGAAAATGGGGAGGGATAGGATGGGAATGGGCTCTGGCACATCTCACTCACTACCTAAACACGTACGTACATTGGGGAAATAAGATAAAGTGGGGAATGCAGTAGATTTCAAGGTGGTCTTCTGTGAGAGAGGGGTAACGTGGCCAGTCGAGCGCGCCCAGCGGCTGTTGGATTGCAGCGTGCACTATCCCCCTCAAAAATGTTAGTATTAATATAATATAATAAACTTCATAACTCATGAAGTTATTAGGTACCTTATTTTACTAATAAACAACTATTGCGCGTGCGCCCACTTGCCTAGAAAAAAAAAACACTAATCAAGTAATCACACAATATCTTATTAATAGTGGAATAAATGTAATATGAAATATATTAATAAGATAACATTATTTAATATATGTGTTATTTACAAAACAGTTAGGAGATCGTCGTATATCGCCATTTTGGACTAGTGTTGGCATGTATCACGGATGTCTATGTTCGACAGTATCCACTTACCATCAGGTGTACCGTATGCTTGTCTGTCGCCTTCGTACATTAAAAAAACAAGTATTCGTTGAATTCTTTAGATTTTCTTTCTATGAACAATCTGTAATACAAAGGATCTAGACAATCTGTATGTATTTTAATACACATTAGATTTTGTCAATTCCTTGTTTAACAATTAGTTACATAGTTTAAGAGGATTACTTATTACTTGTAGCGTATCTGATGGTTACTAGCGGCTACCACAAGCCCTGACGACCTGCACCGCCTCTAGCAGAGTGGACTCGCCTACCCAATTACAATACAACTTGCGGATTAGGCAGTACATCCCTCATGCAAAAGACTGTGTATGAGGGGGCCCATCTCCAGCAGTGGATATAAAAAAGGCTGGCTGGTAAGCTATGCAACACTTTTTTTTTATATATATACTAGTGAGCGGACGAGCAAGCGGTCCCACGTGATGGTAAGTGTTACCGTCGCCCATGGACACCTGCAACACCAGGGGGTATGCGGGCGCGCCGCCGACCTTGCAAAATTCTATTACAAATTATGAACCAAAAATAAGAAGAAATTATGTAAATATATCTATAATCCTTATCGTTATTTTAATATTGTAAATAAAGCAATTTAATAAATAAATAAAATAAGACATATGGTTTAGTTATTGGTTATCTAATAACTGCGAAAACCAATGGACCACACCAAGTTTGGCTCGTGTGCCGGATCGTGCCACGGATTAACAGAGTAATGCCAATTCCCAAAGTCGGAAGCAGTATGTAGTAGATATATACATATGTAGATATATACATATACATTTCGGAAGTGATTCTAGCTAAAGCGCGCGCCACGAGCAAGTTGACATACTTTCGTAAGTAGACTTTCGGTCATTGACATGAGATCAGCCAAGACAATTGTAGGAGCCAATTTATGGCCAAGACAAGCTGTCTATTGTAGGGGGAGAGTGCATGCTGCATTCCTACATCCGCTGGGTTACTGGACTGGCCACGTTACCCCTCTCTCAAAGAAGACTACTTTGAAATGTACTGCATTTAATACTTTATCGTATTTCTCCAATGTACGTACGTGTTTCGATAGTGAGCGAGATATGCCAGAGGCCATTGCCATCCCATCCTATCCTTCCCCATTTTCCAAATCCATTCCTTAACCTGAAATGGTGGGCAGCGCATCCGTGGGGATCCCAACGTTTGTACTTCTGGACTGATGTTGGCATGTATAGCGGATGTCTATGGACGACAGTATCCACCTACCATCAGGTGGACTGTATACTCGTCTGTCGCCTTTTTTTCTATAAAAAAGAGATTTATATGAAATTGTCGATAGAATACCACTTTACTAGACCCCTCATCTCAGACTACGGTTCACGTAACTGGACCAACATATCGGCAATAATAATTAAATAATAATAGATATTATTATTATTATTAATAATAATAATCGTGTTTACATAATTACATAACAATATTATGTTCACCCACGATAACAAAGCTTTGAAAAACCCTCATATTAAGGTTCAATAATATGAGGGGTCTAGTAAAGTGGTCCGTTATCGCCGATTTCATACAAATACCTTTAAGTCCAGCCTTGGTTGACCTCCTCGTGGCAATGAGCGAAATTCTTCCTGCTCGTGGAGCGCGCTTGACCACACACGTGTGTAATATGGAAACAGCATTTTGCCACATTTGGCACTCAGTAGTGTAACAGAAGCAATAAATCGCGATAGGATGGTTGCACCGTTGTAACGATACCGCCGTGAGAGTCATCAACGACATGTTCACGAAGCGCCTGACTAGCAAACATTTGTTATGTAAAGATTATATACACGTTTATAAATACTGACATGAGTTGAAGCAGTTATATTGTAGCTCCAAACTTGTCCATTTAGTCCTTTAACTCGATTGTAATCGTATCTTTGCAATAAACAAGAAATTGTCACCACGGATTAATACTCTAACATTATGCCACCTCTTTATAAACAGTTGCTGTTGGCGATTATGGATAATCGAGTATTCGAGGTACGAATGTACCATTGAAAGTTAACGAATGAATCAAAAAATGTAAATGCAAAAAGCATTGCGTGTGAAAAGATACAAGTACTATATCGTTGTGAGTAATACGAAGCGCAAATAAACGATTTTAACAGACGCAACTGGTTGCAAGCACAGCAGTAGTTAATAATAATAAATAGTAATAGCCCAGCCTTAAACTTTATGTGTAAGGCGACGGTCGGCGGCCGCGCACCGAACGAGTCGACCTTCGCATTCGTGTAACAATATTTGAACGACTGCAACGATCTTATCAATTATTTGTGTACTTGTTCCCGATACTATGTCAGCTATGTCAAAATGCCGGACTATATACTTTAGTTAGTAGACATTTCTAACAATAAAATAAAACTATAAATAAAATGGTCGCTTTACATATTATCGCTTTTTTGTATGTGTGTACCGCGGATGCAATTTCTGCTTTTAGTTTGAAGTTCGATATACACCGACGTGATGACCATATAGCCGCGTGGCGTCGGCTGGCTTTTGAATAGCACCACCCCATCTCTCCCCGAGGGTACCATAAAGGGCGACTAAGGGATTACAAAGAACAGACCTCTAAAAGAATGGACTTACCAACCCGCTTGGCCAGCGTAGAGTTTTATGGCTATACATCCCTCATAGACAAGACAATGTGTAGCAGTGACGTTGATCAGGGCTGGTGACATTGATAGACGTGATAGTCAAGTAGCATTTTAGTATCAGATTAGTATATTGTTGTGGGACATTAATCGCACAACAATGCTGAAGGAGTTTTGGATCTTATTCCACCACGTATTAGTGGTTATATGCGTGATGTGTATTAGTAGATAGTTTTAATTCTCAGGCATGCGGGTTTCCTCACGATGTTTTCCTTCACCGGAAGTTTCTTTCCTTCAATTAAAAGAAATATGTTTACCCTTTACTCCTACTTAATGTTCCATTAATACATCATCAATTGCGTGTATTCAAACCTACGGATTTAATCTGAAACATTTTCTAACTACGTATGTGTGTCAATGAGACATACTGACGTTTTGTTACTGTGCATAGACTGCAAATGTTAATCACTGGAGTGGATTGCAGTTTGAGCCGACACGACGCAGGTTTTAAAACAAGAATTAAGCACCGAACGAGATCTGAAAGCCGAGTAACGGTATCGGACATAACCAGCCGAAGAGCGGGCAGCTCATGGCCATGTAACATGCTATACACAGGTGTATATGTTGATGAATATATAAAGTTTATCGCGGGCGCCCACGGCCGGCCCGGGGTCGTCGACCGCCCATCCACCAAATGGACATGACACCGCGTGCTCTGTTGTCACGGGTGTGTGCCGTCCGCGCCCACACTACAGCCGGCCCCACCGACCCCGTCCGGCCGACAAGGGACACTCGTAGCCGCCGCGCTTGTACACACTTGTACACACTAACGTCACTTGAATATGAACGATTTTTTTAAAATGCATAATTGCAACCTGTCATTGAAATAACGCCATAACGGAAAATAGGTTATTCAGTATTCAGTATTCAGTATTCAGTATTCAGTATGCAAAGTAGAATCGATCCTACTAGTTTTACAAAAGGTTTCTTATATAACTTATTATTCATTTCTAGTATAAGTATATTTTATGCTACGCGGCGCCAGCTCACTACCTTGTATTGAATAATGAGCGCTACGAAAGTTTTAGATAGAACAGCAAAACTTTGCATGTTTGTAACTTTTGATTTATTCGCTAGAATAATTTTATTTTTCGCTAGAACTGATTTATATATTTTAAATTAATTGACGTGCTTCAGGTTTTGTGTAATTTCGGTGACACGTTGTATATTTATTTTTATTTTATTGCAGACACAAATAAATTAATTAACAGTTACACAGACTTTTATTTTTGACATGTGACTGAATAAAAAAGATTGCTTAGCATTTCATTTTTTTCAGTGACTTCGTTATTTTCAACTACTGTCTAGAGATGGTTCGAAATCGCAACACACATCAAAGATACCACTCTTTTTTCGACTTGATGAATTTTATTACCGCTCCTTCAAATGGATTTAAAAACTGATATGCGGTAATAAAATATCATTATTAAAATTTCACATCAGTGTGTAGTGGCAGTTATCTACAATCTACTGATAAAAACCATAATCTGAAAATTAGAGAATACGCTTATCCTAAAACCGATAAGTGGAGTGTTGATAAACTGAACGTATATTAATTGATTGATACAAGTGATGTGGTGAAATTCAAAGTTAGGTACATCGTACGACCCAGTGGTCGTTCTTGTACAGTTACAAGGGGAGGCGTTCGAGTACTGCTAGAGTTGACCGCTGCGAGTGCCTCGACAAATTTAATACAACGTACATTTGCCAATATTCTTAAACGTTTCATTTTAACCATTAAGGATTGAAACTGAAAGGAAGAGATTTCAGTGATTACTCGTAGGGTTCTGGCCTTAGATATTGCATTTTTAGACCAGCTGCAATTATAGACCACTTGTGTTTCTGACCACCTTATACTAACCCTCCAGGAATTGAAGATAACAAGATCTATAAAAATTGTTAAGGATGCATATCCACCAATCCGCAGTGTCCGCGTGGTGGATTTTGGCCTGAACGCTCCTAGTGATTTACTAGGGGAGTCCTGTGCCCTGCAGAGGGACGTAAAAAAGACTGGAGAAATAACTTAACTGTACCCTTTGAATTCGTAATTTTACATCCACTTCGCTGGTTTCTTGTTCTTGAAAGATGTGCTGGAAAGCAATGTTTCATAATAATTTTTTGCTGACGTCTTATGTAGACGTAAGAAAACTCTTCCCGAGATCGTGAATTGAATGGTATTCTATGATGAGAAATATTAGGGCATCTTCTACTGAAACACATTTAGAGAATAGAAATTCTGAAGTATTTTTTTATGGACGAAGGCGGCAGACGAGCATACAGTCCACCTGATGGTAAGTGGATACTGTTGCCCATAGACATCCGCGATACATGCCAATATTAGTCCAAAATGACAAACGTTGGCATGCCCCCGGATGTGCTGCCTACCTTTGGAGATATAGGAATGGATTTGGAGAAAGGTTTGGGAAAATGGGGAGGGATAGGGATAGGATTAGGGAAATAAGATAAAAGTGGGAAATGCAGTACATTTCAAGGTAGTTCTAATTTTGCGGTGTTCTGAGTAGTTGAACATACATATATTTATTTAAGTACTAGCTTCTGCCTAAGGCTTCGCTCGCCTGGACTAAGAAGCTGTAATAGATTTTTAGACCTGTAAAAGCGCCGATATGGATTTCACGGATAAAAATCTATCCAGTAGTTTTGAGTAACCTTCTGTAAACTTCCTTGTGTCATATGAAGATGACACATATACCAGTTTTCCTTCTGAATACTTAGCTATACATTACTGAAAACCCGATCAAAATCAGTCCAATAGTTTTTACGTGATGCTCAAACAAATAAACAAACATTCAGACAAAAACTTTAAAAACTACGGTTTTAGATTCTGTAGCTTCTAAACAGACCCCCAATATATTTTTTTAATAATTAAATGTACACACTCAATCCCTTTACTGTATGTACAGATATATGTACAAATGTGACGGACGGACATGTAAACAAATTGACGGCACATTTTATAAATAGTTTTTTTACAGATGAGATACGATCAATGTCTCAATTATGACATTCCTATTAACAATTCTATACGTAATTGAACCGCTGTTAGTTTCCAAAAGAGATATACTCGTATGTACATAGTACGAGATGTACTTAGCATTGGGTTTATGGCACCAGTCACACTGACAGTTTTTTTTTTTTTTATTTTACTCATACAGTCCACTTGATGGTAAGTGGATACTGTCGTCTATAGACGATGTCAACAATATATGTCAACAACAGTCCAGAATGGCAACGTTGGCACGCCCCCGGATGCGCTGCCTATCTTTGCAGATTAAGGAATGGATTGGGAAAATGGGGAGGGAAAGAATGGGATGGGAATGGGCTCTGGCATATCTCACTCACTACCGAAACACGTACGTACATTGGGGAAGTACGCTAAAGTAGGAAATGCAGTACATTTCAAGGTAGTCTTCTGTGAGAGAGGGGTAACGTGGGCAGTCGAGTGTGCCTAGCGGCTGAGGGAATGCAACATGCATTCTTCCCCTACCATATTACATGATATCTTTAATTAAACTTTTAAATTTAAACTCTTTCATTTATTGGAAGCTAAACTAATGCAGAGACAGACATACGAGTATGCTATGTTTAGATCCCCTATGAAATTAATCTATTATGAGTGAAACTAGAGCGGATTAATAGTAATTTCATATAATGATAATAGATGTATTTTAATTATTCCATAATATTTTTTCCATAATTTCCATATTATTCCATAATAATATTTTTTTGGAGGGGGAGAGTGCACGCTGCGATCCATCAGCCGCTGGGCGCACTCGACTGGCCTCGTTACCCCTCTCTCACAGAATACTACCTTGAAATGTACTGCATTTCCCACTTTATCATATTCCCAATGTATGTACGTGTTTCGGTAGTGAGTGAGATATGCCAGAGCCCATTCCCATCCTATCCCTTCCCACATCCCCAATCCTTTCTCCAAATTCATTCTTTCATCAACAAAGGTAGGCAGCGCATCCGGGGGCGTGCCAAAGTTTGTCATTTTGGACTAATGTTGGCATGTATCGCGGATGTCTATGGGCGACGGTATCCACTTACCATCAAGTGAACTGTATGCTCGTTTGCCGCTTCTTTCTTTAAAAAAAAAATAAAATAAAGTATTAGACTATCTCTTTCTCTTTAATTATTCAAATTATTAAAACATAACACTTAAGGGTGTCTTTCGGGATGGGATGGGGCATTGTTTTAAAAAGTAATTAAATGAACGTACTGACTGACTGAGCATCAAATCGTAGCAAATTTAACGGTGGCTTATCATTCTCTGGTGATTATAATAAACAAGCAGGAGTACACTTTGTGATGACTTCTTAGTCATTTAAAATTATTTACCGAGGTTATTCAAATAGGTTGTTTTTTTTTGCAAATTCCATAATATCTGGCTAGGACCGCCTCGGTAGGAACTTCGGTAAATGTTCCCCAAAAAATTTTCTCTAAAGGATATAATACTGTTTGAAATCTTCATCCTTCATACAAATATAACATAAAAGTTTCTTATAATCACACATATATAGAATTTGCGATAGTTATGCATATTTAAAGAGTAAATATAATACATATACAATTCGTTATCAAGTGTGATAAACGTAGTGGCCTAGCAACAATGCACTATGCAGTGGCAGGTGCATCGTAGTGACCTTTACAACTCCTCCGAGGCGTGGAGGTCAATGTTCTCTATAAATCTTCCATACAGAACCTTCATGATGTGATTATAATAAATATTAATTATTTTATTACTTATTTAAACTCTATTGCACAGACAAAATGTGAAAAAGGGGGACTTAATGCCTCATGGCTTTCTCTAGCAGTCGACTTTCGGGCAAACAGAATCGCGAAGGATAAAGTTGGTATTATATTTACTAGGAAAAATTAGAATATATAATATAAACGCAACACGTAGGTATATAAACATATATATAAACAATACAAGTATAATACAATAAATATAAAAAAACATTTATGCATATATATACCTTCAT
The DNA here is from genome assembly GCA_943735995.1 of Sesia bembeciformis. Taxonomy (NCBI): domain Eukaryota; kingdom Metazoa; phylum Arthropoda; class Insecta; order Lepidoptera; family Sesiidae; genus Sesia; species Sesia bembeciformis. Next base: position 91,955 of record OX031028.1, on the reverse strand, counting down.
TTATAATTATGTAGTTTATGTAATCAAAAATATTAAAAATACTATTGTCACCTTTGATATTGGCTTCCACCCACTCACCCATATTTGTCACCGGAGCGCGCTACAACAAGTTCGTTTGCAGTTTCTAATGTTTTTGGTGTTAAAAATTACAGATTTTTTTTTTGTAAGGTTTTACAGCACACTTAAGTTATAGAAGAATTGATTTTACAAATTATCAGAATTTTATATAATCAGGCTTTACTGGGGAGGAAAGAGCGAGAAATTACATTTCTATTCACTGAACAAACATAATTAACACAACACACAAGTAACTACTTTTTTAAAGTAAAAATACTAACTCAAATGATAGACATTGGTAATTATTAATAAAGTAATCCACATTGCTTATCGATGTTAATAGGAAGGGTATCTGAAGTTATTCTTGCAGATATATTTTTTCTAAGCAAGGCCTATGAGACATGAAAAAAATAGTATGAATGACAGAATAAAAAATGATGAAAATGTAGCCTTTATATTTATTTCTTTGCATAAATCTCCAGAAGTATTTAACACACATCATTGAACCAACCGTTCTAATTGAGAGCTTTTATTTAAAAATAGCTTGCTTTACACTTTATAATTGTTATATCGTTTATTTATGGAAGTAGTAGGATGGGGTGGTATGGAATTGTATAATGATACTTTCTATTCCCATCCTTCCCAAACCCAAATCAACGAATTCTCAATTGGAAAACTCACATCGGGATTTTTAAATCTCCAAAGCTACAAAATTCATCGCAGAGGACCATGTATTTTGAAAGCACGCATGTTATTTTTGAAGGCATTTATGGCAGATGTAAGACATTATGCACATACCAACAGCGAACTGACTTCTCATCTGCCACAAACTTCTTTCTATAAAAAAAGGAGTTGTTAGCAAAAAGTAGGAACAAACAATTCAAGCCACCTAATACAGGCTAGCATACAGTTTGGTAGCAACAAACGGTTGCCTGTCTAGGCGGTGTCCAGTGTCGCTGAGTCTACAGTCAGCGACACCTCCGTCCTTCCACCGCTCCCCCCCTCCTCTACTCGCCTCCACCCCACCTCACCGCATCACGTGGTCACCTGTATCCTACCTAACTTGTTTTGGTGACGATTAGTACGTATGGGTATATGAATCTATTCAAGGTAAACTATAGATACATTTATTTAAAAATAGCGGTGCCTGCGACATCGTTCACATGCACTTGATTCCCATGGGAACTCTATAATCGATCTAGATAAAAGGTACCCTATATTTTAAGCCCGCATATAAACTACAACTCTACTGTTTTATTAAAATCTGTTGAGTTGATTTTGCGTGTATGATGCGTGTTCAGACGCTTTTTTTTAATATTTCATTAACAGACACTTGTTTACGATTTTTATAGATAATGTAAAAATTCTTATAAGTTAATATAGTTTGCTAATAATTATAGTTTCCTTTATAATTGCACACACAAAATTACACAATAAAGACTACAATAAGCGATCTTATTGCAAAATGCGATCTCTTTTAGACAACCCGAGACAGAGAAATGTAGAACAGGAATATAACCAATATAGGCCGTGCGTTTATTGAAAAAGAGTGCGTTAACTGAAGCAAATGCATGGCTGGGAGATGTTATAGTTCTGCCTAACGCGTTACATATAAATAAATATTAGCGCTAAGCCCGTATGTTTGTAATCCCATCTGCATTAGAAAATCTTTAAAGAGGAAATCTATGATCATGTGCGGGGAGTCGAGCTGCTGATTTTTTAAATGACTACCAATTAAAACACTGCGGTGTTTCTTATTGGAAATACGTTAGTTACATTATGTACCGTAATCGCGAGTGTCGGGCGGGTATCGGCAGCAGCGGCATGCGTATTGTTCACCTTGAACTTAGCACACGAGGCCGCGGCGGGAATCTAACCGCCTGGCGCCTGCGCGGTGTCGCGTCGCCACATGCCAACGTATCACCTGTACGAACCACGCCATATTTATTACCCCAGCGGCTAATAACTAGAAAAACAACCTTATAAGTGTTAATTATTTGAATTCAATTTCATACTTATTATTTTACTGCATTATGAGCGCAAGCAATTAGTGTGTATGTGTAGTGTGTTGTCCACGTCGCGCGGGCGCAGCTATGTCACAGCGCGCGGTATTTTTAGTGCGGCCGATAGCGCGCCGAGTCCACACATCGTCCACGCCGCACCCACACACGCACGCAATACAAATAAACACGCGTTGCAAACAGCACACATATAATAACAACAATGTCAGTCTAAATATAATACCTACGCTAATCTTCTCCTCACCAGTTGTATCGACATTGTATGTAACTGTCAAATTTTTGTAAGCATTACGCGAGTGGCCTGCAGAATAAGGGCTTCCCGATCTAGACTTTGACGCGTGGGCGTTGCGAGCGACTTTTGTATATTGCCAAAGGCGGTTGCAACGTTTCGTTTGTGGACGATGCACCAGATGAATGGCTCTGGAATGGTGCAGGTGGAGGCGAGGCGAACGTTAAATGAAACGGCTCCACCGGTTTTAAACCTGAATTGGCGCACTCCGCCGATGCAGGCGTCGACCAATAAACTAGGTGCGCGACGGCTCCGCACCGCTAGTAAAAATTAACCTTCCATTATGAATGTATAATATTTTAAGTTCCATCGCCGCGTTTACATGTCGTAGGCTGCATAATAATAAAAATTGCTCTGAAAAACGCTTCATAAAACAATGAACGCGAGCACTTCCTCCGATAAAGACAGCCTTTGTCGACACAATTGAATAAATAAACTGCGCGAGCAGGTGGCCGTGTTATTAAATTATTTTAATTTTAGTAAATCAAGTCTTTAGGTTTCGAGGGAAAGTGGCAGCGTGTCGTGTCGTTGATGTCTTTTGTAGGGCGGCGCTGTGAGAAGGGCGGCGAGGCTGGCGGACGGCGCGGCGCCCCTTGTACAGACATCAACGAGCAGCCTCTCCGTGATATATTTATTATATGAATATAACTAGATACCATGGTCATTTTTATAGACAATAGATAAAATTTTATTCCAACATACACACAGAATATACATAAAACAATAGCAGAAAGAAATGATAGAAAAATAGAAAAAAAAATTTACTAAAATTGCCATAAAATTACTAAAATTACTAACCAATGTGGATGTGGACATCACGCTTGGCCAGCTGGGCGTTTTAAGGCTATACATTCCTCAAGTACACGAGGAAGACTATGTCCAGCAGTAGATGCCAAAAGGGCTGGTTCTATTGTGTTTTTATGAGAATAAACAGAAGGTGAGAGTTTGATGAGATCTATCCAACAAGCATTAATATCGTTTTGGGAATTTCCAACAACTTTACCCCTGTCATTTATAGTTTTATACGGAGATATAGACCGTTTTGTGTCAAATTTAATATCTACCCAATCGGTTAAGAAATGCACCCTCCAATGTTTCTACAAATGTTTTGTATGTTTCACCTATTGTATCTATAAACAGAGATATATTTTTTATTCCTTTTTAATAAATAATGGTAATAATTAGAATGAGAATTGTATTAGCGCCATGACAATTATAACGAGTAAAACTGAGTTGACAATTATTATTATTATTATTATTATTAAATATTTAATGTCGCCTTTTACTATTATTTTGAAATTTTTATTATATATTGCCAAGTTACATAACATTATTATTATTTAGATTCACATTATTATCGGACCTTGTTGACATTTTTAGAAATTGATTTATATTGACAAATGTTTAATGAACAGTTTATCAGAACATGTATATAAGTATACAACATGTATATATACGAGTATGTATCAGAACATGTATCTATATAATTAACATCATATTTTTTACCTTCGAGTATGTTTTGTAAAATAAATGATTTTTATTTAAAGAGAGATATATAAAGTTTGAAGCTGACGGTAGTTTTGAAGTCTGCTGGTCGCCCTTGGTCGAGATGTATTTTCTTACCGAAATTAAAAAATGGTGACCTCTATCTACCAAATGCCGTTTTTCCATCAAACATCAAAGGTTATTAACAGAAAGATTATACAGCAATCAATTCATCCACCCCACGTGCTCATTTTAAAACGCGTTTTTGCTCTAGGCCTAATATATGTAACAATGCTCACTAATTATGTTCAGATGTTTGTGTGTATGTGTGAGACCAATAACAATATCGGTGTGTGTATGTTAGAGGTCACGCGATAACGCACTATCTGTGGACAACGCATGCGCTGTCGAGCATGTCTCGCAAATTCAGACATACCATACTCCAATTGATAACATCACAAAATTATTAAACGCTCTCTTCATGAATAAACGAATATTGATTTAGTTAATCCTGTTGTATTATTGATGTTTATTTCAATTGAGTTTAATTCATGTTTATTTATAATATTTCTTAATTAGTTTCAAACAATAGATAATGTTGAATGAGGGGGAGAGTGCACGCTGCAATCCAACAACTGCTGGGCGCGCTCGACGTTACCCCTCTCTCAAAGACCTTGAAATGTACTGCATTTCCCACTTTATATTATTTCCCTAATGCACGTACGCGTTTCGGTAGTGAGTGAGATGTGCCAGAGCCCATTCCCATCCTATCCCTCCCCATTTCCCAACCCTTTCTCTAAATCCATTCCTATATCTCCAAAGGTAGGCAGCGCATCCGGGGGCGTACCAACGTTTGTCATTTTGGACTAATGTTGGCATGTATCGCTGATGTCTATGGGCTACAGCATCCACTTACGTGTACCATCAGGTGGACTGTATGCCCGTCTGCCGCCTTCGTCCACAAAAAAATAATTGAATAAGCAGCAAATTTAAAGATAGGTGAGGTTTACGTTCTCTGGTAACAGTAAAGAAATACACCGTACACTCCGTCGATTTGGTGATGATATTCTTAGTAATTTAAAATTATTTACATCAATTATTTAAAAATAGGCTGGTTTTTATTATAGCTTGCTGCTTAATTTTTTTTTGTTGCTCGTTTAAATACAAGCCATTTCTTTATATCTTTTTAAATAAACACCCAATAATCATTGAGTTCAATCTTTAACCAAAAGCCAAAAGTTGGACAGTCGAGTTCGAATTAGTGATCGAAATATAGTACAATATATAAAGGCATCTTATGGCAGTATCAGATTTGTGATCAATATGGGTTAGTGTTTTTTTTTATATTACGGTTTGAGGCGAAGTTACTTTAATGGATAGGATCTGAAAAAGGGAAAAGTCGTAAAAGATCCAAAGTCACCCACCTACAGAGCTCAAATGATCAGTAAGCTGAACTGGCAGTATACAAGCCACATGTTACAGCACCGCCAGAAATAGGATAAGAGTTATTTATTGTTTTTACATCCCTTTGAGATAATATGTAATTCACTCTATATTTTTTTTCAATTATTTTTAAGAAACCAGAGAATATTTAGCAAATTACGACCTTTTATCTCAAGCCATCTCTGCGTGGGAATGAAATATAAGTGTGTCACCATCAACTACTCGATAGCATTTTTTGCTGATTCCAACATTATTAGAATTATTTTATTCATTTTGCACGCCTTGATTCTACTTGTACAAAACTAATGTTGTTTTATTTCTTACCTCTGTAGCATATCCAGGATCATTGTCTAATTTAGCATACGTACATATATATATCTACACTAGTATAAAACATTTTCTCGCAACCAAACATGTTAATTCGTGATTTGATTTGATTTAACCTTTGATTTGATCGACTAAAGATGCTTTTTTTCAATGATTCTTAAAAATTCTCTCATCAATTTTAAAAAAAACTCATAAACATATTTTTTTTAACTAGTGGATTATTACATAGCATGTTTCTTTTTATTATAAGGAGCGGGCGCGCCGCCGACTTGCAAAATCCTATTCACAGCTTTCTTGAAGAACCCCATATCGTAACGTAATGGAAAGACCTGTTGAGGCAGTTCGATCCACAGCCAACGGGTTCGCGGTATAAAATGATTTTTGGACCGAACAGTGCGCGACACCTTCGTATCGAGGAAATACGGATGGACCACACTTCTGTGACGAGAGGCGCGGTTGTAGAAACACGAGGTGGAAATTATATTGAACAAGTCTTGAGAGCATTGCCCATTGTATAGGTGGTAGAACACACAGAGAACGTCTCTTTGAACACTGAGGGGTTTCAAACCGTACTTGGGAGTGGGATCATTGACAATTCGAATAGCACGTCGTTGGATGGAGTCAAATGGGTCCAATTGATATTTCGGTGCGCCGGCCCAGAGATGTGAGCAATACTCCATAAGGGGCCTAAACTGAGCTTTGTAGAGCGTAAGGAGTTGCCCAGGGGTGAACTACCGCTTCACTCTGTTCAGCTCACCGAGCTTTTTGACTTTATTTTCCAAATGACCCCTAAATTCAACTTTGCTGGAAATGTCGACACCAAGGATCCCGATACTCTCCGAGATCTTAAGAGGTATGCTCTGAAAGCGAGGTGCTACGACAAAAGGGGCTTTTTTAGCGGTGAATGCACAGACTTACGTCTTACTCAGGTTGAAATCCACTTTATTATTAGCTTTATTATGAAGCTGTGATTTTATTTCCGAAGAATATAGCCTATAAAGTATTAAAATTACTTTATTGTCTGATAAAAGTAGATTTACTAATTCGATGGCAATGAAAAGACAATGAATAAATTGAATTGAATGAAAAGATAAATTGAATTGAAGAAAACTACTGAATTAAGAATTTCTTCAGTTCAATATTAAACATTTCTTTTTATTGATTAGTTTTGCTCCACATAACAATATTATAATTGCCACTAGCTGTTGTCCACGGGTTCGCTAGCGTGAATTTAATTACAAAATCTTAAATTCCGTGATTAGAATAACACATAATTTTAAATTAACATTGTATTTAATTTAAATTAATACTCCAAGTTGTAGGTTAATAAGACCATTAAATATTTTTTTCCAACCCAAATTTTGACACCAAATTTCACCACTTTATAAGTTGAATTTCGAGAAATCCCTTCTTAGTGCGTCTTTACGTCATAAAAGGAAGCTATTGTTCGGGTGTTGTTTCTAGCATCAGCAATTTCGGCTCGGTATTGATAAACCAGTCAGTTATTTTATATTGTAAATCGCGTAAAATTAAGGGTTACACCGTGGTCACGAGACTCGTGACCACGGCTGATGTAACCCGTGCCGAAACATCGAGTAGGAATAAAAGGTAAACAAAAACCTGTAATTTTACTCGATCAGACACGATTTACAATATAAAATGTGCACAAAACGCAAAAGTTTAAAAAAACACCAAATCAGTCAGACAATGAGTCAGTACATTTATCTGTTTATGTAGAAAATAGAAGTTTAGTAGTTTCTTTTATGTTTCAGGGTTCAAGATTCACGTATTTATAGCTTTATTTATTCCTCAAAGTATAGATAAAATTAAGTTGTTTTGCAGCAAACGAGGAGTGCGGGGGTCATAGTGTCAAAGATAACCGCTGTGAACACCCCCCTCCCCATTACCGTCCATCGTCGCATCCACCGCCCCGGCACAGATAACAGTCATGGCTCATTTTGTAAGCATGTACATATAACCAAATGAAATGTTATTGAAAGATAGTTAAATAAAATAACGCAGATTATAATTTTTTATACTTTACTGGTAATGAGAGTTGAGACTGTTCTAGTGTTTTACACCGTAAAGTGTAAACTAGTGTTGTTAAAACGAGCGCTGAACGCTCGAGCGCGAACTCACGTTAATGAACCTTAAGAATCTAAGCCTAAAACTTTAAAAAGTGGAGATTTTAACCACAAGGGTTTAACATCAAGGAACGTTAAAAATTTCGCTCACTAGCATTTAACTTTCGAGTCTTAAGACGGGAGGATGAGCGAAAACGGGATGACGACAGCAACGTCTTGTCCTTACAAACATATTCCCGTTTCTTCCCTGAATTCTGGCAATAGGGCAATTATTTTTTAATTGTCCCTACATATAGATTTTTTTGATTAGTTGATTCTTATAAGAGTTAGGACCCTCCAAAAAAACTTGCCGACGCTACGAAACAGAAGCCCAGTGTGCAAATTTAACAACTCTTATTTAAAAAAGCAACATGTACCGACATAGAGAAACTTTTCTTTAATACAAATAAGACATAAAAAGTTAAATTTATCCATTTTTGGAGGAGGAAACAAGGAAATACCAAATATCGAATCATTATAGGTATTATCAGCTCAAAGAGCAACTATCCCTTTCTCTCAAATAAGTTGCATCATTTGCTGCCGAGACAGCAATAGAATGTAAAAATACTTATTTTTGAAATTCGATTCCGCTCATCCTCCCTTTTTAAAGGTTCATTAGCATTCAGCGCTCGAGGGTCGAGCGCTCAACGCTCATTTTTACAACACTAGTGTAAGCTTTACAGGTTTTGATTCCATGCAGGGTATGATTATGTTAGTAACTAGATATACATAAAATTTAGAGAAATTGATTTCACCATTAGTGTTATATCGATATTCTAAGTCAAAACGTTAAACTTTTAAATTGCCCTTGAGAAACAGTTGATGTTGACTTATCAAGTTATTCCTGCGCGGAATTATAATATAAAAACCTGTTTAGTGTTTGGAAGTAAGATTAAATAAACCTCCTGATTGTATGCGAAGATTGTAGAGCAACTTAAAGGTATTCCTAATTAAGGCCGAACCAAATACAACATGTAACTGCAAAGCACACGTGATTGCTCCTAGTTTAATGGTGAATATGCTAATAGTGTAATCATGTCAATAAATAAATATCAATAACGACGAACGAAGAATGAATTTATCAAAGGAATACGGGAAGCGTGGTGTGGAACATTTTGTAGTCATCCACAAAGAGTCGACACTTTCTGAAGTAATGACTTCAATGATATTTGTCAACTTAGCCAACAAATGGCTGAATGAACAAGTTGATTGTCACGCTGACTGATTAGCTTAAAAAAGAATGTGTAAATTGAGACAATATAAATAATAATCTACTGTATAGCAACAGTAATGTTCATCCCTGTTTGGGGGTAGTTTGGTGGGTAGAAATATTTCTCCTCTCTCATAGAGGAGAGGAATAAAATCCTCTTATTCTAATAGAACAAGAGGGATTGAGAGTTGAGAGGGAAGAGAGGGAGTCAAAGAGTTGAGGGATTACTGTTGCTTTACGGTAGATGAAATGTGTGTTTGTTAATTATATATCCGAATAAATAGTACGAATTAATATCAGAATTGGCAATTAGTACCTATACCAATCAACGAATGCATTTTGTGATAAACCTAATGTTAGCGAGTTCTCTTCTCTCATGAGCGGGTCCTAAGCTGTAGAATTCTTAGAGAAATTGTTATAAGAATGTACGCATTGGTTTTGTAAAATATAAATGTACCTTCAGTGCTGTATAAATAATGTTGACTTATATTCATATGCACTAATAGTATACATATGCTCATATGCAGGTACACTAATAGTAACTGCAATCAAATTCACATTACATAATACAATAAAAGGAATTAGTCTAAATAACGACTGGGTCTTCGGCTGGTTTTTGTTTGTTTACATCAAAATTACCAAATACCCAGTTAAATGTTGGGGAAATGAGGTGCTATTGCCTGGACGCTCTCCACGAGAGACGGTGATGGATCTGCGGCTCGTTTTAGCGATGGACGATTATAAATAGAGCGACCGAGAGACAATGGTGCGTGCAGCGACGGGGGATATCATATTTGTGTCGGGATCGCATGCGCCCGATGGGCAATAAACATTGTTTTATGCGAGGGCGAGTCGCGGCCCGCCCCCGGCTTATTAATAACATTATGCTCGATTAGGTATGTCCATCCCGGCGCCTGGGGACGACGCACTCCCGCGCGTTACGTCATCGCCTGAAATACGCGCGCGTTTTACACGAAATTGCCGCGCGGCGGGCGAGCCGCTCCCGGAACGACGCTCCGACACGAACAGAATAAAACCGGCCGCTGTTAGTGCCAAACCCGCGGTCAACGACTCCCGAAATAGATGCACAACGCGCGCACCTATAGGAAATTAAGAACCGGTCCCCACGACGACACACTCAGAGACCAATAAAAATTCAATTCGAAAGCGGAATCCACCTGAGCGATTAATTTACAGCGGCTTTCACCAGCGACATGTTGACTCTCGAAACAAATGTAGATAGTTTGTTTGATCTTCGATTCGAAATCATAATTTTCTTGATTGTGAACAGCTTGTAAAGTTACCCTGTAACACATGATCTAACAGCGTGGTCCCGATGCCAAAGGTCTCGGTAAATATTTGAACATTCGTCGCGATAACCCCACGATAGCCAGAGAGTCCTCTAGAAACGACAACAATGCGATATCGCGCGACCCTCGACACACTGATATGAACACCACACGCCTGTGTGCTGGTCACAGTTAACTGCACTATATCACTGGTTCACCACCAACGTAAAGTTTGAATTTTCAATTTACCGAAAAATTTGTTAATTTGGACAATTAATTAATAATGCAGTCTTAATGAGAGCTCTCTGGTAATTGTGCTGGTATTGCTAAATTAATATCCATCAAGCACTATTTTGAAGGCACCGTTTACAAGCGGAAGTCATCATATTTAATTAAGAAACATCCGTAACGGGGCTGCATATAAAAGGCCGACAAGCTCGTGAAGACCTCTTGGTGAAGGCTCGGGCCTTGACCCACATATTTATATTCGGAAAGCCAAAACTTTCCACCCACTAATGAATAATGCACCACATCTCGAGGCAAATAATCAGCGACTCTGGTGAATTAATGTCTATCGGCGCGAGCTGGCAGTGTGCGAGCGCGAGTCCAACGGCACCGCGGCGAGACGTCTCGATATTTTCCTACCCTCACGTGCTCAGACTAATTCACTCTCACATTAAACACTCTCTCTAGAAATAACATAAGACAACAAATATTACAAAGGAATGATTACAAACACGTACGGCAGAATTCGAAGATTTTAGACAATCCAATAGCATCGAGTAAGGCCTCAGCTGTAGTAACAATAATTAATTAGGTACAAAAACGCATAATGAAGTTAGTTGGAACGGTCGGTCGGTCTCAGGAACATTGAATATGGAGTTAATGAGTTGAAAACGCGTGTTCATTGCCGGCCACGAGGAATTTTAATTAGCTAAGTGGGTTACGTGAGCGCCGATGAGGAAACGCAGCAGTGCGCGGATTACCGTTGATAACATCGGCTTCGGGAAACGTTTCGTGGTCCGGCGAGCCCGCGCCTTTCTGACCATGTTGCCTGCAAACTAGTCAACTGTAGTCGACTTGCACAAGCCATGGAAATATGCCGAGGATAATACATTGCCCAGGGAACACACCGAATGTTGCAACAAGTAAACACAAACAATAACACACAGAACACAGTGAGTGTCACGTGATTTGGAAAAATATGAAGTTGGTCTTGCCACAAATTGTTATTTCAAATTGATTTATCGTTAGATATCTAGAATCGGGTAATTTCTGAGATTAAGTGTCATTTTAATTTCTATTGAGATTATAGATATTTCAAAGCCTTTTGCAACGTGCGATATGGCTGTTACAAGCCAGGCGACACTGATAAATAACCGGTTGCGTGATTCTCGACGACAACCGTATATGACAGAGAAACTAGTGGAAAACCAGAAGACAAGCATGCATCTAAACTCGCCAGCACGGAGATTAAAGGCATGAGCGATCATAGGCTATAGATGAGGAAACGATTATATGATTACGAAATCGGTTGAGGACCGGTCGGATATATGTGACGTAACGTCTTTCGCGGTCGTGTTCGACCTTTTGCGGAATGCCCTCAAATAATTTATACAAATAAGACCGACGATTAATTTTATTATAGTGAAACAAATAGAAAAGATGAGAATATCACTTGATATGACAACGCGGCGTGCGCAAACGGCCACGCGGCTGAATACCGCATGGGCGCAACTGCCGATCTTTTACCTGGACTTCTGTAACTTCTCCTGTAGCTCGACATCCTCGTGTCCTATGCCGGTAAAACTGACATCGCTCCACCGGTTTCATCCGTCGAGTTCTTCTCAAGTAGTATATGGAGCGCGGACGACATCTTTACCTGACAGTATTAGAAAATAACGATACGACTCTAATGCTGCCCGGTAAGATGCGAACCGCCACTCCGTTTTGATGGTCTTCTGAGGTGTTTCCAAACGAAATGGTGATTTAGCGCGTTTCGGCACGAGTTATACGTGTCGCGAGTGTGCAGTACAGTGCACACTGCACGTGCACGTGAGTGTAGTGCGCGTCGTGGACTGGCGACGGCAGCCCGCGCGGAGGCGGCGCCGCGTCGCCCCACGCCCCACGCCCGCGCCCGCTATCACCACCTCCCGCTATCTGCTCTTCCACCAGCCGCACCCCGACCGCAGGCTGCCCACTGCTTGACACACAGACACCATAGTGCCAATACCACGTACACACCACGAACCACTTGCCAACTTCTACCTAACAGAAAACAAAAATGATCAATTCATAACATAGATCATAACATAACATAATGCTTGACAGAACTAAATCAATAGTTAGCGGTTTTTATCTTGTAAGTATCTATTTTCTTACAATTCCAAAAGGATCCAATTCAACTGATATAGGTATCATTATAAATTTATTGTACATTATAAATTATAAGTTGTACATTCGCACGTAATTATAATGACACGCTTAATAGATAGATAAATATTTAGGCACTGTCAAAAGTTTTTATTGTCACAAAATCTTTTTAAAGGTAAAGTACCTACGAATAAGTTAGCTAAGACAGATGTAAGATTTTTAAGAATAACAATCTGCAAAGATTAACAAAACATACCTACTAGCGGAATTCAAACGTTTAATAAAATCGATGGTCAAAATTGTGGCATAGTTTTTAATAGGAGAGGCAGTCCTGTCGAACTCATTTATTGTAGTACGATGCGCCTTTATGTATTACAAGTGAAGGTGCTTTATAATATTTTTGGGGGCGCTGTCACATAAAAGTGACAAACTTTAAATTTCACATTGGCAATTTTAATTTTATAATAGTTTGTATGTATAATATATTAAATAATCTCATCAGTAATTATAACATTAACAGATTTTAACTGCCTACTTGTGACGGGGAATTGAACCTCCGCGTGTGTCCTCTTGAACGTGTTGGTTTTTACTTGTACGTACACAAAAGGGAGGTTCATATAGGGGTTGGTATTAGAATTGACTTTTAGCTTTTTTTTTAGTAACAATGCGTTATTGGAAATTCGTCATATTTCGGTGATATTTTTGCATTATTGTTGCCCCGTCGTCCTGCGTTTGGTGAATTTCTTTGAGTTATATACCTACCTACAACTAACAATATATTAAGAAATCAGCATAAGATGGGAAATTCACAGGAGACTGTCAACGTACTGACGTATTTCGGGAGTATGATTTGCCAGAGCCAGGGATAATATATGCGATGCAATACAACCAGCTCTCTCAGTATCGACTGATGAACGTGGGCCTTCATGCACATTGTCTCGTGCATGACGGAAGTATGCCCTTACAACGCCACGCTGGCCAAGCGGCTTGACGAGTCCACTGTTTGAGAGGTGATGCAGTTCCTAAGCGCTTGTAGCAAGTTTGATGTTCCTCAGTCGCCTTTTAGGACACCCAGGAGAAGAGATGAGGTAGTCCCATTCTATAGCTGGCCGACACCACACGGCGCAATATAACCAGTGATTAATGCCATGCCATCCCAATGAGTAGGAAGTATAATATATTGAAAAAGTCTTCTATTAGATTCCCTACTTTCCATCCAACTTCATCTCATTGCATTTCATTCCACCCCCCTAAGGAAGATGGGCTGTATAGAGGAGGATCCTATTATACTCCCAATCCTTCATCCCAATCTCATAATCACAATCGAGGGCAAATCTGATCTAAGATTGATGTCTGAGCTATTCAGCAGACGTTATCTGAAGCTGAGGGCTTAGTTATTTATATATTTAAACCTTTTTCTCCGTAAAAATTCTCAGCTTCAGTAAAAATCTCTAAAATGAAAAATGAAAGTATAAAATCTGGTAGGGAAGAAAGGGAGATTTTTCCACTGTTCGCTACCCAGTAGATGATATATGGAAATCAATATCCCATGATGCCCATGTCCAAAAGGTAAGCAAACAATATAGACCCTTTGTTTTCTCTATCTTGTGTTCTAGCTGAGCCTCTATCGAGCACAGCTAAAACTCTTTACAAACTAGCTATGCTAAGATTATCCTAAGTTGATTGTTTAGCTAACCAGGGCGGCATAATCGCATGTGCGACCAAGCTCTTTACACAGAATAAAAAGAAAATATCAGTTTCAATTCGCTGTACCTACCTATTGAAATAATGAGACTAATTTTCTCGATAATACATACCTACATTAATAGTTATATATTTGCGGGGCATCAAATATGCACGTATAGGTCAGGTTACTGTTGGCAATGCTGCATTTGCAATAAATTTATAAACTCATCGTACCATTCCAATTAGTATCTAGCTAAACTAGTTTCAACATTCTTTGACCTAATTAACTTTAAATCTAATGTTTTTAATTACTGTTTAGAGTTTAGTTAATGTTAAGTAGATTAGATGATCAAGTGAGGTCATTAAATAAATTGTTTCCAAACAGAATATTATAAGCGAAATAAAGTCTTCCCTCATTTCGCTGATTTAAACGCGTGGAACGAATGTGAGTCGAAAGAGAAGTCCCTAAAGAGTCTGTACTAACTCTAATCACATGGTCTGGATGGCTAGTGTACGCTGCATTGGGGCCGATCAAGTATTTATTACGTAAGCAGAATTTTAGTCATTTTTAACCCAATGCCTACGTAAGTATTGGTATAATTTGCAAAGAGCCCCCCCTTGGTGCTTACGTAATACTTGAACGGCCCCATTCCCGCAGCAGCTGGGTGCGCTTGACCGGCCACGTTACTCATCTCTCACAGAAGACTACTTTGAAATGTACTGCTTTTTATACTTTATCGTGAACGTGTTTCAGTATTGAGTGAAATATGTCAGAGCCATCCCATCCTATCCCCCCAAATATTCCCAACCCTTTCTCCAAATCCTATATCACTAAATATATTACTATACCCCATTACCCTATCCTATTCCTCTATCACTAAAGGCAGGACATCGCAATGTTTGTCTGTCTCAACTGATGTTGGCATATCAATAGGGGTGTAGGACCGCGAGTAATGGTGTCCTTTGTTTACAAAAACAATGATTCACTTTATGTCATTGAGTCAGCGAAGTATATAGTATATCACAACAGTAGATAACTATCAGAGCAATAAGTTTTACCTATCTGTTTATTCTTATATTATTTAATTTCTGAGAGATTAAATTCAATAAAGAGAAAATATCTCAAAAAATCAGTAAAAGTTAATTAAATTTCACATTATTTTAAGAAACTGGCCAACAGTGGCATATGCTTATCAGTATAGTATGTTGTCATATTGTTTGCGGCAGAGGTCGCTTCGGTCGTGGCTGCGCGCGCGCTTACTTCAGCTTATGAATAATGCAGACATACGGAACAAACAAATATTTCCTTTAGAGCTGAAGTTATAAGGTTTACAACGATGGATTATCTATCGTTCATGTTTGTACAAAGATCTTAAATTCAAAGTAGCGCGCGGCGTATTTTAAAAATTCATTAAGGAAAAGTTACCAATTACAATTCATTCGTTACAAATGGATTTTAAGTTATGTTATGGAATATGTGGCGCACTCGTCGGGCCACATTATCCCTCCCTTACTCCTGATCTTTTTAAATAACTTTGTTGATCAAGGGCCAATAGAGACAATCGAGGATGGCACCTTGGGCCGCATACATCCTTATCCTTACTAATAAACAACGTGTTACTGAAATATCGCAAAACCAAAAAAAAAATTGTTCATCGAGAATAAAATCGATTCCACCTATTTTTACTAATTTTTTTTTCATAACATTATTAATTTCTAGTACTTTTATTATCTTTATTAGGAGGAGATGGCGGGACGACATAGACGCATACCACAGGCCTTGGCGGAGCGTGGCATTGCGCATATCGGTTTGGCATTAAAGAGGGTAGGCCTTTGCTTAACAGTGAGACACAAACATAGGCTAATAAAAAATATATTATAAATTATCTATAATTCTACGTGAAGTTACGCAAAACAAAATATCGTCAGGTCCTATTTTACAGTACACATACAATATATATAACTAATAGTGTTTCAGGAAATTGACACTATAAAATAAACAATATTGAGTTTCTCTGTAACAAAAGAACCGTTTATTGTTTCTTTCACATATAATTTACCTTTACTACAGAGTATTTACCACACAGATTAGCACAGTATTTTATAGTAAAAACCCTACCTGTAACAAAAGAAACTACATTAAAGTCTATTCTTCAAATGTCAATCCCTTTCGCTTCAGACAACAGACACATTCACAATATTAAACTATCCAAATCAACAACGCCATCTTCATCTACCCATACATTACAGACCATCATAAATTATAAATCACAGATTACCCTACATCGATATACAAGATCGGATAACCTTGTATATCGATGGCGCCCGGAATGAGCGGCAAATTAAAATCAAAGAAATAGATTTTCTTTACATAAATATACCGTATACCAGTGGTACAAGTGCAAAATCCGTACTTTACACAGGAATGGTTTGAAGTTTCTCTACCGTGTAACTTTTACGTAACTTAAGATATAGATATGTTTCAAATTTTATTCAATTGCATTTTGAGTAAGGAGGAAAGTAGTATCTTATACATATTCTAGCCATAAATATTGTTACATTAACATATTATAATTAACAAACATTGAGACTTAGAATTTTATTAGAAGAATGTGTGTTATTTTAGAAATAAATAAGTACCTACCTACCTAAATATATAATATATTTTAAAAATATAACATTTACTCGAAATGGTCTCCATTTGCTTTTAGGTGTTTACCTATACAATCTTTCAAACGTTGTGGCCAGTTTTCGATTGAAACACGCACCCTTTCCATGGGAAAATTGGCAACTGCCACCCTGTGGAATGTTTTAGGGATTCAATATTATCATGGCATTTGGAGCATGCCATGCTTTCTAAAACTGACCATAAATCATAATCGAGCTGATTAAGATCGGGACTAGATGACGGCCAGTCTTCAACTTTATTGAAGTCGGGAATGTTTCTTTCTAGACATGCCTGTGTTGACCGACCTTTATGACCTGGCGCTGAGTCTTGCTGAAATGACCATTCTTGGTTGTGAAACATGGTGCTTTTAAGAGGCCTAAGTTTTAAGACCTAAAGAATCGTATCTTGATACACTTGAGACGACGTTTTAATACCTCACAAAAATATGTTTCAGTCACTTTTTGATAGCTAACATACCACCAAACCATCACTGAAGCCGGATATTGGCCACGTTGCACCCTATTGACCAATTGAGCAGCTTCTATATACAAAGAGTTATGAGCATTAACTCGATCATTCTACTTGTTAAAATATCCTTCAATCGTGATCATTTTCTCGTCCTTAAATAAGATTTGTCTGTGAGCTCCCTTAGCGTACTGCCGAAGAATTTGTTTTGATTTGTCAACCCTATTTTTCTTTAAATTATCAGTTAATAAAGAACCTTTTGTAACCAGCAAGTCCTAAATCATCTTTTAAAATATGTGACATGGTTCTGGCTGATATATTCATCTCCCTGGATAAAATCTTTTGCTTCCAGATTTTCTCTATTCTTCACAGCTTTAATCGTCTGTTTAGTACGAATGTGTCGACGGCCAGACCCTTTTGTGTGACAAACAGAGGACGTTTCAATGTACCTACCAATAGCCCGGTACACAAACATTCGGCTAATACCAAGCGGATGGAGAGTCAATGCCTGCTTTGTGTAATGCAATTTCAGCAATTTGGTTTTTCTTATCACCCCACTCTATATTAATATTAGTAGGTACAATATTTAATAATGATTAGCGCCAAAATGAGAAAAAAAAATATTTTTCACGTGAGAATGATAGATTCCAAATTCAAATGCAGAGATAAAGAGAGATGCACCATTATTTCAATTATTTCAAACGAATTTGTACGTTTTGGAATGCAGCGTTAGATAGTCGTAGTCAATATCACATGTTTTAAAACGCGGTGCAAAGATTGTATCCCTTCCCTTGCGTTGCGTCCTGTCATTGTCAAATATTACAGTGACTGTCACAAAATGTCAAATTTCTTAAAAAAAGGCCATTCTGATAGGCTACGAAAGGAGTGTTTTCATATTCCAGATTCATTACCCTCATACAGTTTACTTGTTAATTATTTATATACCTATGTGTTAAAAAATAGTTACAGTATTAATTTGTAGTGAAATAGCATGCTGTAACATAGCGTAGAAAGTGTAGCGTATCGTACAATGGCGCAGCGTTTCCCGGCGGGCGGTCCGAGCCCCGCTCCTCCACCGGGCCCCATGCAGCAGCAGCAACGGTATCCGGGGTCTGCGCAGCCGCAAAGCTCCCCCATGCCGCCTAGACCTTACCCTGGACCCAATTTTCCTGTATGTACTTAATAATTGCTTTGCGAACTGATACTTTCGATATGTACACAATGCACATGTACCAGAGTCCATTATATCAATACAATAATGTACGTAATTACGCAAAATGCGTATCATACCAACCTATTAAATATCCCATTATAAATTACATTCCTCTTCTTTTAATCAGAAGGAACTGCAGGCTTTATTATGATAACTAACAACATATATCATGTATGTAGATAACGGGCCACTGAGGAAACAGAACTAGAAATTTTTGATCAATATTTTTGACCATATATAACCCTTTTATTTATGTAGGGGCACCAACTGAAATAACTTTTGACAAGGAATTTTTTTTATAATAATATACTTATTTGCTGGAATGTGAGTACTAATATATGTGACATTATTTATAAGTAGATGCAACACATTCCATGGTCAAAACAACATGCAAAAATTATAATATAAACATTGTCTCTTCACAGTGGGAACTTCTGAATCATACAATATATCAATTATTAAATCGGTATTGCATAAAATTATATATCCATTTTTATTACATCATCAATTATTAAAATAGCCGAATTTTCTATTACATCTCTACAATGCAAAACTGAAAGTTGTGGAAGAACTGCTAGCTGAAGTTTTTCTGTTATGCTACCACATAGGGTTCTTCAAGAGCAATGAACAGGATTCTGCATGGTCAACAGCACATCCATATGCCTCCTGGAGTTGTAGGTGTCCAGAGGTGGCGGAGACAGCTTACTATCAAGTGAACTGCCCTCTCATCTGCCTATTCTTTTTAAAAAAATGTTAATAAAGGGTGTTTTTTTTAGAGGTATAGATCTTTGAAATAGAATAAAACAAGGATGAATTTTTAAAATTGACATGAAATTGACTTTATTCAAAAGATAATCTTTTGGCATTATAATTTAAATATGATTTCTGGCATATGACCGCCACGGCTGGCTCGGACGTAATCCAATCTGGAGGTCCAATTTTCAATAACTTTTTCCAACATTTGTGGCCGTATATCGGCAATAACGCGGCAAATGTTGTCCTCCAAGTGGTCGATCGTTTCGGGCTTATCGGCGTAGACTAGCGACTTCACATATCCCCACAGAAAATAGTCTAGCGGCGTTAAATCGCACGATCTTGGAGGCCAATTCACGGGTCCGGAATGTGAAATTATGCGGTTACCAAACGTTTCCTTCAGTAAATCAATTGTGGCACGAGCTGTGTGACATGTTGCGCCGTCTTGTTGAAACCACAGCTCCTGCACATCATGGTTGTTCAATTGAGGAACGAAAAAGTCAGTAATCATGGCTCTATAGCGGTCACCATTGACTGTAACGTTCTGGCCAGCATCGTTTTTAAAGAAGTACGGACCAAAGATTCCACCAGCCCATAAAGCACACCAAACAGTCAGTTTTTCTGGATGTAACGGTGTCTCAACATACACTTGAGGATTATCTTCACTCCAAATACGGCAGTTTTGTTTATTGACGTAGCCATTCAACCTAAAGTGAGCTTCATCGCTAAACGAAATTCTCTTATGAAAATCGGGATCAACGGCAATCTTGTTTTGGGCCCATTCACCGAATCTACGCCTTGCTAGGTGATCGCGTGGCTTCAATTCTTGCACGAGTTGGATTTTTTAAGCACGCAAACCAAGATCTTTCCGCAAAATCTTCCATAAAGTGGATGGACACATATCCAATTCCTGTGCACGATGGCGGATAGACTGATTCCGGTCTTCCTCTACGCTACGCTCTACAGCAGCAATGGCTTCTTCTGTACGCACTGTACGACGTCTCACGTCTCTGTAGATGCGTATTATCATTTAAAGTAAACGTGGTGCGAAAACGGTCCATAGTTAGTCGAATTAATTGCTCTGATGGACGATTATGTTGACCGTAAAATGGACGTAGTGCGCGATACGTATTTCGAACAGAACCATTATTTTCAAAATAAATTTGCACAATTTGGAAGCGTTGTTCAGGCGTCAGTCTATTCATGTTGAAATGCCAAACCAAACTAAACACAAATCACTTGACAGCTGACAAAATGGCCGCCAGTTAAAACAGTGTTGCCAACTTAAAGTTCTATACCTCTAAAAAAAACAGCCTTTATCTTCTCCCAGTAACTCAAGTCCATGGCTTGAGTTACATATTCATGAATCTATAAATCTATATTCATGCTTGGTTATTATTATTATGATATATTAGGGAAGCATCTAGCAACTGTTGTGCCTAAATCTCACGCTGATGCTTGTATAGATCTTGCCCTGTCAACCATTTAACTGATGAGGAATCCACCACTTTTCATGGCAATCTATTCCATGTGTTACAACTCTAGCTGCTCACCTATTATATCATAATAATAATATATTCTGTCCTGAGCCTAAAGATAGACTATAGTTCTAGAAAATCATGTTGTCCATAAATTGTGCAGAATTGTTAATTGTATAACATACTTAATTGTCGTGACTTACAGCAACGCAACTTCACCCCACCACCAGTGGCTGGTGCGGGCGCGCGCCCACCGCCGGGCGTGGCGTACGGCAGCGCGGCGGGCGCCGCGGGGGTTCTTCGCCCTCAACCTGGCGCACCACCACCTCCAGCTGCCAAGCGGCCTGCCGACAACCGCAGCCCTATGCCACCACAGCATAAACCAGCAATGTACAATCCGTATGCACAATCTTTTTCTTTAAATCTAACACAAATCCCATAGAACAGTCCATGTAACATACACCAGTCAATATTACTTCATATT
Source organism: Sesia bembeciformis (assembly GCA_943735995.1). Taxonomy (NCBI): domain Eukaryota; kingdom Metazoa; phylum Arthropoda; class Insecta; order Lepidoptera; family Sesiidae; genus Sesia; species Sesia bembeciformis. The sequence goes on along the minus strand of OX031028.1, from coordinate 70,591 downwards.
GGCACTACACATGTTATTGGATTATATAGTAGTTTAGTAATTGGCTTGTTAATTGTCAAATATTATACTCATACATAATTGGTGCATGCTGTAATCCCACAGCCACTGGGTGCACTCGACTGGCCAAGTTACCCCTCCCACATTATCCTATTTCCCCAGTGTATGTATGTGTATTGCAGTGAGATGAAGCTGATATTGAGATTAATATATTTTGTTTATTTTAACTTTAATATATTTAATATATTTTAAATCCACAATGACATGTACAAAGGGTGGATTTTTTCCAGGTATTCTCTACCAGTCAACCACCAGGTTATGTATACATATAATAATATTGTAACTGAGCATTGTTTGTACTATTGTATTGTTTGTACAGCATTGTAATATTTTTTGAAAAAAAGTCATTGCCGTGTACTCTTTGAAATACAGAGAACTTGTACTTGAACTATTAACAGAGTGTACTTTTTGTCTGCCCATCTGAATGTGCATCATGCAAAACCACTAGACAGAATTTAATGAAACTTGGCATAGTTGTAGCTTGTGTTAGGGTACATTTTATCCCGATCCATTATAAATTTCCTGTGGGAATAACTCTAAAGTTCATGCAAACAAAGTCGCTGGCACCGCTAGTACAGAATATTTTCTGTGTATCGACAGAGATGCGTATGGTCAAGGCGCGGGTACTGGCGCAGGCGGGAAGCGCAAGAAGCGCCTTGCAGATAAAATCCTGCCTCAAAAGGTGCGGGACTTAGTACCTGAGTCACAGGCGTACATGGATCTATTGGCGTTTGAACGCAAACTGGACGCGACGATCATGCGCAAGCGGCTCGACATACAAGAGTCGCTCAAACGACCCATGAAGCAGAAGCGCAAGTTGCGGATATTCATCTCCAACACTTTCTATCCAGGTCAGTCTGTCAAGTTATACTCCTATAGTCATTACTAGACATAGCTAAATATATAGCAACAAATACATAGGATTCTAGGCATTTGTATATGCAAAATGCATGTTTCTCGGTTTTCACACTATTGCATGTTTCTATGATTTTTATAATTCAACATAAAAACTCATTTTCGAAAAAGTTAAACAATGTTATTGTTAAAAATCCGGGTATTGACGTAATTAAACAATTAAATGCGTACATCAATGCCACAGATCAAAGCTTGCATGACTTTATTTCTGTGCATATGGCACCATAAAATTTAGTCCTATCACGTCGATCGTCGTGGAGCGGTCATTTTCGGTCTACAAATTAATTCTAACATTTGTAAGTTTGAAATTGATAATTTTGAAAAGTGTATTGTCATAAAACCTATAATTTATGTCAGAGCTTTTATTTTGTGCAATAAAAAGTTCCCCGCTGACTGCTTTGGAAGTGGGCTGCTTGTAAACTAGGCTATACACGCATAACGTGTCTGCTCGTATGAGACATCCTTTCTACAAACTATCTATATAATATCTATAAAATTGTAATTTAAAATGTAAATTATATTATTTCTCATTTTGGACTAATGTTGCCATGTATCGCGGATGTCTATGGGCGACAGTATCCACTTACTATCAGGTTGACTGTATGCTCGTCTTCCGCTTTCGTACATAAAAAAAATGTTCACAATACATTTTACAATTACACAACCCACTAATGTCAGTGTGTCGCCGGGGCTCCAACTGAAAATCAGCAATGAGTGTTGTATCAGGCACTGAAAGCATTATGCTGAGCTGGAGACCATTTCGACGAGGCACCGTTACGCACGGAATGACAATTATTATATTTTGTTAAATTATCTTTGTGATTTATTTATTTTCTGTCTGTCATTTTCTCTTCCTTTGTGTGCTTGTCTAATAAATGTTTCTTTCTTTCTTCAAATTGCAGGTCAGGGCGACAACGCGGTGGCGTCGTGGGAGCTGCGCGTGGAGGGGCGGCTCCTCGATGACAGCAAAAACGACCCCAATAAGGTTTCACATTTTTATTTATTTAATCGAAAACACAGATCCACGGCAAGTGTTAGTATAATAAAAGAAGAAAAAGACATATAACTATGTTAGTGCTACAGAGTAAAAGATGTTAAATTATAAACTAAAGAGTTACTAAAGACAATTACTTTAGTTCAGATGTTAATCAAATAGTTATTTTGCTTAACCAACATCCGAACGAAATGCCTAATAGCGGGAGTCATACGTATCCACTATCATCCTCAAGATACTGTTGGAGCTGTCGCTAAAAGGGACACGATTATTTTGCGCAAGATATCGCCCCAGGCGCTGTAATATGTCATTTTCAACCAGTCAACCTCACCAGATCAAACATAAATAGGGGCGCCGGTTTTGCACCACGCGGGGAAGGGCGGGGCGGGGGGGGGGGGGTGTGACCAGTGACGACCGCTAGGACAGCTAAAGGAGCCTTAATTACGCTTAGTTTTGATGTCATATGACGTATGTACAAGGTTTCTAATGCTGTGTATGCTCTAAAAACATTATTGGAGAATTATTTTTTTATGAACACTAAAATCGACTTACATATCGATTTTTGTCTTAATCAATGAGATAATTAGAATATCTATGATTCCAATAGGTCCCTAATTAAAAAGATAAAGATTTTTTATCTCTATGTACATCCCAGAAAGAGTTACACGTAAGAATGCATGAAATAACACTTAGCACAAACATCTCATATTCTTATTTTTATAATACTGATTAAGTTTAATTTTTGTAATCTTGCTGATTTTTAATTCTGAATATAATTACTTTTTCACTTCAATTTTATATTTAAAAAGTGATTTTAATTTTTAATTAGTAGTTTTATTTCCTGTCATAAATTAAAAAAAAAAACCGCTCATATATTTTTGCTTTCATTTTCAACATTTAATATCGCACATTTAATTTCATATTCAATTTAATATGATAATGCCATATCTTTTTCAATCATTAATAACAAGTGAATAAAATGATATCTAGTGAAATATTTAGTATTTAGCGAGCGAGAGGCGGTGAGCCGCATGCCCTTTGTAGCACAACGTGCCGTTCGCAAAGTGTCACGCTTGATGAAACGTCCCTTTCGCAAAACGTCCCATTCGCAAAATGTGCCGTTCGCAAAAGATGTGGTATTTTATGGTAACAATTTTCATTTTCTTGTTTCATATATACATAAATATATAACATAAATGTATGATAATATATAGATACTGTAAGACATCATATATAATTTTCTATACATAAATTTGTACATGGACCAGAAAAACGGAAATTGTTACGAAGCTATAGCACATCTTTTGTGGACGGGACCTTTTTTAAGCTTGACATTTTGCGAATGGTACATTTTGTGACATAAGGGCCGCATGTAGTACGCATGATCCACGCGGTATCATACAAAATGTGCGCATGCGGCTAGCCGCGCGGCTGCCGCGGAGGCGGCTAGCCGCAAGAGCGTACGAAGCCTTAGATGACGTATTGAGAAGGAACCGGCGCAGGTGAAGCGCAAGTTCTCGTCGTTCTTCAAGTCGCTGGTGATCGAGCTCGACAAGGAGCTGTACGGACCCGACAACCACCTGGTCGAGTGGCACCGCACGCTCACCACGCAGGAGACCGACGGCTTCCAGGTAAACCACACATACATACACCCCCTTGCAATCATACATACACTCAATACACAATCCCCTCCCTAGTATGTTTTCAATCTCCGACACGCGATATCTAATACATCTGTGATGTTTGTTCAATGTATATTTTTATAGCCGTAATATTACAAAAAGACAGGGTATCAGAAACAATATTAACCAGTTTTTAACCAAGTAAAAATACTTAGGAAGTAAATTAAAAACTACTGAATCTATGTCCAAAATTCTTTCATTTTTGGGAAGCTGAAATAGATGATCAAAGTTATGTTTGAGTTTCCTACGAATTAGTAATATTTATAAATCAGTATAAATAGCAATTATTCAAACAACGACAGCGGCTTATTATGCCTTGTGATTAAACTTAGAACGAGTTGCTAATTCAATTTATTATTATTATTGTGTAATAGGCGAGCAGCGTTACTGCTCGTATGCCTATATGTTTTGTTAGCTGCTATCACACGTTTCTCCACATTTCTTCTCTTGGAAACCGTCTGTCATGTCTGTTTTATAAGTGAAAAATCGTTTAACGAGATCATATACACCAGGTGAAACGCCCCGGCTACAAGAACGTGCGCTGCACGATCCTACTGCTGCTAGACTACCAGCCACTTCAATTCAAACTAGACGGCCGTTTGGCTCGGCTACTGGGCGTCCACACTCAAACGCGACCCGTTATCGTAAACGCACTCTGGCAATACGTGAAGACGCACCGGCTCCAAGACCCGCACGAGCGCGAGTACGTCGTGTGCGACAAGTACCTCGAGCAGATCTTTGGTGTAGCGCGAATGAAGCTGGCCGAAGTGCCGGGACGGCTTGCTACTCTACTGCACCAGCCCGACCCCATCGTCATCAACCACGTCATCGGCGTTGAGGCCGGACATGACACCAAGCAGACTGCGTGCTACGATATCGATGTTGAGGTAACGCAGAAACAGACAACATGCTGCTACGACATACACGTATACGCCACACGCAATACCCACAGAGACCGCATGCTACGACATCGACGTCGAAGTAACATACCCATACATACACACACACACACACACACACACATACCGACTGTAACGTCGTCTTTCTACACTAAAGGTGTCAGACGAGCACTAACACTAAGTGGACAAGAGACACATGGACACATACAATGCCCACATTACTCTGAAATGACAAACGTTGGCTTGCTCCTGGACACACCACTTGAAATCACTTGAAATTGTAACAGAGCCATGTCTCTACATTAAATATATTTTGGAAAACGTTGCAGTGTACTACAGCGAACGGATACAGAACACAAAACAATATTTTTTAGAATTTTTGTCTGAATGTCTATCTGAACGCGCATCGTGCAAAAACTACTGGACGGATTTTAATGAAGCTTGGCATAATATGTGCCGGGTAAACATTTAGACAATTTTTTATCCAGTTCCTTTATACGAGTTCCCGGAGGAATCACACAAAAGCCATATATATATAGTCCCGGAATGAGCTAAATGCGCGCGCGGTGTGAGGTGTGGGGACACGAGCATACCCCCCTCCCAGCCGCCTCGCCGCACTTGTGGCGGCTAGTTAAGTGATGCTCTTACTCACTTTCTATTGTTTCTCTTGCGACATCGATATAACACGTGTTCGGTAGATTTTTACTATACATACTTACTTTTTAAAATGAGTGACCAAGCTTATTTAAAAAAACGATCGATGATTCGATTTTTTATATTTATCTCAATTAGTAATTTTCGTATTTTTTTCTTTGTTTGTTTTTTTTCAGTAACTTTATTTCTCAAAACTAAACATTAAATATGTGTTTAAAACTAAAAATTATGTATACCTACTTACTGTATTGCCTAATGTGTGATAAATAATAAATAATGAAAGTAAATAAAAATGGTAAAAAATAAGTTATGTTTTTTATAATTATTTGTGTGTTTTACTTTTGACCATGACATTTAAATTAAAAATATCGACTAAAACCGATATCGATCTTTCAGTAAGATCATTGTAGTACAACACTAAAAACAAGTGACAAAAAATGGCCACATTCCTTCCGCACGCATTCAACTCGTTCCGGGACAGTACTTTGGTCGATTGTAGAGTGAGCTATTGTATCGTGTTGGTGCAGGTGGACGACACTCTGAAGACGCAGATGAACAACTTCCTGCTGAGCACCGCCAATCAACAGGAGATCCTCGGCCTCGACGCCAAGATACACGAGACGGTAAGTACAACACTACTGACACACACACTTTATACTGACACCTCTTCATATATGTTGTTTTCATAAATCCCTCCCCCCCCCCCCCACACACACACACAAGCCCACACACACGCACTTTATAATGTCACCACCTCACGTATACTCTTTTTACGTCTAGGAGCGTAACGTCCAAATTAGTTTGACAATTACACATTAGGATATGACACTTGGGAATTTTGACCTTAGGCATTGTGACCTATAGACATTATAACCCATTGGACTTTTAACATTTTGACGTCACGCTCCTTGACGCCTTTTTATAAATTACACACACGCAATGCCTCATACACACTTTTTACACAGTACACACTATTATTTTATTTAGGAAAACAAGCTCCCCCGACGCTACTATGGCAGAGTCCCTCACCATACCAACACCCTAGTATTTGACAGCCTAACCTATGTCCCCGATAGGAATGACCCTCTCCGTTGCCGTCGTCGTCCTCGGGACGCCTTAGACGACCCCGACGATCCAATTACTGCATTAGCAGCGGTTCTTACACTACACTCTCACGACTTCACATATACATTCTCACAGTCCCCGCTACACCGTGAACACACACCGGCCTTCAGCCAACACTTTTACCAGATATCGGCACGTACCTGGGCGCTATCCGGCGGGGGAGCCCTTAGGCTCGTTGGTGCACACACTCTGCTCCTGGCTGAGCGCCTACTGCGCTCGCCCTATACCATACATATCCAGTGACTCTTGAAAAGCCAGTAGGGCCACAAGAATTTAGCCATTCCAAAAAAAAATGGGATAACAAACGGTAATTGATAACATCATATTTTAATATGACATAGGTACAGCTCAATTATAAAACCAATTACGTTCTCCACAATTTACTATGAGCACGAATATGAAATGTACATAACAAATACAACATTAACACATCACTTCAAACTTCACAAGAAAATAAGTTTAAAAACTAAAGTCCGACTGCGCAAGTTTCAAATAAATTTTAGATTCTTTAGAAGGAGGCCTTTTACATATTATGGCGTAGTCGCACGTTTACAAACTTGCGTAGTCAAGTTATCGTTTTTAAAGTTTTTTTTAAAATCATTTTGGGATGTACGACTACGTACTTTTCTTTAAATCCTGATAACTCCAGCCCACCCCCACTTTGTAACTTAAGAGAGGGAATGGTACATTTATATGTATATAAATTATATATTTTTATATTGTGCACATTCAAACCTTTAATTAAACACTATATATCCGCCATATTGGATTTAAAGCGACGTCATATAGACCAATCAAACAATACCTCATTTATCAAAATGTGATGAGTAGTTTAGGAGCTCCGAGGGAACTGATGAACATTCATATCGTATACCAACCTAGACTGCTAAAATCATAACTATCCTTTGGCATTGCTATAGTCGAGTAAAAAGAGTTTATTATAAGTGTGAGTAATTCGACTCAGTGGAATCATAGTAGCAAATAATGTTTGCGCGCACGCCGCTCGTGTTTCATCTAATGTTTTATTCGGTGGAATGAATAAAACTTAACCTTAACTACTCGAACTACAAGGGTTGTGAGACCATTAAACATTAAACATTTGGACTATAACCACTCTAGCCTTTAACGCTAGAGTCTTAAAAGTTGATTAGCACTCACTGAGCGCTTGAGCGTCGAGCGCTCAACACTCGCTTTAACAACACTAATTGTTCAGGTGGACACAATCAACCAGCTGAAGACGAACCGCGAGTTCTTTCTGAGCTTCAGCAAGGACCCGCAACACTTCACGCAGAAATGGCTCGTCAGCCAGTCCAGGGACCTCAAGGTATGAATGCATACACACATAATGGGTGTTTTTTTTAGAGGTATAGAACTTTGAAATGGAATAAAACAAGGATGAATTTTTAAAATTGACATGAAATTGACTTTATTCAAAAGATAATCTTTTGGCATTATAATTTAAATATGATTTCTGGCATATGACCGCCACGGCTGGCTCGGACGTAATCCAATCTGGAGGTCCAATTTTCAATAACTTTTTCCAACGTTTGTGGCCGTATATCGGCAATAACGCGGCAAATGTTGTCCTCCAAGTGGTCGATCGTTTCGGGCTTATCGGCGTAGACTAGCGACTTCACATATCCCCACAGAAAATAGTCTAGCGGCGTTAAATCGCACGATCATGGAGGCCAATTCACGGGTCCGGAACGTGAAATTATGCGGTTACCAAACGTTTCCTTCAGTAAATCAATTGTGGCACGAGCTGTGTGACATGTTGCGCCGTCTTGTTGAAACCACAGCTCCTGCACATCACGGTTGTTCAATTGAGGAACGAAAAAGTCAGTAATCATGGCTCTATAGCGGTCACCATTGACTGTAACGTTCTGGCCAGCATCGTTTTTAAAGAAGTACGGACCAATGATTCCACCAGCCCATAAAGCACACCAAACAGTCAGTTTTTCTGGATGTAACGGTGTCTCAACATACACTTGAGGATTATCTTCACTCCAAATACGGCAGTTTTGTTTATTGACGTAGCCATTCAACCAAAAGTGAGCTTCATCGCTAAACGAAATTCTCTTATGAAAATCGGGATCAACGGCAATCTTGTTTTGGGCCCATTCACCGAATCTACGCCTTGCTAGGTGATCCCGTGGCTTCAATTCTTGCACGAGTTGGATGCGTAGTATTTAGAGTAAACGTGGTGCGAAAACGGTCCATAGTTAGTCGAATTAATTGCTCTGATGGACGATTATGTTGACCATAAAATGGACGTAGTGCGCGATACGTATTTCGAACAGAACCATTATTTTCAAAATAAATTTGCACAATTTGGAAGCGTTGTTCAGGCGTCAGTCTATTCATGTTGAAATGCCAAACCAAACTAAACACAAATCACTTGACAGCAGGGATGTTAGACGGCCACTTAGAAATCCTTGTACCGAGCTGGCTGAAAGCTGGTATGGGAGACGGGAAACTAGTACGCCTGTGCTCCGCTCTAGCGCTGCCAATACTGAGAGACAAACTGTGTCGGAAATCGCATCCCAGTAAAAAAAAATTATATTATAATTTCGTATACCGTTAATAGAGGGCAGTAATTATTGAACACACGGAAGAAATATCACTTTTAACATTTCTTTTTGATATTATATTGCATTTCGGATATAATATGTAAAATATATTGAAAAAAATAAATAAATGATTTATAACGAAGATTTTTATCGAAAACGACGGTTCGCTTGAGCAAACAATGGAAAATAACTCCGACGCAAACAAATCCTGAGAATCTAACATCCTGAGAATACGACGGTGGAAAATGGTAACTGCTCATCGAGACTGCTTGTTGTAATAAAGTTTTATAACATTAGGGAAATCTGATTGGAATGTTTTTTTTTATGCATCTCTGAAATTTGTCGGTTATTCTATGTTGTCAGTGTATTTTTGTCGGTCAACGGCCAATCTTGGTATTTTTGCGTACAAGGACCGAGTAGTCTTGGTACATGGTACGTGACACTAAAAACTAGTATGTTTACCAAGAAGTTGGTACGTCTGACATCATTGCTTGACAGCTGACAAAATGGCCGCCAGTTAAAACAGTGTTGCCAACTTAAAGTTCTATACCTCTAAAAAAAACACCCTTTACATGCTACAGTGTATCATAATACATATATGGCTTTTTTGTCTGAAAAAAAAACTAAATAAAAGGTACATATTATATGCTAACAACTGTCAAGAATGACAACCTTTGACATACCTCTGAATAATGTCAACTTTTTCTATTTTTATTTTTTTATGGATAGTAGACGGCAGACGAACAGACAGTCCACCTGGTGGTAAGTGGATACTGTCGCCCATAGACACCCGAATGGATTTTGAGAAAAGGTTGGGAAAATTGGGAGAGGTTTTGATGCACAATGACCTCGTCGCAGAAAGTATTTTACGCAAAATAGTTAAGATAAAATTAGATGGAAATGGTTACTGATACATCTCACTCACTCATGGGTGTAGCCATCCATGGTGGCACAAAATGGATACGCTGCCGAATTAGTTAAGAATAAGTAATAGACTTTCTGCATAATACAATCACTATCTAAAATTATAGGAAAATTGCTGGAAGGGGTCCCGGATAAAATCCTGACTATGATCTTGCTTCTAGTGTTCTGTGAGTGTGGTGTCACATAGTGAGTGTGCTCAGTGGCTGTGTGTCACTTGGTGATGTCAGCTGAAGATCAGCAGGAATTAATTGTAGTTAATTTTAAAATAAATTTCTCTTAATTTGCGAATCCAAATGAGCACCGAGGCCTATTATACTATCATCATCTAATGGGGTTAGAGTCTCTTGTGGAATTTTCTTTAAGCCCATGAATGTACCATTTGAATTTTTCAAATGATTAGAGATACATGTTGTGTGCCGCAGACGATGAGCGGCAGCGGGAGCGGAGGCGGCAGCGCAGAAGAAGAGCGTCGCGCGGAAGCGTTCGGCGGGGGGTGGGCGGGCGAGGCGGTGGCGCGCTACCTGCACGCGCGCCTCGCCGCTCGCCGCCGTGACCTCGACCATGCGCTGCAGCACCAGCCCAGGATATAGACCACGACTGTTGATGTTTTGATTAACTAAATAGACGATATACACTGATAGTGTTTTAATTAAATAAATCAATTTTGTATACAAGTCTGTTTTATTACCTGTCCGTCCCCGACTAGCGTCTCTTGTTACAAATTACAAATATACAGTCTTTTATTACCTGTGTTTTATGGAGTATGTGAATTTTCATTCGTCGGAGCGTGAGGATGCTGTGCCGCGACCTCTACCACGCGCTGCACCACCAACCCAGGTTATAGATCAATACTGAACAAATAAAGACCATACACTGATATATAAAAATATTTACTTTAATTACAACAATTAAAATAAATCGTTTTGTATGCAACTGTTTTGTCTTTTATTACCTCCCTCCCCGTCACTCCAAAATTTCTATCTCTTGCGCCTTCATCTATACAATGTTTTTTGAAAATAATTATTACAGTGTACGGTACAATACAGATACAGGGCTCGAAATAACTATATTTAGAATTTTTGTCTGTCTGAACCAATGAGTTCTATTTATTCTACTGGGAGTGATTGGTCTAAGAGCGCATAACGCAAAATCCACGGGACGGATTTTAATGAAACTTGACATAGTTTTAGATTATCTGCTGTTTAAACATATAGGGTACTTTTTTCCACATCCTTTAAAGAGCTCGAACAGGAATCTGAGTACCAATACTTACAAATATTTTAGTTATAAAATAAATACCTACTTCATTTTGTATACATACTTAGGTCTTCTTCGCATTGTGACCATTTTTAGCATATTTTGTCCTGTTTGGAATGTTTTGTAGCATAATTTTAACATAATTAGAACAATTTCCCTACATAAGTTGGTAATTCATTATTATTATTATTATTTTTATAGACTAGTGGGCGGACGAGCAAGCGGTCCCACGTGATGGTAAGTGTTACCGCCCCCCATGGACACCTGCAACACCAGGGGGTATGCGAGCGCGCCGCCGATATGTATTATAGTAAATCCTTGTGACTTATGATGACAACACTGATTGGGTGAATTACCGCCACTTCTATAAATTAGCATCGCGCGCGGCACAATGTTTAATATATTGCGCTTTATCGTGCGGGGGTTCCCATTTAGGATTCCTGTTGAATTCGTTCGTTCGTATATATTTCTTTACCAACAACAACATTGGTAATCGTATCACTTACTTTTTTAGCTCGACCTGTTAACATCGTACATTTAATGAGTATTTATATTTAAGCGTAAATACGAGCAACGATAGGTATCGAAGAGAGTGGGAACAAAAAAGTGAGTTCTTGTCGTGGTTTTGCAAAAACAAAAATTCTTAGTGCCTTTTGTAATTTTGTACTGGTTAGTGATGTGTAAAAACAATTCTGTTGAATATTTGCAATGTGTGTACACCAATAACTATGCCAGTGTCCAAATAAATTATATAAAATAAAATAATAACAAAACAACTGCCTGTCAAAGTGTAATTGTCATATTTTTTAAGGTTATCTCTAAAAATTGTGTGTATTTTTGTAATTTCACATTTTGGAAAATTTATTCTACGTGGTATCGACGATAAAAATTAGGTGACAAAAGATTTAGCCGCTACCACAAATAGTTAACAGTTGAAATAGACACTTTTCGTTCCATCTTTTTCTAACTATTCACGATCAATGAATAAGATTAATGCACTATTACGCTCATTAGTATGACGAACAATTGCAATAAAATGTCAATATATGGCGACGGTGATGATTTCCGTATCAGTGTATGCTTGAAACGGTACTTCAGCGATGAGCGCGCGCGGTGTTATATGATGGCGCAGGGCTCGCGGCGTATGTCGTGGCTACAGGCGCGGCTTCGCTCCGCGTTCGCGCTCGAGGGACCGCTGCGCCTCGTGAGCCGCGGCCATTTGCTGCCGCCCGATGAGCCGTTACGCCTCCTACGTTACGACGACCTCGTAGAGTGAGTGCACCTACTTGATATCGTCCCACTGTGGCCCATAGACCTCCCTAGTAAATCACTGGTGGGTATGGCCATAATCCACCAGGCAAACTCATTGCGAATTGGTGGATACACCTGCCCCAGTTTTTTTTATTACTCTAGTTTGTGGGTTTTCATCACAATGTTTTCCTTCAGTGCAGTTGTGACTTTTTTTAAATAGTCACTTCCTCAGGCATGTCGTCGATTTGGAAATCAATAGAACTATTGCACACCCAGTATTTTGAGTACATACTTGGAGTTTACTTTAAACTCCTGCATTATGTGCATGAAAATTGTTTAATTGATATCAATTAACCACATTCTGAGCTTAGATATTTACAAATTATAAAAATTAAATGACATAATTATTATTAATAGATATAAAACTATAATCATTTAATATTAGGTGGTGAGATACATTTTCGGCTTTTTATAGTGAAAATAATAAAGACTGTATTTTTGCATTGGTACTTCTGGTCGCCTATACCTCAATGCTCATTCAACAAATGCCTTCAATCACTGTGTCCTGCCAGTTATGATGTATGGTGCCTAAACGGTAACTATAGGTCTGATCCATTCTTCAGTCTCAGGTTGAACTACGGAGAGAGCTATACTCAGTGTTTCTCTGCAGGATAGGATCCGAAACGAAAAGATTCGCCAAAGGACTAAAGTCATGACATATCTTTCAGAGTCAGCATGCCGAATTGGAAATGGGCAGGTCATATTATTTGCCGCAGGACTGATAACCTATGGGGTAGACAAGCAAAAGGTGATAAAAAAGAATTTGATAAAGGCCTTTTGTTTTATTCTGAGTTCACTGAATATGTCAACCGTTTGCCTAGTAGTGACTTTAATCCATTCATCTATGAAATAAAAAAATACATGAAATCATTATTCAATGGAATTTTTTCTTAATTTCAGAGTTATTCCCCTGAAAAACGAACAGCATCATCAAAGCTTCAGTGACAGCAGTGAACACATAACCAAGAGTCTTACAAATGTTTTTGACAATAAAAACGAAAGAAAAAGGAAATGCGAACAGACTATGATGGAAAAAGTAGAAACTGCCTACTCATTGTCCCCTCCACACAGCCCTGTTTGTGTTTTGCCACTTCTAGACTACTCTAAGAAATCCTTGGACGTGCTTGATAGTAGTGTTTCCTCAGATTATTTGATATCCACAGATAAAGCGTTACATGAAGATAAGGCACTGTATGATATGAAGCGTCAAGCGCTGTCATTGCTAAATGAATACGGTGGAGCTACGGATGATACAGTATCGCCGCTTCGCCGTCGTGTTCGACGACGAACTCGGCGGCGGCGTGTGCGTCCTCAAGATATTGACCCTGAATTAGCACCACCTTCACCTATAGAGGACAAGCCTACAGAAGAGCAACAGAAGAGGCATTTGCCCTCGTGTTCGGAGCATACGATGCCGGCCGCGCCCTTCAGTCCAGTGCTACATAATAGCTTCATAGAGCCGCGAGCCGCCCGCCTCGTGCGCACGATCGCAACTAAACCGCTTCCACATGCTTCGCCAGTAGCTGCAGTTTCAATATGATGCACTATACAGCAGGGCTCTGGATTTAAAATTTTCATTTAATTAAAGGTTATATTGGCAGTGAATTTTTTTTTTGGAATGGCTAAATTCTTGTGGTCCTCTAATGGCCATTCAAGAGTCATCCGCACATGTGATCAATGAAAGTGATTGATTGCGAACATTTTATATGTCTGTAGCACATCTCTGCTTCCAACTACGGGTCGCTAAAACGATTCAACGTCTGTTGCGCGAAATTAGAGCATTCTGTCATGAGCACATGTAAAACAGTGCGTAGTTAGTTTTTTTAAAACACTATACTCGATAACCCACACTAGGATTCCCTGTGTCGTGGGTCACACCACCAAACATCTATGCTATAAAGAAATGAATTCTGGACCGGGAATTGAACCCAGGATCATTTACACAGTAGGCAGGCAGTAGCACTACCAACTAAGCTATTCAGTTGTCAAAATTATGACAATTGTGAAACATTTGTATCATCGATGGGTGGCGCATGGCTACCACGTTGATGCGTGCGTTTAAAGTAAACATAAAGGATGCAAGTTCTCTCCTTTCAAGTAGTCACCGCTGGATAATATAGAGCAGAAACCTGCTGTCTGTTATGTTGTCACCCAAATATATAGTCACAATAGTTTGGTTAGTGTGTTTGATGCGCTGGGCTGCCTTTATTATGTATGGTTTTAATGAAGTTTTATAGAAACATCCAATACATTTCTTACCGGAGCTGAAACCAGATCCTTCCCTATTTACTATTAACACATTTAAGAGTTCAATTCTATAATAATATGATAATACTGTATACGGTAATGAGCATTCTATCCAGCTGTTTGTTCATAAAACCAGGTTTTATGCGAACGTAATAGAAACAAAATATTCATATAATAGGTAGACGGAAAGTTCGCCGCCTTTTTGAACGTATGACGTTAGCGTGTTATATTTCTGGCAACCAGAGCCGGCTTTACTTATAGTGCAGGGTGTGCGGCGCTCACGGGCGCCGAGCGCCGCTCGCGACGCTTCCAAAGAGCCTACTAGAGGGCGCCAGGATATTGATTGCGCCCGGGCGCTACATGGGCTAGAGCCGGCGCTGCTGGCAACACTGATCACTGACTGGCAAGTGATATACATGACAAAAACTTGGGGAATAGAATTTCCATATGGTAGATGTTGCTAAAACGAAATGAATTTGATCCATTTCTGAAGAGACTAGTAACAGGCGATGAGAAGTGGATCATCTACAATAACAATGTTCGAAAATGTTCTTGATCTAAAGCGAGGTGAGCCATCACAAATAGTCCCAAGCCAGGCCTCACTCTGAACAAACTCATCTTATGTGTATGGTGGGACAGGAAGGGCACATGGCACATGGCCAAATGATTAATTCTGATGTCTGTTGTCGACAATTGCTCAGAATTAATGAATAGAAACGGTGGTTTTCCTTCACAATGCTCGACCGCATACATCTTTGATGACAACAAAAATTTATAGATCTTGGCTGGGAAGTTTTAATGCATCCTCCATACAGTCCAGACATAGCACCTTCGGTTTATCATTTATACCGCGCTTTACAAAATAATCCAAATGGAGTAAAATTACATTCAAGAGAAGCCTGTATTTAAATCAGTCTTTCACACAGAAACCCTAAAAATTGTATAGCGATGGGATAATGTCTCTGCCAAATAAATGGCATAAGATAGTCGAATTAAATGGACAATATTCCGTTCAATAAATATTTATGTAATACAAAAAAATCTTTATTATTTTCTCTATAGAAAGGCCGCGAACTTACCCGACTACCTAATATGTACTTAGTCCAAACCGTTTGAAATGTTCAATCAGGATCCAAAGTTTGCTTGCGGGCAATACAATAACTAGACAAGTATTTATCTTACTCCACATTTCTCCGTTTAAATAGATATGTAAATATGTATGTGTGAAAAACGCGAACATCTCTAATATTAACTAGACAAGTGTAGTAATCAAAATTAGTCTTTTGTGAGAAAAAGTATCATTAATTCATAAAATAAATGTCTGAATAAATATTTATTTTTAAAATTTAAAATATTTTTATTTTTAAATATTTTTAAAATTTAAATAAAAATATAATTAAAATTTTTTTTTTTCGGAATGGTTAAATTCTTGTGGCTCTAGTGGCCTTTCAAGAGTCACCGGTCGTAACCTCAGAATGTAAGAGCATTTCATAATTTTTTTTACTTTTAATTAGAATCTAAAGCAGTCATAGTTGTTTGATTTACACCCAAATTTACTATAGAGGGCGCCCTAGTTGAAGTTCGGGCAAGAACAATGTGAATATATCCTTATTTTATTATAGGTGTCGTTATAACTATACCGTGTCTATCTATTTTTGTTGAAATATACCTAACTTGTAGAATTAATGTCTTCTTAATCAAATTTTTTGAATATGTTGTTCCAATCTATTGGTCGTACGGTTATAAACTAGATTTTCATTCATAAATCGGTTACTCAGAAAGAATTTAACGTGTTAATTTATTTATAAATTGTTCAGATGTTCATATTCGTTGCTCACACTGAATGAACAGGGGGTCTTCTCCGAAAACACGAAAAACGAACTTTCGGCCGATATTTAGATTCCTACCATGAAAACGTTCATTACGATATATCGGCCTCAACGAAGTTCATTTGACATTTTAAACTACTGCGCTCGTACACAAAAACGATCAAAACCACAACGAAACTTATCGATTTTGATTTTGATACTTGGCGACCAAACATCAAATTTCACCATAACCATATCTAATCTTTTAAATAATCGGAGATACCCGATATATAGAGGTCCGAACGAATGAAAGTCAGAATAGAATTATGGCACTTCGTTCGAACTTCGGTCGGGCCCAAAACGATACAAAATAGAAACTAGAATTCGTGACCAAAAAACCCCGAACATTTGGTCTGCAATCCCGGACGTACTGAAAACAAACCAGTCTTGTTGATAATCTGCAATTATTTAATACAAATCTTGTCAAAGGGCCGACCTTAGCGGTTTTGCCACCCCTGGGCCGCTGCCCCGTTACTTACAAGGAAAGGCATCTCCTGATAGTCATTTCATAGCAAAAAAAAGAAAATACGTGGTCACCCCTCAATATTACTGTAGAACGCCGCCTTCAATTCAAGGCGCCCTCCGCGCCAAGTGCGGCCGTATCCAAAGCCGGCCCTGGTCGTCATCGTGCGTTATACAATTCTTACGAACCCCGGATAAATTTAAAAAATCCTCCCGGATGTCCCCGGGCGCAAAAAAGGGAAAAGGGCGGAGGGCAAGCCTACTCATACTCATATTTATCTATTTAAACGGGTCTCAACGCGTATGTTTCCTTATTTATGTGCGTATCTGTTAGTTCGTACATAGGTGAAACAAAGCGCACTGTAGCAGATCGGCTCAAAGAACATATCGCAGCTGTGAGGAATCGCCAGACGAATCGGCGATAGCGGACCATGCACTCGACGCCGCAATCAATCACTGGATAGAAATCCAATACTCCAAAAATCTTCTCCACTGATCGACACTATTTCCCCAGGATTGTGCGTGAGGCAACATGGAGTCCGGTGATTTATAATATTAAATATCGCGATTTTTCGGCTGACGCTACTTCATGTATCGTGAGTTTCCGGACTATGAACTGAACGATGGTATGATGTTATAGGAGCATCTAACTAAGAATTGTCTGCCTGCTACATATTATTTATTAGGCGCAATAATGAACTGAATTATAAAACTTGTTCCAAGCAAAGCACGGCTAAATAGTAGTACAGTCGCATTGTGTTATCACATGAATAAGATCTCGTCATGTGTACTTTGCATTTACTGTATCTAAGTATACAATGAAAATGATAATAAAGGAGAAAATTATAAACAATATTTGCAGAACTAACACTAAATAGCACCTAAAATATATAAAGTTGTCGCATTTTGCAAAAAATAGTAAACAATTTATCAAAGAAATTTGGAAATCTAAAGAATGGTGATTTAATCTTTTTTTTATGGACGAAGTCGGCAGACGAACATACACTTGGTAAGTAGATACTGTCTCCCATAGACATCCGCGAAACATACCAACATTAGTCCAAAATGACAAACGTTGGCACGCCCTCGGATGCGCTGCCTACCTTTGGAGACATAGGTATGGATTTGGAGAAAGGGATGGGAAAATGGGGAGGGGTAGGATGGGAATGGGTAGGAGGTGCCACGGTAGGTGCCACGGCCTACATATTTATTTCTAGAATGATTAACGTGTGTTTATGAAATTGACTAAACTAATTTTAAGCGTGTTATGTGTTATGTACCTTCCCAAAGTCAACTCGTGTGTCGTACACGATCACAGCCGGTACAAACTGGCTGTGTAACATCGACTAAAATAGGTATAATAGGTAAATATGTACCGTACGCGTTTACAACCATTTAACTAGTATCCAAACGTGTAAGTGAAACACGGAAATGTAGAAACAAAGACCTTTTAAATCTAGATATGTCGATAATTATTAAAAACAATAAATCTAATAAAGACTTCTCAACCCATTAAAGACCTTTTATATTGCAAATTTTAATGTTTAACTGTGATCAAACGCCTATGTCCCGATGTACTGTGACATGTATGTTGGAGTAGGTACAGAGGGTGACTACTTGTTTTATCACCGGGTGTACGTACATCCCGCTTGTGCGTAGGCGAAGAAATATTGCATCTGCATTTTCTAAAGCCTATATATGGGGAATGTTCTGAAGAGTTGTTCAACTTGATGCCAATTTCAGCTTTTTTCCACTAAGCTATGACATGGGCTTTTCAAGGATCCTACAAGGTCGGCATTACATTCTCTTTGTCCCGTATCCTGCAGATGACCATGGGCGGTGGTAACCATTTAAGGATTTCTGCCACCTCTTCTGGCACCTCTCACCTCTCTGCAACGTTGTGGTGGTACGACTACTGTGTTTGCTACCTAAAACTAGCGTTTATAAACATTGCTCTTTTATACTGTCATCATCACTGGTCTTCTTGACTCATACTTATAGATGATTACATCTGATTATCTGTACCAAAAATCTAAGATATGTGATGTGCACTACAGAGCTCCTTGCTTTTTACCTTTGTTTCTAAAAATCATGCTCAAACTTCTGCATGGAGTAAAATAACGTGATATTCCGTTTTCGCTTTGTTATTTCATTTCTTATGGTCCGACAATAAGTATCTATTATTAAGACAATAAGTCCATACGACAATAAGGTTCCTTTGTTCAGATAACATTACATAATTATTGTTATACCTATGTAAGTTTCTGCGATTCTTAATTTATGATACCCAAAACGCAGTGGCAACTTTTCCTTTGTTACGAATGTTGCGATGGCTGTTGACAGTGATCTCATGTTAGCAACTGGAAAATTAATGCTAATAAGTACTTATAATAATACCTTATAAGAATTATGTTCACGTCTTCCGCTGCGTGATCTTCTTCACAAACAATCGTTATAATGCTCAATAATTTATCAAATGAACTGTTGCCATATGAAAATATTTAAAAACCAATTGCTAGATTTTTTAAATCCTGAAATTTTTCACTAAAATGTTGTCTGGTGATTCTTTCATAAGATTGATGAGATATCGACTTACTTTTTACTTTGAAATGTTGTTCAATCGTTCAGATAAGTAACTAAGCAGTACTTATCAGAACCTTAGATACATGTTTAGCACGAGAGATTCTAAAGTAAAAATGGCCGTGTGGTGTCGGCCGGGTTTACATTAGGACCACCCTCATCTCTTCCCGTGGGTCTCGTAAAAGGCGGCTAAAGGGTAACAAAACTGCTACCACAAGCCCTGGAGAACTACACTGTCCTGAGTAAGAGTTGACTCGCCAATGCGCTTGGTCAGAATGGCGTTTTAAGGCCATATATTTATATCGTGTATGTTCAGCAGTGAACGAAAAAAGGACTGGTTACGGTAAGCTACAAAACAAATGATATTTCTTGTATTTAACAAACAAACTTATGTCGCACGTTGGGCAAAGGCCTTCCCTCGGCAACGGACCGAGTGGATGCCGCAGGATGGACAGCAACAGAAGCAGACCGAGAAGGAGATAGCGGGACTACGCGACGTAAATACACAATAAAACTCGGCGAAGCACAGCACTTAAAATATATCATCTTACTAGTAAGATCTTACTATCCCTATTTATAAATTAATTTTTACACTAAATTCCATCACAAACGAGTGGTCAAAAGGATAAGTTAAAAATATTGTCAGAAAAGATTCTGTCAAATCCTAGTCATCTCGAGTGGACTCTTGGGCAAAAAGTTGGTGTTGTTCTAAAACGGGCGGACATCACACGGCCAAGGTATCTTACATAAGTAGATGTAGGTAAGTTGTAAAATATTTTTACATAAATACGATCGTTAATAACAAAAGATATAAAGGTATAATATCGGTATACAAGGACCGACTTATTCCTAAGTGGAATCTGTTTATAGAAAAAGAAACAAGTGAATTAGACATTCTAGGTATATGTTGGTAAGTAGCTGCCGGCCGCTGTCCGTAGACACCTGCAACACTAGTTAGTAACAATCTACAGAGAGTAGCCGGCCAATTATGACGACCGATGAGCCCAGTTGATAGTGACCCAGGTTTCTGTGTAATAGGGCCCGGGGTTCGATTCCCGGTCGGACATTCATTTGTTTAAAGACCCACGACACGGAATCCTAGTGTGGGCCATTGAGTTTGGCGTTATTAAAATAATAAAAAATTAAAGAAAAAATATCTGGAAGCCTGAGACCATGGACTCCGTTCACGAGTGGCAAGAATTTTACTAATCTTCATTTTAAATATTTTTTGATATTTTGTTAAATTTTCCATACACATTTAATAATTACTTTTATATTTTTTCAGAAAAATAAGTAACATTTCGTTTAAAATTTCGGGAATAGATCGTGTTCACTGTGCGAAAGTTTGCGTGTTTATTACTCAGTCACGTCGAAACGACTGAACGGAATTCGTTGAAACTTGGCAAAATAGGTAGATACTAAATTGATTTGTGTGTTACATTTAAATTTTGCATGTAATTTTTATTACAAACATGTAGAACTTCTGTTAATTTTTTTCCACCTTATTATTACCATGTTTTAGGAAATGAATTATGTAATCCGGATTAATATATATTTTTAACATAGTCGCGGGCAAAACCTAGTAGGTACTTACACTTACTAAATAATTCGTCAAAGTTTTGCTTTAACCCCAAAGATCCACAAACTGTGTGAATGAGAATTCATACCGCGTCACGTTAACGTCATTCTAAGTTACTTTAACTCACATGATAAGAGATCGCTTCGTGATGTGATAGACTTCAAGCGGCGGCCACTTCGGACGAGCCCAGCGGCGAGGTGTGCAGGGAACGCGGTAATCGCAAACCTAATATCCGCATTAAAAATCCCTAACATACATTCATTTAAAGTAAATTTATTTATTAAGATTAGCTTTTTTAATAATTGTGACTTGGATTTGCCTTAAGTGAAGCATGGCTGAAGATGACACAAAATCTGTAACACACTACAGTAAGTTTATTATATTTCTCTAAGTAAAGTTTTCACAATTTAAAAAAGCTAAATTTTTTAATTAAAAAAAATACGATAGACAAATAATTATATGTTTTAAAATACTGAAATCTATTCCATGTTTATTTAAAAGTAAATACATGTAGGAACTCGTAATGTCAAACTTCTTAATGATTGTGTGAACTACTTAAATTTTCACCCTAGAGACCACTCACTGTATTGGGATGGGTAGTCAGAAGCAATCAAAACACCATACATTTCTTGGAGTAGCACCAAACGTCTTTCATATATTCAGAGGCTGTTTTATGCATTATGTGCAAATAAATAACGGACGACTCATCAATTAAAAACCTTATTTACGGTTGATTTATGATTTAAGAACATTGATAAAGAAACAAAATCAATATTTAAAAAAGATAAAGTTAAAATAACCTACGTTTATAAATGGTTGATACAGACATTCCTGTAATCTGTACATATTTTACTATATATAAACATTTGTAAACATCAATACAAATTACACATAACGAACATCATTATATGTACACCATCTACCTGTGATAAAATACTTATTTCCCTTTGTGTTTAATAAAGCTCATCAAGGCTGTTTACTTTAATAAAGGTGCACGCTGCATTCCAACAGCCTCTGGGAGCACTCGACTGGTCACGTTACAATACCTTTCATACAGAAGACTACCTTGAAATGTACTGCATTTCCCACTATATTCTATTCCCCAATGTACGTACGTATTTCGGTAATGAGTGAGATATGCCAGAGCCCATTCCCATCCTATTCTATCCCTCCCCATTTTCCAAACCCTTTCTGCAAATCCATTCCTACATCTCCAAAGGTAGGCGCGCATCACGTTTCAAAATATTTTAGGTTCAAATCTGTTGTTATAATAATTCAGCAGAAGACATCAAAATAAATAAAAAATATTCGCAGGTAAACACTTCTAAAACGTTTAGAAACCGAGATAATTAATATTGAAAGTTAATTATTTACTTTGACCTTAATTATCTCAGTTACGAGATGTTTTAAGAGTTTTTACCTAAGGACATTTTGTTTGTTTTCTATCCATTTTTAAGGTTTGGTTGGTGATTGCAAAATCGAGAATTTGTCAATATGGTGGAAATTAGATATGCCAGGCTCCATAGGCAAATTTTCCGAACCCCTAAATAAAGAATTACTCCACAATATCATATTCTAATAAGTAGATATAATAGTACAATATCTTATTGCAATTATAGACGATTTATTTATTTTATCTAGTTTAATTGATATAACAGCCTTTGTTCTGTAGGTACATGAGGTATTCACTGATAGAATCAGAATGTTGATATTTTTTTTCCCGACTTCAATCATTTTATTTTGAAAGTAATATCTTACTAGATTTTACATTTAAAATAGACTTCGGCATTTTGTAGAACCGTCTTTGTTATAATGTGGAGACGTTATAGTAATTCAGTTCTATCTTTTATTTGATGTTTGCCGGAAACAATAAGAGCGACGATGCAGTTCCGTCGAGTATGAAAGCGATAAACACCGCCGGTGTGGGTGTGGACACGAGACGTGGCGCGTGGTCGCGGCGGAGGTGGTGGGCACGGCGCTGCTGGTGCTGCTCACCTGCCTGACGGGCTGCTCGTTTGGCGCTACCGTGCTGCACCGCGCGCTCGCCTCCGGACTCGTCGTTGCAATCATCGTGCAGGTACTCAAAACTGATACTAAGCCAGCACACAAGCGGTAGAGATACGGCGAGAATGTAGACACAGGCACACATAGGGGAATCAATTAATTGCAATCTATAAAGCTCCACTACATGCCTTATACCTCTTTTTACCCGACTGCAGAACGCGAGGAGGGATATGTTTTTCACCCTTATGTATGTACCTGCAACCGTTTCATTATTCCCTCGCACAGAGCTAACGGAGTGACCGATTTTAATGAACGAGGTGTCGTTAGATTCGTCTTGCTGTCGCGAGTGCTACTGGCGTATTGGATTTCCTAAAAAATCAAAATGGCGGATTTTAGGCGACATTTTGTTATCTTAAGAAAAATTAAGTTTATGAAACTCATTGAGTGGAGTATCAAATTAAATGTCTTGAAAAGTCCCTTAAATATGTATAATACACAAGTCGGGTAGTCGGGAGAAGTCGGGCTAAATATTAGTATTATACATTGACTGAGATAAAACTTGCACTGGAAAAAAGACTATTTGATTCAGAAGGTGCTGATATTTATATATAAGGACGTACAGAGAGACTTCCGATGAATACTTCGATGAATGAATTAAAAATCCGGCATTTCGATTATGATCAGATTCTGTACAAAATTTCAAAAGTTCGCTTCAACGGTTTCACTTAAAATGCCATAATAAAATAAATTACATTGAAAATAATTTGGAAATTATCATAAAAACCTAGTTATCTTTTCAAAACAGGGTTACCTTTATTTATAGCATTATATTTATAAAGTATTGTATTAGATAGTAATCTTTTAAAGTAAATATTATTCAAAGATTATTTTACTTTGTCATGTAGGTGTGTCCTTACACTCTGTTATAAGTACCTACTCGCTACCTGCGATAAGCAGAGAGAAGAGAACGAGATCGTTCTCTTCACTCTGCTTACAATAACTCAAGCTTATTAACGAAGCTGTGGTGGCTACGTTGTCCGTGCGACCGTCTTCAGAATAAAGCTACTGGAGGTTGAGATCTAAGTTTTGAAATGTAAAATATGTCGGTAATGTTAATTGTATTCGCAGATTGCTGACAAGACGGCACTTTTCTCTAAAACCGTTATGTAACCAATCTATAGGTACGTTTAAATCTATGAATGAACAGTTCTAATACATAGAAGAGAATAATGCTGTATTGCACAGCCGACTGGATGCGTTCGACTGGTCGTGCTATCTCATTGCAACAGAACATTGATTTTATTGCGGTGCGGACTACCCGCTTGATAACCGCATTTTGCGTAAGACCTTGTTTCTTTTACATTCAATAGACCTTCGTTTCGCGCGACGACGGCGACAGGTTGTATTAAACTGTTGTCAACAAGACTGCTGGTTAATTTATGTTTTTGTTTTAACCATTTCAGAGGTAATTAGAGTTTTTACCGTTGGGGGTCGTATCAAAATATTTATTTTTTTAATTACGTCTGTTTGTTTGTTACGCCTTCACAACTAAGCTACTTCAACGATTACAATGCAGTTGTCACAGAGAAATCTGAGATCCGACGAAGGACATAGGATAAATTTATTACGTAAAATCTGTCTTGCCTTTATTTAGCTTCATGAATATTCAGATGAATCAATAAATTAAGGGTTTTAAAATACTTGGATTGGTCACTAATATTTACGTAATTTTAGATAATGTGTACGTGTTAGCATCTGCACATTTTATTATTCGTTTATATCCAATCGAGCGTTGATAGTGTCAACGTCTCTTCATTTGATCTTGGGCAATCATCTATGTAGGTACTGCGACTGACTTTGATGATAAATCAGCACTGTTTAATATTTCAATAGGATTTATCTAGCTGCATCTAGCCTCTTCATCTATTTAGATAGAGAAAAATATTGTTTACTCCTTTATCTGTGATCGACACATTATTACGTGAATAAAATTACGACTCTATTGATACATTTCCATATTATTGTTTCGTCCATTTTTATTCTTGTATTATTGTTGTTATTCGGTGATCATATTTTGCAATCAATGATATTGCACGTGGATAGGTATGTGCATATACAAAACACAGTGATATTATATTAATTTTGCACATTTCATGCGTAAAGTTACGTGCTGATACCAGTTTGGTCTGAGTTAAAAAAAATCCTTAACAAACATGAAAATTAATATAAAAATTAAATCTAAAGAAAATAGAAGTGCACGAGGCTTTTCATTCTTTTTTTATAAGTAGTTTTAATGTGGAGTGGAGACCACGTACCGAGAAAGTACTCGTAAACGACATCTGGCCAGGTGGACCGACGACTTGGACAAGTTTGCCGATAGCGAGCTTTTTGAAAGGCTTATAATATCCAGCAGTGGATAGACATAAGCTGATGGTATTGTATGGTATAGTTTTAATGGGCCTAATAAACGTGTGTAACATATGCGTGTAACATATGCGTGTAACGTGGCTTTTAGTTGAAAATGTAGATTTTGTTTTGTTTTAGTGGAATAGTTTTTCAAAAATGTGTACAATAGTGACTAAGGTTTTCTGAATTTTCTCAGTATGGCTAGGCATTACACTCCCTTTTCATTGGGTTGTTGTGTGTGTGTGTGTGTGTGGAGGAGACCGAGGCATTCCTGCTCCCTAAAATGTTTCAACGTTGGGAAACATTCTTCAAATTTCTATACCAAAATACGTCGTACCTATGTTTCAGTGCTTTGGCCACATATCAGGTGCGCACCTCAACCCGACGATCACGCTGGCATCAGTGGTCGTGGGGCACGTACGGGCGACGCGCGCGGCCGCCATAGTGGCGGCGCAGCTCTTGGGTGCGATGCTTGGCGGCGCCGCCCTCAGGCTGCTCGCGCCCGACCCGCTGCCCGAAAACATTTGTGTCACTTTGCCTCGAGAAGACCTCTCGCTATACAAGGTTAGTTAATGCGTTATGGTCCAAAAGAAAAGAAATAAATGGCTACACACGGGGTATTTGTACAGACGGCAAAATAGACAAGTTTGCGGGCAACAGGCCTCGCTCACTACGTACAACAATACAGCACATATACGACGTTAACTATTTCACTGGATGTGTAACAAAATTTTACTGACGGCTCGCATAGCTTCTGTGGTTGAGCGTCTAATCTGTGTAGAAAGTTTATTGCATGCAAACTTATTTGGTCGTTTGTCCATACTTAAGTGTGTAACGCATTACTCAAGTTTTGATTTCGCCGTAGTCTGATATAAATAAATCACTTATCTGTTTGGATAACTGGATCTTCTATTCCCATATCGAAACAGCAAATTTCAGGGAGTTAGGGAAATTCCTGGAGCATACCAAATTTATCCAGACTTTTCGAGGGATAACTTTGTGACAACTGTCTTGTCATATTGTGTTAGTACTCGTATTCTACGTTTACATTCAGTTAAGTTTTCTATGTGAACAAATTTCCTATTCCATCCCTCCCAATTTTCCCACAACCCTTTCTCCTAATCCATTCTTTAATCTGCAAAGGTAGGTAGCGCATCCGGGGGCGTGCCAACGTTTGTCATTCTGGACTGATGTTAGCATTTATCGCGGATGTCTATGGACGACAGTATCCACTTACCATCGGGTAGACTGTGTGCTCCGCTACCGCCTTTTTTCATAATAAAAAAATATGTACCTATATTTGAGGAAATTATATATACAGTTGTCGTTTAAGTTATATATTGACACCTATCATCGCACCCACCTCCTGACCTCCTGACCTCCTGACATCCTGACATCTCTCTGTCTCAAAGTATGAACAAAGTATATATATGAAATCTGTGAACAAACTACGAGCATATTGCATATAAACTTACCTATTTTGCCGTTTGTACCAATTGTCGTAAGGAAATAAAGTAATCCTTAGATATAGTATAGTACATTACACAGAAGTTCGATCGATATCAGCCTATGATGTCCCACTGCAGTGCACATGCCTCCCTTAGTATGCAATGCAATCAGGCACCCCAGTATCCACTGCTGGACACGGGCCTTGTCATGCACCGTGCATGGGGGATGTAAGGCCTTAAAACGCCACGCTGGCCAAGTGGGTTGGCGAGTCCACTCTTTTAGATAGTTCCTCTGGGCTTTTGGTAGCCGCTTTGTTATGCCTAAGTCGCCTTTTACGACACCCACGGGAAGCGACGGAGTAGTGCCATTTTATGGCCGGCGACATCGCACGGCACATCTCCTCTTAGTATAGTAGTCACGAAAGGAATTCGGGCAACAATCCACCACGCAGATCCATTACAGGTTAGTGTATACATAAGATGTATGTTTTTAATTCTTGGACATGCTATTTTCCTCAGTCAATCAACGTCTATCCAGAGAATGATTCATGCTAGAGCTTGTAACGCATCCACATATTGGGTGTACGCTTAATTGTTCGCTATTGGTTAATTGCAACACTATATATTCTGCATTTATTGATACAGGTTTTGACAGGTCCTCTTGTAGATTAGACATATATGTGCAATTGTGCATAAACTTGTACTTAGCGAAAAATACTACAAAGTAGAGCATTTTTTTAATATTTATGTAACAAGTATTTAATTGTCTTTTACTTGTAAGTGCATATATACGTTCTTAATGACCCGCTGACAACTAGCGTTGTGCAATAATTCTGCAGTTTATGTTTAGTTCATTTTTGGTATTGCAATATACATGTGACCCAAACGAAAAGTATTTTTTGTACCTTTTATATAATCGTGCATTGCAATTGTGTGGGGAGATGAGCCGTGAGAGGCCTGTAACCATCAGTGTAGAGACTTAGGCGGATGGTGGTGGATTTGTGTCACAATATATGGCTTATGCGTACATATAAAGAGGTACCTACATGTTTCTCGTTTCACAGGCGGTGCTAATAGAGGCAGTAATTAGTGGCACACTGGCTCTCGCAAACTGCGCGTCGTGGGACTCGCGCAACCGCTACTTGCTGGACTCGTGGCCGCTGCGTATCGGCCTCCTGGTTGCTGGCATGTCGCTTGTCGCGGTGGGTACATCTCTATTACTGTTATTATCCGTTGATTATTGATATGATAACATTCACTACCGCTAGTTAACAAACGAGACTAAAATTCTTGGGCATACATATGTAGGCGTTTAAGCAAAAATAATTCATTACTCCGGTATGATCAGTGAAGAGGCCTGACTGGGTTCCAATGTAACGGCATCGTCCAGCAGTGATGTTCTGATTTGGGAGGAAGGGACTATATCTAGCGATTGGACCGACTATGACCGCTCACATAACACTAACCTTTTTGCAGGGCGAGCTGACGGGAGCCAGCATGAACCCGGTACGTAGCTTCGCACCTGCACTCTGGAATTGGACGTGGCGCAGTCACTGGGTCAGTTGGTTTGCATTACTTATCCATAGTCGTAGTAATTCATATTAGCGCCTGTTACCTGTTTATAGCAAATAATTGAAGACAATAAGTTTTTGCCTATTCATTATGTTGGTGATATCAAACAGAACGTGGAAATAAAACTAATATTATAAAATCTCCGACAACACGACTACTTCGTAGTCGCTAAGTAGTACGTCAGTCGGTCGGACTTAGGACGACATAAAATATCGTGTTGTTTGCATTGTTGCTCAAGGATATTCATATTTTGTATAAAGTGTTACGGTGCGCCTGCGCCAGCGCGAGCGTAGGAGCATGCAGACCTGTAATTTTGCAATGTATTAATGCGAATTGTTGCAAATCAGCAATACTGAAAAGCAGCGCCCAAGTCAGCCTAGTTAGACTGAACTTGCGGCAATAGGCTGAGTTGTGTCCGTTTCATTGCTACAAATAGGTACAAGATGTAGGTTGTAATATTTTATTGTTTTCTTTTGTATGTGTATGTACGTGTATGTACGTATTTCTTACATTTGCATATGTGTTTGTTTTAGTTTGCAGATATGAGTAAAGATATTTCTATTCTAGTCTATGCAAATATTATTCGTACGCGTGATGTGTTCCGGATATCGTGTCGCAAACAGTACTGATCTATTATTATTAGAATAGTGTATTATAATATTAGGTTATAGGTATGCCGGCATATATGCATAGGTATGACGGCCTACTACGAAGAAAAGGCATCACTACTTACATGTAACATGATACCTATCCGAAAATTAAAAATAAGCAACGATTATTCTTTTTATATTATTCGAACTCCAAGTTTATACTCGTAGATTGTTTGTTTTGATGTCTTTTATCGACTCATTTAGGTCGGCGGCTGCAAAAACTAGAATTTTTTGAAACAGGAAAGTAGGTCACATATTTTCCATTCTTTTTGCGATTTTTTCAAACGTCATCCACTTGTGCCTTTCATCTAAGGACAGTATAGTATGTATTATAATACCTGCCTATTATTCTAATGTCTTTGGTCGTAGGTGTACTGGGCGGGCCCACTGGCCGGCGCGGCGGTGTGCGCGGGCGCATACCGTGGCGTGTGGCGGGCGCCGCGCGCCGCGCGCCCGCGCGCCGACCCCGCGCCGCCGCCCTCCTGCTGACGATCACTACTCCTCATCACACTAGTCAATTAGCGAAATTTAGTATAAACTGATCCTATAAGTTATATACACATTTATACAGACAGGATTGGGCCCAGTTAAGGGGAGGTCCAACAGTTCATGAAACTATTTTTATTGAACTGTTTTTTATTTTATTTTCTAGTTGAACTACTAGTTCAAACACTATTCGGATCGTTTGATTAGCATTTCTATACCAGTATACAAATAGTCAGATCACCAGTACAAAATCGCAGCGGTCACTTCATAGTCAGTGGAAAATCTTCTACGCCTTATTTCCGCCTTGAGTTTTGAGAACAAATAGTAATCACTGGGAGCCAAGTCAGGACTATTGGGTGAGGGGCGAATTCCCGTGAAGCCACACTGAAACAGCAGCTTTTGCAACTGCGGCGGCGTGGACGGGTGCATTGTCACGGTGAAGCCGCACAGCCCGCACACCCTTGCTTAGTTTTCCACGACGTTTCTGCTTGATTGTTTGTCGTAAATGGACAATAAGGTTAGCATGATAGCTTCCGGTCACTGTAGTATTGCGTTCTTTTATGTCTATGACCAATATTCCTTGACGATCCCAGAATATTGAACTCATAATCTTTTTGATGGACTTTGCCTTTATAGGCGGCGCTTCACCAGAACGACACCACTCCATCGACTCTCTTTTAGAAAGCAAATCATGGTGGACTCTCGTCTTAAACGAAATTGCTTACACCAACCTTTGATCGTGGAAAATTATGGAAAATAATTCCTGTACATGTTATTCTACCCTAGTTTGATATTGGTCGACCTAACGCCTTCTTTTGTTAGGAACTTAATCATGGAGCGATATTCTATTTAGTTTAAACATTTTAAAGATTTTGCGACTTCCTGTTGTTCTAAGAGTCGAGGAATCAAAACTAACGAAGATTGAACTCTAAAAATGATACACGAATTCGAAGGATAAATGACAATTAAAATAACGTATAATTTGTTTTTTTAGACATCTAGAAATATCTCAGGCCAGAAACTTGTGGACCTCCCTGGTGCAACATATGCATAACGTTGGATAATCCGCGTATTGTACTTGTATTCACTAATACGCACAGACTGAAGTTATTATTATTAATAATAGTTATTATTCACTTGATACTTGTTAGATGTGTTATTGTTAGACACAAACTTACAAACAGAAAACGCTCATTGAGAGAAACAAAAGCTCCTCATTAGTTCTGGCAAATTGAAAACGACTACAAACGCGAAAGACATTCGACAAGACGCGAAATCGAGTCGTGGTTTTTGCAGGTAAGCTCGTGTATAACTATTTAATTACTAATTTATTAAATAATATTTGGGGTAGGAGGAGTGCACGCTGCAATCCAACAGCCGCTGGGCCACGTCACCCCTCTTTCACAAATTGAAATATACTGCATTTCCCTCTTTATCTTATTTACCTAATGTACGTACGTGTTTCGGTAGTGAGTGAGATGTGCCAGAGCCCTTTCCCATCCTATGCCTCCCTATTTTCCCAACCCTTTGTCCAAATCCATTCCTATAGCTCCAAAGGTAAGCAGCGCATCCGAGGTCGTACCAACGTTTGTCATTTTGTACTAATGTTGCCATGTATCGCGGATGTCTATGGGCGATAGTATCCACTTACCATCAGGTGGACTGTATGACACGGTAAGTCAATGTCCAAAGATTTTCCAATTTCGTACTTTCTAAAACTGTGATCGTTTTAGATTTATTATTGGCGTCTTCAGACTTTGAGCCTGACATATAAAATGCAAGATAATAAGATGAAAGCACTTGAACTAGAAATAAATTGATTTATAAAACGAAAGCCGTAGTAAAAAAAAAACGTGTGCGGTCAGGGGACCCCCCCCCCGTCGGGAACGAAGATCATTTTTTTAAACTCCGAGTGTAATTCGAAATAAAATCTGTATGTGTATACCGAAATTTACCGAATACCGACGAACTGACACGATCACGAGAATCGCGACCATACCGTGTCCGAGCGAGAGAAAGGCGAGAAAGAGAAAGGCGTATGGAGGGGGTAAAAATCTTACGTGACGTTACATTTTCTCTCGAATCACACCTACCGCAAGCCGCGTAAAGGAACTTCGTTCCAAAAACAAAATGTTTAGAACAATCATGCTTTTTACTAGGCTGCGGCACGAGAGGATATGTTTTCCATCGTTATGTACACTTCTCGACCGAAAGCAATAAACATAGCCCTTTTGGGAAGAGACTATCGGCTAGCTTCAGTTTTGTAGAGCGTCGTCTCTGTCGTGTGCCGTTACGACAGGGACGACGCTCTACAAAACCGAAGCTAGCCAATCATAGTCGATGTGTATGTATGTCAGTGTTTTATTCCCTCGCAGGTTTTAAACGGAGCAACCGATTTTAATGAACTAGGTGTTGTTAGGTTCGTTTTGATTTCGCGAGTGCTACTGCAGTATTTGATTTTTCTAAAATTTAAAATGGCGGATTTTGGCGAAATCCATATTGACGGTCGCTTTTCAGCTGGTGATCCTCTAGATACCCAAGGAGCTGTGTGTTTATAACACGCTCCATCACTTTGGAGGGGATGGAGGTGATTGGCAAAAGGCTGGGTCGGTGCGGTCACCCCTTTTAGGCAAAGGCAAAGAGCTACCTTCCATGCTGACGGGAAGCTTATCAGAGCGTAAAGGGTCGTGTAAGCATCGGAGACAACTCAGGAGCGCATAATTTGAGCACTACTATTGGAATACCAACTGGCCTACTCTACTGTAGAGATACTAAAGCTCGCCGGACTTCATCCTATGTAAAATAGATTTCCGGCATGGAGCTTGTGCACCGCGTGAGGCATCTCTATCTTCCAGAGTCGAATTTGAGGCAAAGAGATAGCCCAGGAAGTCGGCTTTCTCCTTCGCCCCATGAGTCAGTGAGCCATCGGGTTTCCACAGTGGTGGGAAGGACGACTGTCAGAAGTTACTCTCAACGACCAGAAAAACGACCAGCCTTGGCGAACGACCAGAAAACTCTGCTTCCAGAAGGATACAATTTTTATTGTTTTGTATAGACTATATTTCGGTCCAATTACGCGAACCGTGGTCACGTCGAGACTAAGATACTGGGTGATTGTGTTGTTGCCATCGACAGACATTTGCTAATGCTTGTTTCTATACAAAAGAAAAAAAAATACCGAGCATCGTTTACGCAGTATTATGTTCACCTTTTAAAATTATTTGTTATATTCAACCTTTTGGCGTGTTTTTGAAGCACTATCAGCTTTTATTTGTTCTGTGATACCTACTATGTTTATTTCGACTACAACATTATTTTCCTTGTTATTAAGTCCATATAGCTACGACTGCAGGATAACTGGTGTGGCTCCACCCTAGTCATGAAATACCGGTCCGTTTTATTCCTTACTATAAATCAGCGCCAGCTCTAGCTCATGTAGCGCCCGGGTGCAGGTCCGCCCTCTAGTAGGCGTTTTGAACTCTTTGGAGGTGTCGCGAGCGGCGCTCGGCGCCCCCTAAGACCCTGCGCCCGTGTGCACCGCACCCCCTGCACCATAGGTAAAGCCGGCACTGAATTCAGCGCTCGACAGGCGCCCCCGGGCGCGGGGCGCCAGGGGTGCACGGCACCCCTTGCACCCCCTGGTAAAGACGGCCCTGCTATAAATAGATAACCGCATTAAAAATAGTTAAATACTTCTCACGTTATTTTTCTATATTTTTACTGTTTACGGCGATATTATTTGCTTTTCCATGGGAAGTATATGCCCTAATCACCGCGCTGGGCGGGCGGGTTGGTGATCGCAGTGCTGGGCCTCTCGCACCGGAGACGCTGCTGTCCGGCTCTGGTCTCTGGTATTTGAGATCTAGCAAATGGAACAGTTAAAACGCCATAAATCGGTTATTAGAGCTCCGTCCGTTATTGTGTGGTCTGTGAGCTCCGTCCATTACTGTGTGGTGGGGGCCTTGGGAGAGGCCTATATCCAGCAGTGGAGAGACATAAGCCGATGGTATGGTATTATTACAACGATATAATATTTTTTTTTTTTTTTTTTATTTAACAATGACATACCTAATAACGAGGTATTACATTTAAAATTACGATCTAGTCATAATATTAAGACTAATGAGTAATTTAAATTTTACCTAAATTGCTAAGTAGGGTAAAACTAAGAATGTGTCCAATATCACTTTACTTATTGTCTCTATTAAGGGGAAGTCACTCTGTTCTTGTGAACTTTATTAGGAGCACTTATTTCACTAAGTACCTACATAATATTAACACTACACTAACTCAAAAGGTTTCGTCCTTTTCAGTCTTCTGACTATGTCCGTGTTATCAAGGAGCTGGATGGCCTCAACGTTCACATGGTGATGAAGTCTTCGTTCGTGAGCTTCGGCGTATTTTTTAATAACGTTGGCAACGAGGTCCACTTTAAGGTCCCGATGGAGGTAGGTCATTTCTAATGTACCAGGGCGCATTGACCACGCCCCTAAGTACTTTGTTCTGGAATAAATTAAAAAAAATTAAATATAATATGTCCATCCAAATCAGATTCCCTCTGGGAGCATACGTTCGTATCCTACCGATTGCGTCATGTCAATAAAAGGCGAGCGTATGATGCATACTGATTTATACAATAATAATTATATATATACCGACATTAACATTTCTTATTGACCTGACACCTATGTCAGTGTTGGTTCTCTGTCCATATGTTATTAATTTTTAACAAATTAATAACATATGGGTCAGGAAATACTCAGACAGATGATCACAAACATTTGTCTTTAAACAAATGAGTGTCCGACCGGGAATCGATCCCGAGACCTTTCGCACAGCAAGCCACCAACTGCTTGCCAACTGGGCTATCCGCTCATTAACCGATTAGACCCGTTAATCGATTTATGACGTAATACTTATTCTATAGTAGTTCACTCTGGTTACGGAACTGAGTAAATAACAAATTTCGGTTTGTTTGCCCCACAACTTTATAGGACCTAGGAACCTCAAAAAATTTAAAAAAATGCCCCTTTAAAACAATGCAAAAATAAGCCCAGTGTGTAAATTTAACTACTCTTACTTAAAAACGCAAAACGTACCGATATAGTAAAACTATTCCTTTTGGACTATTACTACTTTTGGAGGAGGTAACAGGGTAATACGAACCCTCGATTTTCTCGAATTAAAACAGGTATTTATAAAAACCGCTTGCACTCATCCTCCCGGAAGCTCGATCACGAAACTATTAGGTACTATTTTCACATAGAACTAGTTTCACTTAATTACGTACGTACTAACCGGCCCACCTGTGAAGCAACCTAGTCGTAACACCAATCTAAACATTTTTCTATATATTTATCTATTAATTTGAAGTACCTACTTATACTTTAAAGTACTTAGTGGATACTGAAAGGGCTGGTTGCACACTCGTACTACTCTTACTCTGTTAAGTGAACTAATTATATATTTGGTATTATCTTTTTAGTCACACGAGGCAAACAGAAAATTAATCAGAAATTACAACGGACTTTAGCCCACAAGGTCACGGTTTCACAATGTAATTACATAATAAATGGATTCGTTTTTGTTCACTTGTTTTTGTACATATGCGAGTTCCGTTTGCGTAGTTGGACCGTAAGCCTATGGGGATATGGGTTCCGATTGTAACAAAATAACAAATAATAATATTCGCCATGTTGCTTTACGCTTTTTTTCCGAACTCTATTTTCTAAGGAATTTAAATACGAGTACCTAACAAAGGAGCCGCGGGCGGTGATAGATAACACCGTGTTTATATTCGATAATAATATTAATAACTTACTGTTACGCGGGAACCGGTCGGGTTATCGTCCACCACATGTTGTACACAAACAGTTGTGCTCAATAACTATTTTACTTACTGTTATAAAGCACTCTCAGT
Source organism: Sesia bembeciformis (assembly GCA_943735995.1). NCBI lineage: Eukaryota > Metazoa > Arthropoda > Insecta > Lepidoptera > Sesiidae > Sesia > Sesia bembeciformis. The sequence goes on along the minus strand of OX031028.1, from coordinate 34,981 downwards.
GGAATAAAGACATAACCCAAAAATTATAACTTTTCAGTATCTACAACAAAATAACTATAAAATGTTGGATAACTTTTTATTATATTTTTTCTTACGAGTTTTTATATAATATTATTAAAATAATATAATTGTAATCAATATTAGTTTCAGTAATGTTATATTTAGCTTATTATTTTTCCCCACGACGGAACGGAGATGGTGTACTATAAATTATAATACATTTGGGGTACCAGACTGTATGTATGTTTGTGTATCTCTGTTACCACTTTTCTCTGAAACGGCTGGATGATTTTGAAGTGGTATTTTGTAAACATTTTATTGTACCTTGGAGCATGTTTAAGGTTGGGTGTTGCGGTTATAACTCACCAGGGGGCGCCGCTGTACCAAGTTAAAAGTTGTAATGCTTGGTTTATAACTTCTAAAAGAATGTACTTATTGGAATGCGTCTTTCTGAAGTGAGTAGTTAAAGAGGTGTATATTATACACATAACCATCAGCATCTGATGCTGAAGCTGGAGGTAGGTAAGGGAACTCCTTGAAATTTGAAGGCACAATGGTGGTGTTTGAACTCATTTTTTGGAGTTGTTTGATAAGTACAATGAAGAGTTCTAATACATAGTGGAGAATATGGTGTATCCAACAGCCGACTGGGTGTGTCGGAAGGGTCGTATTATCTCATTTCAACAGAAGATTGATGTGTACGAAAGTGATTATAATTTCCCATACCTTTATTGGTTATCCAAATTAAACAAATAAATGAATGCATTTATTAGAATGCGAATTTGTGTTGTTAATAGTTAAAGGTGTACCTACACTTTATATATGACCGTCAGCGTCTGATGCTGGAGCCTATAGTGGATAAGGGAACTCCTTGAATTTTGACAATTTAGAACTATCGTGTTTGGACAAATTTTTTGGCGATGTTTAGTTCGATGAACAGTTCTAGTACAATTTACGCTGCTGTATGTTACAGCAGACTGGGCGTGTCTGACTGGCCGAGTTTTTTCACTCTCACAGAAGACCGCTATGTACAAACTGCCTACAAACGTGTCCGGAAGTGAGTGAAAGTTGCTCAAACTCCGGGAACCCTTAATCCGGTGGATCCCCTTCGAATCCTTTCCTTATTCTTAATTTTTAATATTTCTTAAGCGAAATATAAAGTACACGCGCTCGGCGAATGGATAATATTCAGCGTAATGATATTATAATATATGGTGTTTATAAGCCATATATAATTATAAGCGTATGGTGTTATATTACCACGTTATATTACCTGATAGATGAAATGGGGTGGGATGGCATTGGATAAGATAAGATTGGATGTTAAAGTGCATCCAACTCGTCAGTTGAGTGAGCGTATCCAATCGATCTAGCTCGATAATGTTATACAAAGAGCAATTTGTATCATTAACAAGTATTTACTTATTATTATAGTCTAAACTCTTCACAGACACGGCGAGTGATTAATTTGTTATTGATTCTTTACACGAGAAAACGGTGATATATTACAGTAGGTAATGTATGCTTTTAGAGAAAGTTTTTCCCGATGACGGTTGTACTTGGGTGCATTTAAGGAAATAAATATTCTTATATATTCTTATCTAAAAATGAGAAGACAAAGTTAAAAAATTGGATAGAACTCCCGACTGTTAAAAAACTATTGCCTTTGAAAAGGTTAAAATAAAAACATACGGTGATATGTAGTTTTACGAGTAAACTATTGCAAATTGTCAGCAAAACTGGTTTATGTTGTTTATTTTCACCTTTTAGAGGTTATTAAAGTTTTTAACGTTTTTTTTTAAAAACGACTAAAATTAATATTCAGTCATTACTTTGTCGGCGAATAAGTTTGAAAAAAAAATTGGGTATGTGTAGTTTAGTGTTTTTTTTTCTAAATAATGGTAAAAAGTAAATTTCGATATAATACGACTTACGGCTTTGTTATTTTTGTTGTCTTTATGTATTTCGGTTCTTCGTTCCCCAATAGGATAAATGTTGTGTGAATTATTTTAAATCACCCAATATGGCGGTCGGACTTTTTCCGATTAGCAGTTAAGAAAATGACTACCTAAGTAATCTAGAAAAAAAGGTGCCCAAAATTAACATTTCTAGACGAAATTGACTATTGAAATTGATTTTACATTAGTGTAAAATCACCGTACTTAACTGATAATCTATCTATAATTTAGAGCCCTATCTACTGATAAAAATATGCGGATATGTACACAAATAAATTATACACTGGATTGGTCGACGGCCCGGCGCCGGCGCAGGTGTGGCGCTCTGCCGTTTCTCGCCACTCTGATAGTGATTTTTAGTATTTAATCGTAATATCTACCTACGTTTTGTTATAATCACTAGGTGATAAAATAAAGTTAAAAATTCTAAGTCGACTGCTCTCAAATTAATCTCGTAAGATGAATCTCCACTAGAGTAAAATTACCGAAGCGAATAAGGCGCGACATTTACATTTAGATATTAGATACACTATTTAGATAAACAAAAAGCGCGTAGGTATCTCTACTTACTTCAACGCAGAAAATTTGCTCGAGTGAAAATCCACCTTAGCATGTTTTGAAACATGTTTCAAATCCTCATATTATTTTTAATCTCCACGATTTTTCCTAAGACTATAGTCTATTCCCTTTTATAACAAGGCAATATTTTGAGATGCAGTTCATTTATTATGATTTGTTACTAGCATTTCGAAATTTGTTTCTCCGTTGTGCTACAAGATGGGGCTCTTCATTAGAGCTGGCTGTGAACTGATTCTCGAAGGTCGACGGCGCACACGCATGATGTTGCAGGTGTACGTACGTGGGCGAGGCGACGATGACCATTTACCATCATGTGGACTGCACGCTCGTCTGACATGTCTTCTATTAAAAAAAATGTTAATGTAATGCTAATTTTGATCATTTCAAAGAATGTATCTGACTGACAATTTGACATTGCCATACACAAATGACACATATCAAATGAGGAAGGCTTGGACCGGTCGCCCACTACCTGTTTCCCGTGAAGTTGACGAAGAGCGTTACTTGAGGGATTCCGATTAAACTTTTGCAACGAGATCTCTCGATATTCCAATAACCAATCAATTTCAGTTTGTTACATGATATGTACCAACAGTAGGTATAGTTCTTACATTAAGTCAACAGTCAGCCACCGCACGTTTGACGATGCGATGACAGCCGGCGATAACCTCGTGCAGCACGTGGAGCCCGCTCCAGTGGGCGTCGCACACAAACACGCACACACACGCAGCACAGCTACTACTCCACATTGATAACATCAAAGTCAACCAAAGAATACAAGTAGCTGATATCGGAATAAGTACACATGTCATTTCCAATAAGATAAAATGTCTTAAAGGATTTTGTTATTTCTATTGTTATCGTAAGAGTTCTTTAATTAATAGGACATTCTTGACTTTGGAATTGCACAATTATGAGCATATTTACGTAACATAATCTGAAGAATAGGACTTTGGTTAAAATTTTCTAACTTATAAATTGTTTCGAGAATCTGTTTAAATAGAAACGTACCTACTATTTGATGTCAGATTTGGCCGACGAACAACGAAACGGAGACTACAAGCGAATACAAGAAATACTCCGACAAAATAATTCATTGAATCATTCAGTTCGCATCACTTTCAAATTTACAATTTAATATTCAGTTTTTTATCCAATACTGATCAGCGGCGCCCGCGACTTCGTTCGCGAGAACTTTACTCTGATTCCTGTGGGAACTCTATATAGGATTTGGATAAAAATATACTCAAATGTTAACCCCGTACATACAATACAATACTATACTTCATTAAAATTCATTTAGTAGTTTTTGCGTGACGCACGTTCTGACTATTCTAAATAAGTATTGTTTTCGACTCTGTATCATTTGTACTTTACATCGCAATCACTTATTCAAAAAGTATATAATATAGGTACAGACACGGCTTTGTTACGATTTTCTTAAATGTATAAATTGGGGTTGATAAAATAAACGTGATGACAGTAACAAAAGTCAAGAAAACACTGACCTATTTTCATTGGTGTTTTGATTAAAAACTTGGCAAGTTTTCGGTAACGTTGAAAATTATTTTCGTAGCGTGATATGACATAGTGTGAATTCAGATAGCTTTGCTACAAACCAGTTTTGCTTTTAAATAACCTTGAACTTTTTATAAGTTATTACTCGGGTATTTAATTTTATGACATAAGTCGCGAACTTATCTTCGTCTGTTATCGCGATTCGCAAGCTATTGACGAGTTCCAATGATGGGCTAGAATTAGTGGAGCGATTAGTGAGGAAATGAATCCCAATTATTCGTAATTATGAGCCTCCGTGTATCGTCCATTTGCAAATAACGGAAATCGGTCCACGTACAGTAAGTACGTCTTTGAGAATAAGAAATTATTTACAATATTTCTTATGACTTAATATTAATAACAAAAATTCTATATAGATATCAATGGTCTCCACCGCAGGTAGGTACTCGCAATTTTATTTAAAATATCCTTGGAATAAAGAAGCTGATACGCGATATATGCCAATATCAGTCAAGAATTACAAACGTTGGCACATTTACAAAAGTAGGCAGCGCATGCGGACACGCATGCGTTGCCTACTTTTGTAGATTTAGAAAAACGGATTGGAAAGGAGAGGGAATGGGTAGGTGCTTTATTGAGGGGGAGAGTGCATGCTGCAATCCAACAGCCGCTGGGCGCGCTCGACTGGCCACGTTACCCCTCTCTCACAGAAGACTACCTTGAAATGTACTGCATTTCCCACTTTATCTTATTAACCTAATGTACGTACGTGTTTCGGTAGTGAGTGAGGTAGTGTGCGGGTTCTGACAAAGGTCACCGACTTCCGAAACACATACGTTTTACAGTAGTCTTCTGTCTTCAAATATTATTAGTTATTCTAATTAATGCAAGTTGTACACACAGCCAACACGAATGCTGTCGTTTGTCTATGAATGTTTGTTTCTATCTGGCTATGTAAATAATTTGTTACAATGTTATGTGGATTATATCATTAGGTCATCGTTTAGAAATAGATTTAAACTTTTAATGTCCAATGGCCTTGAGATTTCTTTATATAAATATACTCCGACAATATTTATGGTTTGATCCCACGCTGTATTACTTATTATAAGTAACCAAACCAACAAATGATAGAACATTTATTTTAATTGTTAAGCGATATATCCACGATTTACTCGAAAAATATATATATATATATATCTCATTGTTATAAATGTACCATCTTCATTGAAGGTCGGCGGCCAGTCTAACAATTTCAACTTAGAGCTTTAAATAATGATGCTTTTTTAAATTATCAGCGAAGGTTTCTCAGCCAAGACGTACCTACTCCTTTTGCCCGGTTATCTCTTTGGATCTTCCTTAGATCGCGTATCATCTGTATCATCTCGTATTTCTGGTTCGGTAACATGTTGCGTACTTTAATAAGAATATTCTAGCTTTCTTTTCATTGCGAAAAGATCTAACACAGCTACATTTGGCACTCTGTCTCTCTAGAACATTCTTAATAAAATAATATACCTAACTACTGCACAACAGTGCTGGCCTTAGCGTTTTCACCGTTCTTTGCAAGGTGTGCCTGCGCCCGTCTGCTGCGTACAGCGCCTCCAATTTTAGGCGCCCTCCGGCGCCCTGTTACGGGTCACATACTACTACGAGCCACTACTACCGGTAAAGCCGCCACTGCTGGACAATAAATGATACGTTGGACTTTTTGAAAGTAATATCAAGTTAGATATCGTAAGTCCTCTAGAGAAAGATTATTCTAATTCCTAACAAGGCGTTTGTGCAGAACTTCAAACTAAGGTACGGTACACCAGGTGAAATAGCAACGGACATAGGATCGAGTTCATCTTGACCACCACGACGAAGGTACGTAGGTAAATTGTTAAACATAAAACAAATTGGTCTTCCGGTAGAAATGTAAAATTACCAGTAACTGGGGTGACAATTATGTAAAACCTACGTCTAATGTAGACCTAACTACTTTTTGAAAAAGTGGTTCAATTGAAAAACTCGTCATTATTTATATACAATATAACGTTTAATAGGCTAGCATACTCGTTAGATAAGGTAAGGAACACAAGTGGTCTGATTAATAGTAGGTACTCCTAAGTACTTTACATCTCCTATACCACTTGAAAATCTGTATACTGAACCTACACACCACTGCTATAAAATTCGAAATTAAGAAATACGTCAGAGAATTAACGTCACCGGCATAGTTCTCAGCCTGCAAATGTTCTATTGACCTTTGTGTGTTTATATGTGGAATAGTCTTCGATATACTGATGCGCTGAACTCCCAGGTACCTACTGATGTCGTTCGCTTGGAAAAGAAGGTTGAGTTGCTATCGAGTAACCGAGTGGGACCAGGGCACTCCCATCATTGAAAAAAGAGTTTTAATCAACAACAATCGACTGAAAACGTGATGAAACGTCAGAAGTGGATTATTCCTATAACAATGCTCTGTTTGGGTATTTACGTATTGAACTCGACGTCACAATAAAAATCACAAAAGTAGAAAAACTGACAACTACTTCAAGAAGGAGGAGGACTGTTAATTTTAATAACTAACTACGTTTCAGAAATTAGTTTATGACTTTATAAAAAGTTTATTACATTACTAACACTGGTTTACATGAAATAGTAGCCTATGTGTTAATCTAGATTACAATCTATTTGTCAAGTTTCAACGAAATCGCTTCAGCCGTTTCGACGTGATTAAGTAACAAACTTTCACATTTATAATATTGGTGGGATTTCATTTTCGTTATCTCTTATTTCACATTGTATCTTTTCTTTGATTATAATCAATTGATGATTTAACAAATTTAAATCTTGCGTATTTCGTAGATTACGTCCGCGGATATTGTAAGTGTAGTGTGTTCCCATCCTGGACTACCCACCACTTCAGTCAACTCGTGACTACGGCAGGTGTAACCTGTGCCGAAACGTCGACTAGAAATACATAAAAGGTAAACAAAAGCCTTTAATTGTACGCGTTCAGACACGTTCAGACACGTTCAGATACGTTCAGACACGTTCAGACACGTTCAGACACGTTCAGACACGTTCAGACACGATCTACAATATGACATGTGTACGAAACGAGAAAGTTTAAAAAGTGATACATTTGATGTGCCGAATAACAAATAGGTACCTACATACATATTTCTTTAATATTTTTTTGAATCGAATGAAAGTTTAGTAAGTTATAGGCTTGCTTCTTCCCTAACAGATGAGCGGGCGGACTTGGCGAAATTTTAAAAGTTCCTTTGTTTCTTGGGAACACTTTCTTTCGGATCAGAAGCTAACCAACGACTAAAATATAGTTGAGCTTACTTTTACATACGATCGGGACATTTAATAAAAAAATGGATCTGACATGTCCACTTTTCCAGGCGTGAGAAATGTTGTAAATACAGACAAATATATCAGACTCGACTTGTTTGCATAGTACCTATCTAATGATATCTAAGTTGAATTTGATTATTTGCCTGCGTATGTGCGGTGTTAATGTCGCGATAAACATCTCACACACCGTCGTTTACGCGTTTACGTCCACGTGAGTGTGCACCCAATCCACCCAGAGTTGCAAGTATCCATGGGCGTACCACTTATCATCATGTGCCCGTCCGGTCTGCCAACTCTTCTATATAGAAAAAATACCACGCTCTCAGGCCGGCCAACCTTCACATAAACTTTTAGCACTTTTTGAATGATTAGCTCGTGCCCAGTGTACTAAGAGTCCCGGATTGTAATTCCGGTCCAATGAACATTCTTTATAGGATAAAATCGGAAACGGAAAATTCTACCTAAATTATCGACATAACTCACAGAATTAGCAAGCTGTAATGGCAATGAGCAGCTGTATCAGCTGCAGGACCTGCAACCGATGGAGTAGACGACTCCTTGAATGGAGACACATATTTTGAAACGTAGAGTGGGCGTTTTACAGCCAGGTGGACTGATGACTTAAGTCTCTAATAGTGGCTGGATGAAAAGATCGGAAGCTCATGTGTGGTAATGGGTCTTAGGACAAAACCTATATCCGATAGTGGAGTGAAACGCGACTTGTTGCAACGAATACAGAACATTGATTTTGGTCTAAATTTGGATGATCTACATCACGCCGTTTGAATGAATTGTATGGGTCTGGATAGTTTGCTTTCGATCTTATGGATCTCTGGACCCATAAGTTCATGACACAAAGAATTTTAAGGTGAACCATTGAATTACACGTTATTTATTCATTTTATTTTGGATTTAGGTATATGGGCCTGTAAATGGAAGACTTGTTAAACTGTCAACGGTGGCATGATAACCGTGCAATGTTAACAATAAAATAACCATATCAATTCAGAGGTAAAAGTGATTTTATCGTCAATTTTATATTTGTATGCGGTGTCAATGCACTGTTGTCATTCCAACTATTATAAGGTTGAGGGCAAGGAGCGTCGCACGTCACCGTTGCAGATTCCAGCCAGCCAGGGTTGTCGCCGCTATAAGCTCAGGGTGGTGATGGTGGCGATATGCGCCGGCGCCGCAGCCGCGGGCGCGCCTCCACGCCACGGGCCGCAGTTCATACGCGACGGTCGACCGCGCTACACCGTATTGCTCCGCACGCAATATCATTCCACATATCACCAGCACCGGGCACGACATGCCGCAACTAGGTCAGTAGTAACCACAACCACCGCGTCCCCTTCCGGGACCCGCCCTAAAGGACTGGCTTCATTATTTTTAAATTTATATGTTGTCATATTTATTGTTTAGTTAAAAATAAATCAGCGCAGAAATATAAATATTGTAATTTATTTCTAGTTGTGTCGCGTCTATCGTTTGTATTAATATCGGTTACTCGTTCTTCTTCGTTTCTGAAAAAAATGCATTGAAAAAATTTATTGTCTAATTTATTAGTCTTGTTTTTTGTACTAATAAATCTAAAATTCATGATCACTAAGTCAGTATGTATGTTGATATTTATGCTCCTTCAAAATAAAAGTGTAAATAATGTTGATTTTACCCAGTGTCCGTTTAAAACGTACTGTAAAAGCTGTCTTGAAAAGTTGGTATGTTGTAGATTGGACTTTGTTATTGCGAGGGGGCGGCTTGTTTTCGTCTTTTAAAAATACCTTTCAGTATTTGTATAAGACATTATTATAAATTCAGTGAGACGTTTACAGATGAACGGTATAAACACGTGAGTAAACAAGCACTCGAAATACTTCCGTTTTTATATCCACATCGGCATATTTTTATTTCTTGCTATAGACAATTAAAAAATCAGTTTGTTAAAGTTGAACAGATCGCTATTGATTTCTTATTTAATTTACATTAATAGTCATTAGAATGCGACGCAGAACTAGCGTTTACCGTGCGACCGGTATTTATGCTAATAATGTGTCCAAACGAACTACCAACGCACCGCTTCCGCGCCCCTGGTAGCTTGAGCCACATTTGAAAAAAAAAACACTTCTTCACAGCTACTAACGCGCTTGGATGCGTAAAACGATTATTACACTACACATGAAAACAAAAATTAAGACAAACTATTTTAATCAATTATTGCGCATCCAATGGCACAATATAACAAACTGCAGGAAAATACAATACAATAAATACTTTAGAATACATACGTTTATTTATGGTCAAAAGTACCTACATTGATGGAAATATTCGAAGAGTCCCTCTCGGGGACAGACGTATGGGACAGACTGGAATAGTGCGACCATTTATGTATGTCTCGCCTCGTAGGCATACAAATATACACAAACATACAAGCAAATAAAAGAATCCAGGAGTTAACAGCACCTCAGTAAATCACTCGAGTCGGATCCATACAATAAACATGAACATTTTGGACTCTGTCTATTGTGTCTACAAATCGGACCTCACAAAAGCAAACCAAATGTATTTAGTATAAATAATAAGGATTTTATTAGTGACTAGCCGTGTGCCCGATGAGAAATCTCTTCGGCAACATCTGAGGAACTTTTACACCCTTAGGGGATGAATTTTCAAAAATCCTTTCTTAGTGCTCACTACGTTATGTAAGGAACTCCTGTGCAGAATTTCATGCTTCTAGACCCACCTGTTTAGGCTGTGCGTCGTCTGTCGGTCAGTCAGTGATAGATTTTTATTAAGTACATGATTAAGACAACAAATTATTATAAATCGAACAAAGGATATAATAACAGTTCCATTATCCAATACGATAGTAGATAGATAAGTAGGTCGATAGCGGCACGATTGCTTTTGTGGTAATTTTGGTTTAGGTATAGTTTATACGACTGATTTCCATAAGGGTTTCTGTACTTTATTTCACTTACCTTGCACAGTTTGCTCGTAATATACCTACTTACACTGTATGGGTTTCATCAATGCAGGGCTTATGGTATTTACTTATGGTGCAGGGTGTGCGGCGCACAGGGGCGCAGGGTGTTAGGGGGCGCCGAGCGCCGCTCGCGACGCCTCCAAAGAGTCTACTAGAGGGCGCCAGGGTATTGATTGCACCCGGGCGCTACATGGGCTAGAGCCGGCGCTGCATCAATGACAAAACAAATGAGCCTCTAGAGCGGTTAAAATAATTCAGATCTAGATAATTAGCCTAGATAATCTAGATAAGATCTAGATAGTTAAAATAATTAGCCTCTAGATCTTTAATTCACCAAATCGTATTTAACACACCGCGTGGGCTGACGCGATTGAGAGTAGAGGCGAGGCTCTAGCTGTAAGCCTAGACATTGCGAAAGCTTTTGACCGGCTATGGCATAAATCGCTGCTTTCTAAGCTACCAACTTTCGGGGTACCCGAGGGTTTATGCGAATGGTTTGCCAGTTTCCTGATTGGACGGTGCATCAGAGTCGTTATCGATGATAGCTGCTCCGACAACATGTCTATTAATACTGGCGTCCTGCAATGCAAGGCTTCGTGCTATCCCCAACTCTGTTCCTTCTGCGTATCAACGATCGCAAATTGATGACACATTGTTATGCAGGTGACAGCACTGGGGATGCCTTGTACAGGGGTCGCGGCAACATCCCTCGGGTTGAAGTGGAAGAGAGTCGCGTCAGGCTTGTGTCTGAAATCGAAGAAGCTTTAGATCAAGTCTCGATTTGAGGTTCTCTAAACCTAGTCGATTTCAACCCCAGTAAGACGCGTCTGTGCATTCACCGCTAAAAACGCCCCTTTTGTCGTAGCACCTCGCTTTCAGAGCATACCTCTTAAGTTCTCGGAAAGTGTCCAGCAAAGTCCAACTTAAGGGTCATCTGGAAAATAAAGCCAAAATGGCCTCCAAAAAGCGCGAGCAGCGAAGCAGTACTTCACCCCTGGGCAACTTCTAACGCTCTACAAAGCTCAGGTTAGACCCCACTGGAGTACTGCTCACATCTCTGGGACGGCGCACCGAAATATCAATTGGATCGATTTGACTCCATCCAATGATGTTCTGTTCTAATTATCGACGATCGCACTCTCACGGGCGGTTTAGAACCCCTCAGCGTTCGGAGAGACGTTGCGTCTCTGTGTGTTCTACCGCCTGTACAATGGGGAATGCGGCCCAAAACGCTAAATGCGACCCTAGTGTTGCAGGTGTCCATAGGCGACTGTAACATTTACCATGACGTGGGACCGTCTGCTCGTCCGCCTACTTCCCTATAAAAAAAGCGTATTTAAATAATGACAATATACCGAAGTCATTCTTTTTGAAAACTTTTTAAAAGAACTAGCTTGTTATGTCACGAAGACAAAAATATTTTCGTACACTTCCTTGTGATGAGGCAATAAAGTTGAGTCTAGTTGTGCTAATGTTTCCCGAAAAACAAGTTTAGATTCATTTATCTCTCTCATCGGTGGTGCCAGTGACTTCGTTCGCGTGAACTTGGATTTCCATAAGAACTTCATAATTTATCTGGATAAATAGTACCTTAAATGTTAAACCAGCATATAAGATATAGCTATGCCAAATTTCATTGAAATCCGTCCAGCGGTTTTTGCGTGATGCGCGTTCAAACAGACAGAGAGACAGACAAAAATTCCAAAAAATGCTGTGGGCTCTGTATCGCATATACTGTACGCTGCAATTATTTTTTCAAAATCTACTCCGCCTAAAGGAAATATTTCATGTACTAGCACGGCTCTATTGTGATTTTATTACACTATGTAGGTATAGAATGTATCTTTGTTTGCAATTATGTTATGACGTAAATATTCTTCGTGGATCCCATAGTTTTTAGGTCTCCATCAAAACCTTGTTGTGCGTCTCGGTATATCTTCAGTATAATTAGAAAAAAAAATCTGAAACCTAATTATAAAAAGCAATTTTTGTGTAAGCAATAATACAAGATATGTATTATAATAAAATTGTTTTTGGGACTTTTTGGAGGGAACTCGAGAAGTAAAGTTTAATAGTTTGTGGTTTAATAGTGATAATTTATTAAACCTTAAGTGTTTTCCGTGTGTGGTGTTTGTTATAATGACGCGATAAATAAAAGCGTGGGACTGCATTTTTCGTGTGTTTCCACGGAGTCCTCTTCTGTCCTCAGTAAACCTACTATCGGTTTATTGAGCGACTCCCGACTTACTTCTGTGGGACTGGACACGTAGAGGATACGTTTTAGACTTTGAAATTGTTTATTACGAAGAAAACTTGACACTGGCAGTATGCGCTAATTGCACCATTGCCATAATATATGAAAATAAATTGTTTACGTATTACATTAACACTTGCCAATGATTTCTCATTACGTAGCTGCTGCCTTTACTTCGATTCTAAGAACTTCTAAAGTCATAAAATCCGCACTCAAGTCACTGGAGACGAAATCAATGCGGAGAATTCGATGAATAGCAAACGTAGTGTTAGTGACTTTTAAGTCTTTTAGAGAGATAAGTAAAATGTAAATAGATGTTAAAGTTTAAGTAAGTAGTCATAGAGTTGCGGGTAGATAGTTACTTCCTTTGGGGAGCCTCAGGGATCCTTCTTAAAACCACTATTTGTCATGTTCATCGGCGATATTGTTGATAGCGACATTACCAAAGACAAATTGTTAAAACGAAATATTTTAGTACAATTATGTAATTAGTATGTATCTCGATAATTTATATATACATGTATGCCCTGTTAGATGACCTTTAATAAAATAAAAACAATGTAATGCGTAATGCTAGCAAGGGTCATCAACTTATCACAATAAATTAATCAAGTTTGTGGATAGTAACTGGATGAGAAGAGAGCAAGGTTGTATGTGGCTTATTGTCAAATGCCAAAACTTGTGCATCAATTACTAAAAATATTATTCTTGATTTGCAATAACTAAAAAGCTAAACATAAGTTAATTATTTAAAAAACCCGTCTGCGTCCAATTCATATATGAACACATAATATATTGAAATATATTAAAATTAACGAAACCAGGAAATTGCATATTTACTGCATACAAGAACTGGTTTGTTTTGTTTTGTGAATAACTAAGTACCTACTCTACTATTTTCACAATGCAATATCAATCATCGAGCAGTCGGGACCAAATATATTTATTTTGTAGGTAATATGGTTCCGACAGATTTGAGTCTGATACTGTATGGTCAAAATAATAGAGTAATTCATAAAACACGTTTTTTAAAAAAAAAACCCGACGCGCGGCGCTGAAAAATAATTAATTAAAAAAAACCTTAAAAGGGGTGAATTAAATTATTCAACCAGTTTTGTATCAGATCAATTTGCAATAGTCTCTTGTGTAAATTAGTAGAGAAATATAGCGTCTATAGATTACGTAACATGGGTGCAGAGTTGCAGAGTTGCAGAGCCACGCTGGGCCACGCTGGACCACGCTGGACCACTACCGAGTAAAAAAAAAGTGTAAAGTCGTCGAATATAAATATTTACAATACTTACCCAATTTTAATGTGGTTTTCAATTTAAGAATAACAAGAAACAGTGTTTTAATTCAGACCTACTGTATAAATAAATAAATAACGCCACCCTCAATTGCACACACTAGGATTCCGTGTGTCGTGGCCTTCGGAGACACACACAAAGACCACCCAGACTCGAGCAAACATTTATACAATTGAATGTCCAACTGAGAATCGAATCTAGGACCTTTTGCACATCACGCAGGGGTACTACCAACTGGGATAATCGGTCATCAAAACAACCAACATTTAAATAATTAAATTATTGGCAATTTTGAAGGCTACATAGCTTATGATACTATTATACGAATAAGGTGGCACCGAAGCGCGCGGCCCATTCGCTGGTAAACGGCTTCACCGTATGAGTAAAACGGATTATTTACTCATGTGGCTTGACTCTGCAGCTCTCTGAAATACTTACGCAAACTCGGACGGTTGCGACTGTTCTGCTGACAGGTGGTTTATTCAATTACAACTGCAGATAGGCAGTTCTGACTGCAAAGCCTTGTAGTCCCAGTGCCTACCACAATCCCACTTGGCGGTGCTAGTGGGAATTAGCTAGATAAGTAATATTCTATTAGCTAGCTAGATAGATTAGCTCAGTAATATTAGCTAAATTATTAAATTGGTGGATTATTAAATTGGTGGATTATTAAATTTCAAAAACACTTCAACAAAAAGAAAAACTTCAAAAACGCTAATGATATTAAATTTGTGGAGGCAGGTTCTGGGGAGGCGGTAGCTTGGGCGCGGCGGTGGTGGCGAGCGCTGCTCAGCGAGCTGGTGGCCACTGCGCTGCTGGTGCTGCTAGGCATCGGCTCGCTGCTGCCATACGGCGGATTGCCCGCGCCGCTTGCACACCCCGCTCTCGCCTTCGGCTTCGTCGTGCTCGCCAACGTGCAAGTGTTCGGGCCCATCTCCGGCGCACATATGAACCCGGCTGTCACGCTCGCCGCGCTCATTTTCGGTAAGGTGAGCGCGGGCGTCTCGGCCGCGTACTTCGTGGTGCAGACGGCGGGTGCCCTCGTTGGGTTCGGCATACTGGTGGCGGTGGCGCCGATGACCGCCATTATGAGCGGGGCGGGCTGCACGGCCCCGGCGGCTGGCGTGTCAGCGTTGGGCGCCACCGTGGTGGAGGCGGTGCTCACCGGCATGCTGGTGCTGGTGTGCTGCTCCCTGTGGACGGCGCACGACGATGCGCGGCCCGACCTTGGCGCGCCCGTTAAGTTAGGCCTTACCGTCGCTGGACTCGTTTACGGCGGGGTAAGATAGTGGCTTTTTTATTACAAATATTTTTAAATCGATCAGCATAATGCGCCTTTTAAACATTCGGATTATGCTACAAAACATTGTTTTTAGCCTACGTTCTATATTATAACGGGGATTGTGGTTGTCATTTAAAAAAAAAGATTTTATGTCTAAAAATCCCTTTTATTTATAATTTCACTTTGAAAAAATTGCACTTAATAAACTTAGAAAACTCGGAGGCAGCGCCGGCTCTAGCCCATGTAGCGCCCGGGTGCAATCAATACCCTGGCGCCCTCTAGTAGGCTCTTTGGAGGCGTTGCGAGCGGCGCTCGGCGCCCCCTAAGACCCTGCGCCCGTGTGCGCCGCACACCCTGCACCATAGGTAAAGCCGGCACTGCTCGGAGGGTTACCGGCCGCGACGATGTCGAGTCTCAACCGAACACTGTTTTCTTCGTCATTCTGTACTGTAATCCAGCTCAGCACACCTTTAGGGTTCTGGGATATAACATTTCGTTTCGTATACTTGTATTTGGCTCTATTGTGTAATTACAATATCAAATGGGTACTACGAATATATAGTGAATTCAGAGAATCCAGGATACATTCTGAAACCAATTTTTCTACTTTTAAGCGCGTCTGCAAAGAAATCAGAATTGCTGCATTACAAAATAATGAGAATCTAGTCGAGCTATTCCTTTACAAAAAATATTAACTTTTAATCATAGACATACTAACTTAGTACGGTGCAAGGGTCTTGGCCCGACTGGATTGCACCACTCTCTTACCCAGTTTTAGAAGCAATCCGCTAACAGTAAACTTATTCGACGTCGGGGTAAGGCGCACCAGTTTTCCAGTTAGGATAACAGATGTTTACAATTGCAATTAGATATGCCATTGGTCGGCAGAATATTTAGCAGTACTTTAGCATCACGTACTCTGGGAGCTGTGAGCTGGTATAGGTAACGGTTACCATTACCATCTGTTTTCCTTACTTTATCTTGCGAGTAATATAAGTCTTCTGAAATATTTCAATATTTGAATCCTTTTGTCCTACTACCTGCTAAATTTCTTTATTAATACGAACGTTCGCCCACGTGCATGTGCGTGTGCGTCTGCATCGTTCCAGGGCTGCCTGACCGGCGCGAGTCTCAACCCGGTGAGAAGTTTAGCTCCGGCTATCCTTCAAAATTCATGGCGACAGCACTGGGTAAGTACAAGAATGGTCTGCAGTAGTCAGTGGTCACCGCCGACCAATATAACTGTAACGTATAGTGATAATGAGTCCTTACGAGATTCCTGGCGTTCAAGGATTGGTAGGATCAGATCGCAACAGTACGATCGGTGTACATCCAACTATACCTATAATATATATAGTAAGACTGGTTCATTTTACAATACAGTACTAGATCGGAGGAAGTACTAGAGTCTGTTTAATAAGTCAGTAGACTTGGTGGTTTTTAGTAGATTTGAAAATCCCATGTTGGCAACACTGACATGCTGTATACTTTCGCTGTGAATTTCTCGAAACGATTAGGTACCTACGGTTTTTGTTGGATTTCATTTGATAAATCAATTATTTGGATAGGTATACCAATACCAGTGAAAAGTGGAGGGTGTTAATTTTTAAGCTCATCAATATTGTGGACGAGAAAGGCCTGCAGAGAAATTTGATCGATAAATACAACACATCTATCTATTTAGATGTGGCATCACTACATAAATTAGGTAATAGGATTTATTGGGAGCATAGATTTCTTGTACATAGACTTCGCCTAAAACTACTCGTAACTAATGATCATTTCAAACATAACTATCAGCCTCGCATTACAACCAGTATTTTTCGTTACTTTTCACTACAGAATCAGCTTAAAACATTTAAAAAAGTACATTCTGGTACATATTAAAAAAACAATAAATGACAAAATAAACAAGTTGTACGGTCGCTAGAAACATTATGTAATTGTTGAGCCACTATCCTTTATTCTCAATTTTACCGCATTATAGTACTGTCCGGAACATGACTCACGTTCAATACGTACATGTGTCCGTGACGTCATATTGAATTATACAATATATTATGTTGTCTATTACTGCCCCCTTGAGAATAAAGGATAGTTTCCTAACAATTAAATATTGTGACTATACCAACCGGGATGTGTGACGTGTCGTGTGTCCGCAGGTGTACTGGGTGGGCCCGCTGGGCGGCGCCGCGGCGGCCGCACTGCTGTACCGGGTGGTGCTGGCCCCGCCGCCGCGGCGCGCCGCCGACGCGCCGCCGCCGCCGCTCCTCGAGGAGCTACCGCTGCATAACAAAGCTGACCACTGACCGCCATTTTCTCACTAATATACAACGAACCACTCGCGTTACGAAACTGATGCTCATTATTGTATAAGTAAGCGACTGAAATACAGTAGGCAGGTTACTCGGAACCGATGACGACTTTACAAATAGATCGTAGGAAAGCGAAATAAATTATTCACCATAACAAATGTTTGTTGACTCACACAATGTGTGTATCTACGGATACATGATTTACTCTATATATTTGCGCATGATTTTAGTATAGGTAAGAGTGTTCTAGAAAAGTGAAGTGAAATTGAAGAGTTAAATATGATAATATCCGAATTACTGAATCAAGAATCTGAATTACTGAGTACCTTTTAGATAGGTACTTCGTTCACAACTTGTAAAGACTGTAATTTGCATAGGTAGGTAGGTATACTTAATATTAGGAAAGTATGTGCGGCCCCAGCAAGTGATACATTATGTAAATCTAGTCTTAAATAATAATATTGTAAAGTAACATTGAATTGATGAAATGATTGCTTGATAAAGTTTGTAAAAAGTATCTTATTACATTATTATAACGGATTACCGTTTAATGCAATTAGTGACATACCAATTTTTCTCACCGGTCTTAATAATAATTGTCTAGCATGAAGAAATAAATGTACGTGCATAGATAGTTTGTCCACCTCGTCCACCAAGTCCACCTGTCCACCGAGAGGGGCGGGGTCACGCCGCGCGGCTCACGCATAATTATTGTTTTTGATGATCTTTAATATATCTATTGTACATATTTGTAATAAAGATCTTGGTTTATATTATACGAACTTTTCATTACATTCACTTATTCGCTCTGGCTTCGTCTTGTGTCTTGGTTCGTTTGCAAGGCTCTGGCCGCTTTAGAAAACTTTGGAATTAGTGGCCAATATTTTTCCTGTAGAATAAGGGTCAATTCACATTGCCTGCAGATACGGTGCAAAGTTTTACGTTGTATATTGAACTTTATCTACTCTGAATAAAATTCAATTTTATGAGAGACCAATGAGCTAGTGCGGCGCTGCCGTGAGCAGCCTTGTGAGTGTGACCGCGCGTCGCCTCTCCATAGAGGACATTATTAAAGGAAAAGCTATGAAGGCTGACATAAGTCTTAACATATTTTTTTATCATGTAGTAAAAATCATTCTGATTTCCAAAGTTTGCAAGCGTTCAGTACGCGACAGGATGGTAAGGCGGTATCAGTGTCGCGATTTCCACATAAGCGTCGGTTTCAGTGAGCAAAACCACCAAATCAAGATGAAATCAAATATCATAATTTAGCATAGGCCACCTAATCTTTCACAAAAAATCAAACTAATAGCGTGGTGTAAGAACCGCGACAACGCCATCTATCGATTATGTACGTACAACAATCAATTTATTAAAAGTTACAATGAAAGAATTTTATATGGATATAAAAAAAAATGATGTTGATAGGAATATTTATGTTGATGTTTTTATGTTGATAGGGTATTTTTCGTTACTTTTCACTACAGAATCAGCTTAAAACATATTTAAAAAAGTACATTCTGGCCCATATTAAAAAATAAATAAATGACAAAATAAACAAGTTGTACGGTCGCTAGAAACATTATGTAATTGTTGAGCCACTATCCTTTATTCTCAATTTTACCGCGTTATAGTACTGTTATAGTTTTAATTTACGCTTATTGTATATAAATAAAATAACTTAATTAAAAGGAATCACACAACAAAAGTAAAGCAATTAAACTCATACCTCAACCGCACTCCCTTGTAACTGTACTGTAGTTCTAGTCGTAACGAATGCGAGTCGTGTCTATTGTCTATTGTCTATGGTCGAACTACTTGGGACTCACAAAATGAAAGAGGTAGAATAATATTGTAATCAATTTATTAATTAACATAAAATGGAACAAGTGACATTTTTGGTAGTGACATAATGAACGCTTTCACCGCAGACGCACACCGCGGCGCCGCGCACAAAGTTCATGGCGAGCCTCTCGCGGGCCCTCGCTTCATAACCGCTTCAGGATGCGCCGCTTGTCCTTACTGGGGGCGAGCGCGGGCCTCCGCGCCTCCGCCCCCGCTCCTGCGCGACGCTCGCGCTTGGGGCAAGGGCCCTCCTCAGTGCCCCCTGGGGCCCGGTCCCCGCTCTCCTCGGCCGCACTGCTCGCCACCTCCGTCTGAAGATTATTAATTTCATTATTATATATGACATTATCAGGGAAAAGAGACCTTGGCAATAGGACTTAGGAACTCTGGAGCACATTTTTTTTAGATGTCCCCTCTTAACGCACTTGCAACACTGTACGTTATACTACCCCTTGTTTTCCTCGCCCTGTAAAATTGAATTACATACTAACCCTCGTCTTTTCCCCTCATCATTACATGAAACTCTTCATCAGTATTCTATGTTAAGTATATTATTAAAACTCTTCATCAGTATTCTATGTTAAGTATATTATTAAAACTCTTCATCAGTATTCTATGTTAAGTATATTATTAAAACTCTTCATCAGTATTCTATGTTAAGTATATTATTAATAACCAAAAATACTTTTTCTCTGTCTTCATACTTCTATAAAACTAATATCTAATTTGATCTTATATTCTTATGTACTTATATATAAATTTAAGTATTCTTTGTTTTAGTGAGCTCAACTGGAACCAGCATAATCTCTGCGTGTTTTTATCTTTTTCTCAATGTTTTTTAAGTTTCATTCCACCTTGACATTGGCAGAATCATCGAAGTCTCGATGGGGTATTAAGAAATTAGAATTGGAATAGGACTTATTGATGTTTCCAAAATCTATATAAAAATATATCTTGAAATATGTACAATATATCAATAATGAATATTCAGCAGTGGTGTGGATTATCTGCAGCATTTGCTGAGCCAATTCCACTTTGTTGGCGCCACACTATATACATATTGTATATCTTTATTTAATGTACCACTGTACCACTGTACATACGTAATTGTGATGTTGTGATAACGAATATATATATATATATATATTTCTTTCATTTTTTTCTATAATTATATAGAAAAAATGAAAGATAATATATTAACTATGCGTATTAACATAGTATTAATTATGTACTAACAGCGAATAGTATTAACTATTAACACAATGTTCATAAAATGTTAAGGGATGTAGTCAATTTAGTTAAGGGCGTGTGAAGTAACAAGGGCTTGTTAAGGTTATTTTTGTGTGTACGCAGTTGTACTTTGGAAAGTAATTCGGAACAATCTATTGATCCATTGGATACACACAGGAGGTAACATATATCTGCAATATTTCGTCTTTCAGTCAGAGACAGGAAATGATAGCGTTTACACCGATGATGATAGTCACAAGTTACTTGCCTAGTCTTGAAATCAAGAAATCGTAGAAATCTTTTCTGAATATCCTCAATATGAGTTTCATAAACATCATATTGAGGGTTCCAGATTAGAGACGCATATTCCTGATGACTGCACAAGTATATATTTTTTTTATATAGATAAAAGGTGCAGACGAGCATACAGTCGACCTGATAGTAGTGGATACTGTAGCTCATAGACGTCCCACGATACATGCCGACATCAGTCTAGAATGACAAACATTGGCACGCTTCCGGATGCGCTACCCTACCTTTTACAGATTAAGGAAGGGATTGGGAGAAAGGTTTGGGAAAATGCGGAGGGATAGGAGAAGATGGGGTGGGTATGGGCTCTAGCATATCTCACTCGAATCGAAAACGTGTACGTAAATGCAGTTAAAAAAGTTGGAAATGCAGTACATTTCAAGGTAGTCTTCTGTGAGAGAGGGGTAACGTGGCCAGTCTTTACTTTCACATGGATACAGATAGTCTGTACAGTTCCCTCGCACATTATTAAGGAGTTGTTCCCATCTGATGACGTGATCAGTTTCTTGTTGCTAAGTGCCTAGTTAGCATTACTAGTACTTACGTACTGAGGTGGTGTACTGATCCACATATCCAAATATTTCACACAATTTTTGCAGAACCTTATATAACAAATATTTAACTGAACAAAGGCAGTAACACCAATCCCATCCCCTCCATTTTGCCAACCTTTTCTGGTTGGAGATTTAGTAATAGATTTGCAAAATCTATTCCTAAATCTCCAACGGTAGGTTGTGCATCCTGGGGCATGCTACCGTATGTCATTCTGGACTGCTGTTGGCATGTATCGTGGATGTCGCTCAACTTAGTACACTGTATATTCGTCTGCCGCCTTTTTTCTATATAAAAAAAGAGTTAATAATGTTAGTGTCCTCTTTAGTCACAGTAAAATTAAGATACAGCTCAAGCAATGGAATGAAGGTTCTAGTGCAGTTACAAGTGAGATTTTAGGTTAGAATGGTTGGCTAAAAGGAGTGAAGATGTGGACCTTTGTGTTAGATTAGCTGCATCTGCAGAATAATGATTGAAAAACTCGGATAGTTACCAGCAAATACCAGTAACTACAAATTAAAAATAAACAACATAGTTTAAGTCCACCTCTCTACCAAGGATGTATATGTTTATGGGGCAATTGGGACATGTATAACATGTATAAGGAAATTTGTGGACAAACTGCAAGGCACATTTCTTAACTACATATGTTGTTGGATAGGGTAAACCCTTTGGATAGGATAGAGCTTTACAAATAAAGGTCTACAACTTTTGTCTTAGCATTTTTTTTCTAAAACACAAAATATTGCGACACATGTCTGTGACTTGACTGACACATGCCTAAGGGATTTTTAGAAGTTCTTCCTTTAAAAAACGTATAAAACTTACGCTTACGAGCGTTTAAAGCTCATTTTTACAACATACATTATTCAGGTGTGTGTATCTTGGTAAGCCACTTAACTCAGTATAGTATGCACTGGTACCTGTGTGGGCGGTGCGTTGTTCGGACGCGCATGAATCTCGGTGAGCAGCTTGGCGCGGCTGAAGTAATCGTCGTAATGGTCGAGCAGTAGCGCGCCCGCTTCGGCGTTGAGTGCAGACTCAGGATTGGGCGCGATCAGCAGGCACTTGATAGCGAGTAGAACGTGCTCGAGCCCGAGCTCGGGCCGCCAGTCCTTTTTGAGCGTATTGACGCACACCTCGCCCGAGCGCGACACGTTCGGGTGGAAGATCTTAGTGAGGAAATATGCGCGTGGCGGCGCCGCGGGGAACTCGCGCCCCAGCACCAGCCGCACGCGGAACACGCCACCACTGTACGGCGTGCCAGCTGGAACACGACATCCATTCTATCACAATCAACACTAACACAATATATTATTGAATACACACAACAGGACACAGGCTTGTGCTTGCAATGTTGATTGATTAATTGTAACTCAACATGTTAAGCATGTATTGTTTTACAAACTTTGCAAATTTATTCTTGATAGTGACCATGTGTAGGCACCAACATACACACTATCCATACTAATATAATAAGAATCCAAAGTGAGTTTATCTTTATTCATATTCATGGCTATACTATTGAAGTAATTGTAATGAAATTTGTCACAGAGGTTGTCTGATAAATCCAGAGCTGGCCTTCTCCAGATTTATTAATTTATTGGGATCATGCTCTGGATAGTTTTATCCCAGAAAATTTATTAGTATTTTTCTATAATACAAGTTAGTTTTGTCAATTACTTTTAAATAATTCACATGGGCAAAGCCACAAACAAAAGCTAGTATGATAATATTTGTTTAAACCCATATCTAATAAAAGAAAGAGCAAAGTAATGCATCTTTCATTATTGTATTGTATAAGTAGCGATAGGTTAACTTTGGATTCAATGAATCAAAAGATCCGAAACGGCAAGCGGAGCCGAAACTCTTAATGATTCCGGCTAACTGTTATTAACTGGGAGGATTATTTATTCCTTTATAATAATAATAACTATAGTCCCTCAAATTCATTGGTTCAAAGTTCACAGGGGACATGACAGAATGACTGGTTTGGATAATCTTGAAATCTGAAGATATTACTCTAAAGTGTGCATTCATAACTGTACAGCAATGTATAATTTTTCCTCCATCCTGAATGTCCCATGTGAATTGGTGAGTACTGAGTACAAAGATGGCATTCACATAATAAAGTATAATAAGCATTTGCTATTAATCTTGGTAGATTGTAATAAGTTAAATCCACATTAGCATTGTCTTCTTATGAATAGGTTTTATGGATCAGGTTTTATTCTTATGGACTCAAGGTTGCTTAATATTTGCCATGAAACCAGTAACTTGTTTACAACTTTTACTTTATTTATTTTTAATCACAAAGCAAGGTACACTTAGGCCTATCATCCGTGTCAGCAGTATCTAATGCAACATTGTATTTAGGACACCCATGTAGATAGCATGTTTAGTCTAAGTCGCCCACCTGCGAGTGGACCTTTAGCATAAGGACCATCATGGTGTAGACCTGTTGTCTTTTTAAAAAGTCTATCCCTCAACTCTGAAACCTGACTAGATATAGACAATATAATCAAGTATACAAATATATCTAATGTAATTAATTAACATCTCAATGATGTGACAACAGCATTGTTAACTTTTGGCTTACATTAAACAGACAACAAAAAAATAGTAAATGAACTGCAAATCATGATCAACAAAATAAATCATATTTGAAAATTAGTGGTTAGTGTTAAAGATCAACTAATAGTTAGTGGTTAAAAGTAAATAAAAAAATAAAATGAGAGAATAAAGTAGACCTAATTTTGACATTTTATAGTCAGAGCGTATTTGACTTTGTTCTTGAAGGAGTTGAGTTTGTTCTCAATTTTCTTTGAGTTGATTATTTTCTTTGGAAAGATTTGAGCTGTATGCAAACAGACCTGGTCCGTCGATTATTGCGACGAGGTCCGTGAGGTCGTTGTCGCGCAGCAACAGCTTGACGCCGGCGGGTGGGCGCGCCGCCAGCTGCTGCAGCTCGCGCATCACGCTGCGGAGCACCTGCGGCGACACGTTCTCCACGTTCGACATGCCGCCACCGCTACCCTCAACCGATCCGACAATACATCACACCCGCTCGTAACAATACTCACGCACGATGCGCACTATAAACACAATCACAACCTATTTATAACCCCTTCGAACTGCTTGTGTCTGTTACTAAACGCACTGTTAAATTGAAATAAATAAACAGAAATGCATTATTAATTATTATATATGTAAGTAGAAAGAAATTATATTTTGTTTGACATTTGGATTTAATATTATTTATTAAACAAGCGTAACATTTGTTTGGTCTGGATTCAAGTACGTTTAGTCACTGACAGATTTACTAGGATGAGACAATCTTTAAAATTTTAGGAAAAAATTGCTGTGGTATTTTTACAGCGATCGAAGAATCGAGGAGGAGGAACATGTGGAAATAGGTAATGAAATATAACAAAATTTACTATAGATGGGTGTGTAATTTTATAAATATTGTAAGAGATGCTTTTCTGAAAAATCGCGATTGAAGACTGTTATGACATACAGCTGACTGTTTCCAATGAGCAATAACAACACAATATTACAAAATTATTTATTTACCTTTTAATATTTTTTAATGGATGAAAACAAAAAACCATGATACTCGTACATTTTTTTTTTTTTGTAGACTAGTGCGCGGACGAACAAGCGGTTCCAGGTGATGGTAAGTGTTACGCCGCCCATGTACACCTGCAACACCAGGGGGTATGCGGGCGCGCCGCCGACCTTGCAAAATCCTATTCACAGCTCTCTTGAAGAACCCCATATCGTAGCTTAATGGGAAGACCTCTTGAGGCAGTTCGTTCCACAGCCTACGGGTTCGCGGTATAAAATTAATTTTTGGAGCGAACAGTGCGCGACACCTCCGTATCAAAGAAATGCGGATGGACCGCACTTCTATGACGGGAGGTGCGGTTGTAGAAACCCGAGGTGGGAATTATATTCTTCTTCAGAGCATTCTCCATTGTACAGGCGGTAGAACACACAGAGAGACGCAACGTCTCTCCGAATGCTGAGGGGTTCTAAACCGCCCGTGAGAGTGGGATCGTCGACAATACGAACAGCACGTCGTTGGGTGGAGTCAAATGGGTCCAATTAGTATTTCGGTGCGCCGGCTCAGAGATGAGGGCAATACTCCATATGGGGCCTCACCTGAGATTTGTAAAGCATAAGGAGTTGCCCGGGGGTGAAGTACCACTTCGCTCTGTTCAGCACACCGAGCTTTTTGGAGGCCATTTTGACCTTAATTTCCAGATGACCCCTAAATTCAACTTTGCTGGAGATGTCGACACTAAGGATCCCGATACTCTCCGAGATCTTAAGAGGTATGCTCTGAAAGCGAGGTGCTACGACAAAGGGTAGTTTTTTAGCGGTGAATGCACAGATTTGCGTCTTACTGGGGTTGAAATCTACTAGGTTCATAGAACCCCAAATCGAGACTAGATCTAGTCTTCAATTTCAGACACAAGCCTTCCACTTCGACCCGAGGGATGTTGGCGCGGCCCCTGTACAAGGCGTCTCCAGTACTGTTATCTGCATAGCAACGTGTCACCAATTTGCAACAGGTCGTTGATATACCCGCTTGACTGTTAGGGAGTTTCCTGAGAAGAGCTCCAATGCTTGACACTTGACCTTGAAATGCACGTCAACGAGGAAGGCAATAATACATCTATTTTACGACACACAGACCCTTTAAAGTGCAGTTCAGTTGTGTTTTTTGTATAGTGTTTGAAAAGGGCTTTACGATTGTCTATCAAGACAAGTTTGTACTTTTTTATTCTACTAGACTGTAAACATTACACATGGGAACTTTGCTTGCAACATAACAAAATGTAGTTTTAAACGAAAATTCTCTTTTTATTTGTGTTTGTATAGTATCAGTTAGGATCATCATCATCGCTTGCACTTACTTTTGTGTTGCTGAAGATAGTAAATATCACCATAATCACTAAAAACACACAAACACTTAACGCCCTTATGTGACGTCACAACCACAGACCGACTTTGTTTTCGTCTTGCTCAAAGGACGGACACGAAACAACTAGCGATTCAACGGCAAACTTGTGTAATGTTTATGTTAGAATGAAATAGACACCGTTTCGTACGGGTTCGAGAGTTTAATAAAGAGAGACAGACTTGTTTATCAACTCCGTACTCGCCTGGGGAAATTTCTCCCCCCTGGCATGGGACGGATAATCCGACAGAGAAGAAATTTCCCTTGCAACCAGTCCAGCGGTTAAAGAAGGAACAGAGTTGGGGACAGCACGGAGCGTTGCGGAACGCCAGCGTTAATAGACATGGTGCCGGAGCAGCTACCATCGATAACGACCCTGATGCTCCATCCAGTCAGGAAACTGGCAACCCATTCGCATAATCCCACGGGTATCCCGAAAGATGGTAACTTGGAAAGCAGTGATTTGTGCCATACCCGGTCAAAAGCTTTCGCAAGAGGCCTACAGCCAGAGCCTCACCTCTACTCTCAATGGCGTAAGCCCAGCTGTGTGTTAAATACGCCAAAAGATCACCAGCCGAGCGATTATGGCGAAATCCATATTGACGGTCGCTAATCAGTTGGTGAGTCTCTAGGTACCCAAGGAGCTGTGTGTTTATGACACGCTCCATAACCTTGGAGAGGAGGGAGGTGATCGCTATTGGCCTGTAGTTGGCCGGGTCTATGCGGTCACCATTTTTAGGTAAAGGGTATACATGACCTACCTTCCATTCTGACGGGAAGTTTTTTGTGGAGTATGAGAGCCTAAAGAGTCGCATAAACACCGGGGACAACTCGAAAGCGCAAAATTTGAGCACCACTGCAGGAATACCATCTGGCCCACTCGACTTTCGGATATCAAGGGATGCTAGAGCTCGCCGGACTTCACGCTGGGTGAAACAGATTTCCGGCATGGAGCTTGTGCACCTCGAGATAGACGGTGGTGAGGTACCTCCATCTTCCAGAGTCGCGTTTGAGGCAAGGAGATAGCCCAGGAGATCGGCTTTCTCCTTCGCCCTGTGGGCCAGTGACCCATCGAGTTTCCGCAGTGGTGGGAGTTCTTATTATTTATATAATTCACCATTCCCGTATAATTAGTCGTCAAAAATTACACTTTTTAGTTTCATATATAATCTACATATGAAAATATATCCTTATAAAAATAAAAAAAATAGTTTCTCCTTATAATAAATTATTAAATATTTTCAAAATCAAGACAGTTAATATGACAAATGACAATCTTATTAGTCTCAAATATTATAAAATATGACTTCAATATTATTAAAAGAATCTTCAGTAACAATAAACTTAAAATGATCGACACCTTTTTGATTATCCTTCAGTACATAGGTGTTGGGCGTAACCCCCTGCTGTTGCAGGTGTTATTTATTTCGAATGGTGTATTCGGCGGCGGTAACACACCATTAAGTGGGACCGCTCGCTAGTCCCCCTAATTTCCCTAGAAAAAAAAAGTATTTAGAATGCATTGTCAATACAATGCATTCTAAATACTTTTTTAAACCAATGTTAAACCAATGTTAGAGGTACAATACTCCTTTCGTGACAAAGAAATTTATCCAAGCTATCAAAGCCAATCAAAGACAGATTTCACGATCGTTTACCTGACGGCCACTGGGCCGTGATTACTGACTCTTGCTGAATATATATATATATATAGTATATATATATACTATATATATATATATATATATATATATATTTATATATATATAAATTGGGTTAGGTTAGGTTTGGGTTAGGTTAGGTTTGGGTTAGGTTAGGTTTGGGTTAGGTTAGGTTTGGGTTAGGTTAGGTTTGGGTTAGGTTAGGTTTGGGTTAGGTTAGGTTTGGGTTAGGTTAGGTTTGGGTTAGGTTAGGTTTGGGTTAGGTTAGGTTTGGGTTAGGTTAGGTTTGGGTTAGGTTAGGTTTGGGTTAGGTTAGGTTTGGGTTAGGTTAGGTTTGGGTTAGGTTAGGTTTGGGTTAGGTTAGGTTTGGGTTAGGTTAGGTTTGGGTTAGGTTAGGTTTGGGTTAGGTTAGGTTTGGGTTAGGTTAGGTTTGGGTTAGGTTTGGGTTGGGTTAGGTTAGGTTTGGGTTGGGTTAGGTTTGGGTTGGGTTAGGTTAGATTAGGTTAGGTTAGGTTAGGTTAGGTTAGGTTAGGTTAGGTTAGGTTAGGTTAGGTTAGGTTAGGTTAGGTTAGGTTAGGTTAGGTTAGGTTAGGTTAGGTTAGGTTAGGTTAGGTTAGGTTAGGTTAGGTTAGGTTAGGTTAGGTTAGGTTAGGTTAGGTTAGGTTAGGTTAGGTTAGGTTAGGTTAGGTTAGGTTAGGTTAGGTTAGGTTAGGTTAGGTTAGGTTAGGTTAGGTTAGGTTAGGTTAGGTTAGGTTAGGTTAGGTTAGGTTAGGTTAGGTTAGGTTAGGTTAGGTTAGGTTAGGTTAGGTTAGGTTAGGTTAGGTTAGGTTAGGTTAGGTTAGGTTAGGTTAGGTTAGGTTAGGTTAGGTTAGGTTAGGTTAGGTTAGGTTAGGTTAGGTTAGGTTAGGTTAGGTTAGGTTAGGTTAGGTTAGGTTAGGTTAGGTTAGGTTAGGTTAGGTTAGGTTAGGTTAGGTTAGGTTAGGTTAGGTTAGGTTAGGTTAGGTTAGGTTAGGTTAGGTTAGGTTAGGTTAGGTTAGGTTAGGTTAGGTTAGGTTAGGTTAGGTTAGGTTAGGTTAGGTTAGGTTAGGTTAGGTTAGGTTAGGTTAGGTTAGGTTAGGTTAGGTTAGGTTAGGTTAGGTTAGGTTAGGTTAGGTTAGGTTAGGTTAGGTTAGGTTAGGTTAGGTTAGGTTAGGTTAGGTTAGGTTAGGTTAGGTTAGGTTAGGTTAG
Organism: Sesia bembeciformis; assembly: GCA_943735995.1. Lineage (NCBI taxonomy): Eukaryota > Metazoa > Arthropoda > Insecta > Lepidoptera > Sesiidae > Sesia > Sesia bembeciformis. The sequence continues at coordinate 5,638 of OX031028.1, read as the reverse complement.
GTTAGGTTAGGTTAGGTTAGGTTAGGTTAGGTTAGGTTAGGTTAGGTTAGGTTAGGTTAGGTTAGGTTAGGTTAGGTTAGGTTAGGTTAGGTTAGGTTAGGTTAGGTTAGGTTAGGTTAGGTTAGGTTAGGTTAGGTTAGGTTAGGTTAGGTTAGGTTAGGTTAGGTTAGGTTAGGTTAGGTTAGGTTAGGTTAGGTTAGGTTAGGTTAGGTTAGGTTAGGTTAGGTTAGGTTAGGTTAGGTTAGGTTAGGTTAGGTTAGGTTAGGTTAGGTTAGGTTAGGTTAGGTTAGGTTAGGTTAGGTTAGGTTAGGTTAGGTTAGGTTAGGTTAGGTTAGGTTAGGTTAGGTTAGGTTAGGTTAGGTTAGGTTAGGTTAGGTTAGGTTAGGTTAGGTTAGGTTAGGTTAGGTTAGGTTAGGTTAGGTTAGGTTAGGTTAGGTTAGGTTAGGTTAGGTTAGGTTAGGTTAGGTTAGGTTAGGTTAGGTTAGGTTAGGTTAGGTTAGGTTAGGTTAGGTTAGGTTAGGTTAGGTTAGGTTAGGTTAGGTTAGGTTAGGTTAGGTTAGGTTAGGTTAGGTTAGGTTAGGTTAGGTTAGGTTAGGTTAGGTTAGGTTAGGTTAGGTTAGGTTAGGTTAGGTTAGGTTAGGTTAGGTTAGGTTAGGTTAGGTTAGGTTAGGTTAGGTTAGGTTAGGTTAGGTTAGGTTAGGTTAGGTTAGGTTAGGTTAGGTTAGGTTAGGTTAGGTTAGGTTAGGTTAGGTTAGGTTAGGTTAGGTTAGGTTAGGTTAGGTTAGGTTAGGTTAGGTTAGGTTAGGTTAGGTTAGGTTAGGTTAGGTTAGGTTAGGTTAGGTTAGGTTAGGTTAGGTTAGGTTAGGTTAGGTTAGGTTAGGTTAGGTTAGGTTAGGTTAGGTTAGGTTAGGTTAGGTTAGGTTAGGTTAGGTTAGGTTAGGTTAGGTTAGGTTAGGTTAGGTTAGGTTAGGTTAGGTTAGGTTAGGTTAGGTTAGGTTAGGTTAGGTTAGGTTAGGTTAGGTTAGGTTAGGTTAGGTTAGGTTAGGTTAGGTTAGGTTAGGTTAGGTTAGGTTAGGTTAGGTTAGGTTAGGTTAGGTTAGGTTAGGTTAGGTTAGGTTAGGTTAGGTTAGGTTAGGTTAGGTTAGGTTAGGTTAGGTTAGGTTAGGTTAGGTTAGGTTAGGTTAGGTTAGGTTAGGTTAGGTTAGGTTAGGTTAGGTTAGGTTAGGTTAGGTTAGGTTAGGTTAGGTTAGGTTAGGTTAGGTTAGGTTAGGTTAGGTTAGGTTAGGTTAGGTTAGGTTAGGTTAGGTTAGGTTAGGTTAGGTTAGGTTAGGTTAGGTTAGGTTAGGTTAGGTTAGGTTAGGTTAGGTTAGGTTAGGTTAGGTTAGGTTAGGTTAGGTTAGGTTAGGTTAGGTTAGGTTAGGTTAGGTTAGGTTAGGTTAGGTTAGGTTAGGTTAGGTTAGGTTAGGTTAGGTTAGGTTAGGTTAGGTTAGGTTAGGTTAGGTTAGGTTAGGTTAGGTTAGGTTAGGTTAGGTTAGGTTAGGTTAGGTTAGGTTAGGTTAGGTTAGGTTAGGTTAGGTTAGGTTAGGTTAGGTTAGGTTAGGTTAGGTTAGGTTAGGTTAGGTTAGGTTAGGTTAGGTTAGGTTAGGTTAGGTTAGGTTAGGTTAGGTTAGGTTAGGTTAGGTTAGGTTAGGTTAGGTTAGGTTAGGTTAGGTTAGGTTAGGTTAGGTTAGGTTAGGTTAGGTTAGGTTAGGTTAGGTTAGGTTAGGTTAGGTTAGGTTAGGTTAGGTTAGGTTAGGTTAGGTTAGGTTAGGTTAGGTTAGGTTAGGTTAGGTTAGGTTAGGTTAGGTTAGGTTAGGTTAGGTTAGGTTAGGTTAGGTTAGGTTAGGTTAGGTTAGGTTAGGTTAGGTTAGGTTAGGTTAGGTTAGGTTAGGTTAGGTTAGGTTAGGTTAGGTTAGGTTAGGTTAGGTTAGGTTAGGTTAGGTTAGGTTAGGTTAGGTTAGGTTAGGTTAGGTTAGGTTAGGTTAGGTTAGGTTAGGTTAGGTTAGGTTAGGTTAGGTTAGGTTAGGTTGTTAGGTTAGGTTAGGTTAGGTTAGGTTAGGTTAGGTTAGGTTAGGTTAGGTTAGGTTAGGTTAGGTTAGGTTAGGTTAGGTTAGGTTAGGTTAGGTTAGGTTAGGTTAGGTTAGGTTAGGTTAGGTTAGGTTAGGTTAGGTTAGGTTAGGTTAGGTTAGGTTAGGTTAGGTTAGGTTAGGTTAGGTTAGGTTAGGTTAGGTTAGGTTAGGTTAGGTTAGGTTAGGTTAGGTTAGGTTAGGTTAGGTTAGGTTAGGTTAGGTTAGGTTAGGTTAGGTTAGGTTAGGTTAGGTTAGGTTAGGTTAGGTTAGGTTAGGTTAGGTTAGGTTAGGTTAGGTTAGGTTAGGTTAGGTTAGGTTAGGTTAGGTTAGGTTAGGTTAGGTTAGGTTAGGTTAGGTTAGGTTAGGTTAGGTTAGTAGGTTAGGTTAGGTTAGGTTAGGTTAGGTTAGGTTAGGTTAGGTTAGGTTAGGTTAGGTTAGGTTAGGTTAGGTTAGGTTAGGTTAGGTTAGGTTAGGTTAGGTTAGGTTAGGTTAGGTTAGGTTAGGTTAGGTTAGGTTAGGTTAGGTTAGGTTAGGTTAGGTTAGGTTAGGTTAGGTTAGGTTAGGTTAGGTTAGGTTAGGTTAGGTTAGGTTAGGTTAGGTTAGGTTAGGTTAGGTTAGGTTAGGTTAGGTTAGGTTAGGTTAGGTTAGGTTAGGTTAGGTTAGGTTAGGTTAGGTTAGGTTAGGTTAGGTTAGGTTAGGTTAGGTTAGGTTAGGTTAGGTTAGGTTAGGTTAGGTTAGGTTAGGTTAGGTTAGGTTAGGTTAGGTTAGGTTAGGTTAGGTTAGGTTAGGTTAGGTTAGGTTAGGTTAGGTTAGGTTAGGTTAGGTTAGGTTAGGTTAGGTTAGGTTAGGTTAGGTTAGGTTAGGTTAGGTTAGGTTAGGTTAGGTTAGGTTAGGTTAGGTTAGGTTAGGTTAGGTTAGGTTAGGTTAGGTTAGGTTAGGTTAGGTTAGGTTAGGTTAGGTTAGGTTAGGTTAGGTTAGGTTAGGTTAGGTTAGGTTAGGTTAGGTTAGGTTAGGTTAGGTTAGGTTAGGTAGGTTAGGTTAGGTTAGGTTAGGTTAGGTTAGGTTAGGTTAGGTTAGGTTAGGTTAGGTTAGGTTAGGTTAGGTTAGGTTAGGTTAGGTTAGGTTAGGTTAGGTTAGGTTAGGTTAGGTTAGGTTAGGTTAGGTTAGGTTAGGTTAGGTTAGGTTAGGTTAGGTTAGGTTAGGTTAGGTTAGGTTAGGTTAGGTTAGGTTAGGTTAGGTTAGGTTAGGTTAGGTTAGGTTAGGTTAGGTTAGGTTAGGTTAGGTTAGGTTAGGTTAGGTTAGGTTAGGTTAGGTTAGGTTAGGTTAGGTTAGGTTAGGTTAGGTTAGGTTAGGTTAGGTTAGGTTAGGTTAGGTTAGGTTAGGTTAGGTTAGGTTAGGTTAGGTTAGGTTAGGTTAGGTTAGGTTAGGTTAGGTTAGGTTAGGTTAGGTTAGGTTAGGTTAGGTTAGGTTAGGTTAGGTTAGGTTAGGTTAGGTTAGGTTAGGTTAGGTTAGGTTAGGTTAGGTTAGGTTAGGTTAGGTTAGGTTAGGTTAGGTTAGGTTAGGTTAGGTTAGGTTAGGTTAGGTTAGGTTAGGTTAGGTTAGGTTAGGTTAGGTTAGGTTAGGTTAGGTTAGGTTAGGTTAGGTTAGGTTAGGTTAGGTTAGGTTAGGTTAGGTTAGGTTAGGTTAGGTTAGGTTAGGTTAGGTTAGGTTAGGTTAGGTTAGGTTAGGTTAGGTTAGGTTAGGTTAGGTTAGGTTAGGTTAGGTTAGGTTAGGTTAGGTTAGGTTAGGTTAGGTTAGGTTAGGTTAGGTTAGGTTAGGTTAGGTTAGGTTAGGTTAGGTTAGGTTAGGTTAGGTTAGGTTAGGTTAGGTTAGGTTAGGTTAGGTTAGGTTAGGTTAGGTTAGGTTAGGTTAGGTTAGGTTAGGTTAGGTTAGGTTAGGTTAGGTTAGGTTAGGTTAGGTTAGGTTAGGTTAGGTTAGGTTAGGTTAGGTTAGGTTAGGTTAGGTTAGGTTAGGTTAGGTTAGGTTAGGTTAGGTTAGGTTAGGTTAGGTTAGGTTAGGTTAGGTTAGGTTAGGTTAGGTTAGGTTAGGTTAGGTTAGGTTAGGTTAGGTTAGGTTAGGTTAGGTTAGGTTAGGTTAGGTTAGGTTAGGTTAGGTTAGGTTAGGTTAGGTTAGGTTAGGTTAGGTTAGGTTAGGTTAGGTTAGGTTAGGTTAGGTTAGGTTAGGTTAGGTTAGGTTAGGTTAGGTTAGGTTAGGTTAGGTTAGGTTAGGTTAGGTTAGGTTAGGTTAGGTTAGGTTAGGTTAGGTTAGGTTAGGTTAGGTTAGGTTAGGTTAGGTTAGGTTAGGTTAGGTTAGGTTAGGTTAGGTTAGGTTAGGTTAGGTTAGGTTAGGTTAGGTTAGGTTAGGTTAGGTTAGGTTAGGTTAGGTTAGGTTAGGTTAGGTTAGGTTAGGTTAGGTTAGGTTAGGTTAGGTTAGGTTAGGTTAGGTTAGGTTAGGTTAGGTTAGGTTAGGTTAGGTTAGGTTAGGTTAGGTTAGGTTAGGTTAGGTTAGGTTAGGTTAGGTTAGGTTAGGTTAGGTTAGGTTAGGTTAGGTTAGGTTAGGTTAGGTTAGGTTAGGTTAGGTTAGGTTAGGTTAGGTTAGGTTAGGTTAGGTTAGGTTAGGTTAGGTTAGGTTAGGTTAGGTTAGGTTAGGTTAGGTTAGGTTAGGTTAGGTTAGGTTAGGTTAGGTTAGGTTAGGTTAGGTTAGGTTAGGTTAGGTTAGGTTAGGTTAGGTTAGGTTAGGTTAGGTTAGGTTAGGTTAGGTTAGGTTAGGTTAGGTTAGGTTAGGTTAGGTTAGGTTAGGTTAGGTTAGGTTAGGTTAGGTTAGGTTAGGTTAGGTTAGGTTAGGTTAGGTTAGGTTAGGTTAGGTTAGGTTAGGTTAGGTTAGGTTAGGTTAGGTTAGGTTAGGTTAGGTTAGGTTAGGTTAGGTTAGGTTAGGTTAGGTTAGGTTAGGTTAGGTTAGGTTAGGTTAGGTTAGGTTAGGTTAGGTTAGGTTAGGTTAGGTTAGGTTAGGTTAGGTTAGTTAGGTTAGGTTAGGTTAGGTTAGGTTAGGTTAGGTTAGGTTAGGTTAGGTTAGGTTAGGTTAGGTTAGAGTTAGGTTAGGTTAGGTTAGGTTAGGTTAGGTTAGGTTAGGTTAGGTTAGGTTAGGTTAGGTTAGGTTAGGTTAGGTTAGGTTAGGTTAGGTTAGGTTAGGTTAGGTTAGGTTAGGTTAGGTTAGGTTAGGTTAGGTTAGGTTAGGTTAGGTTAGGTTAGGTTAGGTTAGGTTAGGTTAGGTTAGGTTAGGTTAGGTTAGGTTAGGTTAGGTTAGGTTAGGTTAGGTTAGGTTAGGTTAGGTTAGGTTAGGTTAGGTTAGGTTAGGTTAGGTTAGGTTAGGTTAGGTTAGGTTAGGTTAGGTTAGGTTAGGTTAGGTTAGGTTAGGTTAGGTTAGGTTAGGTTAGGTTAGGTTAGGTTAGGTTAGGTTAGGTTAGGTTAGGTTAGGTTAGGTTAGGTTAGGTT